>OY292313.1:5708834-6908834 GCA_958496155.1 Sisyra nigra | reverse complement strand
CTTATTTTAATAATATGTAACATTTGTATATGTAAATATTTTCTAAATAAAATATAAAAATAAATAAATAAGTAAATAAATAAAACAAAAATTCAAATTACGTGCGCCAAGTTAAAAGAAATCTAGTGGTTTTGCGGCCAACTTCATCTTGTTAGTTTGTGATGATAAAATAGAACGCTACTAAATAGCCTAAAAGTAATATTACATTAAACACATTTTTTTCCAGTATGTGAGGGTTTGTGTAGAAAATTTGTATTTTTATGACTATTTAATGCCTGAAATACTATTAAAAACTTGCAAAAAGTTGCAAGACGTTTAAAAAATTTGTTAGGATCATTTTTCTGGTTAACAATTCATTCATTTCATGAAAACAAAGCTTCATAGAAATTGCGAAATAAAGTAAGTAGCCACTTTTTAAAGTAAATGTTTTAATCTTATTCTTATCTTGTTTTACTAAATTATTATTCTAAGATGGTTGAATCATTTCAGAATCCCATATTTCGTGATAACTAAGAACATGCATGGAATGCAGGCGTCATTTTCATCATTAAACTAAAAAAATGGTATAATAGCTACTGCTTAGTTCGAGAAAAGTTATAACTTATTTTTTAATAATATGTGCCATTTGTATATATAATTATTTTTATTTAAATATAACAATAAATAAAACAAAAATTCAAATTACGCGCGACAAGAAACCGAGTGTTTTTGCAGCCAACTTCGTTTTGTTAATTTTTGTCTCATCATTTTTTCATAACGCGCCTAAAGAAGTATAACTTCAAAAGTGCAATTGTAGTATAAAACTCTTATACTGGGAGTTTTCTTGCACTTGATCAGACAATAGCACCCAAATAACCAATTTTTAGTAACTAATATATCAAAAAACTTTTGACTGAAAAAATGATCCTTATTAACTTACAAAAGAAAAGCTACAGAAGAGTTTATTTATAAGTGTGAAAATAATTTTCTGTGAACGAAAAGCTTGAAATTAAATTTTTGATTTGTTTTAAGAACAATGAAGAGAGGCCTAAGACAATTATCCGTCTCTAAATAAATCTTTTCATGCCCTTTTTTTTGGGTGTTCAATCTCAAGTTTTTCAAGCTCATTCGCGTAGGTTTTATCTCCAGCGACTTCGTCTTTGCAATATAAACAAGCATTCGGATTGGCCGTAAATTAAAGCCGGCAAACTCTGTCGGCATTTGCATCAATTTATCGGAGCCACCCGGCCGTTATCGTCGAGGCCTAAATAATATACTGCATTAGCATACTATTGTAATTTATGGACTCACCAAATCATCCCATTGCATTCCGAGATCGGGAGCAAAGCGAGTGAAACACACAAACAATAATAACACATAGATATAAATTATTTAAATGCAGACAAATTTCAGTAATTTTCATAAGAATAGCCTTTGTAATTTAAATGAATTCCTTTTGACTCGCTCTTCGTCTCTTCTTCAATAAGAACAGAAACAATTAATAATTAAATTCGAGCTTTCATCGATTCGCCGAGCCGTTTGCATGAGGAAAAAGCTTAAACATGAGCCAAGAGAAATTCGCCATTTAGGTATACGTTCAATGATGATCTTTAGTTTGTTGTATAATATAAACAACAAAGTTTTTTAAAGGATTAAAAAAATAAATCCGAAAGATTTATCTTAGAATTTTCATGCTTGCACGAGCGTGAAACAGTTGATAAATACGCGGCACGCGAATCATTTCGATTTTTATGTTGCATTTAGACAATTACGATGTGCATCGTTTCGCGATCAAACGTAAATCGCTCTCTTATTAGCCGTTTAGTGAAACATTCCACACGAACTGCATTTTTTTAAGTGGTTATTTGTTCATTTGTGTACGTATGGGTGAGTTACTGGAAATGATTCGAGATATGCTTCATGTAGCGGATAAAATTTTTAATTTATTCGAATACTAAGTTTGATAAAAAGGCTGCTTGAACATTACTTGAAAGTTTAAGTACTTATATAATTTATTTAATTAATATTTAACAACTCGTTTAATTAAAATGATATGGTTGGATCTTTTGATCGGTTGTCGTCTGTGGAAAACTTGCAAATGCAAGTTAAATGCTTAAAACTAAAACAATTTAAATTATTCTAATTGAGCTTATTACTAAAAAAAATTATATGGATTTGGATAAAATGTTTACTTTGAACCTTTACTACACAAATTTAGTAATAATACACTAACTACGTGATCGATATAATAACCAAGTATAAAAATGGGCGTTTTTGTAAAGTAGTTACGGTTTACATTATTAAATAGTTACATTTCACAGTTTTGGAACTTTTTAACCCTTTTTTGTAGTGTATTTAACTCCCCGTAAAACTGTATTAATGAATTAAAAGTCTCTCAAGTTGGGTCGTTGAGAACGAAATGATTGTCAGCGTGGAAAAGACCATTTACCAGATCTTCTTACTATCCACCAAAAAAAAACCACGTTAACCTGTACTATAAAGATAATACCTTAAAAGAAGGGCCATGTTGAAACATATCTTGGAATCTCCTTAGATCAAAAATGATCATGGGAGATTTAGGAAGCCACGAGAAAAGGAAAAAAGCGATCCCGAATACTGAAGTGACTTACAGAAACCAAATGGGGAGACAACCAGGGGGTACACTCTGTACAACCTGCCTGTCTTATTTACGACCTGTAATGGAATATGGAAACGAAATTATGATTACTACAAGTCAGGCGCAGTTGCAGAAGTTTGATAAACTTCAGAACGTGGCACTAAGAATAATGGTGGTGCAAAATCAAACTAAAAAAAATCTGTTGTAGATTTAACTACAATCCTTGTTAAAGTTACAACATACACTAGTAATATATAGGATGACACCACGTGTTGTAACGTATACCAGTTAAGTGTAGTTAAATAAACTGTAGTATTATTTACAACACGAACTAGTAAAAATAACTCCATGATAAAATAAAATTGACACTTGAATTTATTTGTCAAAATTATAGGTTATGTTGCTTGCGCACCATTAAAAATCTTAAAAATATAATTGTAGAAAAAAGTAAAGATGGCTCTGATGTTTTTTTTTTCTCAGCCGTTTTACAAAGTTTTACAACATAATGGAGTAAATTGTACATTGTATCTTTTTTTTTTCCCATTAGCAGAAAACCAGGTTAGGGCACGTTCCCCCCGCACTGCAGCCTAAAACTTATTGTACTCCTGTTCTGCTCATTCAACCCTGCTCTGCAAGGATCCTTGCTTCCAGGTTCAGCATTCTGCCTAGCAGAAGCAGTCCCTGTACTAAGCTCGCGCGATTTGAGCCTGTTTGAGCGTTATCTATCCCATACAGGTGATCCTAAAAATGACAGGGGTCGCGTTTTCCTCCCCATCCCCACACAATCTGCAGTTGAGGTCTCGTTAAGACACCCCAACAGTCTGCAGATGCTTCCTCAGTCCACAGTGTTCGGTTATCAGTCCTGTTATTGTCCTGAGTTGATTCCTTTCCAGCCGTAATACCTCAGCTGTGAGCGAAGGGCAGATTTTCCCCACATTGTATCTAGTATTGTATACACCAAAAATGGTAACGATTACAGATTTGTTAAAATTCGTGGCGTAACAGAAACGCCAAAATTTGTTTATTGTACAACACTCAGCAGTTGTAACAGCTACATATATTTACTACACTATGGTAGTACAAAAATACTATACGTTAGAGCTGAATACATCAAAATGTGTTATCTGCTGTTACATTTGTGGTTATAGTGAACACAAAGTGCAGTAAAACTATTACTAGTTTAGTGTTGTAAATTTTACACCACTATTTTTTTCCGTGTAATATTTGACATCTGAAATTTTGTATTGTTAAATTTATATTCAAATTATATTTTTATTATATTTGGTGATGAAATTGGAATAACACCGACGAAACGTAGTGTAAAAATAAAATAAATTGTTAAAATAAAAAAAGCTGGTCTTTTCACCTGATAATTGCTTCAAATATTAAACTACTAAAACCTGAAAATTAGTATTATATGATTTAAAGTTAGATAATCCTGCTCTTGTCAATATAATGAACGAAACATATAGTCAAGTCCGCACCGCCACCCTTTGATGAAGGCATCAAAACTAATCAAAATCGTCCTATAAGGATATCGAGCTACGGAAAGCCTCTCTAGAAACTTTCCATAACATCTACCCACGGTTTTGAGATGAAAATATCGATATATCGAAGTATCGATATTTTTTACTCTGCATCTATCGATATTGCTTGTAAATATTGATACGATATATATCGATATATTTTATACATTTGCCCATCCCTACGTTGCCTAGGATTCAACAATAATATCGTGCCTCTCTATCACTTGTATCGCGTTCTCGCTTGCACGCACAGGTTCAAATGTAGGTAACGTGACAAAATGGCCGAACTTTTTCAGACATGTTGTTGTAGTTCATCAATTTATAAGACGTTATCACGTCAAGAAATAATTAAAAAAATCATTTTTAAGTTATTTAACTTAACTACCCCCCCCCCCTACTGCAAGTTCCCGTCCCGGATTTGAAATAAAAAAACATGGTCACCCTAGTATTAGTGAACTTTGAATATGACAAAGCTAGTTGTTAAATAAAGAAAATGTTTAGTTTTGCTGATCAAAAAATATTCGTTACAACTTTCTTCATTACTTTGTCTTTACTAATTTAAATACAAAAAAAAAATATTAGAAAAAATCATCCTTTCATTGTAAGATTATTTACTAGACCACATTTTCTTTTAAAATTTACTCAAGGAAACATAAAATAATATAGAAAAATTCTCTCATAAAACGAAATGATTTTTCCAAGCAAACGTAAGCCTCATTTGATTCACTAAAACAAAAAAAAAATTTTATATCTCAATAAAATTGAGAAATTTGTCGTCTTTGAGAAACAAAACGATTATCTATGTAAATGGAGACGACTATAGAGAAAAATCCCATCTAGAAAACTCTCGGTTCAGAGACCAACAAATGTACATATGTAAAAGGCCTTAAAATTAAATGAAGCGTTATGATAAGAACTATAGGTTTAAGTATATGTATATACGAGCCGTCGTTCATTTCATTTGAACTTTTTTCTTTTCAACTCCAAAGTTTCGTATATATATGCTCTAATAATATGAATAAATCAATCATTTACATTGTCATTCATTTTTGTGTCAATGCGAAAATTATTGAAAATAGTTTTTCCAAGGCGAAATCGCCTTGATAAATGATTTACTTTTATTTCGTCATTTGCTCGCGCCCATTTTTTTCATTCACTCGTTCGTTCGTCTTTGTTTGCATTGACATGAAAAATTGGGGGTCTTACAGAGGCTTTTTTCTTAGTTGAATACTTTTCTTATAAAAGAATTAGAATTGTTTTTCATAAGTAAACTTGTGAAAAATTAAAAGTACCTACTCAAGTACTACGCAATTTAAAAAGTTAAAAGGGTTGATGAACTGGCTTCGTTTTAAAACGAGTTTTTTTGATGAACTTCTTCACTCTCTGTCATTTCTACAACGCATCGTCCCGTTTTATGTAATATAATATGATAAAAGCGGAGATGAAAGAAAGAAAACGAAGTGAAAAAAAAAATTGTTAAATACACATTTCCGCTTATTATTCTTGAAACATACAAAAAAACACATACAAAGTATAACGGAAGATTTTTCATTTGTGTTGTTGAATGATTGAATTAAAATTAACAATAATAATAATAATTGTTATAAAAAAAAAAACGTTAAGTTGTATTTTGACGAGAATACACAAGAAGAAAAATGAACCAGTTTTTTCAGATATGAACAGAGACATTATTTGGATCCAAAGATGTAATTAATCATCGCCTCGAATAATTGGCATCATTTTTTTGATTCGATTGAAATGTTCGCTTTAATTGTGTCAGAGACTTGTTAACATCCTTAAAAAGTGAGAAAAAATGCACAATAGTGATAACAATACAGCGTGTCCCAGCGTGACCGGCTATTAGAAGTTTCCGGAGAACCTGAAATAATTGAAATCTGAAAATTGAGATTATAGCCTAACTAAATTGGAGCTACCTTCCTAAAATATTTTTAGTTCTCTAACATTTCAGTAGTTAATACCGGAAGTCTACACTAAAGTCTTTATTTTAAATGGCATGTCCTATTTGTTTTTACATAAATCGATTGAATTAATAATTCTAAGCATCTTTCATAACAACAAGACCTCATTTAATCCTTAAGATTTTCGAGAAAAAAGACTTTTATTGGAAATTTCGCAGCAAACGGACGTCTTGTAAAAGGTCTACAACTCCCATATTAAATTGTGTAGGAAGTTCGACATAGACTCGTTTGAGAACTCAAAGATGTTGTTACACTCGAGATTATCAAAAACGATCAATTTTCGTTACTAAGTATCTTAAAGTGCATCGTAAAGTAACACATGTAAAATTGTGCAAAACATCAATTTTTTTAAAAGGCGCCCTACCTAATTTTATTTGCCTTGTTTCGTTCTTTTTTAATTTCCCCACATTTTTATAATTCATACCCCTAAAGCCAAGTGTGAGGATTTTCGAGTTATCGTTGAAAATATGAAAATTCAAAACTGATTGTTGCAAATAATGAAAATATTATTAATAAGTTTATGGTCAAACCATAGTTGGCCATGAACTTTCATAAGGACATTCATAAATAATGATGAGGTCTTCGTATTATGAAAGATGCTCAGAATTATTAATTCAATCGATTTTTGTTAAAAATAAATAGGGCATGCCATTTGAAATAACGAGTTCAGTGCCGACGTCTGGTATAGCCAGAAGTGTCAACTTCCGGCATAACCGGAAGTGCCAAGAGACTGAAAATATTTTAGGAAGCAAGCTCTCATCTAGTTAAGCTATAATTCCAATTTTAAGCTCTTTTCAGATTCTCTGGAAACTTCTAATGGCCGGTTACGCTGTATTACTTTTGTGGCGACTGGAAATGGAATTCAAACATGCAGTGGCACCTCTCGCAACTGCCCTGACGAAACGACGTTATATACCTTAAGCAATTTAATTTGTTCGGGGCCAGTGCTGGCCATTGTAATTGTAAATAAATATAGGTAACCACTCCCACCTTACATTCTGGGGACCCCGAATTGCAGCTAGCAACGCAGCAGCGAGGAACGGCCATTCTGCCTAAGCCTGCAAGTTTCGCCTCATATTTTGGACGCCATACAGTCACCACATACATCGGACCTCCTCATGCAGAACTCAACTATGGAGTAGCGGCATCCTAGGCTTCGTTTATACTATTCCATACCCGTCCCTTGTCGTCTTCGGACTCAAGCCGGACTCAGCCCAGAGTCTCACAGCCCAACGACGACAATAATCGTGACCAAGTCACTAGGAGAGGAATGATGTGGCGACTAGAAGTGGAATTCGAACATGCAGTGATGCTTCTCGCAACTGTCCTGATGAAACGACGTTATATACCTTAAGGCTTAAGCAATTCAATTTGTTTGAAGCCACTGTAATTGTATATATTATGTGTAAATAATTGTGGGTAACCACTCCCACCACTTTTACCGGAAAAACATGATTTGAGGTCCCACGAGTAGTGGTAGTAGTAGTTTTCAAAAACTGTCTGTGTGTGTTTTTTTTTCCGGGCGTTGACAGAGCGAACTCTGTTCAAGAGGCCCTACGACATCAAAACCCCACCGGCACAATTGCTAGACATCGCACTTCAGTGGGGCCGTTTACCAGCCGGTTGGCTTCTTCTTTGGAGTTTGACATTTCCATGCTTCCTCCGTCCACCGGAGTGATTAGGGGTTCAGGGTCAAAATCGTCTTCTCTTTGCATCATCCGGGCGTCTACTCCCTACAGCATCGTCCGGACATCCTCTGGCAGCCTCAACCCCAACACCCACGTTCCTCTGCATCGGGTGGGGGAGTCTTGGCTCAACTCAGTTACCTACTGTCGGTCTAAGGAGCAGATATGCTGACGGTAGTCTCGTCATCTTAGGATTCTGTAAGCTGGCGCCTTGCCGTATCCTCAATCCTGGGTTTTTTCATTCAAGCGGCCGCAAACGATGCCACCGCCTCCCAGTTACTGGCTGACTTAAGCATCACTGTCTGTGTGTCTGTGTGTGACAGCCATATCGTATCAAAAGCTTTATCCGAATTATATCAAACTTTGAATTTTGCTTTTATATTATATATAGTTGTGCCGCAAAGATTTTGAGTAAATCTGTTAACCGGAAGCTCTTTTTTATTCTAGGAGTTTTTGAGTTTTTTCAATTTTTTTTGAAAATGGCTCCACCGATTTTTTTTTAAATTTCTATGGTTGTTTGGCTTATTCATGCCCAGAACTTTTATTTAAAACTTTTTCCTGGGAAAATTCGAATAAGGACGGTTTTGGGATGAAGGTTCAAAATTCCAATATACATTAAAGGTTGTATGCATATACGAGTAATTCTGTTTATAAAGTGCTTATATTTCTTTTAAATAACAGCGAGTTTCATAAATGAAAGTAAAAGAAAGTACTGTGACGCCTCGCAGCAGATATTTTATAATCGTATTTATTTTATTCAAATGTTTTGTATTTAAATAATAATAGTTGAAGCATTGTTTTTTCATAGCCCTCTGGTTATATTCAAAATTTTGCATAGCCTGCTATAGTACTTCAAGATCAATGCTTTTGTTTAATATAATCATTGAATATTCCATAAGTACACAGCCTTCATTTTAGTAGGTAGTCAGAGTAAGTTCTAAACAAGATTTTAGAAGAATCAGCAAAGATCCCATACCTACCTATATTTAATTTATCTAAACTTCTACAATTTTTGTATACTGGTAAAATAGAGAAAACCTTACCAGGTAGAAATTTTTAGTCAAATTTTACCTCCACAAAAATGTCTTATAACATGATTTTTATTCCTTTCAAAAACAAGTTAAATTTCAAAGGTTTTTTTTTTTACTAAATTTCCCGAAAGAAAATTTTAAGAATATCCTCATTAATTTGAATTCGTAAAACTTGCAGTTCAAAGCATTCGCTCTTCGTTTTCGTTTCGCCCTCCACCACCCTCATTTTTCTACACCGGCACTCGCCACCTTTCATCTCTCCGTACATTTTAAACACAAAGTTTGCGAAAAAACAATTTGCATTTAGGATAAAAATTTACAGCTTCAATACCCTCAACCATAATAATAATAATAATAATAAAAATAATAATTAATCAGCCTCGTTAAATTTCAACAAAAGTTTTCCGAGAGTTTTTATGTAGATCCTATATAATTATTTTTAAAAAATTTTCCCCAACAAACTTGCCAACATTTCACCATGACTATAAAAATTGTTTTTGAAACAATCTTGTGCAGAAAAAAAAAAACCCAAGAATTATACACAATGTAAGTTTTCATTGCAACATCGCAGAACTTTATTAAATTTCAATTTTCTATTAATAAATTTATTAGTTAAGCTGTTGAATATGCATTTGAAAAATATTAATTGCGGCTTTATCTATTCAAATCATAAATCCGAGTTTTATTTTATTAAGTTTTTCCTGTATATTTTATTTTGTTGTGTGTGTGTGTGGATGGGTTGGTTGGGTGGTTGTGGTGCAGTCGCTTTTTAATTCATTTATTCATGTTTTGTTGTTGCACACAAAATGGAAACTAATTCCCAATTGTTCATGTTATTGGAAAAAATAAAATTGCTCTACCGTATAAATAATATAATATAAACTAATAACATTGATTTATCATTTTACCAACAAGGCGTGGAGAGGAAAAAAAAATGGTAAAAAACCGTGCAATGGAGTAATAACGTTAGATGAGAGCAACCGAGGGAGAGCGGGCAAAGTGGCTCTCATTAGAATATCAACGAGAGCGAAATGGGAAACTTAGAAAATTGGCAGGTTTTCGTGTTTGTTTGTTTGTTTGTTTGGGCGAAATATTCTTCGTAATTTGCTTCTGAATGAGGTGGTTTTTGGGGGGTGGGTTTTATACTAGATGGAGGCATTTTGTGTTATTGCAAGACATTAAACGTTCATTTGAGTTGATAGAATGAAAAATAAGAGAATGATTCGTTCGTTGTTGTGTGAAAACGTGAACGTGATGTTTCAGTGTCGGTGTTTTTCATATAAATCAGCACATTACACAAATCCAGTGATATTGCTCCATGATATATTACCTCGGGAGAAAAATGCATCGCATTTTCCCACTTATTCATACACTCACTTCAATCTATTCTATTCTCTTCGCCATGTTATACATATATTATGTCTCGCATTATAGTTTATACACGGTACAATGTCGCACATCATTTTATATTTATATCTCTATGTACCTACGTATTAGGTGGAAATATACACGCAAATATCTCATCCCATTCTATGATGGGAGAATTTCAATTCATTTTTTTCAATCAGTTTACTTTTGATTTGTATTCATTTAAATGCCGTTTTTGTCGGGTTGAATCTGATGTTAATTTTAATATAAACAACAGTCGCTCTTTTTATTGATTTAAAATAAAAACTCGTAAAGAAAATCTATCAGAATAACATGAAAATTGGATTATCCATCTAGTGATTTTGATGTTAGTTTTAACATTTCATAAAAAAAAAGATTTTAACGGATTTAAAGAGAGAGCTAAGTTAATTGAGTTGACATAAATTTCACAAAACACGAGACAAAAATAATTTCTTAAATTTCAATATTACAATGCGAGTAAGATAAATCAATAAGACTAATGGCAAAAATATAAGCTTTCATTGATACAACATTGTAAGGTTGTTAGAAATCTAATGCATCATTTAAATGAAGCTGTTCAAAAAATATCCATTTGAGTCATGCTTAAAATTGAGTAAGGTACTGCTTATAATAGTCTTATTAAAACTTTCAAGGCTTTTTAATAGGTCCAAGGTTCCCAACCCCATGCCCGCGGGCGCCATGGCAGAATTTTTCATGAACAATAATATTAAATTTAATTTAATTTTTTTTTTATTATTTACTAGCTGATACCCGCTCGCTTTGCTGAGAGTATCTAAATTGAATTGATTGATTAATTCCCTACCTTCATAGCAAAACATAAAAATTTATCCATTTTGACAGAAAAAGGTGATAAAAACTTCCAGACTTTAGATCCTAAGTAAGTTCATCAAAATCCTTAAATCTACTTTTCTATGAAGAGATTTAAGCCATCTTCCAGGTTCTATAAGATTTTAAGTAAAAGGTCTTTTAAGAAAATTTGAAAATCTTTCATACCAAATGTCATTTAAAACAGTTCAGCTTTTTTAGTAGAAACTATTAGGAGCTATCTTACAGGAACCGTAATTTTTTTAGAATAAATGATATTCAATAATATGTTAAGATTTGAGCTATCTTTAGCAAAACTTCATTAAAATTCGTTTCGTACAGTAATTGTTAATTATTTAAAAATTTACTATATTATTTTAATACGTTTATTTCTAATTGATATCTTCAACAATGAGCTAAAAAAAAATTCAAATATTTAAAACAAATTCCATTACTAATTTTATCGGATGTTAAATTGAAATTCTTATTTATTTTTCAGTAAAATTTTGTTAATTGTTTAATTGAAACTTTGAAGAGAATTTCTTTCGCTACTGTATAAAATTGGTTAGACTTTCTTGAGGAAAATGCGTTAAAGTGCTATTTCGTGAACCTTAACAAAACTTTTTAAAGGTTAGGAGCTATCCTACAGGAACCTTCCTTTTTTTAAGAATAAATGATATTCAATAATATGTTAAGATTTGAGCTATCTTTAGCAAAACTTCATTAAAATTCGTTTCGTACAGTAATTGTTAATTATTTAAAAATTTACTATATTATTTTAATACGATTATTTCTAATTAATATCTTCGACAATGAGCAAAAAAGAAATTCAAATAACTAAAAAAAATTCCATTATTAATTTTATCGGTTGTTAAATTGAAATTCTTATTTATTTTTCAGTAAAATTTTGTTAATTGTTTAATTGAAACTTTGTAGAGAATGTCTTTCGCTACTGTATAAAATTAGTTAGGCTTTCTTGAGGAAAATGCGTTAAAGTGCTATTTCGCGAGCCTTAACGACACTTTTTAAAGGTTAGGAGCTATCCTACAGGAATCGTCCATTTTTTTGAATAAATGATATTCAATAATATGTTAAGATTTGAGCTATCTTTAGCAAAACTTCATTAATATTCGTTCCGTTCAGTAATTCTTAATTATTTAAAAATTTACTTTATTATTTTAATACGTTTATTTCTAATTAATATCTTCAACAATGAGCTAAAAAGAAATTCAAATATTAAAAAAAAACCTTTATTAATTTTATCGGTTGTTAAATTGAAATTCTTATTTATTTTTCAGTAAAATTTTGTTAATTGTTTAATTGAAACTTTGTAGAGAATTTCTTTCGCTACTGTGTAAAATTGGTCAGGCTTTCTTGAGGAAAATGCGTTAAAGTGCTATTTCGCGAGCCTTAACGAAACTTTTTAAAGGGTAGGAGCTATTCTACAGGAACCGTCCTTTTTTTTTAAATACATGATATTCAATAATATGTATGACCATGCTGTTTAAGCGACCTAAAACAAAAAAAAAATAATAATATGTTAAGATTTGAGCTATCTTTAACAAAACGCCATTAAAATTCGTTCCGTTCAGGAATTCTTAATTATTTAAAAATTAACTATATTATTTTAATACGTTTATTTCTAATTAATATCTTCAACAATGAACTAAAAAGAAATTCAAATATTTAAAAAAAATTCCCTTATTAATTTTATCGGTTGTTAAATTGAAATTCTCATATATTTTTCAGTGCAATTTTGTCAATTATTTAATTTAAACTTCGTAAAGAATTTATTTCGCTACTGTGTAAAATTGGTCAGGCCTTCTTGAGGAAAATGCGTTAAAATGCTATTTCGCAAATCTTAACGAAACTTTTTTTAAATACACGGTTCCTGTACGATACAATTGTTATGCTATCCTATGGGATTCACGTGTTTTTCATTATTTATTACTGACGCGAAATATAGATAAAAACCATTCTGAAGCCCGATTGTAAATTGTATCCACATTTAAGCTGAGTTAGTACAGAATAAGGACCAACATAATATGTTTATATAATAAAGAAGAAGATACCAATAAACCAGGTAATACGTACGTCGTACAATAGCCAGCCGCTATAGCAACATAATTTTTTTGTCATTTGTAAAAGATAAAAATTGTTCTTGTGGGTTATCCTTAGGAGATAGACATATACCGTCGCGGACTTTTTTATCAATCTTTTTAAGATATATAATTTCGCTGCATATAAGTTTGATCTATCTCGTTATGTTTAGCTAGCGTTAGCAATGTAAGTGCACAAATTATGTTTGTTATGACATCACATTACAAATCTTTCAATTTCCCGACTTTTCTCTTCTAAATTGTTTATAAATTATAGCCATTATGTTACTGAAGACTAATAGCGATATAACAAAAGTTTCATCAAAATCCGTTCAGTAGTTTTTGCGTAAAAGATGCACAACAAACAAATAGACAAAAATTGATGTAAATATGTTCAATTGTAAATATTCTTCGATAAAATAAATGGTGCCCGTCGCTTTACCAATAGTTTAGAATGCGTTCCAGGGTACAAAAAAGTTGGGAATCCCTGTTTTAAGTTTTAAGTTATGAAATAACATTTTTTAAACCAATCAAATCAATCAGTTCTGAAATGATGTTAGTTTCATCTATTTTAAGTTGTGACTGATAAGATATCGATACAGGTGATTTGATCAAAGTAGGGCTCAAAAACTCTCCTAAGAATCTAACAATATTCAGTTAAATTATTAGAAGTTGCAATGTAAAGCATTTAAATGTAAATGCATTTAAAAAAAATGTAGCATGTAGCATGTAACATGTAAACATGTAGCATGTAAATGCATTTAAAAAAAATTTCCAAAAAATTAACGTGCTGTATTTCAATACATACTTATCCAGTTAATATTATTTCATTTAAGACAGTGATTCCTATGGACCCCTAGGGGTCTCCGGTATCATTCAATAGGTCCGTGGAAAATTAAAATTGATTTTAAGATCTCGGAACAATGCCAGTCCTAGTATAGTATTTTTTGTAGTACTTATGTAATGAAACTCTGCAAATGATTCCATGGAGCCTTCCAAGCTTAAGGAACTTTCAATAAAAATCCATAGTGACAAAAAATAAAAGATTTTAGGTTTTTTTCAAACAGTCAAAAAATATTTGAAAACGCCATCATTGCAACAAGCCATAAGGACAATATCTAAATGAGATGACAATGAACTGCGTACTTCTTATAGCTTTTCTTGAGGGTCCATTGGAAAATTTCACGAGAAAACGGGGTCCATGGATCTAAAAAGCCTAGAAAAGATCTAATGAGCTCAATTTGAAAGTCTGTTCACATTTTTATAAACTTAATCCAATTAATTTGTATTAATTTTTGTTTATTTAATTTTTTTTTAAATATTTTTATACATTTTATTTTTTAGTATTGAAATCAACTAATTTAAAGCTACCATTAAGGAACCATAAAGTATCGTGTTAAACCCTCTTTTACTGATTTTGATTGAGGATTCCTTATGGGAGCATAATATTGCTTTAATTTGATTTCGATTGATTCGATTTAAGCTAAACAGTGTTTATTTAAGTGCAAAAATGGATAAAACAACCACCCAAAAACGAATAAATTGTTAAAATATAGAGTTCCTTTAAATTTTATCTCCGAAAGTTGCAAGTTTTTAAGTAACGTCTACGTATTGTAGGTACATTTGAAAAATTATCAACTCGAGGTGGTTTTCGTATACCTTGGCCAGCTAATGAGTCAAACTTCATGAATTAATTAAATCCTTCAACCCCAGTGAACTAAAAAAAGACCCTCAACAAAAAGACAATGGATCTCGAGGACATTAGGGGCTCATTGAAGCCCCTGGGTGTCCTGGAAGATATATACTATCTCATTCAACACATCAGTTGTCAAATGTTAACGCGACATTAAGAAATCAGTGAAAAAAAATTAAACCTTATCGAACCGGTCATTTATCTAAGATATCCATACTTATTTTCAGAAAAAAAAATGGTTGCGTGTACTTATGTACGCGCGTGAGAAGTTATACTTCTTTGGCATCATTAAAAATTAGTTTTTATTAATTGCATTCAAATAATCAATTTTAAAAATTTCTAAATTATTATTCAATAATAATAATAATAATAAATATATTTAAAGATATAATTATTAATAATAAAATTAAGAGATAAATATTTTAATTTATATCAATAAATAATATCCAAAGGAAGCTGCCAGACGTTTATAAGATTTGTCAGGATCATTTTTCTGGTTAGCAATTCATGCATGTCATGAAAACAAAGCTTCATAGAAATTGCGAAATAAATTAAGTAGCTACTTTTCAAAGTAAATGTCTTAATCTTAATTATGACTTGTTTTACTAAATTATTATTCTAAGATGGTTGAATCATTTCAGAAGCCCATATTTCGTGATAACTAAGAATATGCATGAAATGCAGACGTCATTTTCATCACTAATCTCCAAATAATAAACTACAATAACAGCTGCTGCAAAATTCGAGAAAATTAATAACTTATTTCTTAATAATATGTGTCCTTTGTATATATAAATATTTTCTAAATAAAATTTAAAAAAATTAATTATTTTTAATTTAAATATAAAAATAAGTAAATAAGTAAAACAAAAATTCAAATTACGCGTGCTAGTTAAAAAAACCGAGCGCTAAAAGCGGCCAACTTTATCTTGTTAATTTGTGATGATAAAATAGAACGCTACTAAATAGCTTTAAAGTAATATTAAGTAAAACTATGGTTTGCAATGAAAATAAAATCCAAATAAAGCTGCAAGACGTTTATAAAATTTGTCAGGATCATTTTTCTGGTTAACAATTCATTCATGCCATGAAAACGAAGGCTCTATAGAAATTGCAAAATAAAGAAATAAAGTTAATGTCTTAATCTTATTCATGCCTTGTGTTACTAAATTATTATTCTAGAATGGTTAAATCATTTCAGAATACCAGATTTCGTGATAACCAAAAATATGCATAGAATGCAGACGTCATTTTCATCACTAAACTCCAAATAATAAGCTACAATAACGGCTACTGCAAAATTTCGAGAAAAGTGATAACTTATTTTTTAAAAATATATGTCATTTGTATATATAATTATTTTTAATTTAAATATAAAAATAAATAAATAAGTAAATAAAAAAAACAAAAATTCAAATTACGCGCGCCAAGAAACCGAATGTTTTTGCGGCCAACTTCGTTTTGTTAATTTTTGTCTCAAGATGGCCGCCCATCTAAAATTTCACTCTCATCATTTTCAGTATAACTTGATTAGTAACAAAATTAAGAAAAATGAAATAAATTAATTAATTTTTGTTAAGTATAACTATTTTGTTCCTTAATTTCAGTAATATATAGTGATTATATTAATATTATGACCTTGAAAAGTAAGTTTTACTACGAGACCCTCTTGTAAAAGGTAAAAGCAAAAAGTCATGAACCAATTTTTCTTAAACCAAATTGGTTAGTTATGAAATAATGTAAGTTCTAATCAAATGTTTAGTTACTGAATAGATATTTAGTTACTTGTAATACGGGCAAATAAATCGTATGTTTAAAATTTAGTAGGAATTATTGTTTACGTGTAAATAAATCAAATTCAGGTAAGATTACAATGAAAATCAATACCATCTTAAATTTTTTCATTAGAACAAAATTTTACAACTAGATTTTCAATGTTTTAAATAAAAACGATAGCATTAAAAAAATGTTGCGTGAAAATATATTAAATCAACTCTTGAAATAAAACAATAGCCCATTTAAAAATGATTTTAAATGACTTACATAAGTTAAGTAAATCAGTTACAACCCAGTTTAGCACCAAGTCGAACTCTCGACTATCGGAGTCATCATTTAATCCCTAACTCATTCTTTAACTAGAGCTTTCCATTGTTCAAAACCTAGTCTTATTAGAGATTTATTCAATAAAAACGAACAGTTTTTCAAACACAGTCTTCAGAGCGCAAAGTTTCCTTTGAGCTTCGTTCGAGTAATTATTGAAACACTGTCGAAAGCACATACTATTAAAGCACATGTTTGTCTCGAAGGAATAACACATGTTTCACCTATAGATTAAACATAAATTATTTCCATATTCACAAAAGCTCGAAAGCTCGCTCATATTCTCATCCCCAACAAGGTAGTGATCTACTTTAAAAAATGCTACTTAAAAATTCTTCATTAAAAAAAATCATTAATTCTTCCAGTTAGTATATTTCATATTTGTCTCTGTTTGGACGAGAAAAAAAAAAGCGCTCGGAACAAAAAAAGGCGGGAAGCCGACATTTATAAATGAGCTCAGCACAAAGAGATGAAAGCAGATAGTGTGAAAAGCCTTAAAGAGATGATGATAAAAATACAAAAAAAAAAAAAATGTTTCTAACAACTTAATTAATAACTACAAGTTATTCCTTCTTCTTTCTTTTAAGCGCTCAGTTATTTGTGAGACTCCATTTTTTTTTTATATCTCGCTATTATATTAGCCTTTTTTTTTTCATTTTTTATATCATTAGCCTTCTGGTTGGCGAGACTCAACTTTGATTTTACTGTGCTTATAAAAAAAATAAAATGGGGAAAACTTGGATAAAACAAGTTTATGTATTACATTTTTCATCTGGTTAGTAAAAAGCCAAAGGGTGGTCGTGTTAATATTAGCGTTTAAAAAGTCGAAATTTATTTTTATTTTAAATGAAGAAAATCAAAGAAATTTTGTCGATTTGTTTTTTGGGGAGGTTTTCTTGAGTTTGGTCACTAGAGAGAAATGCGTGATGTCCGTTTTTAGTTGTTCACGTTGAATATATTTTTCTCTAGAGATACGCTTGTTAACATGAGAAAGTACTCAACACAATAGTAAAAGACTAAAAATGTTTTGTGTGGTGCACCGTCCGAAAAATACAATTCCAAAAAATTAACTCGCTATGTTTCGCCCTTGGTCGACGGAGACTTGAAATAAATCTCTTTTTTTATTTTGGGTGGCTTTTACTTTTAATTTATTAGCTCAATTTTTTACTTTACATGTTTTCCTTTATATAGTTTATATACTGTATGAGGAATTGAGTGATTAATTTCTTTAGACTTGCTAGTTGTAATTTTTTTTGCGAGTTAAGGAACGGGAATTTGTTGAGGATATGATGAGTTTGATGGGCGATGATGATAGAGCAAGCTTTGTTGTATTGCAGAGCTTTTGCGAGGTGGTTTTTCTTTGGCTCGGAGATGTTGAAGTTGCGTGTGAGGCGTTGCCTCGCTGCGATGATACGAAGGGCGTAGTTCGGGCGTAGTCCGTTGACGATGTTGCAGCAGCACTGTGCCACCGATCAATATGGCGTCACACGGCTCTGTGATGTCCCATTCACGCGACTCGGCCCGCAGCATCGCGATTTACGACAGACTTTTTCAAACAGATCAAAATTAATCTATCAATTGGCAAAAGTACAAGTTATTGTTTGATTTGGCAGTCGTTAAATTTGCGCGAGATATAAATCTCTCGGTGTGTGAGTGGCGGAGCACGAGGCGACTGAACGTCTCAGATGTCGGGGGATGAAAACAACAAGGCATGCTTGGCGAGGGTCGAGAATATATAGCTGTTGTAATCAGTGAGGGTTAAACTATGATCGTATGACGGATGAATCGCAAGTTTGACCGGTTGCAAAAACAAAAACCATTTTGTTGGGTCTTACGACAGAAAATTGATATTCTAGAAAAGCTCAAAGCCTCAATTCAAGCCGATCATAAAAAAATTTTTTTTACACAAGTCAAATTAATACTTCAATAAACTGATATCAAAGATAGTTAAAATAAAAATGATTTTCGATATGAGAAATCTAAGAAATTTTTATACGATAACCAAGAAAGGTTAGAAAATTTTTAGGTTAAAAAAATGTTAAGATCTCATTGAAACCAAGAAAAATTACAAACTAGCTGATACCCGCCCGCTTCGCTGGGCATAGCTAAATTAAACTGAGTGATAAATAGAAACGTTAAACAAAAAGTTAATGATTAAAAGTAAGTTTTGCTATGTTGACATAGAAAGCTATTCCTCAGGAATCGTAAATTTTCTAGAGTAATAAATATCTTCGTATTTTACCTGCCTAGAAATCTCACTATATGCAGTTCAGTATTCTTTCAATTAATTATTAATTTAGGTTTGACATACTTTAAACTCCCTACGGCTTATAATTTGGATATATAGGCTAATTTTTTTGTGTTCTAGTTCATCCTTTTGTAACTCTCTGTATTTTCTCTTCTATGAATCTCTACGAATCGAACTCCCAAGGGCTTCAACTCTCTAAGTCTAAACCAAACTCCTCCTAATCGGGATCACTTACGTCGAACTTTATGCCTTGGTTATTTATTTATTAACGGGTGTAGTTTCGGAACTTGGATATTTTTTGTTAAGAATGATATCATATTCACTGCAGAGAATTTCCTGATTGCTCCAATTTTTACAGTCAATGAATCAAACAATGGATTAGTAAAACTTCTCCTTCGATAATTCGAACGTTTACTGAGCTGAAATTTAGATAAGCCATAAGATAACTACTTTCAAATTAACTGTGGATTTATGGTATTTAAGAGTTCAACTTATCGAGAGTTCATTGGATTTAAAGTTAAATTATGAAATGTATAATATTTATGTTTTAAAATATTATGTATTACAAAAGTCATGTAAATGGGTGCAACTTGTAAGAAATTTAGCTAGTAAGAGAAAGAAATTTTTAATACTGGTTAGTCGTTTACAAACGTTTTCAATTTTTAATTGTCATTCAATTGTAATTTTTATAAACTCGGTTTTAATTCAATTTTAATTTTCAAAAGTTGATCAAAAGGATTATTAATTCTTAATTTTTTTTTCTTAAACTGATTTCGTATAGCGATAAAGTTGTCTGTCAAATTATTTTTTTTTTGTTCTTTCCCATGTAAAACGCTTAATGTTTCACAGTTAAAGTAACAATCAACATTTAAATAAAAAATAAAAAACAAAACTCAAGTTCGTAAATGAATAATTTTTTTATAAACGGAAATACTAAATCAATATCAACGATACGTCAAAAACCATAATAGAAATTGAATCTTAACAATCGGTCTGCAGAAAGTTCAACACATACTTTTTGATTGTTGGAATTCACATCTCATTTTCATAACACCAAATTGATGAAATCAATCATTTTCAATGTACCAAAGATCAGATAATTGCCATTAATGCAATTAAATGCAAATTTCAATTCAATTCTTGTTTACAAAATATTAATAGCTAACGTGAAATTTGTTGTTACCATGGAAACATAAAGCGATAGATCTGACGTCACACTTTTCATTAAGATTATATTTTAATCGTTTTTAAGTATTTTCCGTTACTTATTATGTATGTTTCTCACCGTTTAAACCTTCCCTGAACTTCCACAAATATTTCAAGACCAAATTTAGCAAAATCGGCCCAGCCATTCTCGAGTTTTAGCAAGACTAACGAACAGCTATTTATTTTTATATATATAAAAGATAAAGACCAATTTATGATTATAGAAAAATTTGCAAAAAAAAAGGAATTCATAAATTTTCATCTGATCTTCTCGCGATCCGCTCAGACACACGAAAAATTATAACCAAAAGCATATTTATTCGCGCGTTTCTTGGCCCCGGCTCGTAAATACCAGGCTCACGAGCCAAGAGGGCGTGTGAACGCTATAAAACCGAAGGAAACACGAATAATAATTCGCCGCATAAAACCAAACTTGCCATCATCTCGTAATATAACTTTTTGTTAAGCTCGTCCCGTCAAGATCCTGCTTTTGCCTTTCTTCTTCCCCAGCACTGCGTGAAAACGCTCATCAAAATCAACGATTCGCCCATTTGTTCAGACATCTCATAAAAAATTCAAAATTGATTTCCTCACCCACCAAAGTGAAAAAAAAAAGTTCATAGAACCAAATGCATGCACTATCAGGTGAAATGCATTTTTCGCATCACAGAGAGCATGAGAGAAGAAAATTCAAATTTGCTGACAATTATATGAGTGACTCTTTTGTGCATTATTTAACGATTCGGTTCGGCGGTCGGTGTATGCATTTCTATTTTCTTCATCATTTCTTTTTTATCTTTCCATCTTTATTATGTTTGTTTACGGACGTTTGTTAAGAACGAATGGAGTGGCATTTTTCAAGTTACTCACTATACGTCTTTTGAAAAAGAAAAATGACTTCATTTCAGTGTTTGTATATATCTCAAGACGAGACATCTATATGAACACCAACAATTTATATTTATACAATTTACATAATAACGTTATTCATACCCGGAGCTTGAAAAGCTCACCCATCGCCGTTTCCAGCACAAAACGATTAAACAAATAAAAATCCATTTGTCCCTCACTGTGTCGCATACTGTTGTAAACTTTTCCAAACATCCACTATATTGCAATTAATTGTCCAATATTGTAATAATTATACAAGTGGAAAACTTTTTCCAAACTCAAACAGAAAAGTGAGACGCGGCACATTTGGACTGTATACTAAATGAGTTTCGTATTCTTTCTTGCAACGAGAGGCGAACATTGTGTGTGGGGGTGCAAAGTTTCGACAGCTTTGCTTGCGAAGGCTATAAAATGCATGCAAATAACAATAGAAAAGTTTCAATTACAAACAGTTTGTGAGAATTTATGCTGGTTTTTGACAAGCAGTCGAGAATTATCATTTTATTTGCATGATGTACTTTCAAATATCAGATTATGAATTTCAAATTCAACAACTATGTACACTATACATGCGATATACACACACACACACACACCAACGGCCATTCATTCATCGTCACATTACCACATTTTCATTTCGTGCAAATTGAGAGCATTTATATTCAAATAAAATGTATTTTAAACGGGTAAATTTAAGCTCAAATTGGTTACAAGTCTATGACAAATTGTTAATCTTTATAAAATTTGATAAGACATAATTATAACAAATAAACCAAATAACTTATTGATTTAAAACCTGGTCTGATTTAAGACATCTCAATAAGAAAGTTATATTAAAAAACTATAAGAAAATGAAAAACCAAATTCAAAATAAATAAAAAATTTTAAACAAAAAATGCACTGAAAAGTAAAAAAATAATTGCATATCTTTGCAGTGTCTGCAACTTACAAATTATAAGGATGGTAAAATTTACAACTATTGTTATTTTTGGAGTTGGTGTCAGCCAAGGTAATAAATATGAATGTTCATTTGTAAAAAGGTTAAGTTGCTTATTAGTATTTTGAAGTTTAAAGGTCGCTAGATATGTCACAGTACTAGTATCTATATTGTATAAAAGTTCATTTGAAAAATCATAAGGTATTATAACACCAACTCCAAAAATAACAATAGTTGTACATTATTTCATCCTAATAATTTGTAAGTTGTAGACACTGGAAGGATATGCAATCATTGTTTTTTATTTTTAGTGCATTTTTTGTTTAAGATTTTTCATTTATTTTGAAGTCGGGTTTTCATTTTGTTATAATTTTTATTTATTTCTCGACTTTTAGTGAACTGAAGTTTGATAATTGATTTTATTTCTTTCAATATGGGTAAACCTACTAAACGCGCTGCTCATATAAGGCAGCGCCGTTTAAATGTTACAAGTTACTACTTCATCCCCTTTTCTCTCTTAAGGGTTGAAATTTTTTGCTTCTACATGTAACTGAAAGAACTAAGTGGAATACTCTTTCCAAAAGTAAAACAATCCACAAAATTCGATGAATCAATTAAACGTCACTATTTCATCCCCTATTTTCATCTTTAGGTGGTGGATTTTTTTTCTTCAAATTGAAATGAGAACAATTTAAAGGTAGGTACGATGTACGTAATCGAAAAAAAATTATCAAAATCGAGTAAGCCAGGAAAAATTTATGATTTCATTCCTAATTTTCAATCCCTTATGAGTGGATTTTTCTACAAAAATGGAAAAGAGATTTTTTTAAATTATGTTCTACTAAAAAAAAAGAATTATCAAAAACGAGCTATCCAATAAGAAGTGAATATTTCATCCCTTAGTTTACAACCCTTTATAAAAAACGATTTTCTTCAAATTAAAATAAAACCAAACGGAAAGCACTAGCTTTCAAAAAAAAAAAGGATCAATAAAATCGGTTCATCCTGTCGTCAAAAGATCTGAGGTAACAAACATAAAAAATACAGTCGAATTGAGTACTTCCTCCTTTGTTTTGAAGTCGGTTAAAAAGACAATAAAATTATTAAAATATAATGTACAACTCTTGTTATTACAATATCTAGCGACATTTAAACTACAAAATACCAATAACTAATTAAACCTTTTTACAAATGAACATTAATATTTATTTCCTTCGCTGACACCAACTCCACAAATAACAATAGTTGTACATTATACCATCCTAAAAACTTGATTTTTTTTAAGCATTCTATACATATAAATAAATAAAAGTGGTTGCGTGTACTAATGTACGTGCGTAAGAAGTTATACTTCTTTGACATCATTAAAAATTAGTTTTTATTAACTGCATTCAAATAATCAATTTTAAAAAATTGTAAATTAATATTTAATATTAATAATAATAGATATATATATTTAAAGATATAATTATTAAAAATAAAATTAAGAGAATAATATTTTAATTTATATCAATATATAATATCCAAAGAAAGCTGCAAGACGTTTATAAAATTTGTCAGGATCATTTTTCTGGTTAGAAATTCATGCATGTCATGAAAACGAAGCTTCATAGAAATTGCAAAATAAAGTAAGTAGCTACTTGTCAAAGTAAATGTCTTAATCTTGTTCATATCTTGTGTTACTAAATTATTATTCTAAGATAGTTGATACATTTCAGAATCCCAGATTTCGTGCTAACTAAGAATATTCATAGAATGCCGACGTCATTTTCATCATTAAACTTCAAATAGTATAACAGCTACTGCAAAATTCGAGAAAAGTAATAACTTATTTATTAATAATATGTGTCATTTTTATGAATTATTATCTTTAAAATAAATATAAAAATAAATAAATAAGTAAGTAAATAAAACAAAAATTCACATTACGCGCGCCAAGCTAAAAGAAACCGAGTGGTTTTGCGGCCAACTTCATTTTGTTACTTTTTGCCTCAAGATGGCCGCCCATCTAAAAATTTCACTCTCATCATTTTTTCATAACGCGCTTAAAGAAGTATAACTTCAAAAAGTAATCACTGTCAATATTCAACGTGAAATTCGTTGTTGCTATTATATCATAAAACATCAAGTCAACGTTACATTTTGCATCAATATTTCACACAAAACCATCATCAAAATTTGATAAAACAGTGGAAAGTTACTATTTCATCAATGATTCAGTTAAACGTCACTATTTCATCCCCTATTTTTATCCTTAGAGAGTGGATTTTTTTCCTCAAATTGCAATTCGTACAATTTAAAGGTATAATGTACGTAAAAATAGGGTTAGCCAGTGAAAAGTTAATATTTCATCCCTTAATTTTCAACCCTTTAAAATTAAAATTTTTTTTAAAAATTAATATGGGACCACACACGGAAAAAAATCTGTTGTAGATTTAACTACAATCTTTGTTAAAGTTACAACATACACTAGTAATATATAGGATGACACCACGTGCGGTAACGTTTACCATTAAGTGTAGTTAAATAAACTGTAGTATTATTTACAACACGAACTAGTAAAAAGGACTCCATGATAATATAATGTAGTTGAACTTTTGACACTTGAATTGATTTGTCCAAATTATAGGTTATGTTGTACGCCGCCGCATGCGCACCATTAAAAATCTTAAAAATATAATTATAGAAAAAAGTAAAGATGGCTCTGATGTTTTTTTTCTCAGCCGTTTTACAAGGTTTTACAACCCATTGGAGTAAATTGTACATTATATCTAGTATTGTATACACCAAAAATGGCAAAGATTACAGATTTGTTAAAATTCGTGACGTAACAGAAACGCCAAAATTTGTTAATTGTACAACACTCAGCAGTTGTAACAGCTATATATATTTACTACACTATGGTAGTAAAAAATACTATACGTTAGAGCTGAATACAACACAGTGTGTTATCTGCTGTTAAATTTGTGGTTATAGTGAACACAAAGTGCAGTAAAATTATTACTAGTTTAGTGTTGTAAATTTTACTTTTACCACTACTATTTTTTTCCGTGCATGGAAAGCACTAGTTGTCATATAAAAAGAGAATCATCAAAATCGGTTCACTCAGTCGAAAATTTTGAGGTTACAAACATTAAAAAAACTACCGTCAAATTGAGAACCTCCTCCTCCTTTTTTTGAAGTTGGTTAACAAGTCATGTAAAGGAGTACGTTCTGAGTCTATATATGTATTAAAATGGGAATTAGTAATCTAATACTACGTAAATCTCCTAATTTTATTACTGACGTTCATGAAACGTGATAATTAGTTTTAGAGGTTGTTACAGTCGACGAAAAGAACCACTTGAGTGGTGAAATGAATTTGTATTGATTACTTCAAAAATGACTCAAAAAATAAGATGGAAACTTTACAATAAGACGTATTTAGAAGAAACGAAAATATTACAAAACAAATTTTTTCCAACCAATCAAATTAATAATTTTTAAAATAAAGTTAGTTCCATCCAAATTTTTAACATGACGCTGTTCAAAGTAAAAGCCCAACCTGGTTTCACTTTCTTATCACCTTAACAAATCCCCAAACCTTTTCTTCCACTCTCCCCCAATAAATTTTTACCCAATTTTCAATATTTTCTCAAACTTTTTATGAGAAAAATAGGCATAAAACTTTGCTCCCCTCAATTTGAATCTAATTTATACTGCATCAAATATGTAAAAGTCATTCCGTCATCCGTTTATTTATGTTTTGAATTACAGTGCGAAGATAAGCCGTAACCAATATATGTACATCGGATTGGCGTGAGAAGGATAACAAAGAATTTTTTTTTTTTTGGTGTATTTTCCAGATCTGTAGCAATTGGAAAATGGAAATTGAAAACTGTACCGAATTTACGAGATGTTCTCATCCGATTGTTTATGAGTTGAAATTGAAATTGGCAATATTGAAGCGAGGGGGAAATTTTTTTTTTTAAAAAAGATTGTTTAAAGATATAACTAATTGGGTTTTTTCCCCTAATTGAAAATGTTTACTTTGAGAATTAAAACAAATTAGTGTAAATAATGGTGGAGGAAATAGATGGGGGTGGATTTTTATCTGTATGGCGTGCGTTAGAGTGGAAAAAATTTGCTCGACTCGAGTCGAGTCGAGTCTAGCGCTTGTTGGAAATCAAGTCTTTGTATTAAAACAAGGATTAGTACAATATGAACTAGTTTAAAAGCTTTCATTGTTTTAAAATCCTATTATCTAGGCAAACTCATTGTTGCCGGTCGGTAATAATAATAATATTTCATTTGTAATATTTTCCATCCGTGTTGTTTGAACGATTTCAAACACAAAGCACAGAAAAAAAAAACACATTAAAAAACGTTTGTCACAATTTGTTTGCGTTTTTCTCGTCTCTTCGACGGATTTTTTTTTTCATTTCACTGGAAAAAACAACATCTGCTATTTTCACAAAATACCAAGACAAAGAATGGGAGAATGAGGAAAAAATCGCCTGCTTGCCTAATGAATAGGATTAGCCGTAATATAAATGAAAATCTCAAAGAGGAACTCAATTATGTTGTGAAACGAAAAAGAAAATCTCTGCATATATTTGTGTCTTTACAATTCTCGAATTCTGTCGAGATTTTTAAAACCATCGTAAATGTATGCAGAATTTTGACTTTCCCGTTCCATTTCGTAACATTTTATCATAATATGCTCAGTTCAATAATGCTACATTTCCATTTTCCCAAATGTATTCTCTTGAAAAGTTTCAGTATCTACTAAAAATGGAACCCGAAGACGAAAAAAATGTAATATCAAAAAAGCTAACAAAGTCTAGACTTGGAAACGTATTTGATTTTTCTCATCCCTCTCAAAACAAAAATCCTTTCATATAATGAGCAAATATGAAAATAGCCGCAAAGGACTGTCGATAAGTTGGATTGTTTTCGTTTAATTTTTTATGTGTAATTGATAAAGGCAATCAATTTTAATTAGGGCTCACACTGGGCAAAATCTGTTAGGATTTCGCAGTTCTCTTTCTCTCATACCATATATTGAGTTTGTGGGGTGACCAATTTTATATTGCGGGTGTGTGATAAACAACGCGCCAATCTATCAAACGCCCCGGTGAATATTTCATTAGACAATTACGAAAATAATTTTTGTGCGCGCAAAAATCAATAAGTGTCCGTTTTATAATTAATATAATAGCACCAATGTGAGGCGATTGAGTGCCGTTTTTCGATCAAATTTATAATAGCATTTTTAATCAGTTAAAAACGTCATTTTGCTTGGGGAACGTTTTAACTGAAAATTCAAAAAATAATTTTTGTCTTGTTAAAATTCAAGCTTTGACATCATCAGATAAGGAGTTGCGATAATGAGCTTTCAATATATCATTAACAAGAACTGATCGGCTTATTTTAATATTTAAGTGAGTCGTTGATACAACAGTATTAACAAATTGAGTCAAAAGTATAGGAGATTACTAAAGAAAAAGTTTTCTTTGAACTTTTTCATAGAAAATGTTCTTGGATAGATATAAACTGGGCTTAAAATGTTGGTTTAAATCTTTTAAAAAAAAAAATTTCAAAAAAAATAATTTTTAGTGTGACAAATTAAAATTTTGCGTAGTGAAAACATTGCCAAAAGTTAATTTTTTGACGTGATACGTCTAATACATTGATGAACACTGGCAGCATGCATGAAAAAGTGTCACGTTCCGTTTGAGTCGTACGTGCAAGCGAGAACGCGATACAAGTGATAGAGAGGCACGATAGAGTTCTGCTACTGGAATGCCACCACGCGAGTTTCCTCGAGAACTACTACAATAAGCTATGCCTCGTATTCAATAATTGTTGAATCCTAGATAACGTGTTTTGTGTTTTTTTTTTCTACAATTTACTTAATAAGATTTAAAATTGATTTCCTTCATAGTTTTCAGTCTTTATTTTAGAAAAAAATATAATTTCCAATTAACTCCTTTTTTGAATTATACAAAATAATTATAATTCAATTCAATTCATAAAAGTGTGCAATTTTTCATTGATGTTTCTTTCTGATGTTATCACGTAAAACTATCGTGCGTAAACCGACTTTACAGACAACCAATTTTTTTAAGTTACAGTTCCGCAGATGCAAGATTTTATGTTATGCAAGATTGGTAGTAATCAGTTTAAATTTATCCTTTAATTACTCATTTTCAGATTTTTTTTTTCTTCACAAACTAATTCCCTATGAAACTATCTAATTGATGCCAATGACGTAAGTTTTCCATCAACAAAATTGGTTGTTCTAAGAATGTTATTGAACTTAAATTTTTTTGGTGGTTTCATGTACATGAAATGGTCAAGTAACTTTAATTTATATTGAAAGTTGAGAAAAAAAAGTTTTTGATCTCCGATGTAGATTTGGATCCAACATTTTCGGTACAAAGGTCGTTCAAAGTCAAATATACTCATTAATATCGAGCTAATGGAAAAAGTTAGTTCTACCTGTTTAAGAAAAGTTTTAATTTCATTGACAATATTATTTAAGTTATACCTAATAAAAGAAAACGACTCAACTTATCATGAAACGATACATGGCTCAGATTTATTGCTCTAAACCAGTGGTTCTTAACCTTGTTGAAGGAACTGACCCCCACCAGTTTCATATGCACATTCACCGAACCCTTCTTAATTATAAAAATAAAATTTTTTCAAATTCAAAGTATAGGTACGGGACCTTTATCTTCATATACCTTATATTATTCGGGTGTGTGTCTTGACCTCCGTCGAACCTTTGAGATTGACCCACCATCGAACCCAGGTTAAGAATGACTGCTCTAAACAATTATCCCAAAGCAACACTCGCTTTATGTGTAGTCAGATGATGTAATTGGAAATTGAGAAGTCTTCCTGAAGACGTTGGCTTTTGGTGCCAGTCAGTAATCAATTTGCCGTTGGGTATCCTCAATACCAAAATATCCAAAAATGCAATACTACCATCATTTTCTAATTCTAAAGTAAATTGAATATTTTCATGAAAATTGTTAAGGTAATTTCGTAAATTATCTTTTTCTCTAACTGGTACCGCTGCCAAAGTGACATCAACAAATAAGGAAATAAATGGAACTTCAAACGGCAGATTTATCAATATGTTCTTCAAAATATAATACATAACAAGTAATCGTTAGCCACCTATTGGTGCAGTGGCTAGAGCAGTAGTTCTCTCCACTGCATGCGTCAAGTGGTACGGGTTCAATCCCCGTTGAATCCTAGACTTAAGATCATAGACCTATGATTAAAATTGACCTTAAAAAAAGTAATCGTTATTGAAGGACCCGCTGGATGTATACTGCATGCTAGTCCCACTCAATTGAAGATAAAAGCTACCCTCATAGCTAGAGTAACTAGTTATAAAACAGATGTCAGTTAGTTCCATTAACGCCTCTTTCAGAATCGTGATGTATTGGCTAACCTTCTCCCATTACTTATCTATGATTTACCATACTAAATTCTTAGTTATTATAGTAGCAAGCGAAACCAGTATATCCGTCTGGCAAAACAATATTAACTAACAACAGGTCTGTGCGATTGTTGGTTAGATAATCCCACTCGTGGGACCAGAGCCTGGAGTGGGGAACCAAATCTGCTGCCAAAAGGGCGATGAAAAGTCGGCTGAGACGACAGCAAAACAAATAATGGCTAGAAATCTTCTCGGTCAGAAGCTCAGCAAGATAATGATGGGGAGGATTTGCCCCTCGCTCACCGTTGAGGTTCTACGGCTAGAAAGGAACCATAACGGAACTGATAGCCGGACACTGTAGATTAAGAAAGCATCTGCAGGCTATTGGGGTGCCTCAACAGGACCCCAACTGCAGACTGTGTGGGGATGGGGAGGAAAACGGGATCTATGTCATTTTTGAATGCAAAGCCCTCACAAAGTAGCGATACTTGTAGGGACTGTTTCTGCTAGGCAGAATGCTGATTCTGGAATAAGCTAGAATTCTTGTACAACAGGGATACATGTGCAGAACAGGAGTACAATAAGCCTAAGGCTGCAGTGAGGGCGGAACGAACCCTAACCTGGTTTTCTGCTAACGTGGAAAATACAGTTCGTAACTTACATCCTGGATTATGGACCTTACGCAGTCCATAAATCTTTGGAGGAACAGCACTGTGCGTTTTTATATTCTTACCAACTACTTCAACCTTCTCTTGAACCAATCAATCTGCTAATCAATTTATTAATTTTATTCTGATACCTAGCTGTAGGATCTTTATCCACCATTTCGTAGACCTTATGATCATCCAGCATTTCCTCTATCACTTTATGATTGCACTTTCTTCATAATCCCTTTCATGCCTCCCTTCTTCGTTTTTGTTACTATCACTTCTTTGTTCGTCTTGAAAAACTTTTCAACCGTCCATACATCATTCAATAACCTAAATGAAAATCTAACCTTTTCTTTATCGTTAGTACTTATGTATATGTATGACAGTGTAAAGATCTAGTAGAAATCTAAGTTTTGTAATTAATTTATTTTTGTAGAAGCTTGAAGAAGTTGCGATTAGCAACATAACGTCACTGAATTTGAAATGTAATAACATCCAAATAAAGCTGATCTTAAATAGCCTGAGTCGTTTTCTTTCATTTATTGCTGAGATCTGAGTTAAAAGTGTATCATCTGTAATACTTAATTATGATAGCTTATAATAATAGTTAAATAGCTATTTTAATGTGTAGTTTAAATACAATTAGTTTCTATCTTTACTTCATTTGACCAATCAACATTTCTAGAGTTTTTTCCATTAAATTCCAAAAATGTAACATAGAGGAATGGATAGAAAAACGTTGTTTTACAAAAGATACTTTTTACCATTAATTTCCCTAGATTATACAACAATACGCTAATTTTTTTCTTCATCAACGCAAAGAAAATGTTTTTCAGCCTCGAAAAACTTATTCGTAAGAAATGTGTCTTTTATTCACGACAATTAACGATGTTTTCTTTTGTAAAGAATTCTAATTTTATAAACATGAAATACTCACACAAAGTAAAAGTATATACCGAGGCATTGTTCGAATTCAACAAGCCTCAAATTAAATTGTCTCAAATGAGCCAAATGAGTCGTTTTGTAATCAACCATAAAAAAAAGTAATTTAAACAAATTAAACCGCCATACGTTTCGCGTAAATTGTTTGAGATTTTATTTTTTTAAAAAATAAAACTCAATGCTGGATTTTTTTTTTTTAGAAAATAAATTTATTGAATTTTTCTTTTATCTTTTTAAAGTGACTCTCACGTGAACTTTGCTTTTATATGTACACGAGTCGAGTTTTGAAGAACACTTAAATGCTTAACTTAGCTTGAAAAGTCGTTATGTAAATATATTATATCGTATATATAAACGGCTGAGGGACTGAGAGGTGACACGAATCTCTATATATATTTGCCGTCAAGAAAAATTGGATTAATCTACAACAAAAATATAAAATATTTTTACCAAGATAAAAAAAGTCAAATCTTAGAATGAAGCAGTTTGTTTCGTAACCAATTTCCAGCGTGTCAAAGACTTTCGTTTCGACGCGGAATTCGGGCTGTATTCAACGCTCCATCGAGTTAACGAGGGAACAATTTTTATTGGGACAAAAGTTTCCACGTTTTCTCATCGTTAATTGACTCGAGTTGTGTGTGAAACGAGTTGCAATCGATTGATTTGTAATTAAAAAAGCATGAATGACTAGCTCACTAAATTTTAATTAAATTTCAAAACTTTCATTTATAAATACACATAATCATATTTTAAAAGCACACGATGCTTTAAACGACGCCATCGAATCGAGAGAAAAAAAAAAGCGCCAACAAAGTTTTGGTATATATGCTTGTGAAGTTTTCAACTTGTAAACATTCCCGAGTTTATTTAGTAAGAAGAATAATTAATATTTAAATGAAGCGAGGCCCTTAAGTGAAACTATTTTTGACCGGGGCAGTTATTTGACGATAAACAAAGACTTTTCACCCATATCACAATGAGTTATTGTTGGCTCTAAACGACAAATGTCACTCGACAAGCGTCCCTTTGGGATCGCCTTCTAAGGTTTTATCAAACACAAAGCACAAATTAGCAAACAACATTCTTCGTACAATTACTGACGAATCTACTACATGTTAGTTGTCGGACCAAATACACCAACACACCACACGCAGTCGACTCAATTTATATTCAAGCCATTCGAATGCCAAATTTTGACCTTTCGGCCGTCTCTTAATTATTAATACAGTTGTTTAAATGATACCATAACACGATTGTCGAGCAATTCCAAGCTTAATTGGAACGACAAAACGTCATTTTAACCAATCTATCCTTAAAACTAAGCACTTGAAAATAATCAATCTGGCTTTAAAATAAATTTGATTTTTAGCTCTCTAACGAATAAAAGAAATAATATTCAATTAAAAATTGTTTGTATACAGGGTGCGCCATCTAGACAGGACTTATTGAAATGTTGAATAACTCCGCCATTTTTCAGCCGATTTTGGAAAATGAACAAGATTCATTTAGGGTATACAATGCCATTTATTGACAATTCACTCAGAATACAATATCGATCAAATGACCGCCTCCATTAGACGCACAAAAAGCGGCCCTTTTTTGGGCATTTTTCATTGTATTTGACAACATTTCGGGCGTAATAGCAGCAATTTCCGCTTTAATATTAGCTTTTAGTTCTTCAATAGTCTTTGGTTTGCTGGCATACACCTTACTCTTCAAATAGCCCCACAGGAAAAAGTCTGGCGCCGTCAAATCCGGCGAACGAGGAGGCCACTCCAAATCACCCTTTTTTGACACAACGCGTCCCGGGAACTTGCTCTGCAAAAACTTCATAGTAGCAACTGCGGTGTGACAAGGTGCGCCGTCTTGTTGAAAATAGAAGTTTGTTAGACGGTGTTTCCGCATTTCCGGACAAACAAAGTGCGCCAACATCCAACGATAGCGTGCACCGTCGACGGTTTCTCCAACTTTGAAAAAAAATGGTCCAATAATCGTTTTCGAGCACACTCCGGCCCAAACAGTAACTCTTTGGTCGTGCAATGGTGTTTCGTGAATGATGTGTGGGTTTTCTGTTCCCCAAATTCGACAGTTTTGTTTATTGACCCCGCCAGAGAGCGTAAAATGAGCTTCGTCCGTCATCAAAATTCGGTCCCAAAAATCAGGCTCGGCATCGATCTTTCTTGCGATCGTATTCCCATATTCGAGGCGACGCGGCTTGTCCGTTTCCAACAATCTTTGGGTTAGTTGCACTTTGTATGGAAAAAGATGGAGATCATCCTTCAAAATTCTTCTTAAAGTGGTTCCACTCACATTCAGCGCCTGAGAACGACGCCGATACGACACACTTGGATTTTCGGCAACACTCTCTCTCACCGCTTCAACAACTTCATTGGAGCGTCGCGGACGCGGTCGAATGGGTCGCGGGCGAGTAGCTACAGACCCGTGTTCAAAGAAATTTTTCGCCAAAGTACGAATTGTCTTGGCGGAAGGCGCCGAATGTCTCCCATATTTCTTACGATACGCACGCACAGTTTTCACAGTTGAACGATTGTTTTCAATGTACAGCGCTACAATTTCAGCCCGTTTTTTTGGCGTAAACCGATCCATGACTATAATGGCATAGACTGACATTTCAGAATCTGGCTGATTTGTCAAAATCGGCTGAAAAATGGCGGAGTTATTCAACATTTCAATAGGCCCTGTCTAGATGGCGCACCCTGTATGTATGATAATAATGAAAAGCTTTAAGCTAAAATTTAATTAAACATAATATCGTTACCTAAACAAATATTTCGAAAGAGCCCTTGAGGTAATCGCAATAATTTTTCGTTGTAACTCACTCGTTTAGCGTCAGCTTTTAAATTGCACGTATTTAATCATAAGGGAAAAAATCTAGAAAATATAATTTCGTTTTATATTATATATACTATGTATCTAGAGATCTGTAAAGCTTGTGTCGTACGAAACCACATGTATACACCTACGTACTATAGAAAGCTTGTTACAATTTAAACAACTTGAAACGAATAATTGTAATTTTTTGAGTTCAACAAGATCAAAACGTATGAAATATATATATTTAAACTTTTATATTATAATAAATACATGAAATGAAAAAAAAAATGCGCTTTAAACATTTATTACCTCAATTATGTGAAAATAATAAATTTTTACCTTTGTACATTTGAGAAAATTACCTAAAGCTTTGAAAGAAAATTTGATCTTTATAATAATAAAGGGTTTGCTAATTAGGTGTTTAAATGTTCATTTTAAAATATTTACATTTTCTGCACGGTACCACTAGAATTAATGAAAATTTAAAAGCTGTCCACACGTAAAACTAACATCTTTGGTGTACCAAATCGTTTTTAAATATTAAAATGTTATTAAAATTGTATGTTTAGGTAGTTGTGCAACCATTTTTGGGTTTGAAATCGATTGCTACAATGTTTTTAAGTATTATCACAAGTCTAAGAATGTGCCGCCATGTGACTAAGGGAATGTCGCCATTTTGTGACTCTGGGGGTGGTGTCACCTCTCAGTCGTGGGTGGGCTGAACCAATCACGAGACAAAGGAGGAGCATCGTTATCACAGGATGGGGAGGAATCTTATGAGATTCCTGAAATTCAAGAATATGATTTCTCTAAGAACTTCGTCTTCGAGACCACCCAGCACCAAGAATTAAACAAAAAACTCGAAATTTCTAGCAAATAAATAGAAGGAGAGAACATTCTCAAAATTGAACAAACTAATATAAAATGAGGTTCGTTTGAACGTTGTAACGAGGCGTTTTGTATTAAATTATTTTTTTGTAAGCGAGCTAATTTGCTGCGGACGGAATTTTTCCATTTGTTTCGGGTCCATTTGGAGAACCGGTGTCCTTGGGTCGTAGAGGAAAAACAAGTCGAATTTGATTGTGTTTGTCGGCGACTTTGGGGGCATCGGGTAGAGGGACGCGGTCTCCCGGATTTCGAAGCAAATGGAAAAACTTAAAACGAAGACTCTGATTGCGCCAGCCGAAGAGCAAGCCTTGTCGTCATTAATAATCAAATTTTATTTTCAATAATTTTATTACATATTGTTTGTGTTAATTTTGAATTACTTATTTTAAAAGAACAAATCTAATTTTGTTTGTTATCATTAAGTAAATAGTTTTTTGATTATTTGGAGATTTTCAAGCGATTTACGAGCAAGGCGACCACTAAGGTAAGTCCTTCAAAATTCCTGTTTGTTGGTGGATCAACAGTTTTGAAAAATCAAAGAATTTCCGTACCTCACACACCCAAAAACCTTACTTTTTATAATTTATATTTTTAAATATTTTCTATTTTCTTTTTAATTTCTATTTGAACGAGACTCGTTCGTCTTCATCGACTACTTTTTGGGTGTGTGAGGCACGGAAATTCTTTGATTTTTCAAAACTGTTGATCCACCACCAAACAGGAATTTTGAAGGACTTACCTTGGTAGTCGCCTCGCTCGTAACTCACTTGAAAATTAATTTCCAAATAATCAAAACACTATTTACTTAATGATAACAAACAAAATTAGATTTATTCTTTTAAAAAAAGTAAATCAAAATTAACACAAACAATATATTATAAAATTATCGAAAATAAAATTTGATCATTAATGACGGCGAGGCTCACTCTTCGGCTGGCGGAAAAGTCCTCGTTTTAAGTTTTTCCATTTGTCTCGGAATCCAATCTAGTGGTCGCGTCCCTCTACCCGATGCCCCCTAAGTCGCCGACAAAAACAATCAAATTCGACTTGTTTTTCCTCGACGACCCGAGGACACCGGTTCTCCAAATGGACCCGAAACAAATGAAAAAACTCCGTCCGCAGCAAATTAGCTCGCTTACAAAAAAATAATTTAATATATAACGCCTCGTTACAACGTAGAAGTCGGTCTTAAAATAAATAGTGCACGTGAACAGTCTGATAATAAATCGTCAACGTCAACAGTCTCTCGGAAAGTGATCAGTGTAAAATAAATCTTCAACCAGTGTTAAAATAAATAGTGAAAGTGAACAGTGTTAAATAAATTGTGAACATCGAAATAAAGTAAGCAGTGCAATAGTGAGTAATAATTAGTGATTAAGTGACTCTGAAAACTAACTCATTGTTAACGTGTAGTTTATAAGTGACAATAGAGTTAGATAAATCAATAAACAATTGTTTCAAAAATAAATTTGTTGTCATTAAACACAAATCTTCAAACCCGTAAAAACGTTACAGTATTTAAAGTGGTACATCGAACACACCTTACTTGACAAACCCCGACGTGAAACTTCTAAATTTTAAATTATCAATACTGGAAAATAAGACACATAGATAACCTAAAGCTTCGTAAAGCATCTGGTGTTGATATGGTCAACGTCAAACTTTCTACCTGTCTGGAAGATGGCCAAAACCATCCTCATACACAAGTCGGCTATAGATGTTTACAGACCAATTAATCTTCTCCCTGTGCTGTCTACGGTGTTTAAAAGGCTTCTTCTCGACAAAATATACCCAATGTTACAAAAGGAAGAAATTATACCCTTGCACGAGTTTGGTTTAAGACAGAATCATAGCACTATCGAGTAGGTTTATCAGATTTCTAACTTCATAAAAAAAGCTCAAGAAGAAAAAAAAACTGTGTGGGGCTCTTCCTGGACGTAGCCCAGGTATTTAAGGTGTATATATACAATGTAAGGAAATATCTGCCTCACTAGCACTACGAAATCAAGAAATCATCAGGAATTACCTTCGTGACAGGGAGTTCTGCGTCCAGTACTGGAGTGCCCCAAGTAGATTATAATGCATGGCTACTGGAGTTCCTTAAGGCAGTGTGCTTGGTCCAACTCTATATAATCTATTCACGCCTGACTTGCTTACTGACGAAAATATATTCACATAAACTTTTTCTGGTGATACTGCAATTTTTTACTCAAATATTAACTCGGGAGTGACCATGAGAGACTTGCAGTCTCGTACAAATGGAATTGGCAAGAAGATGTATCAAAATTAATGAGAGTAAAATAAAACTCATTAAGTTCACTCTTTGCAACGGAGAGTGTGGACCGATTTCCATCAATAATCGCCCTGTTGAGAACGTACAGGGAGTGAAGTACCTGGGATTTCACTTGGACCGTCGTTTAACAAAGAAGATCCATATTTTAAAAAAATCAGCATAGCTAAAATTTCTACTACGAGACCTCCGATGGTTAACCGGAAAAAGATCGTCTTTGAACCTAGCTTCAAAGGTTATGCTTTACAAGTCCTTACTCAGACCAACCTGAGCATATGGAGTGTGAGCAGCCGCCAAACCGTCCAATGTTGAACTGATCCAGAGACAGTAGACGGTTATATAAAGATCTTTTCTCGGGGTTGGACGCATAATATACATAAAATAAGATCAGAGGGGTTAATCAGAAGGGTTGGGCCTAATTCTTGTGTGGGCGTGAACGATAGAAGAAGAGAGTGTCGGCTAACAAAGTGGAATTTCTGGAACATTTTCAAAGAGCTTCGTGTTTGAGACCACCTGACGCGAGGGTTTGACCAATAAAGGATAACTCGGTGAATAAGAAAGAAGACGATCTTTATGGCTCTTTCCACGTGTAATTTTTGATGGATCGGAAAAGAACGGATCGTAAGACAAAATAATCGAAAGTTCTAGCAACTGAATAAGTGGGGTAAATATTCTGGAGAGATGGCCGAGTTCCTTTATAAGGAAGACAAGTATAGGCAGAACAGGAATAAATAAATCGTCAACGTAGTTATACATAAAACGTAAATAAAAAATGATAAATAAATGCTGAATCTTGAGTGTTAAATAAATTGTGGATAGTGCAGTACTAAATAAATAATGCGTAAAGTGAAATATAAACAGTGAGTGACAATTATAGTGACTGTGACTATTGTAAAAGTGAGCTTAATGATTGATAACAATCAATTGAATTTATAAATTCATAAATAAGGCATATATTATGTATTATAGCTATTATAATTAAAGATAAATATTAAAAAAGATATTTTAGATTTAATTTTTACATTGAAGTTTAAACGTTTTCTACATGGTTCTATGCATGCATGGTTTATTTTAATTGGTCACCAATTATATCAAATGGGATGGAGTTAGAGTTTTATAAAATATTTCCACGTTTGGGAAAAGTCTAGAAAACCAAAATCCTATTGCATTGAAACATAGAGATATCACGATTATTGTTGGTTTTAAGCGACTTCCGTCGAGTTTTTCGTTGTGAAGGAAGCGGGAAAAACGCGCGAGAGACTCGAAACGGTTCCTTTTCTATCCCGTATCCGGTGCGGCGTGTGCGATTGCAATTGGGGAATCGCACTGGGGCCCATTAGCACATCGCATCGCCGCCGTCTCTCAAGAACAAAGAAGATAATTTCGGCGTGGAGGAGGTTAATAGCTGTACGTACATTCACCGAGTTTATATCCGCTAAATTCTGTTTACCGACTACCAACGTTCATAAACCAATTAAACCCGCCACAGACGAAGTAATCGACTCCACTGGGATCCCCGTATTTTCGATTCGACCGAAACCTTGAAAGTTTCGAAACGTGCCAACGACAACAATGGACGCAAAAAGCAAATCACAATTAGCGTGAAAGCTGTGCGAGCGATCAGCGACGTCGCTGACACCAAATGGGTGTGGATTCGAGAGGCTGACTGAAATTAGTTTATAATTGCACGATGGCATCGTTATAATCAGCGTTCTTCTCGTTTCCACCTCTAGGCCTGAATTTTCCTACCAAATAATTTACTGAGACTGAATTTAATTAAATATTTTCAAAAATATTCGGCAAATGTCGTTATGGAAAACTCGATGGGTGTGAGAACGTGTGGTATATAATATAGAGTGATTATCTCTTCGTTCATTGTGCTTCAGTCTGAACGCCTTATTTGAGGGCCGTTCAAACAAACTTACCGCATATACGATCATTATTTTGTCATTTTCAATTCAAACTTTTCATTAAATAACCATTATATATTCGGAATGGATTAAATCTACATAGTTCTTATCTGCGAGAGGAAAAAAATTAAGTAAAACTTCATGCTGTTTGTTTTGCTTCAATCGAAAGTTTAACGACAATGATTTCCCGTGAAAATTATTTTTACATTTCAGTGTTTGAAAAAATTTTATCGATTTTTTCGGCCATTATAATTAAATCGAGTTTTCCATAAATTAAATTTGGTTGCTTTGAAACCGCTAACTTGGAAAAATGGGTCATTAAATCAGCGATTTAAATTTCCAATTGCCTTCGATTCGGCCGTAAATGTCTTTTCGTCAAAGATTTATCGTAATAGCCCATTAGATAATGATAACAATGATAGAATATCAATTTTGAATCTTGATAATTTCCGAGAAAGATTTATCGAAAGCTCGGTCGTATGTTAGATTAAATGTCTGGTAACTTAATTCTTTACTTACGAGATTAAATCGCCACGTATAGTTACAAACGAAATGAACGACTTACTGACCTGAAACAAAAAAGGAAAATTTATTTAAAAATTTTTTTAAATGTTATGAATAATTTTTGGAGGGTGCAAAAAAGGTGAGGTGATATATCACATCATTGAGTGGTTGTATCGAACGTTTCAATTATGTGACACTTGACGCGAGATCAAAGCTCGTTGTAATGAAATACTTAATTGAGTGGAGCTGGCGAGTGAAGAGTCAACGATAGATGCATCATATTTTCGCTCACACTGAATTAATAATTTTTGTCTAGATACGTGCAGATTGATAATGTGCTGCACTTACGCCGTCAAAGCTCGCGACTAATTCAATTATGAGCTTTCCCCTACGCGCGCCTTTTTTAACACGGGTCGCTTGCAGTTGGTGTGTTTTGTAAATTTTTTTTCACCTCGTATAATTAAAAGTTTTAACGTGAAACTCAGGTTGCAATGTATGTCTTAAATGGGTACATTTTGTGCGACATGGGAAATTTCAAACGTTCATTAACAAAATAAATATTTGAGCTTTAAGCTTTTCTTGTCGATTACCAAATGAAAAATATTTTTTTTTAATTATTTTCAATTTACGAGATGCTTTACAGAAAAATTTTATAAACTTACAAATTCTTCAACTTTTCAATTCTTCAACTAACAATTCCTCAACATAACTAAAATGATAGCTCTTTTCCAATTTAAGTAATTTAAGTAATTTAAGTTTTTAAAAATACGATTTTTACTAACAAAACGCGTACAGCAGTGCATTTTTCGTCGCTTTGATAGAATGGGGCAAACGGTTTAATGCGCATGCGCTCCAGAAAGAATGGTTTTCCTTCATCTGCCTACTGATTATTTCATTTGATTTACATAATTGATTAATAGTTAATTTTTCAAAAATTTGCAAAAAAAGAGCCACTTTTTTAAGTTTTTATTTAATTGCTCCTTAAATGCTCTTTCCAGATCCGCAATTGCTCCAGGTGTATAGTTAATAGTTAATTAATAATACAATTTTTAAAAATTTACAAACTCAAGAAATAAAATTATTTTTAATTGAATTTTTTTAAAGCTTTCTATCTGCTCTTTTCATTACGCAAATAATTGATCAAATTTTTGCAGTATTTTTAATAATTATTTATTTTAATACATGTATTGTTGTACTATGACAGCATCAACTGCCATGTCTTATTACATAAATAGTTTAAAAATTGAATTACTAATTAATTATACAACTGGAGCAATTGCGGATCCGGAAAGAGCATTTAAGGACCTATTTTTTGAAAAAAAAAATTAAAACACTGATTATTTTGGATTATATAGAAAAATTAACTAATGAATAACTAATAACTATACACTTGGACCAATAGCGAATTCTGAAGGAGCAATTTAGGAACACTTTTTTGGCATAGAGTTAAAAATGTTCTACGCTAAGTTCTTTCCGGTTATTTGAAATATATTTTTTATCCCCGGACAAAATATCCCCATGACAAAAATATTTGCGATAAAATATTTTTTTATTAATTCTACTATTTATTCACGTATAGTTTCTTCACCGGATTTGAAGACGAATTTTTCTTATGGGAAATGATTTTGATAAATCTGTCAATTAAAACGTAACGTGTAGAAATTGTCATGTATTTCAAGTTATTTCATATAAATACATCCAACAATTAATGCCACATTAACCAAGAGATAAGAGTGAGTGAAAATTATGAAGCATTACCCTAATTTAAAACTGGTTTTGCGGTGTTTAAACACCTCCAAATCAGTGCCTGGGTGAGCTATTGTAATAAAAATGTACGTTCATAGATCGGCTCTCGGCCTGGTGCGGCCAAACGGCCGAGGGCTGGGGCGTTTCTTCACTCACTCTTGTTTCTTGGTCAGTGTGTCTTGCTCTTTGTCTTACGTGGACGTGTTTTGCTCAAACGTCTGGAACAAACTCGCTTTGTCATTCGATGGACGTGTTTCAACATCATCAAATGGACAAGTAGAACAAACCTCTTGTAAAGTAAACCATCGTGCCAAACTTTACCGAACGCCTGGTAAAGTAGTGACTTCGATTATTCGATATTTTTACATCAGTTTTGTTCAAATACAGATTGCAAGTACTTACTAAAAGATGATTTTAAAAAAAAAGTGACAAATTTTAAACTTCAAAAACCTGTACGGTAAAATTCATGATTTAAGGACGGCGTCAATTTCGAACTCTTATGATTTTTTTAAAAACTAAGAGTTGTAAGAACAACTTTGAAAATATTGAAATTTATCACGAAAGCTTTTTGATAGCAAATCAAATTTTCTACAAGTTTTACTTGAAAATTTTTTACATAGTTTCAGTAGTTCTCAAACTGTTGTAAAATTTGTTAAATAAAAACCTGAAAAATTGCCAGTTCTCGAAAAGAGATTTGCTACTCAAGACGTTTTAGTAACACATTGCTCATTTTAGATGACACTAAATCGTGTCGTTTGTATGTGTATGTGTGTGTGTGTGTATGTGCAACTAAATAAATTCGATTTGATACAAATTAATTGCGATTGTGTTCACCGATTTTCGAAATATGTGAATCGATGTCTCGCCCGCGAACAAATAATATTAATCTCAATCAGATTTCCATGAAACATTTTATATTGCTCGACTTAAATAAAAACGTGCTTTGTTTCGATAATAATGCAATGTCGCTGCTCGAGATACCCGTTATAAATTTCGATGGATTTGCCACTGTGTGTGCCCCACATCGGGATCGGTTTGTAGGTTTATAATTAATTGACGTTGTTCAGGTTATTTTACAACGAAATGATATATTTGCGAGAATGTTCATATTATATATTTTATATAGGTAGGTGGGTAGATAGGAAAATCCAACAATTTCGCGTCTCGTATCTATGCACTCTGTTGTGCCTTTCCATCGAGTTTCAAATTATAAATGACATTATATAAACAAAGGTGTCATTTTGTTCAATTAATATCGCTCCAGTTGCAACGATCGACAAACGAGACGAAATCAGACAAAAAAAAGCTCGAACTGTTCGATTTTTGTATTAATTTCAATTATATTGACACGTTCGACTAAATGAAATATTTCATATATACAAATCACTAGCCAAATAATTCGAATTTTTTACACAATGTTGCATTAATTATTTGCTAGACTTTTGAATAAGACAAAACATTTCATAACAAGTTTATGTCGTACTGTGACGTTTTATAGCCCTAAAAGCTTTACGATTTGCCTTAAGTTTATTGTTAATTAAAAGCTCACAAGATGTTTATGAACTTAAACAAGAAATTTATTTGCTCAGTTGAAATTTAATGCCCGCCTTTTCCCATTAAATTCCGTCTCAAAACGTCATACAAATTGAAAGATTTGACTTTGTCTCCGCTTCGTTTAGGTCTTGTGAAAAGTGCACGCAAACACGAGATTTGTTCGTACAACATTGAAAAAACGCGTGTTGTAAATATGTAAATTCATTAAAAATGCTAATGACGCGGTTGAGCGAGCAAAGCTCGCAAATAAAGCTCCCTATTAAGATGGCTAAATGTTTTTTTTTGCCACAAGCTTGGAAAAAGTTTGAGCCCGTTAATTACATGACACGATGCAGTTGGGAGCTTAACTTCAAACCACACATTTTAAATTTATATAATATATAAAACTATCCCAACCACCTTATTTATATAATAAAACTATTTTTCCAATTTTCATTTATACATTTCGAGCTTTACACTGAAAACTTACATAAACCGTAATTTACTGAGTGGAAAACCATCAAGTCAATCAGTTAATTTATTATTGTTCTACAAGTGAAATATCGCTCGTTGAAAATCGTAAAATATAAAAGACATTAACTAAAGGCTTGGAAATGTTGTACAAATACAAATACAAACATTAAGTTTAGCTGCAGCACGAAGTTTATTTAACTTATTGACTTCGTCTGCATTCATTTACTAGATTTTTTACTATTCGGTTTTATTTTTCTCTATATTCTCCCTCAATTCAAACACTTGTCAATTGCATTTATTAAAATTTATTATAGATTTTAAATTAAAATACTTGCACGTTTCTTTTATGTGTTTCCTGGTGCATGGTAAATAATTTTAAATGGATTTTGACATGCGATCAATCTCCTTTTTAATGCATCGTTTTTCGGTGGATGAAAATTAGCGTCGAAATCCATATTTATTGCAACATGATTCAGCTGATTGATCAGAGAATGTTTGTGCGATGCATCCATTTTTCTAATGTAAGATTTTTTACTTGTGATCCTTGTTTTTTTTTTTTTGTTGGAAACAAATTCAATCAGTTCCAAGAACAAAGAACGTTGAATAATGATGAATAAGAATGGGAAAATGTGCAATTGGCAAATGAAAATACAGAATTTAGTAGCGACTAATCTTCTTTTGTAAGATTTAACGTTTATAGAAAAGTACGTGCATAGTTTCATTTACACATTGACATGCTTTTGGTATCTCAAAAATGTCACTATAAATTTGTTTTAAGGTTAGAAACGAAGGGAAAAATGGTTCAGGGAGGTAATTTTTGGTCAATTTTCATGAAAAATTGATTCTTGACATGATTTTAAATCTAATAATTAGTTTAATTTCTCCATAATCCAATTTTAAACTGTCGGAATCTTGGGAAAAGAAGAACGTTCTCTCATATTTAATACGTTTTAACCTGATTTTCAAGCCCACAAAGATTCCAAAAACGTCATATATTGTGACCATAAAAAGTTTGACGCAGATGATTCAGTGAGTAATGGAAAAATTAGATTTTCCAAATTCCTCACGCAGTAATACCATCAAAGAAAGAATTCCGGATAGATTCTCTATATTTACTTGTGAGGCGAAAGCGATTCTGAGATGCCTAGAAATAGTAGAGAAATTGAAGACATTGGCCCGGTGGAGGAGCAAATTGCAGTATTATCAGACTCGCAGTGATGCATTGCACGATTGCAAGTGATTAGCAATTAGTAATTTTGGTGAGTGATAAGTTCAAATGTGTAGTGCGAGTAGTGTCCATAGTTCTGTTTAGCTCCAGCGCTTAGTTGGTTTAATAAGTTACAGTTTTCATTGTTAGGGTCGTTCGTAACAGAAGATGGTGACCTCTGCAAGGAAGTGAACCATAGAATTCAGGTTGGGTGGAGGTGCTGGAAAAGAATATCTCGAGTGTTGTGCGATGAAACGAAGAATATCCAGTAAGGTCAGGGGGCCCACTATACAATACGGTTGTGAGGCCAGCGCTTATCTATAGCAGTTCGACTTGGGCAACCAAGAGGGCTCACGAGAAGAAGTTGGATGTCGCAGAGATGAGATGGATGCTGGGGAAGACGAGAAAGGATAGTATCAGGAATGAAAGGATAAGAGAGACAGTTGGAGTGGTAGAATGCTCAAAGAAAATACAGGAAAGAAGGCTGCAGTGGTATGGACATGTTAAGAGAAGGGGAGAGGACTTTGTTGGGAAGCGAGTAGACAGAATTCAAGTGGAAGGAAGGAGACTAGTAGGAAGACCGAGGAAGAGATGGAAGAACTGTATTTCAGAAGACATAAGAGAAAAGGGACTGATAGAGGAGGACTCCAAGAATAGGGCAGGGTGGAGTTAAAAAATACGGAATAGCGACCCCGAAGAGGGAAAATCCTGGGAGAAAGAAGAAAAAGAATTCTTAAGCGTGTCTCCTAGGAAGCAAACTGCAAGTGAAAGACGTGCGAGAAGTAGCTACTCGCAAAAAAAACAGAACACGCTTCTATTCACTGATTACTAATCACTCGTACTTCCTTGCTAATCACTCGCACTAATCAATTGTGGTCCCCACGTATTTTGTACTCATCACTAAGTACCTGCACTTATCACTTACACTTGCACTCATCAAAATGTTAATGGGGCTTAATGAATAGGGCAAATAAAAACTAATTAGATACAAAATAAACAAAAAGAGCACTACACTTGAAGTTATAGAAATAATATGGATCCCTGAGCACAAGGATATCGCTAGTTAAATCTCAATCAAACAAAGGCAAACTTCAGATATTTCAAAATAAGGGCCTGCGGATCGAAGTAAACGTCCCATGCTACTTTAAAAATACTCAACTTCATCGGGAGCTTAACATACAGTTTATCTCGGAATACACCTAACTGCTAGCTTACACTTACCTATCATGTCTGAGAGAGCACAAAAACATTCACAAAATCGATCACGACAATATAAAAAATAGTGGTAAAACAAACGGTGAAGAGAACAAAAAAGTGAAAAGATCGTGTGGATAGCCTTGGGTTGATCTGGGAAATAAACTAAGTAAAAAAATATAAAGGAATATCGCTGGTAATGTCTTAGCGGACTTGGCAGCAAGAGAGGTCACAAATGAAGAGCTGATATAAAGTGGGTATCAACTGTCGAGGATGCATTTAGGCAGTGTACAGAAAGAACTATGGAACTGTGAGACGGCTATTGGCATGCACAACCTCAGAAACTAGCTTACATCAGGGTATCCACCTCATAAAATTCACTCAGACAAGAGCTGCCAAGAGATCCGAGGGTGAGCCTCTGCAGGCTGAGAGTGGGACTCTCAAGGTTGACCCACAGCCATCTGTTCAGTGGGACAACAGTGCAGTTGTGGATAGGATAGATCCATAAAGCACCTGCTACTGGAGTGCCAAGAAACTGAGAGCCTGAGACGGAAGTTGCCACAAAATTTAAAAGAATGTCTGAGTACAGAGAAAATTTTACCCGGAAGTGTGTGAATGTGAACTATAATAGTGCAAAATTGAACTAAAGAGTGCAAATATGAGAGGAAAAGTGCATGAATAAGACTCCAAGTAAGTGAAACAAGTAGAAAGATTCTTATTTTTTGGACTCAGGAGACCTCAAAACGTCTACTTGCGGTGAAAACTTGAAATTAAAAATTCGACCCCATTACAATACGTCCATTACTATAAAATGGTAGTGTGGAATTACAAAAAGCAAAATCAAAAACGCTTTTCTATCTTGGGAGACTAACACCAAGAGCTGCGTACTGAAGAAATACTCTGGGACAAAGACAAACCAAGAAATTTATAAAATACTCCAAAAAGAAAACTCATGACATATTGTCACTCGGCAAGAGGTACGTAAAGCTTCTAACAAGTCTCTATACGGGCCACTGTACCCTAAATACCATATTCACAGGATCGATAAAGTCGATACTAACATATGATAACTGCTGGAAAGAGGCAAAAACGGCGGGGAACATTTTGTGCTCCTCTGAGGCAGCTTTCAAAAGAAGACAGTATCATCACGAAAAGACGAACATGACGCTTGGTGAGATAGCTATGGCAGCCCCTAGGCAGGTGCTGGCTTTCTTTGAAAGCCTGATGCTCTGCTTGTTAATCACATCAAAATAGACCTCATTGATTGCGGTGATAAAGGGAAGAAATATCCGGAAACCCGTAGAACGAAAAAAAATAGTAGCAAAAGAAAGAGAAAAAAACTCGTCATACTTTTCTTCCTATCCAAATTTTAATTTTTTCTTAAGCTTTAAGAGAAAATGATTTAGAAAAGAACACGAAAAAATCTCAGACAAATAAAAAGTGTTGTCTTAGTGTGCAAATGAGACTTTTGTATGTGTGTGTACTTTTCATTTCCGATTCCACCCACTTAAGGAAAGCACAAATTCCATGCGTTATCTTAGTAAGAAAAAATTTCTTTTTTTTTTTAAACATGAAAATTCTTCAAGCACAACGCCTCTGTGCTTTTTTTATATAAAGCGGGAGCTTTTTTTTTTTTGTTCAAGCGGTGTGGTTTACGATTATTATTATAAAATGCACACAACGCCTCTTATTCCCGTGTTAGAGCTTATAAATATTTAATTTGACTCGAGCTTTTTTTTATATATATGCATGTAATAACGTAAAAAATCCTCTAATACGACGTGCATTTAAAATGATTTGATGAGATTTCGCGCGTTAAATTCAAGCTATATATGGCAGGGTATGTGGTAATCGAGGGATTTTTGTCGTTATTTTCCCTTTGTCTAACGAGAAAAAAAAAACAAACTATTAGTTATGGGGATGATCAAGTTATAAATATGATTTTTTTATCATCCACTGATTGATAAAAAGGGGGTGTATTTGATGTAATTATCGGTCGAAAGAGTGAGAGATTAAAATCAAAATTCATGAATATTTGATTTATTTATATTTAAATAAAATATTTTGGAATATTTATGATGTGTGATTATTATTGTTCGAATGGGATTTGTGGAAAGAATTTTTTTTTTTTTTGTTTAATGTCGTTTTGTTGTTACGATTTTTTTTTTTTTTGTTGTTGTTGTTGTTGCTGTTCGGGTTTTGAATATTTAGTTGTTAACGTTGAACAAAGCTGTGGCTGACATAAATAATCATGTTAACAAAACGTGTCAAGACCACCTGCTGAGTGCTAATCATTATTGCTTGTTTGGCAATTGCAGTTTTCATTTTGCGCGAAATTACAGCGGCGACACTTATTTTAAGCTATTTACGTGCAACAATACGTGTGTTGATAATGGTACGTATGACTTTAGTACTTTTGGCGTCTAATTAAGGCTGCTCTATGTAACGCTGGCCGTTTAGAGCTATTTTTTTTTCGAAAGCTCGTTTTTTCTTCCTTCGTTCGTTTTTCGCATCTCATGTTTCTATTTACCTCTTTTTACAAGTTCCCGTGTTATTAATGGTTTTAATAATAAAAAAGTTGGCCAGCCATTGTCTGTATATATGTGTAGATACAAGGCTTTGAATTAGCCTCTAATTATCCTCGTTTCGAGTTCTTAATTTCAAATTAAATTTTTTCGTAAAATTCAAAAAGCGAAAACGATGAAACAGTTCACTTTGTAATTAAAGGGGTGGGGGAGAGAAATTTGACTTTGAGTTTTACTTTAAAATAAAAAGATAAGAAAGGGAGGGAGAAAAATAAAAATGTCTATATGTGTAGGTTTTAATTTAGCCTTAAGGCCTTGAAAAAATTTAATTAAAAATAATTTTATGTGCACTTAATTAAAAGACTTTTTTTTTCTTAGTGAATAAAAATTCATTTATTTTAATTTTTTTGGTTTATTTAGGGTCGCATTACTATGGTCATTAGTTCATGAAAATCTATGAAAATAAAAATCTTTATCGGGCTTTCATCGGGATTCGAACCTAGGACCACTGGCACTGGGCACCTATCTGGTCAACCCCTAAGTGACCTCTCTTCAATTATTTAGTCATATAACGCTTGAGTCAAATTTGAGCTTAATATAAACTCAATTTCTATTGAAACCATGAATGTTTTCTTTTTTACCTCTCTATCTCATAGGTAATGAGGTTTTATGAAAAAAGTGTAACTATCAAAATTGAAAATAATTTTACTTCCTATAATAGTTGTCCCTTCAGCTTTTTTTTGTAAATTTTGAACAGTTTTGATACCACTGTCAAAATTATAAGAAGAAAATGAAAAAAGATGATTAGAATTAAAATAACGTTCGTTTTTTATAAATATTAATTAATATCAAAACAAAAGATTGTGATAAAAACAATTACCAATTAAGTCAACAAAAAAAAAAAAAATCACGAACAAAATAACTAGTCAAAGACAGACAAAAAAAGTGGTTGCGTGTACTTATGTACGCGCGTGAGAAGTTATACATACTTCTTTGGCATCATTAAACATTAGTTTTTATTAATTGCATTCAAATAATCATTTTTAAAAAACTGTAAATTAATATTTAACAATAATATATATATATATTTAAAGATATAATTATAAAAAATAAAATTAAGAGAATATTTTAATTTATATCAATAAATAATTTCCAAAGGAAGCTGCCAGACGTTTATAAAATTTGTCAGGATCATTTTTCTGGTTAACAATTCATGCATGTCATGAAAACGAAGCTTCATAGAAATTGCAAAATAAAGTAAGTAGCTACTTGTCAAAGTAAATGTCTTAATCTTATTCATATCTTGTTTTACTAAATTATTATTCTAAGATGGTTGAATCATTTCAGAATCCCAGATTCATTTGTCATTTGTCATTTGTATATATAATTATTTTTAATTTGAATATAAAAATAAATAAATAAAACAAAAATTCAAATTACGCGCGCCAAGAAACCGAGTAGTTTTGCGGCCAATTTCATTTTGTTAATTTTTGTCTCAAGATGGCCGTCCGTCTAAAAATTTTACTCTCATCATTTTTTTATAACGCGCCTAAAGAAGTATAACTTCAACAAGAAAATTCTTGTCATTTCGGATAGTGAACTGAATCAGAGGCAGCTTAAAACGCAAACAACTATACGGTAGTGTATCCATCAATATAAAACAGGCGTTCGATAAGGTATTCCACGAGGGACTTCTCTTCAAAAAACAAAAAAAAGGAATCTTCCTTGACCAAATATATCATAATATAATGTCATTCTTACAGGACAGATTCTCACAAGTTGGAGTCGAGGGAAGATATCAAATTTAATTCCCATCAAATCTGGAGTATCAAAAGGAAGAGTACTAAGGTCGTACCTTGTGGCGACACCTGTATGGGATAGATGACGCCCAAACAGGCTCTGCTTCTGCTAGGCAGAATGCTGAACCTGGGATAAGCAAGGATCCTTGCACAGCAGGGATAAATGAGCAGTACAGGAGTACAATAAGCCTTTGGCTACAGTTCGGGGGGAACGAGCCCTAACCTGGCTTTCTGCTAACAGAAAAAAAAGGTTGTACTTTTATTTAATATACATATTAGATATGCCAGAAATAAATCAAACACTGGTAGCCACCTTCGCTGACGACACAACGATATTTGTCGTCGTCGAGGCACCAAAATAACGCAAAAGCTCCAAGCGCATATTACACTACTGGAGAGATGGTTGTACCAATGGAAAACAGGGGATAACACTGAAAAGTCTGTTCAGATAACATTCTCTACCATGACAAACACATGCCCACAGTTATCTATAAACAACACCCCTATCCCAATGAACAATCAGATGAAATACTTAGGAATAGTACCTACTGGACAAACATTTAACGTGGAGACCCCAAATTATTGACAAACGTAAAAATTAAAAGAATGTGGTGGCTCCTGCGAAAAGGATTTGGATTTGGATTGTCTTTGGAGTCAAAACTGTATGGAATAGAGTTATGGGGGTGTGCTAAAGCATCCATGATTACGATGATACAGACAATCCAATCCAAAACATTTAGGATTCTGGCAGAAGTACCATGGTATGCGTCGAACCAAACCATACATGAAGACCTAAACGTGCTTTTGACCTAGACCTGCCACTCCTGCAGTAAGTAATCGCGGAGAGTTACAGGAACTGGTGTGACAACCATCCAATTGCCCTGATAACGAACCTACTATCCGATCCGCTTACCAACAGAAGCCTGAAACGAATATGGCCCGATGACCTATAGTGAACTTGAATAGGATAGCCCTCCATAACTGATGATCTTCAGTTATTAACTAATGATCACACATCAACGGTCTTTATCCTACCAATCCCAGCTCTCTCCTCCACTTTCCCAACTCATAACCCTATCCTTATCAATCCATCACTTTAAATAAATACCTACTCTAATAGCAGTTTGTATTATAGTCTAGTTTAAAATAAAATAAAATTCTTTAATGGGATTAAAAGCAAAGAAATCTGTCAATCCATAACTAACTGTGGCGACTAGAAATGGAATTCGAATATGCAGTGCTGTGCAATGCCTAGGATGCCGCTACTCCATAGTTGAGTCCTCCGTGAGGGGGTCCGATGTATGTGGTGGCTGTATGGCGTCCAAAATATGAGGCGAAATTTTCAGGTTTAGGCAGAATGGCCGTTCCTTGCTGGAATTCGGGGTCACCAGAATGTAAGGTGGGAATGGTTACCCACATTTATTTACATATAATATATACAATTGCAGTGGCCAAAACTGGCCCCATACATATTGAATTGTTTAAGATATATAACGTTGTTTCGTCAGGGCAGTTGCGAGAGGTATCACTGCATGATCGAATTCCATTTCTAGTCGCTACATAACCTTATCAATATAAATGCTGTAATTGAAGTAGTGCAATGGAATATTTTAGAATTTCCTCTTGAAAATTTTGCGGTTCACAGCACAAATATTAAAATTAACTATATTGTTGAAAATATAGTTTAACAAAACAATTGCATACAACAATTTTTACTAGTTTTAAGCACAGAGAAACTTTGACATGTCAAATAATTAGACGCGCTATGGCTGCCGTTTCAATGTTAGCGTGATGCTCACTTTTTTGGTGGTACCAACTAAGCACAAAATAAATTCACTAGACTACATTGATGAAAATTTTAATTGGCATTAATTTTTTTTTCCGGTTTTACAGCTAATTACAAGTAAAGAACAAGAAAAATTAAATTGATACTTTTTGTATTTTATAATTAATTTTTCAGGTTAATTTCCATGGATTTGACATTTTTGAGTTTACGCAAACGAATTTTTAGTAAATTTGACAAAAAAAAAGTTGGGCCAAGACGAGTTTCGAACCCTTGTCCTATGGGTTCATAAATGCCTTAATGTAGTTCATATAAAGTTTTCTTAAGGAAAAAAAAAATTTTTCGGTTAATTCTCATAAATTTAAATTTTTATTATTAATTTTTTGAAGATTCAAGTTAATTTTATAAAAAAAAAAAAGTTCACCCAAGATTCAAGACCAGTTTTGAAGTCATGCTAAATGACTTTAAAAGTTGTTTATTTTGATGATTTTCTTTTGTTTTTTTTTTGTTTTTTTTTTTTCTTTCTTTTATTAGATCAATATTCAAAGATTAATGTAAGTTTAACCAAAAAAAAAAAAAAAAAATGATCCAGAGATCGACACAAACTTATATCCTTTATAAGTCAAATTTTAAGAAAGTTTCTCTAAGAATGTGTTGGTATTTCAAGTGCTGTATCTCAAAAACCCCACATTTTGGTTAAAAATATATTATTACCAAAATTTAAGGTTATTATATTTTCTACGAAATTAATCCTTGTACAATTTTTGCTAAACTTAATATTTAAGCTGCAATCGACTTATTTATATAAAGAAAGCAATTGATGCTTGAATAAACCTAAATCTGTTTAAAGCGGGGTTAATTTGGATGAAACTCTTACTTTAAACCCCCATTTCATAAGAACTTGATGCCATTTGTCGAGACGCGAAACCCTTTTAAATCTATCAACCCGACAGTGTTAAAGAGTTACAGATTATAAAATCTTTGCTCGACTTGAACAATTCTTTGTCAAAGTTTCCCAAAGCCCATTTTCACACCCTCGTTTTCACCGGCCTATATTCATTTCCATCGTCCTCATATCTGGACCCCATTTTAAAAACTGTTATAAATCTCAATGGCACACAGACAGTTTAGTGATTTGGCTCGGCTCGTGAATAGTTTCTTGTGGTGAGAACATCGCCGAATATCATCGCGGAAAATGGGTCACAAGTACAGGGCATTCCCATAAAAGGGAAAGAGAAAGATGTCGTAGTATTAGTGATAGTTTGTTGTAGTCGACTTGATTCGACTCTACTCGAACCTTCGGGAACTGTGCTGTGCATTCACAGGCTTCTGGATTTTAATTTCGCGTTATCAAGTGGAGCATGCGACTGACATTTGGTTAAAACTTCTACTACGATAACAATACAACATCATCAACGCGTGCCTCTCACCCATCGTCAAACATCCCCTCTTGATTCGATTTTGATGCATTTCTCCAAAAAAAAATACGATGCCGTATTTATTGCAATTTTTAAGTTTATTTACTGCTAATAGATTTGTTAAACTGACAAATACAGTTAAGCTCCTTATTGAAGATTTCTCGAGCTTTCTATTATTCAACTCCTTCTAGTCATGCATTGAATATAATGAGGACTATGATAACAAAGACCAGAGGCATTATATGCATGCATAGATAACAGACAAGCTCTCACATTCACATACATACTTACATACACATACACATACAAATCACAATCAATATTTCTATTCATTAAGCCAGTGAACGCATTATTCGTCACACAATAGAAAGCGTTGTTCACACTAAGAGGTAATTACAAACAATTTCAATTGATATATTATCATCTTTACTATTTCGAGTTATTAATTTGGGTGAAAAGGCAACCCTTTGGTTGGCTGTGCCCCCGAAAAAAAAAACAATAGGAATTAATTGGAATTGAATAATTTACGAAGAAGAAATGTCGTTGAATCGGGTCTTACTATGGAACCTCATTAACGTGTGGAGATTATCATCGTTATGGCTGCCACTGCTTCGCTTGTGGAGTCTTAGCAAGAGAAAATTCATGGCGTTTACTATAATCTTCCTGTGTGTATTTTGAGAGGGCGGTTTTGTGAAAATGTTTGAAGGGTGCTGAATGGTAAATACCTAGGGCGTGTAAAGCGAGCAACAAAGACGTGGATTTTGAATTATTTAAAATTCGTTGGAAGAAGTTTGTTTTGCGTTTGGTAATGAAAAGAAAAGAGGGTGGAGGGATGAAAAAATTTAGATAGTTTAGGGTTGTTAACCCATGGTTAGTCTAGAGAGGATTTTTGACTTTGAATTTAAGATGAAAAGGTTATAAGAAGCATTAGTTGAATATCCAAGTAAAATGGTGGTTAAGGTAAAAAAAGTGGTAAGAACTAAGCCATGATTAAGGTAAAATTTTCCCAAAAACCACAGCAAAGCTTATAAATACATTTGAATTGAAACAATAAGAATTTTAAAAATTCCATTTTTGAATTATTGATTGTTGCACAAAATTGGGTCAGTAAAATGCATTTTTGATAACTCAAGATTACATTTTAGGTTTTATTATCTTCCAGAACTTTAAATAAAAGTTTTAGTAACAAAAAGTATTATCAAGAGTGCAATCTTAGTGTGGCGACTAGAAATGGAATTCGAACATGCAATGATACCTCTCGCAACTGCCCTGACAAAACTACGTTATATACCTTAAGCAATTCAATTTGTTCGGGGCCAGTGCTGGCCATTGTAATTGTAAATATATATACATGTAAATAAATGTGGGTAACCACCTTACAATAGTACTTAACTCTTTTTGTATATACTTTGAAAAATTGAAAAATTTTATTTACAAAAGTTATTCAAAATTTTAATATCTTCAAAAAATTTTACTTAAGAGATAGTTTACGAGATAACGACCAAAGTGTAGTGCTATCATAGGACGAAACGTTTCGTTCATGAGTAACTCTTAGACTGGGCTTTTTTTGTGTGCACTCTTTGAAAAAGAGGAAATATCGAAAAAAAATTCAAACTAAATTTGTAAACTTTGACATCTTTTTAATAAAGAACAAATTTTTCATAAAAACTAAAATTTTTCGATAAAACGACCAAAGTATAATGATGGTCATAGTACGAAATGCTTCTACTATAAGTTACTCTTGCATTTGATTTTTTTTGTGTGCACCCTTTGAAATAGATGAAAAATCGAAAAAATGTTCATACAAAATTTGTAGAAAACTTTAATACCTTTAAATTCACGAAGAACAAATTTTTCTTAAAAACCAAAAATTTTCGAGATAAACGTCCAAAACGAAGTGCAATCTTTGTACGAAATTCTTTCACTAGAATCTACTCTAGTACTTGACTTTTTTGTGTGTACTCTTTGAAGTAGAGAAAATATCGAAAAAAATTCCAAACAAAATTTGTAGACAACTTTGTTGTCTTTAAGTTAATTAAGAACAAATTTTTCTTAAAAATCAAAAGTTTTCAAAATAACGACTAAACTGTAGTGTGATCATAGTAGGAAATGCTTCTACTATAAGTTACTCTTGCAATTGACTTTTTTGTGTGCATCCTTTGAAATAGATGAAAAATCGAAAAAAATTTCTTATAAAATTTGTAGACAACGTTAATATATTCAATTTCATCAAGAATAAATTTTTCATAAAAACCAAAAATTTTCAAGATAAACGACCAAAACGAAGTGCAATCTTTGTACAAAATTCTTTCACTAGAATCTACTCTAGTACTTGACTTTTTTGTGTGTACTCTTTGAAGTAGACAAAATATCGAAAAAAATTTTAAAAAATATTTGTAGATAACTTTAATATCTTTAAATTCATTAAGAACAAATTTTTCGTAAAAACCAAAAATTTTCAAAATAACGACCAAACTGTAGTGTGATCATAATAGGAAATGCTTCTACTATAAATTACCCTTGCACTTGACTTATTTTTGTGTGCACCCTTTGAAATAGATGAAAAATCGAAAAGGTTTTCATACAAAATTTGTAGACAACTTTGATATCTTTAAATTCATAAAGAGCAAATTTTTCGTAAAAACCAAAAATTTTCGAGAAAAACGACCAAAACCAAGTGCAATCTTTGCACAAAATTCTTTTACCATAGTTTACTCTTGTACTTGAATTTTTTAGTGTGTACCCTTTGAAGTAAACAAAATATCGAAAAAAATTTCAAACAAAATTTATAGTAAAGTTCAATATCTTCAATTTTAAAAATAACAAATTTTTCATAAATACCATAATTTTTCGAGATAACGACCAAAACATCACAATCAATGTTAATCTTATTTTCAATTCGTCATAACTCAAACGAAAATTGACAAGTTCAAGTTCATTCTTGAAGATGAACGATTGGACTCTTTTATATTCAACATTGAATGCATAAAAAGCCCTAAAAGTAAATAACAGAGCCACTCTTTAGCATGTTGTGCTCGAGTATATTTTTTGAATTTCCAAGTGATTAATAGAGTTAAGTGGTGGAACCCCTTTTACGTAAATCACAACCCTCACTAATCCTACCGCTGGGGTGTTAATGTTTGATTGCCATTGAATCGATTTACCTTGCCACCCCTCCGACACAAAGTCAACAACTATTATTTCGATTAAATACAACTCAATTCGCGTCTTTAACGACAAGGTTTTTTTTTCGAATAATAAAACCGTATCTAATAACCTTGTAACGACCGCATAACATATAATAATATTGTGTCCATGTCCATATCGAGCCCACATTGAAATATTAAATTTCAACTATCGATCGACAATTTATTTGAATTGTATCGTAAGCGTCTCTCGTTTCAAAATCAATTCAAATTCGAGTCTATTATGAGTTTATGAAATTGTAATATAAGATGCACTTGTTCCATTCCATAGCCATACATAAGACAAAGAATGAATGAAAGTAATATAATGTAAGTGTGGTGTGGGGTGTGAAGAGTATGGGGGATTGTGAAACATTTTCATGTCGTGAGGGGTTGAAGAGGAGCGTGCAATATAATATTGCATCATGTCTTTACAAACGACAAGATGATACGTTGAGTCCTCCCTCGAATTTCTGCTTCGCTTTATTCTTGGCACTTAATTCCTCGACGAATATGTTGTTTCAAAGATATTCTATTTATATACACATACATACATATATGTGTGTGTGTGTGTGAGAGAATATAACAAAGCGCTAAGTTGTTTGAGAAAGATGGAAAAATTGGCTAAGATTCTATGAGGGAGGATTTTTTTTTATGATATATAAATTTGATGTCTTTGGAGAGTTGCTTTTATCAAAAGCCTTGTTCTTTACAAATTACAAGACAATTGGAGATCAATGGAACTTTTTTATGAATACTTTCAAAGTTCAATTAATGTCTAAAAATAAGCTTTCTGTTGAACGATTTGAAGGCTTTGGGGATTTCGTTGGAAATTAAATGATACGCAATTATTTTCAAATTGGAAAGTTCTACAAAAAATCTCTTCGTAGGAAGTTAATCTTTAAAGGTAACGTTTTTGTTCACACCTATATTGAAAGCTTTACATTTTATACTTAATTTAAATCTGTTTTCATTTTAATTTTAATAAAATTGAAAAATATACAGCTCTGATACAAATTTTGGGTTCATATCTTACTTATATTATAAACGTGAAAGTTTGTAAGAATGGATGTTTGTTTCTCTTTCACTCAAAAAGTACTGAATAGATCTGGATAAAATTTGGCATAGATATAGATTATAATCCGGTTTAACATATAGTATACTTTATATCCAGAAAAAATGTACGGTTCCCGTGGGATAGATATTTTTTTGTTTTTTACAGAGCAAAAGATTAACTTATTTTTGTAATGTGGTAGTTTAGGGGTCAGAAAACGATATAGATTACTTCTCATACCGCAATAATAAACGGTTCCCATGGGATAGCAAAAAAAGTATGTATTCCATAAGAAACGTGTATTTAAAAGCACTTTAATTAAAATCCACGAAAAAGAGTCTTAACTCATTTTCCTTAGGAAGATTTGATTTACTTTTTACTCAGAAGAGATGTACTATTCCCGTGGGATAGATATATTTTTGTTTATCACATAGTTAAAATTTGATATGATTTTTGCAATGTGGTAGTTTGGAGGAGAATGATATAGCTTACTTTTAAGGCTAGAATAATGCATTGTTCCCATGGGATGGCAAAACAATTATATCCTACAGAAACCGTATATTTAAAAAGTTTCGGTAAAGTTCGTGAAATAGAATTTTAACGCATTTTCTTGCAATTTTACACAGTAACGAAAGAAATCTGTTCAAAGTTGAAATTAAAAAATTGACAATGTTTACTGGAAAAATAAATATCAATTTCAATTTAACACCCGATAAAATTAATATTGGAATTGTTTAAATATTTTAATTTTTTCATTGTTTACTGTCGAAGATATTAATTAGAAATAAACGTATTAAAATAATAAACTAAAAACTTCAAAATTCAACAATTTCTTAACGGAATGAATTTTAATGAAGTTTTGTTAAAGATCCTGTAGGATAGCTACTAATCTATTCTTTTAAGGGAACATTCATTATTTATGTGAACGTTCAGGGGCCGAAGGGGTCGAGCCGAACCTTATCTAATCTTACTTTGGGCAAAGGAAGGTCTCCCAAATATCACGTATTTTTTTGTTTTGAAAAATATCACATTAGATTGCGGGTTGGGGAAATTATATATGCCAAATCTCATGACATCTTACCAGAGGGTAGGGGATGGGATTTCAAAAATCACAAAAAAACGCTTCGCGCAATTAATGGATGTCCCCTAAAACAACTGTACGGTTTTAAATGACATTTGGTATGAAAGATTTTCAAGTCCTAAAGGAAGGAATATAGGTACTTATTTACTAAAAATCGTATAGAAGCTGATATAAGGCAGCTAACATCTCTTTCTTGAAAAGTAGTTTTACGAATTTTGCAGAAATTTCTTTGGATCTAAAGTCTGAAAGTAACTATCATTTTTTTCTGTGAAAATAGCTTTATTTTTTTATTTCGCTATGAACGTAGGGAGTTTTTTAATCAATCAGTTAAATTTAGAGACACTCAGCAAAGCGAGCGGGTATCAGCTAGTTCCTTCATAAACTTTGATAATGAGAATATTTCGAAACTAAATATTTCACAATTTCATTTAATATTTTAAAATATGGTGGATGCATTCAAAAAAATCATTGCATGGATGCATTCAAAAAAAAGCATTGCAATGCATGAATAATTTGTATGAAACTAAAACACTCAAAAAAAAAATTTTTTCCCCAAGAATTCCAGAATAACTAAAACATCCACCAATCAAATTATTTGCATCAATAAACGATATATGCGCTAATTTGCAACACGGAATTCACAAGCTAATTTTTCAATTAAAACATTTTACAATAATTGTAATAATCGCAATAATTCCGGCCAATTTTATTTCCCAAACATTCGATCAAATAATTTATTTCCACCCAACGAAAACTTCGCCCAATGCACAAATCATATAATATATTATATAATATGTATTCAAAGAATTACCAAACAACAATTTTATCCCTTTTTCCCATCTAATTTCATTATTTTATATTATATTATATCTATGTGTAGAGAGAAATTTAAATTTTAATTAATTAAATAATGAATATCAATTGATATTTGAACTATTTTTCGAGAGATAACACCACCACTTATATTTACATAATCGTTCATGATTTTCCTGCGTTTTTCATAAATCAAATTATTTTTTATTTTTTTTTGGAAAAATTAATTTTAAATATTTATTTAATTTTGTTTGTATAAATCTTATTAGTGCAAATAATTGGTGGATGATTAATTAATTGAAAATGATTTTTATGTGCATATACTAAAATTATTTCGAATGAGAATATGAGGATAAAGTGAAGATGTTCGTTTATCATGTGTAAGATACAGCGGTAATTTCAGGCTCATTGAAATATATTTCAGTAATTATTTTATTTTGAGAGGGGGTTGGGGGTGGTTTGCTTTTATGATATTGCGCCATAATTTCCTTGCGTTGTACAACGAACGAGTTTTGATAAGTTGTTGTCGCACTGAAGTTGACAGATGTGTGCCACGTTTACAAACTATTAGTGAACTTGTTTGGCATTAATTCAGTGTCATCATCATATTAGAGCGAGCTTTTGTTCCATCTAACTTAACTAACTGTCTTAAGTATTTACACCGTTTCTCGTCTCGTCTCATCTCTCGTTACGACACTAAGTACATATATGGCGTAAATTATTTTCTCGTATTGTTCAAACTTGACTCGAATACAGCTTTACATATATTATAGGAGTGGTGGGGGATACAAAAGCTCTTGGCGAGACTCTTTTTGCAACTAATTCCAATATTTCATGTTTTACCAGACTGAACATTTTTGACTTAAAGCTCCTTATTTAATAAAAAAGCTGGGCTATAGTTTGTCACCAAAATCATCACTTTTCAATCAATTTTAATTCAGGAGAAAAAAATGTGACACACCGTGTGGTCACGTTCTTGTTTTACTGAAATTTAAATGTAAAAACCTTAATCTTTTAATATTTGACAAAAAACCTTTTATTCCTAATAAAAATTTAACTTTATCCAATATGGTATTTGAAGTTGAAAAAGAAAATAAAATGTGACACACCGTGCGGTCACATCTTTGGTTATCGAAAGATTTAAAAATATGTTATTGATTTTTATCCAGACATAAATGGACAAAAAAATGCCATAAATGTTACAAAGTAGAAAAAAAAAATGTGACACACCATATGGTCACACCTTTCCATATTGTGAAAAAGGGATAAAAATATAATTTATACCGTGATTAACTTGAAATTAATAAAATTAGTTCATGTTTTGGCTTAACTCTTGAAAAAACGACCACACGGTGTGTCACAAAAGCTCCCAAATATCGCTGGATAACACGATTTGGATTACAGTTTCTCTCAAAAATTATCAATCAATCAAATATCTCAATCTATTTTAAATCAGGAGAAAAATTAATCGTTTTAATGTACCAAAGATTACCATTAACGCACTTAAATTTTTTATTTCAATTCAATTCTTGTCTAAGAATTCGTTATTTCTATGAAAATATAAGACAACAGATCTGACGTCACATTTTTGGTTAAGATTTAATTATCTTCTTCTATATAAATATAAACTAGCCACCTATTGGCGCAGTGGCTAGAGCAGTAGTTCTCTCCACTGCATGCATCAAGTGGTACGGGTTCAATCCCCGTTGAATCCTAGACTTAAGATCATAGACTTATTATTAAAAATTGACCAACAAAAATTTTCTGTGTTTAGACAGTCGTGATATGACCTTAGCTGTTAAAGCGACTTAAAACACCAAAAATAAAATAACAAATTAAAATAAAGACTAATGTATCTATGTTTGTTCTTTATGCATTCCTAAACTGGACAGTCCTAAAGGATGTGTGGCACACCATGTGGTCACAGCTGTAGTTATCGAAAATTTTGAAAAAATGTTTATGATTCTTAACCAGACATAACGACATAAAGACAAAAATAATTTTTGTGGTAAAAAAAAATGTGAAAAATGTGACACACCATATGGCCACACCTTTCCATACTGTGACAAATTGATAAAAATTTCATTTTTATCATGATTAACTTGAAATTAATGATTTTAACATGTTTTAGCTTAACTCTTGACAAAATAACTACGTGACCACACGGTGTGTCACAAAAGCTCTCAAAACTAAATATTGTAAGAAAACATAGCTTGTTTCCTAAGAAACTTTAGCTTTACCATAATTTTAATTTAAAGACCGTCTAGGATATAAAAACTTCATCAATTTCTTCACAATCTTAAGTTAGGAGAACAAAAGTGTGACACACCGTGTGGGCACGGTGTTGCTTTGCAGAAATTTCACCAAAAAATGTTGGTAATATCTTTATTTTGCTCTATCAAGATAAAAATGATCTATAATTAAAGATGTAACCACAGGGTGGGTCTAAAAAAATTATTTTGATAAAAACGTCACGTCATTTACTTAAAACATTTGAGGCCAAAAAGCTCGAAAAATTGTGACCCACCGTCTGGTCACATCTTTCGATATTGTAAAATTCAATAACTTTTAAGATTTTTACCCTAATACAAGTAAATAAAAATAAGAGTAGTACATTTTTTTGTACACTTATATTTCGGTGTGTTATACGGTGTGTCACACAGGTGGTTTTAGGTTAAAAACTTTGAAGCTTTTATATCATCGAGAGCTTAAAGATGTTAGCTTTAGAAAAATCAATCAATCAAATCAATGACAATTGGGAAAAAGTTTTTTTTTATTTTTTTTTTCTCAACTTAGAAAGGTGTGACCACACGGTGTGTCACACTTTTAATCCAACTCTTGGTTATTTGTATTAGCACTTATAAATCAATCATAAATGTTTAAAAAACTGACTATTTGCAGTAAAAAAAAGTGTGACACACCATGTGGTCACACTTTTCTAAGTTGAGAAAAAGGTAAGAAAAATCTTTTTCCTAATTTTCATTGATTTGATTGATTTTTTTAAAGCTAACGTCTTTAAGCTTTCGACGATAGAATAACTTCAAAATTCTTAATCTAAAACCACCTGTTAAAGATGAAAATATTTTGGTCAACTTTAAAGATTTTTCGTGGTTTAAAAACTGGATAAACGGTTTGTAACCTTCCGGAAACTGAGAACTCTTGTAATAGCTTTATGTAAGAAGATGTTTCCTTTATCTGTACTTAATTTATAAAACTTTTGCTAGTATAATGGCCTTGAAGGAAATATTTTCTTAAACAATAAAATTAGCTTGGAACGAACCACTCCTTTCCTTATCGAGAAATAAACTTTATCGATCTCTCTACAAACAAACAATTTACTTGTTCAAATTTAGAAAATATTTACGACAAACTCCCCTCAATTTGCAATTGGCCAAATGATCGAAGATATCGAAAATACAAAAAGCTTCATTTTATTTGGGAATTAAATCGAAAAATAAAGCTCCCACATATGCCAAAGCTAATTTCAGTGTAATTTAATATTTAATGACGCCAAATTTATTCACGGCCCGTAGCATCAAGTTGTCGATATTCCGCGTGTATGTTATATTTCGCAATAAAATTCGCTTAATACTAAAACTCCAATCTAAAAAAAAAAAAAAAAAAAAAAAACGGGAAATATTTCGTTACGAGGCTGAATTATTCAAAAAGCCATCTGGCTTTTTAACGTCAATAAATATTTTCTAAATTTACTTTTATACGTCATAAAGCTTAAAAAGCTCCCGTCAAATAATTTATTATATGAAACTGATATTGACTCGATCAGTTTGTTAAAAACTAACGTTCGAAATTTGCAAAAAAAAAATGGGATATTGCAGTAAATAAACGCGACATTTATGGTGCAAATGATATATAAATCGCAAGCCTAACAACATGTCGATGGCACGAACGAGGGACAGAGAGACAGGTTAATAAATTAAAATACGATCATTTTGGGGATTCAATATAAATTAATTGATGAAGCGTTAACATTTCGAAAAGTATATTTCATACGAGTTTTCACGTCGATAAAATTTCATATAATATCGAGACATGTATAGAGAGTCGAATATACTAGTAAGTAGATTATGTGAGAATTAAAATAAATTTTCATCCCTATGGATGGTGGGATGAGAGCACAAACTTTGATTTTAATGCAATCAAAAGTCCCATCGACTGTGAGTGAATATGTTGCAAAGATGCAAGATGCGGCGCGTCAGCGGAAACTTTCAAGTTTCCACGCCATGTGCGGTTGGTTGGATGCATTTGCTTCATTGTTTGTTGATGTAATCACTCTTATTCTTATCATAGTAATAGAAGTAGATTTATGTGAAAAACGTTGTCGTAAAAAATATGACTGCAATGTTTTCCATACAAAAATTAATTTTTTTAATTTCTATTAGCTGACTTAGTTGAAAATATTATAACAAAACTTTGAATTACTACTAGAAAATATCAAAAATTTTATTACTATGTTTGCACAATAATTTTTAATAATTTATTCCTTTTCTAATTAATAAGCCAACGTTTGAAAAGCTCTTGGTTTTGATGTCAAGGCACCTTGTTATTAACAGGTGGTTGATTTTGGAGAAAATATTTTTTTTTCTTTATTATTTATTTGCAATATGTATACACATTCATACAATGAACAAATTGGTTATTAGATTCAAATTGAACGCCTTTAAATCAAAGATTAAATATAATGTGAGTAAGTTGATGAAAGCCACCAGCCAGCACTGAAACTCTCTAAGAAATTGGGAGGTGGTGTCTTGGCCATTGTCACTTCAAACGACGAATTTTTTGGGTCTTGGTCAGGGACAAGAATTTTAACTTCTGGATTAAAATGGGAAAATAATTTGTCATGGAATTTAATGAATCTATCGGAAATAAGTTTCAAAAATATAAAAGACGTTAAGATCTCTACGAATTACTTCATCTGTGACATAATAAGGAGCATTTAGGATTTTTTGAAGGATTTTTGACTGAAATGATTTGATGTGTTTGATATTAGAGGGTTTAGTGGAGCCCTACAATTCTATTCCATATGTCAAAATTGGTGTAATAAGGGATTTATATAAAGTCAAGTTATTTGGTATGTGTATGGGAGATTATGGTCCTAAAAGTGTTCTTAAGAGTCCAAGACACCTATTAAGATCTTGTCGTTTCAATCTTGTGTGTAAGTTTCATGTAAGTCGACTATTCAGGCAAAACGGTTTTACGTTATAGTTGGGCATTCTTGAGTTGTTATTTAGGGCAAAAACTTGAAAAATTCTACCCCAATTAGGTATCTAAGGTACATGTACTCATAAAAAAGTACGGTTGGTCTTCCTTCATATGATAGCATAAAATTGAATCCTACAGTAACCGTGTATTTTCGTAGTATAATTTGGTAATTTTTGTTAAAATTTGTTAAATAACATAGTTAATGCATTTTCCTCAAGAAGGCCTGACCAATTTTACACAGTAAAGAAAGAAATCTCATAAAAGTTTAAATTAAAAAATTTACAATTTCAATTTAACACCCGATAAAATTAATAGTGATTTTTTTAAAAATATATTTTAATTTCTTTATTGTTCATTGTCAAAGATATTAATAAGAAATATACGTATTAAAAATATACTTAATTTTTAAATAATTTACAATTACTTAACGGAACTAATTTTAATGAATTTTTGTTAAAGATACCTCCGATTTTAACGTTTTGAATACTATTTATCCTAAAAAAGGCACAGTTCCTGCAGGATAGCTACGAATCTATTCTATTTAAATAGCTGAACGGTAAATAAATGACATTTGAAATGAAAAATTTTCAAGTCTAAAGGAATATTTTATTTTTAAATTGTAATGAACCTGTAAGATAGCTAATATCTCTTCCTAGAAAAGTAGTTTTAAGGATTTTGATGAGCTAACTTAGGATCTAAAGTCTGAAAGTATCTATCATCTTTTTCTGTCAAAATAGATTAATATTTAAATTTCGTTGTGAAGGTAGGATATCAATTAATCAATCAATTAAGTTTAGAAACTCTCAGCAAAGCGAGCGGGTATTAGCTAGCATTCTACTATCATTATCTAAAGTCTTTACAAAATTGTGCATTTAAATATCAGTAGAATTGACAAACAAAGTTTTGAAGGTATCTCTTATGGATCTCAGATCTCAACGTGTATGGAGCCCATTAGAGATACCTCCAAAACTTTGTTTGTCAATTCTACTGATATTTAAATGCACAATTTTGTGAAGACTTTAGATAGTGATAGTAGAATGCTACTACTTCACAATTTTTATATTTTAGTAGCGTGATACTTTATAGTGAGACCACACACGTTGCAATATGTATCAGTTGCATGAGATTTGCGTCGGAGTTACAGTACAGCGATGCAAAGAGCGATACTAGCTGATACCGACGCAGCGATACTGAGACCGGCCCATACACGTTGAGATCTGCATCGCCACATATCTCAAGCATCAGTATCGCAATGCAGATCTCATGCAACTGATACATATTGCAACGTGTGTGTGGTCTTACTATAAAGTATCACGCTACTAAAATATAAAAATTGTAAATAAACTGATACCTATATATGTATAACGTGTAAAAACTGTTAAAACAACATGGTTACAAATCTCAGATGCATGCATCACCATTTTACGCGATGCAAGTAGCGATGCAGATCTCAACGTGTGTGCAGCCCATTAAATGCTCGTTTTAAAACTAACTAGCCCAAGAATAAATTTTTACGAGAAATGTATTTGGAACCTTTTTTGTTCAGAAAACTTTTCTCCAAAAACAACCACCTGTTAATTATAAAGAGCTTTCAATTTAAAAAAAAAAAAGTTCAGAACAAGCAGAAAGTTTTCAAATTTTTTGATTATATTTCATTTAGGGTTCAACAGAAAAATTACGAACAAAATATATTTTTGTAGAAAATTATATTTGGAATCTTTTTTTTTAAGAGCTTTTTTTTTCTCTCAATTTAACCAACTGTTAATAGCAAGGCATCTTGTCCAAAGAAGACTGAATTTGTACAAATTGCTTGTTAATTAATCATAAATGAGTTAACAAATTTATTATTTCCTTGTTCAGGGCTTAAACTTTTGATAAAATTTGATCGAAGTTAAATGCAAAGTTTCATTCTTTAATGTTTTTGTTCTGAAATAACTGTTTCAGCTAATTCTATTGACTTTTACATTTAAATTCTAAAAATCAACTAAAGCTTTCTTTGGAATCTACTCAAATGAATCATAATAATTTGATTTTTTGTAGTACCAGATAAAGGCAATGCCAAATCCACTCACATCCTGTTTCTTTGCGGTGGTGGCATGCCGTGTCGGGCGTCTTTAACATGCAATTGCTACCTGTTACGATTGTCGCAATTGAAAAATCATCATCCCGCCGCGAACAATGTTTCAAATATAAATAGCGTGCCATAATCGACTTGTTGCATTGATAATTTCCCCACAAGCTCGCGTGACAACTCACACAAATCGCCAACTAAATTATTCACAAATAGAAACCCTTAACTTATTTCTTTCTTTCACGTGGCTTTTTTGATCTTCGCTCCCGATACATACGAGAACAATTATGCGAGTCTTTTGATGCATGCTAATCGAAGTTTAATATTTTAGCACTTGATTTACACACAATGTTATAAGTAACGCTGTTTGTTGTGGTGCATTTGTGTTAAAGAAAGGTAGTGCCTTCGGCTTGTGATGCTTTCGTTTGGTTCGAATAAGGCATTGTCGAGAGAGTTAAGTGACAGAGGCATAGAACGCCCCGAAGCCTTGCGAGAACTGTTCGAAACGAACGAGTTAATTGAATTCTAAGTAGTCTTTGAAGGTATGTCAATACCAATAACCCACCAACGTCGAATCGGCTTCTAACAAATGATTCACTTTCAAATCGGGAGATGAGAAACGAAGCCTCAACGCTATAACTGACATTGAGAAAATGAGGTAAATGATGCTGAGAACGACGACTATAATTCTCGTAATACAATTAGACATCATCCATCAATAGAATCATTAAAATTATCAAAGAAAAAAGGAGCAAGTGCAAAAGAAACTCGAGTCATCAATTTTAAGTTTGGTTTAATTTACCAAATTTTGATCTCGATTAGAACTTGCGAAATTTGAACCGCGATATATTCGAAGAGAAAAATTAGAAGTTGAATTTATGCGTATTTCTTTCATTCAATCGATAATTTGACCAAGTGAAACAAACTGATTTGGTTCTCAGAGTGATCCAATCAAATGATTGATTTGATTACGAGATATGGCCGAGTTGGTGTTTCGAGTTGGACGATTGTACGTATAAAAGAGATATCGATGACTCCTGGGAGCGTTGATGGCACTTGACTCACATAGTCGCTTCAAACGTATCCATTTACTCAAAAAAAAAAAACTTAAACAAATATCAATATCAGGTCATTGAAATTGGTCCAAAACACTTTCATACAAAATCAAATTTTCGATCGATCAATTTTTTTTTGTGTTCGATTGGTCGTCCGAAAACTTCTTTAATTTCGAATGCCTCTCATTTAACTGGCAAACTTTTCGCTCGTTCGTTGGTCGCCGTCTTTAAAAGTTCGACAGCGGTGCGAGACGAAATAACGGCGAGATAAGACTCGGAAAAATAACTGATGAAAAGTTTAATTGTTTCTCTCGAGAAGGAGCCTTGAACAATTTTCTACTGAATAACTTCTTGTCATAGTTGCGAAACTCTCCATGTAATTTATTGTTCAAAGAGACCATGCAGAGGAGGACGAAATTTCGAACAAGTTTTATCTCCAAAAAATTTCCACAGTTATATTCGAGAAATTTAATCAAACTAATTTCAATGCATTCGAATTTAGTCCTAAAATTTGACCACACTCATTTTTTCAGAAATCATTAATTTGAACAAGAAATAATTGTTAGTGAATTAATAGACCAGTGCCCTTAACCTTTGGTAAAAAGTGAAAAAATTAGAGTAGGATGAAACTCATTAGAAAAGGAAGAGAATATAACACAAATGAAACGAAAAATAAATTACGGTCGATTTAAGTTGGGGAAGTGGAAAGGACTAGGGGGTAAGGGTAGAAACGGTTTATCTTGATTTCCGACCAAACAACAAGTTCTATGGATAAAATTTAAATAGCAAAGTTGTAGATCATAAGTAGGTCTACAACTATTGTACTGACACTTTTTTCACATAACCTCAAAATTATTATGAAAAATTCCAATAACCAAGTTTTTAGTTTTTTATTTTTATCTTTTACAAAAAAAAAAAATTTACACGAAATTTGGTGAAAACTTACCTTGTTATGTTATATGTCCCACAATATCCTTTTTTGTATTTAACATATTAATTTTTTCACCTTATAATGACTTAATATCAAAAAAGAACCCTTATTTTCAATCAAAAATTCTCAAGTTAAAACATCTAATTTTTTTAAAAAGTCGGTAAGCTTTTTTTTGTTGAAACCTCTACTTTCTGATGGTGCAAAAATATATATATAATAATGTTAAATGTTCTCAGAAAATGCAATAATTAAAATGTAAATTTTAATAAATTGCTCAAAATTGTACATAATACAATTGTACATAACACAATTTTGAACTATATTAAATGTACATTTTGATTGTTGCATTTATTGAGAACATTTTACATTGTTATGTTTATATTTTTGCACCTTCAAAAATTTCACCGAACAAAAAGCTTACCAACTTTTAAAAAAAATCAGATGTTTTGACGTGAGAATTTTCGATTGAAAATTAGGATGCTTTTTCGATGTTAAGTCATTGTAAGGTGAAAAATAAACATTTTAAATCAAAAAAATTACACTGTATTTGGAATATTGAAAGGTAAATTTTTACAAAATTTCATGAAAAATAATTTTTTTTTGTAAAAGATAAAAATAAAAAAATAAATGATTGGTTATCGGAATTTTTAACTTTTAAATTTTTTCTATAGGACTTTTAGTTTTGTCAAAAATCGAGATAAACCGTTTGTACCCTTTACCCCCACCCTTTTTCCACTTCTGCACCACAGATCGACCAAAATTTATTTTTCGTTTCATTTTTGTTATATTCTCTTCCTTTTCTAATGGGTTTCATCCTACTATAAGGTTTGTTCGCGGTGGTGATTCGGAACTGATTCAATTCAAGTGAATAGGATAATCGCCAAACGCATACACGCTTATGAACTGATTAAGGGTTATTTTCCCGTGAACGAGTTTGAAAATGTTCGGAAGTAAGACGAGAATTAACGAGAACCCACGAAAATTGTTAATAGAATGGAACGTTGACAGACGTTGATGCCTCGTTCACACGAGTCAACTTTAGTTGATCGATTTTAGTTAATCGATCAAAAGTGAAATGCAAAACCTAGTGTGATGACTCGTTCAAACTTTTTTTGATCCACTAAAAAGTTAATTACCGTTCTCACACAAGGTTTTTCATTCAACTTTTTTTAATCAACTAAAAACGGGATACTAAAGTTGACTCGTGTGGACACAGCATGACAGCGAAACTGGATTTTGAATTAGCCACAATTTAGCAAACTGCGCATGAGTAAGATACACTAAATCGGTCTTGAACTGATTCGTTATCGATTCAATATCACATCCGCGAACGAACCTATAATTTTTTTTCTGTTTAAAAATTATCTGCCCCGGGCTATAAAGATTTCACGAGGAATTTTATTTAAATGGTTTCATTTCGATTAACTTAATATTCAGTTCAGTTGGACGTCACCAGGGTTTGATTAAATAATTTTCTGGCTCATTTAAAGGCTTCGACCATTTAATGTTAATAATATGAACGTGGAATTTTTAAGGGTTACATTGTATGTGAAAAGGAAAAGGGGCGATGTGAGAGAATAACCAGATTCACATTTTTCATTCGGTAGATAGTGTGGGTGAATGTTTATATGTGTCGGTGGCAGAGGCCAGGTACAGTTTCAGGTAAGTTACGGGCGACTTCCCCAAAAAGAGCTTCTCTATACGTGTGTGTGTGTGTGTGTGTGTGTGTATGGTGAGAGAGAACTACTGTACATATTTTGAATACACAACACGTTACGAGTAACTGCATCGTGAACATGTCTTCCTAAATTTGGGGATAAACCCCATTTTAATTTCCTGAACTTGGTCTCCCACTCCCACGCACCCATTCAGGATAATGTTGTCCTGCTTATGACCGAGTTTTAACCCCCTTGGTGGAATGGGTGCGGACTATGGCCGACTCAAATGCAGATTGTGGAAGTTATATTTTGTAAATTATTGTTGAAGGACTATTTCTAATTATTATAAGGCGTTTCTCTCCTGTCTCGTTCATGTGTATATGGCATATATGAAAAGGACCTGGTTTTGATGATATGGGTTTGACATAGGTTTTGGTCATCATTTAATAAAACAACAACCATTTCTTCGTGTCAACAATATAATATAAAAATTACTTTCTCAATAAATCGATTCAAACTTTAATCTTTCATTGAAATAATTTTGCATTGATTAACCTCTCATCTCGTTGTTTTTTTTTTTTTTTTTTTTAGGGGGGGAGGGCTCGTCTTTTATCTCTTTTGAACAATGGGAAATGGAACACAATTTTTATATCTTTTGATTGATTTAGACTTTATTGAATTTCTTTTCTTTTAAAACAAACATTCCCATTCCAGCCGGCGTTTCGATTCACGAAGCGATCGCATCTCTGCTTTGGTCCGTTTTCCCACTTTTCCATTTCATCATCATTTTTTTCTTTATTTGTTTTCATCGTTCCGTTTTATGAGTTATAATTCTATTTATGAATTCCGGAGTTAAGACGAAAGATAAATACTAAACGTGCGAAAGTAAATTTTCTGATAATATAATCATTGGAATATAATTTTAAATTGTTATAGATAGAAAATAAAACTTTAAAGCTTCGTCTCATATAAAGCTTTAGTGCATTTCTCTCGGGGAAAATGGATATTAAATGTTAGTTTTTTGAGCTTTTTTGCATCAACGTTTAGCTGGAAGCTAATATGAAGAGATTGATTATATGAAATGCATCTCTGACAATTATTTAACTTTTTTTTATACAAAGAAAAGAATTAATTTGTGACCACATAAAATTTCCTTGAAGTGGAGCATCAAAATTTCTATTAATCGATCGCTTGCATTGTGTCGAATAATTTTGAAGTTGCATCACGTTCGCAAACGCGGCATTGTCGCCGTTAGAATCGCAAAGTATTTCTCCAGAAAATAGCACATCGGCAAGACAATCCTCCTCCTCCTATATCCCGATTCGTCAGACATTCTTTTAAACATCAAAATTACTATCAAATACAAGACACTTGATTAAAATGGGAAAAAAATAAAATGGTATCTTGATGAGATATTTTCTTCTCGCGTTATCGTTTTCCGTATATATGTATAAAAATCGGGCGTTAACACTTGGGAATTATATTGTCGTTATCGAGGCTGTAGATCAGCCGTTTCCATTAACATGTCACCCTCATTTATTTCAAAGCTCTTCTAGCGATCTAATAATAGTAAACATTTTCGGAACGACAACAATCGCAATTAAACGTGGCGTATCTTCCATGTTGGGAGGACGTGTAATTTTCTTGTTTATTCACCGAGAATAGCCGATGATGACGGTGTTGTGTCAACCGAAAATAAATTAGCCGGTGCCAATCGTGAACAGGGGATGAAAACAATGAAGACAGTCTATTTTTCCTTTTTTTGCAAAAGATTTTCGTGGGATATCGAAGATTTCCTTTTGAGTTTTATGTAGGACAATCGTATTTATTTTTTATCAGAACAATCTTTCATCTGAGTAAAATTGTACTAAATACATATTGATGTTAGTCAATATATTGGAATTTTTCAACTTAAACGTTTTATAACTCAAAAAAGGTTTATTTTAAAGGAAAATTTTAAGACACAAAAAATATTGCAAGAGATCCATCGACTAAAGCTGTTGTTGAAGTTATACTTCTTTAGGCGCGTTATGAAAAAATGATGGGAGTGAAATTTTTAGATGGGCGGCCATCTTGAGACAAAAATTAACAAAATGAAGTTGACCGCAAAACCACTCGGTTTCCTGGCGCGCGTAAGTGGAATTTTTGCTTTATTTATTTATTTATTTTTATGTTCAAATTAAAAATAATTATATTTACAAATGACACATATTAATAAAAAATAAGTTATTACTTTTCTCGAATTTTGCAGTAGCTGTTAAACTATTTTGAGGTTAGTGATAAAAATGACGTCTGCATTTCATGCATATTCTTAGTTATCACGAAATCTGGGATTCTGAAATGTGTTTTTGGATTCAACAGTCGCCAATAACCATAGTAGTTGGTGCGACCTTAAATACAATTTTAAAAAGGAACAAATTTCAATCTTTAACTTAAAGAATGTTTTTGAAACTTTAAAGCACAGTCTCTTAAAATAAGACCTCTAACAGTTAACATGAACAGTTAAAAAAGAGGCATTATTGAACTCAATACCTTATACTATATATCTGTTAAACAATACGGTAGAACTTTTGAAAAGACATGACATGAACATGACACTTAGCGTGATAAGAATTGCAACCCATAGGCAGGTACTGGCTTTTTTTTTAAAGTCTAATGCTCCCCTAGTTAATAGAGAGGGTCACATCACAATAGACTTCATTGGTCGCGGTGATAAAGGGAATAAATATGTTGAAATCCGTAGAACGGAAAAAAATCGGGTAAAACATTTAAATTTTTATGACAAAACTATTATTATGTTATTATGTTAAGAACAAATTTAATTTACAGAGGAAAAACATTTAATAAATTGAAAGAAAAAATAAATTAAAATAATCGGAAAGAACTTGCGTAGAACATTTTAACTATATACCAAAAAGTTGCTCCTTCCGAATCCGCTATTGCTCCAAGTGTAAAGTATTTAATTAATTAATAATTAATTTTTCAAAAATTTGTAAATTAAAAAATAAAAATTGCTACATAATTGAAAATAATCACTTTTTTAATATTTTTAAAAATTATTCCTTAAGTGCTCTTTCCGGATCCGCAATTGTTCCAGGTGTATAGTTAATTAGTAATTCAATTTTTAAATTATTCATGTTTATAAGATCCATCGGCAGTTGATGACGTCAAAGTACAACAATGGATGTATAAATAGTTAAAAATAATTAACTATTCAAAATATTGCAAAAATTTAATACATTATTTGCGTAATGAAAGGGCAAATAGAGGACTTTAAAAAATTTCAATTCAACATTATTTTGGATTTTATAGCGATTTTAATTCTTGAGTTTGAAAATTTTTTTAAAATTATTATTTAACTATTTACTATACACTTGGAGCAATTGCGGATCCGAAAAGAGCATTTAAGGAGCAATTTTTAAAAAATCTTAAAATAGTTTTTTTTTTGTACTTTCCAGCAATTTTAATTTCTAGTTTGCAAATTTTTGAGCAATTAATTATTTTAATAATTTTAATAATTATTTAATCGATTATCTCTAACTATAAACTTGGCACAATTGCGGATTCTGAAGGAGCAAGTTTTTGGCATAGAGTTTTAATTTTAAAAAAAAATGTTTCTCGCTAACTCTTTCTGGTTAAAACTATGAGCAATAATAAAAGGGAGTGTTGAAATGTAATCTGATTATTGTAACGGTTGTAACTTAAAAATGCATTTTGAATTTGTATTTACAGTAAAATATAAGAATGCTAAAAGAGAATTTATTATAATATTTATATTATTATATGATAATATATATATAGATAATATGATATTATATTATTTATATTATAATATTATAATATTTATTATACTATTTTATTTATTATAATATCTCGCTTAGCTGCATGAAGTCGTACCGCGTACGCTCAAATATGAAATAATCATTAGGCAGTGGAAGGAAAAACATTCTATCATGTGCATAACACCGTTTTCCTCACTCTATCAAGGCAACGAAAGAACAACGAAAGCATACGCGTTCTGCTAGGAAAAATCGCAATTTTTAAAACTTCATTTACTTTGTTTTTAATGAAGATATCGTTATAATTCTTTTTTTAGATAAGGACCAAGTATACAAGGAGTAAACCAAACAAAAATTGATCGAAACATTTCCAGTAGTTTTTGAGTTAAAAGCGAACATTGGAAAATAGCTATCATTTTATTTATATAGATTTTTGAAAAATGTGCTTTTATTGGTAACAAGGTGATTTTAGCGTTCCTTCTTCATACCCTGCGGTTTAAGCTTATGCCAACTATGTTAACCAAATTTATTTAGTTGCGTGAACGACATCACGGGTAGCCACACGTTACTAATTTTATCTATACTCATTTTACATTTATATTTAATTTTACTCAAAAATACTTCCCTTAATTTGAATAAAAGACTTAAATTTCAAAAAGTATCTCTTAAAAAATTTTAATCTTATGAGAATGTTAAAACTTTCTCAATAATTCATTTCTAACGTTTTATAACTCAAAAAGATTACACTTGAAAAAAATATATTGAAATAAAAAAGATTTACAATTTCACAATCTACCGAAAATATATTTTATAAGATTTCCAGTAATTGAACCGTTTATGAAAAAAATTCCAAAAAAGTATAAAACTATTATTGCCTTATATACTCGTACAATGTCTTATCCTTGAATTTTAACGATCAAAAAACAGTGGGACTTTGAATAAACTTCCCAAAAATTCAGTCCTTAAACTAACTGAAAAACTGTTTTATTGACTTGTTTAAAAGAAAATTGTTTAACCTCCCCCTGTTTCGTTTTATTATCATCATATTATATATATAAACATCACGTAAATAAAATTAAATAAGACATTTACTTTCAAATCAGCCCTCATACACAGTGAAAAATTGATTTTTACTCGCATCAATCATCATCAAATTTTCAATGACACTTTCACCCTCTCTATGTAACAAATTGAATGAAAAAGTTTTTCCTCAACACAACCCCACTATATAAAAAAAAAATGTTTTTAACAGTGAAATTTTTTCGGTCTAAATACTCGGAATTCCGGTTTTTAATTCGTCAAATTAAAACTCGCTGACAAATTTCCATGTGATCTCTCGAGTTTTACTCAAAATATTCGACCTAGTTGATTTTCCACCTCATTTTGCCGCTATTAAATTCCCGTCGTATAGTCTATTTTGCTACTTTTCGAAAGTAGTTATCGTTGCAAGTTACTCACAACGCTAACAACTTGGCTGTTACACAAAACTTTGCGCAATTTCAAATCAGAGAAATGCCATTCTCAAAACTATCAAAGAATCCTTCTTGCTCAACATCGTTGCATCTCAAATACATAGAGACTTGCATACTGCGATGCTGCTATCAGTTTTCAACTTATTGTATATCAAAGTAATTTCAAAAATTAACTTTAACATTTCCTTTTGATCAAACATTTATTTAATTCGTTCAAAATTTTTTTTTTTACTTTCCAACAACATACATTGAACAAAGTTTTTTTACGTTGTTTTTGTTTCAAGTAATTTATGAAAGTTGCAAATTCAAATCACGCTATAAATCTTCCTTAATTATACATCAAGTTGAAGCGTATTGCAGAATTAAAGATTAGTTTTGTTCGCAGAGAGAGAGAGAGAGAGAGAGAGAACGGGCGACGGCATCTGGGTGTGGGAGAAATTAACAACTGTCAAGCTCTTTTATTTATTTTTATAACAGCAAGCTTTTAGTGTGTTGCTAAATGTAATTATTTTCAACATTATCTTTGAAATCGTGAGATGTTCATCCCGCTCATTCCCAACCCCACATCACCCAGCCACCCACCTCATAGTGAGTGTATAGCGTGTTTCACACCACCCTCGACATTTCAAGTTTTTCACCACTCGCGAGGTGAATCTCGCCGAGGAAAAATAAATAGATAGTGATGAAAATGACAGTTCTATCAACATTTTTTTGATTTTTATTTTAAGATTTAAAAGTTTAGAGAGATAGAACCCGAACATTTTTAGCTTTATTTTTATAAAGGAAACTTTAATAAAATTGTTATTATTTCCATAATAAAATGATAGCAGGACCGATGATGATTTCCTTGAAAATAAAACACAAATCATTCCCTCGTTAAATGGGACGTATTGTTAAGTTTTCTTTTTCAGGTTCATAAATTTACAATACACAATTTGTCAACGATAAATTCAAGACTTAAATTTGAAGGACTGCCATAAAATTTCAAAAAAATTGTAAAGAAAAATTACAAATTTATATTTTAAAGGAATATATAAAAAAATCATAAACATTATTAAAGTTTTCCTGTGCCTTAAAATGGGATTCTCTCCCTTTAAAGTATCAATTTGAATCAATATTCGTAAAAAAGATAAGAAAGTTTACTTTTGTCAGCTTTAAGATATTTCTTGCTCTTTTTATTAAATATCTGTGGAAAAGCACTGCACTTGTTTATATGAGGGTATACATTAAAACTTTAGTGAGAAAGGATACACGTGCCTATCATGTTTGGGTGATTTAATATTCGAGGATAAAAGTAGAAAATTTTAACTTTTGAAAAGTTGTAACTATTAGATAAATTAGATTTTTAAAGGATCATACCTTCATAGGTAGGTTTAATGAGTATACTTCATTCTCTCAAGCGTTACACGAGGAGCAACAAAAAGGCTAAACCAGGCTAACTATTTACTCTCCATTTTTTTCAGGCTTAAATTATTTATATATCTATTATATAAAAATAAGTCGGGTTTTCCTTCCTGACGCTATAACTCCAGAACGCACGAACCGATTTCCACGGTTTTGCATTCGTTGGAAAGGTCTCGGGCTGTGTGAGGTTTATAGCAAAGAAGATTCAGAAAAAGTTTAAACAGAAAAGCGGGAAAATCTTTTTTCGCATACAGCGCCATCTCTGATGATACATAACATGTACAACAAACCAATATTTTAAGTAGATTATTTGTGTATAATTATTTGTGAAATATAACAAAACACGTTGTCTAGGATTCAACAATAATATCGTGCCTCTCTATCACTTGTATCGCGTTCTCGCTTGCACGCACAGGCTCAAATGGAACGTGACAAAATGGACGATCTTTTTTAGACTGGCTGTCGTAGTTCATCAATTTATGAGACGTTATCACGTCAAAAGCTTTTTGTACTTTATAATTATTATGCTAACTCAATTTTGATTGGCCCTTGTTTTGTTTATATATGCCTAAGTTACACACCAATTAGATTTCTAAATAATTAGAAGGAAAATCCTTGTACAAAACTCGTCAAATAATACAAATTGGGATTCAGGATATTTATTTTCCAAGACCTTAGTTAAATTGACTAAGCAACTGGTATTTTCTTGATAATTTAGTCAATATTGAAATACAACAAAATATGATATAATATTGATGTAGGATAACTGTTGTATAATTAATGTGCAACTGTTAAAATGTAACTGAGCTTTCATTGTTCAGCATTTTTCTGAACCTATAAGAATATTTACCAGATATTTGAAAATTGCTGATAACCTTCAAAAGGCGTCTAAAATAACCATAAAAAAATATTGATATTTGAATTACATTAATTATATAGATTTATACTAACAAAAAGAATAAAAAAATTTTTGGGAAATTTATCATTGTTATAAAGGCTTTAGCCCAATAGCCATAAGGAAAGTGCCCCAGGCGGTTTATACAAATTCTAAATTATTATTTCCAATAAATTATGATTGTTATTATTTTTAGTTATAACAAACAAAAATATTACTTGATTCAAATAATAATACTAACAATATTTGAGTATATACGTATAGGTAATATAAGATCCAAAATAATTACAAGTAGGTATTACTTATCGAACTTTCTTTGAAATTATTATTAGTAAAAGAATGGATAAAAGATCCCTGCACTATATTGTTAATAGGCCTATAAAAAATTTCAAAAATTAAAAAATAAATTTCTCTCTCAGGACCTTTTTTCTTGACGAAAACCATATTATGGCATATATATACAAGTCATAAAGCAATAAATGCATTTACGAAATGCGCTGTCTATTACAAACCTGTCCCTAGATGACCTCATTTTGGTGGTGAGCGACAACTAATTTCTTAAAGCGACTTTTTTTAAATGAAAGATAGATAATACATGCACTTATCACATTTTAAAAAAAGGTGTCACTTTAAGGGTTGATGTAAAAAACCACCCTCAAAAAATAAAAATAATATATTTCATTTATAGATTTTAAAAAATTCTGAAAAAAATATATATTATGCGTTTTATCGATATCTACGTATAGTTTTAATTTCATGAAACAATCTTCAATTGTTTTCTAGAAAAAAAATGTTAACGTCTGGGGTAGTTTCCCCCGTAACTCCAATACAAGTGGGGGTAGCGGGTTAAAATTGTGGGACAATAAGTTTTTCATGAAGAGAAATCAGCAGACGGAAGCATTTTTCAAAAACCGCCTGGGGAACTTTCCTCATGGCTATTGGGCTAAAGCCTTTCGATTGTAAACTTGTACCGTTTTCAAAAAAAAAAGTCTTATTTAACTTTTAAAATACTCGGTTAAAGTTTTATATAGCTATATTTTAATTTTACTAACTACCAATCAGATATCGGTATATTTAGAAGAACCGTGTCGAAAACATTAAACTACGCTTTTAGTAATTGTTAATTTGATTAAGTTTTACTTACTATAACATTGTTTAAGCTACCTGTTGAACTTTTTTTTGAAAATGGTTTAAGTTTTACGTTTCATAAAAAAATTTAAATTTTTTTATTGTAGTAAATAATAAATGAACCTTTTGGAAACCTATAACTAGATAAATTTTCACAACACATTGATTTTTTTGGAACCACTGACTAACTTATAAAGAACTTAGACCATTAAAAAAAAGCTCAACCTACAGACTGAAAAAATGTTAATAAATATTTTGCTAGTAAAATTTTTTTGTAATAAAGCAAACATTTACTTAAAAAACTTTTTTTTTTCAAAATAAACTCAACTCTAATTTTCTCTATGAACTTTTATTTTTGTTTAGTAGAAATGATAGATTAACTTTGCGACTCGCAAGTCGTTTTTCGTCCCCCTTATGTTAGTCTCTCACCGTGATAGCCAAGCATCGCATTTGTTTGTCGTAAATATTGACTTTGGCCTCGTACTTTGCATAAAGCCATCGTTTATCCAACGAGAATATCAAATTTCTATTTACTTCGATAAATTTCCTACGATACGATAATTCGATAACGACTTGTGAAAATCGAACGAAGAATTAGAGACAGACAGACAGACTTGTAAGTGTAAGTGTATGTTGATCGATTTTGTGTAACACAATATCATCGTCACACTCTCGTCGCGTTCCCATCAAACTAACGAAATTAATCATTCAATATCGTTGCGGTTTATAGTTTAAGCGCACTATAACACGAGTAGACGCGACAAGCGATTGAGCTTAATAATCTCACCGAAACTGAAATTTAAACAAGCAGCTTTATTGCTTTTGATTTAATTTTACGTTTACCTATTTCAACAGATATCTTCATATCTTGTATTCGACTTTTATTGAGCTACGTTAAGACAAAAAGTTGATTTTTCTCCTTTGAAGTCAAATTTTTCCGTTGAATATGAAAGCGATTGTTGATGCGGGAAATGTCAGCATAGATTACTTAAGATCAAGCTTGTCAAATTTAGGGAAACGTGACGACCATTTTAAAGCTCTCGTATTGCCACGTTTCAAGCATCATTTTTTTGATGAAGATTTATTCAGTCATCAAGACTTTTATCTATCATGAACGAAAGAAAAAAAAAGTGGTTGTGTGTACGCGCGTGAGAAGTTATACTTCTTTGGCATCATTAAAAATTAGTTTTTATTAAGTGCATTCAAATAATCAGTTATAAAAAATTGTAAATTAGTCTATAGTCTAAACCTTGAGGGTTTTTACTACTTAAATACCTATATAATAAAAATGTTCCATCTCAACTGCGCGAGCGAACGAGAAACAGAATCATTTTTCCCGGCTGAGATTTTTATCTAATCTAAAAAATTTAAGGTGTTTTGTTGAAAGCTCTTTATTGCCAAAATTTTCATATATTTAATACAAAAAAAAAATAAATGCCATTTACATCGTAATTTTCTTCAAAAAAACAGGGTAATAACAAGGTTTGTCCAGGGTAAACTTGAAAACAGCTAAGCCGATTTCAATGAAATTTACACAAAAAGTTATTAAATATTGTAACTTACATTATAGCCTACTTTAAATTTCGAATACTTTTCCCTGTCTGTTTGTTTGTTCTTGGCAAACTTGAAAACGGCTGGTCCGATTTGGACGAGATTTTCACTACGAGTAGTAAATATTACAAAAAGTGCTATAAAATACTATTTATTCCAAAAAAATGTTGATTTTTTTCTGAGAAAAAAAAAATAAAAACTGCGCAACAAAAAACATACATTGGCAGGCAGCTGTGATACAATGTACATATACCATATCATATCCTAAAGACGATATGATTTTAAACTATGTAATTTATATTCTTATAAATTAATGTTTGCAAATTTGAAAATTATAACTATTATAGAAGTATAGCGATAGGTTAAATTCCCAGAAAATATAAATCCATTGTGAAGTTAGGGGTAATTAATATATTATTAATAGTTCGGCTGAGTAAACGTTCGAATTGTCGAGGGAGGAGAAGGAAATCCTCTGCAGTAAATATGATTTCATCATAAAAAGAAATATCTTAGTTTAAAAATGAGACCCGTAAGAATAAATAACAAAAACAGACAGTTCGACTTAAGTGATCCCGATTAGGAGTTTGACTAAGAGAGGTGCAGTCGTTAGGCAGAGCCCCCAGAACAAAAAGAAATCCAGCCCAAGTTGTTTTTCTAGAAAAAATAGCAATTTAGATGTGACCATCGCGTTGTTTTTTTACCAAAAAACTATATTCTTAATTTTCAATTTATTTTAGCAAGATCTATGAGAATTCGTTGTCTAATCTTGGACTCCGGGAAATAGCAGATTTGGCGATAAGACATAATGGCCTTAATACTATAGGTATCTTAGAATTATAAATCTAAGGCAACCAAACCTGATACCTCAGATCTTAAGATAACACATTAAATATTAATGATCCTAAAAAAGGTACACTTCCTAAAGGATAGCTACTAATTCTACTAAAATTAATAAATGATTTCATATGAAATTTGGTGTGAAAGGTTCCCAAGGCTTAAAATTGTCGTATTATTTTACAATATTCAAAAAAACGTAAAGATCCTACCTATAACATAGGTTATATATGTTCCTGGAAAAGGAGTTAAGCGGATTTTTATGAACTTTTTATGAAATAAAGGTCTAGAAATACCTAAATATTTTTCTTTGTTAAAATAACTGAATTTATTATTTTGGGTAGTTTTCTATTATTGAATCAGATTAATTTAGATACGCTCTGCGAAGCGGGCGGGTATCAGCTAGTATTTAATAATAATAAAATATATATATTTAAAGATATAATTATTAAAAATAACATTAAGAGAATAATATTTTAATTTATATCAATAAATAATATTCAAAGGAAGCTGCCAGAGGTTAATAAAATTTGTCAGGAGCATTTTTCTGGTTAACAATTCATGCATGTCATGAAAACGTAGCTTCATAGAATTTGCGAAATAAAGTAAGTAGCTACTTTTCAAAGTAAATGTCTTAATCTTAATCTTATCTTGTTTTACTAAATTATTATTCTAAGATGGTTGAATCATTTCAGAATCCCAGATTTCGTAATAACTAAGAATATGCATGAAATGCAGACGTCATTTTCATCACAGCTACTGCAAAATTCGAGAAAAGTAATAACTTATTTTTTAATTATATGTGTCATTTGTGTATAAAATAGATAAAATAGAACGCTACTAAATAGCCTAAAAGTAATTTTACATTAAACACGTTTTTTTCCGATTATGTGTTGTAAATTTGTATTCTATGACTATTTATTGGCTGAAATACTGTAAAAAACTATGGTTTACAATGAAAATAAAATCTAAAGAAAGCTGCAAGACGTTTATAAAATTTGTTAGGATCATTTTTCTGGTTAACAATTCATGCATGTCATGAAAGCGAAGCTCCATAGAAATTGCGAAATAAAGTAAGTAGCTACTTTTCAAAGTAAATGTCTTAATCTTATTCATGCCTTGTTTTGCTAAATTATTATTCTAAGATGGTTGAATCATTTCAGAATGTCAGATTTCGTGATAACCAAGAATATGCATGGAATGCAGACGTCATTTTCATCACTAAACTAGAAAAATGGTAAACAGCTACTGCGAAATTCGAGAAAAGTAATAACCAATTTTTTAATAATATGTGTCATTTGTATAAATAATTATTTTTAATTTAATTATAAAAATAAATAAAACAAAAATTCAAATTACGCGCGACAAGAAATCGAGTGTTTTTGCGCCCAACTTCGTTTTGGTAATTTTTGTCTAAAATGGCCATCTTTCTAAAAAATTCACTCTCATCATTTTTTCATAACGCGCCTAAAGAAGTACAACTTCAAAAGTATAATTTCAAAAATCAAATTTCTATATCAATCAAATGGTTGGAAAATTTTTTCGTTTCTCTAGCTGGAATATAATTGTACTATATAGTTTTTAATTAACTGGCCGTGTATGATGTGAATTGTACAGTTCTCATTTTGCTTAAAGGATTTGTATAGAGTTTGTCAGAGATACAGGATATGTTTGTGTGTGTGTGTGTGTGTGTGAGTATGTACACGATATTGTGCAAATAGTTACAAACATCTCTCTACATGACATATTAAATTCGCTTCTGGTAACATTTATGCGACCTAGATTCATCTAATTTGATTACAACGAAAAATTATTTCACAAAATACCTCGCCTCGTTTATATTACATATATGATTTAACAAATATTTGTATTGGTTTTTAATGAATTCATGGAAAATGAGACCTGATTTTATGATAGTCGAATCGATGTAATTCCCCTGGTTGATTTACAAAGTAGCTTTTTTTTATATGAAAATCAACATTTTGGTGTTCATCGCCTCTTCTCTCACCATATTTATCTTGTCAATTTCAAAATTTGTTTTTGCTATTAAATATTGTGTAAATAAAATCTATATATAGGTACCTAATACAAACGCAATGTGATACAACGAGTAATTTTGATTTAAAATATCAAATAATTAATATTTGTACAGAAGCCTTTCTGTTTACCAGAGTGAATTGTGCTTGAAAGTAAAACGTAATTATTAAATAATAAAATTTGCATACCGAAATCAGTGTAAATATTATGCAAATTGCCTCTTAGAGACGTCTCACGTACGCCTCTTTGGCATTGCCATATTATGTTGATTGTGTCCCGGAATTTTCGCTCACCTGTAACACAATAATATCACAATAAGAGATCTGACACAAACTGATTAAATTGATTTAATTTATTTAAGCAGTCACCTTATAGAGGGTGGAGATGCAAAACACAGAGAGACAAATTAAATATTTAAATAAGCCGACCAGTCGAGGCGTAATTTAAAGTTTGTTTTACTTTCGATTTTTCCGCGAATTCTATGTGCGATTTATCTCCCCGAGGAGATTGAAATAAGGACGAAAATAAAGATAAATAGACATCCCGAAAAAGCTTCATTGGTAAATGGAAAAAAACAACTTTAAATTGGTTTAGTAATGTGTTTAAAGCTGCCGGATGCCAGCCAGACTGAGACGCTTATGGGAAAACGGCTCGAGTCTATCAACTTTACGCCGTACCATCGTGAACTTTAGACACATTATATGTATATACCTACAGACAACAGAAACTTTCCAATTTTCATGATCAATAATATCGACAAAGATTTCCAGTGTTCTCTTTTCTTTTGGTTTTTCGTTAAAATGAAATATTTCGACTAAAAAGGCTTAAATCAATTTAACAGGAATAACTTAAATCCTTTGCAAACTAAACGACAATGTTTGAAGTTTTCCGTGTAAGTACGAAGTTTATCGTAGAATTATCAAGATTAGAAGATTCGAGTTTCACAAAGCGCTATCTGTTCAAATAAAATTGTTTGAGACAGAATCGGATTTTAACTTTACCTATTTTATTTTTTTTTGCAACGTTAAAAAAAAATCTTTGATAAAAACTTTTGAAAATAAAATATTAAAATAGAAAAATTATAACGGAACTAATTTTCAGGTTTTAAAAGTTTAATATTTTAAGCAACTATCAGGTGAAAAGACAAGTTTTTATTTTATTTTAACAATTTATTTTTTATTTTACACTAAGTTTCGTCGGTGTTATTCCGACTTTATCAGGTATCTAACATAACAGACAATTTATAAAATTGAATTAAAAAGTTTTTCTTTGTTCACTTTTAACTCAAAAACTACTGGATAGATGTCGATCAATTTTTTTTTTTGTTTTACTTTTTATATACTTGGTCCTTATCTAAAAAAAGAATTATCACGATACCTTCATTAAAAGCGAAGTATATAAAGGTTTAAAAAATGCGATTTTTACAAGTCAAACGCGTTAAGCGGTGGATTTTTCGTCGGTTTGATAGAGTGGGGCAAACAATGTAATTCGCATATGCTGCATAGAGAGTGTTTCTCCTTCCACTGCCAAATGATTATTTCATATTTGAGCGTAGACTAAATGCAGCTCAGCGAGATATTAGATTAATAAGAAATTTTTGTTTTCTATAAATTCTATCTGTTGAGCCGTTTTTAAAATATTTTTTGTAGCCTTTTTTGAAATTCTCTTTTAGCATTTTTTTTATTTTACTGTTAATACAGATAAAAAATACATTTTTAAGTTACAACCGTTACAATAATCAAATTACATTTCAACACGTTCTTTTATTATTGCATATATTTTGCTCCTTCAGAATCTGCAATGTCTCCAAGTATATAGTTATTAATTGATTTATAATTAATTTTTCAAAAATTTGCTAACTAAAATACAAAAAAGTCTCATTTTTTTTTGTTTTTTAATTGCTCCTAAATGCTTTTCCGGATCCGCAATTGCTCCAAGTTTATAGTAAATAGTTAATTAATAATTAAATTTAAAAAAAAATTCAGACTCAAAAATTAAAATCGCTATAAAACCCAAAATAAGTTTTAATTGAATTTTTTTTCGTAAGTTCTCTACCTGCTCTTTTTATTACGCAAATAATTGATCAAATTTTTGCAATATTTTTAATAACTAATTTTTTTGAACTTTATATACATGTATTGTTGTATTATGACGTCACCAACCACCGTTAGATTTTAAACATGAATAGTTTAAAAATTGAATTACTTATTAACTATACACCTAGAGCAATTGCGGATCCGGAAAGAGTATTTAAGGAACAATTTTTTGAAACAAAAAAAAATAAAAACTGATTATTTTGGATTATATAGCAATTTTTATGTTTGAATTTACAAGTTTATTAATTTATTAATTAACTAATAAATACACAATTGGAGCAATAACAGATTCTGCAGGAGCAATTATTTGGCATATAGTTAAAATGTTCTACGCCAAGTTCTTTCCGATTATTTTATTATTTTAATTTATTTTTTTCTTTCAATTTTTGACATGTTCTTCCTCTGTAAATTAAATTTGTTCATAACATAATAACCTACGCAGACGACGTCGCAGGTATCAGCTAGTTTGAATATAAATTTAACAATACAAAATTTCAGATGTCAAATATTAAGATAGGCAAATGTTTACATTTTTGTTATAAATTATTAAAATTATCAATTAAATAATTTAAATTAATTTTTTTTTTTAATTAATACTACTTATTTCAACTTTGTTTATTTTTAATTTTATTTTTATTTATATAAGTACTATTACGGTTTTCTGTATCTGAATTTGATAAAAACGTATATATAAAATTAAATTTAAATTAAAAATAAAAAAAAAGTTGAGATAGTATTCAGTAATTTAAAAAAAAATTAATTAAAATTTTTAAATTAAATTTTAATAATTTATAACAATAATTTAAACATTTGTATATGTTCATATTTAATTTTTTTATAATGTTTATTTATTTATTATTATTGAAAAATATTTTAATTTAATTTTATAAATTGTCTGTTTTGTTAGATACCTGTTGAAGTCGGAATAGCACCGACCAAACGTAAGTAGTTTAAAATAAAAATAAATTGTTAAAATAAATAAAAAAACTGGTCATTTCACCTGATAATTGCTTAAAATATTATAATTTTACATTTTCGGTATGGTTTTTCAAATCATGGTTTAGGTAAATAAAATTAGAACCAATAAATAAATACCATGAAGATAAAGCCCAATAAGAGATAAGTCAAATTAATTAGGAGCTAGTTGAATAAAATTTGAACCAATCAGGACATTTTGAGTTACTTTTCACGTGACTTTGAAGAAAGAAATCAGGTGGTTGGGGTCAATCATTTTCTTGGCACAAGGGTGAAACATTTTCAATATTGTTATTAAGCTTGAAGCGTCTCATCATTTAAAAGCTTTTCAGCGTGCAATAAAAGTCCATGTGGTGCGCGTCAATGAACGAAACGTGTCGGAAATGAAATTTCGCCGAAAATAATTTCGCTTTTCTATCGAAAAAAATTAAAGTAATTGCTGTCAAAAAATTGATAAAGCCAAGGCAAATTCGCCCCTCCAAATGAATCATGTTTAATGTGGCATTCCAAATATATATATATATGAAATGCGAAGAGGGCGCCAACCTTGTTCGAGTCGTCAACGAAGAAAACAAGGGACGAATTTTCTCTTCGTGGAAAGAAAAAAAGAAAAAAAACGAGAGGAAAATTGCAATAAAATTGGTGTAAGCGAGAGATGAGCGTGCATTGGTTCGAGTTTTGCTGGCAGCAATAATACCGTATGTTACTAATACAAGGGGTGACGTTATGTTGCAATTGGGGATGATACGTTTCTTGTTTGTCATAACGAGACGCGTCAATCATTATGTTGACTCTTGAATTTTCCACCCAGGTAAGGAACAAGGAAAACAATTTTTTTTTTCTATTTTTTTTTCGTTCGTGTTTTCAATTCGAACAAAAGGCCTCCGACTCACAAAGGTAAAAATGATTGTTTATTTAAATATGTTGCGAGCTTTGCGAGCTGCTTTGAATTATTTAAAAATAGCGAGACTAAAGTAAAAGCAATATATCTCGTGACTTTCACAACCCTCTGCGTACATTAAGAATTTATTTTTCCAATGACAATGGTTGAAAACTTTTTTTTTCCCAAAAATTCCACCACTCATATTGATCGAATGAATTAAAAGCCTGGACCCGACATGTCCATCAAAAGCTCTGTTCTATTTTTTTTTAAATTTAAAATAGGTTTTTTTTCGCTTGAAAAAACTAGAAAGATTCACGTTGTGAGCGACGCAAAAAGAAACTCTGGTCGTGAGCTTAAAGCTCCACGAATAAAATCTACCTTTTTATTATTCGTAATTTCTCAGGAGAAAACTCATATTGTAAAGATTTCACGCAGATTTTCTTTCAACGGAAATTATTATCAAAATTGAGACAAGCTTTTATATTTATTTATGTTATAGGTATATAGTGGGTCGTTATAAGCGGTACAGCGATGAGTTCTTTTATTTGTATTCAATTTAATTTCGTTTTTCAAAAACTTACAAAGCCTCAACCAAACCGTGTATTCGTGTCGAGGGAAGATTAAAGAAGAGAAAAATCCAATTTTATTTAAAACAGTGATTGCATCGAATCAATCATTTTTTATTCGGGGGGGGGGATGCTGGAGGAGGCTTGTTAAAAGTACATCATCGTTACTAATTGTTAATTAATGTTCGTAAACAGGAGCAATTAAACAACAGATTTGCTCCTTCCGCAAACCGATACAGATACATTAAATAGGCCTTGCAACGATGATGTTTCAATTTGGACATTTTCAATTCTACTGTTTGAGGCCTTAAGGGCTCCGAGTCGGTATTGTAACACACAGCTTGATTAATTCAAACATTGCCACCCTCGATCCGAGTTTCTCCCGTGCCATGGCTCCTCGATACCACCCACCGCCAGCATATTATGGTATCGAAATCGGCATCGTGTCTCTCAACTCTCGCCACTTATCCTGTATTCTATTTTCCGTTTTGATAGCGATCCTCTCGAGGCCCTAATCACCTGGGTAGCTCGCCATCTCCATGATAAATATGAATGTTATTTGTTCCTAATTGAATTGCGCATTTAATCACGACTCTATTAAATACAATACGCACTAATAATTCCATCGAAATGGTAGATCTCGAAAATTTTCGAGGTATTCTTTACTATATTATAGATATAATTTCAAAGGTATAAAATTATTTTATTAACAGTTAAAAGTTTATTTATTAATAAATATTTTTATGTTTTTATTTGATGTTTTTTAAATTTTTGTACTATGCATTTCGCTACTTTCGTAGCTTCTTCTGGTACTTAATTATAAACACCAACTTTTTTATTAATAATTTCAGTATGAATTTTGAATATGTGTTGATAGTTCAATAATTAAAATATGTAAAAATATCAATTACTCAAAAAAAAATTTTTTTTTAAATCTATACTAATAATAAGATTGAAGATTTTTGCTACTTGAATACCTATTTAATAAAAATTTTCCATCTCACCTGCGCGAGAGAACGAAAAACGGAATCATTTTTCCCAGCTGAGATTTTTATCTTATCTAAAAAATTTAAGGTGTTTTGCTGAATACTTTATATTGCCTAGATTTTCATATATTTAATACAAAAAAATAAATGCCAATTACATTGTAATTTTCCCCAAAAAACAGGGTAATAACAAGGTTTGTCCGTGGTAAACTTGAAAACAGCTGAGCCGATTTCAATGAAATTTTAATTGAAATTATTCCAAAAAAATGTTGATTTTCTGAGCAAAAAAATAAAAACTATTAAAACTGCGCAACGAAAAACATACATCGGCAGGCAGCTGTGATACAATGTACATATACCATATCATATCGTAAAGACGATATGATTTTAAACTATGTAATTTGTTAATCTTATAAATTAATGTTCGCAAATTTTTAAAATTATAACCATTATAGAAGTATAGCGATAGGTTAAATTCCTAGAAACCATAAATCCATTGTGAATTTACGGGTAGTTAATATATTATTAATAGTTCGGCTGATCAAACGTTCGAATTGTCGAGGGAGGAGAAGGATATCCTCTGCAGTAAATATGATTTCAATCATAAAAAAAATATCTTAGTTTGAAAATGAGATCCTTAAGAATAAATAACAAAAACATACAGTTTGACTTAAGTGATCCCGATTAGGAGTTTGACTAAGAGAGGTGAAGCCGTTAGGCAGAGCCCCCAGAACAAGAAAAAATCCAGCCCAACTTATTTTTCAAGAGAAAATAGCAACTTAGATGTGACCATCGCGTTGTTGTTTTACCAAAAAACTAAATTCTTAATTTTCAATGTATTTTTGCAAGATCTATTAGAATTCATTGTCTAATCTTGGACCCTGGGAAATAGCAGACTTGCCAATAAGACATAATGGCCTTAAAACGATATCCTAGAATTCTGAATCTAAGGCAACCAAACCGAATACCTCAGATCTTAAGATAACACATTAAATATTATTTATCCTAAAAAAGGTACACTTCCTACAGGATAGCTACTAATCCATTCTACTAAAATTAATAAATGATTTCATATGGCTTTTGGTGTGAAAAGTTCTCAAGGCTTAAAATTTTCTTAATATTTTACAATATTCAAAAAAACGTAAAGATCCTACCTCTAAGATAGCTTATATCTGTTCCTGGAAAAGTAGTTTAACGGATTTTCATGAACTTTCTATGAAATAAAGGTCTAAAAATACCTAATTATCTTTTTTTGGATAAAGTTTCCTATTATTCAATCAGATTAATTTAGATACGCTCAGCGAAACGGACTATATAATTATATAAACATGAAATATAAATTATATAAAAATGTTTATGTAATTATTTTATTATTTAAAAAAAAAAATATTTTTTTTAGTGATTGATATTTTTACATATTTTAATTTTGAGAGACTATCAACACAAATTCAAAATTTATACTGAAATTATTAATAAAAAGTTGGTGTTTATAATTAAGTACCAGAAGAAGCTACGAAAGTAGCGAAATGCACAGTACGAAAATTCAAAAAACATCAATATTGTTATATAATCAAATATAAAAATAAAAAAAAATATCCATTAAAAAAAAGAACTTTTAACTGTTTATTAACTATTAACTTACATTTTTTTTTTTAAATTCTTCTTTTGAATTTTTCATTATCTGCTTTAATCTGTTTATTTACATGTGATTAAGAGAATGGAAGAGAGTATTTCCTTTTGTGGAAAACTAGTGGAAAATGTTATCAAGATTAATATGATGATGCAGGAGAGAAATATTCTTAGTTTTGTTGTTGTTCTTTTGTGTGTTTTTCTCGACCAAAAAAGGGCTTAGAGACCAAGATAAACAAGTTGTATGCGGTAAGTTTTGATAAATTATGATGATAATTATGAGTAGAAAGTTTTTAAGTAGTCTTCTATATAATGGTATTCAAGTATTCAAGTTTTTGTTCTTGATGCACAAAAATTTATTAAAACAACCAAAATATAAGTACATAGATTTTAAACATAACCTTTCCAGGATCATGAAGCATGATAAAAACTGGTTTTTGTAAGGTTTTTTTTCTATTCTACGGGTCTCAGGATATTTTTTCTCTTTATCACCGCGACCAATGAGGTCTTATGTGATGTGACTCTCTATATTAACAAGGGGAGCATCATGCTTTTAAAGAAAGCCAGCACCTACCTAGGGGCTGCCATTAATATATCTTGTTTTTTGTAAGGTAAAAACTTTTAGGATTGTAAAAGTAATATAGTAGTATAAATTATTCTTAGTAAGAATTAGGACAATGTGTTTTGACGAAAACTTCTTATAAGTATCTTCCTAAGTCACATAGTTGACCTCTTGGTGAGGCTGATTGGTGTAGGAAATTATACCCAGGGGTATGCGGATGATATCTGCGTACTGATTCGGGGGAAGAATCACAACACTATCACAGAATTGATGGCTGATACGGTGTGGGTAGTGGAAACGTGGTGTAGAGAGGAGGACCTCAGTGCCGATCCCTCTAAGACGGTGGTGGTGCCTTTCACTTTAAGGACGAAGCTGGAAGGCTTAATGCCTCCAGCTCTCTTTGCAGAGCGGCTACAATTCTCAAAGGAAGTAAGATACCTGGGCTTGACACTAGATAGTGGATTAACCTGGAGCTCACAACTTAAAAATATAGTGACCAAGTTCAAAAGAAACTTGATGATGACCCTGTATATAGGCTATCGGAATAGGAGCTTACATATTTTCTCTGACAGTCAGGCAGCGCTAAAAGCGATCGCCAATACATCGATCAGCTCAAAGCTGATGTTGGAGTGTCGGCAACTCCTGGAGGACCTGGCAAAGCACAACCGAGTCAAACTTGGTTGGGTGTCAGGAGATAAGGGAGTTTAAGGAAATGAAGAAGCTGATGTTTGCGCAAGGGCTGGTTCGATGACCCCACTCGTGGGCCCGGAGTCTGGAGTGAAGATCCCCAAATCTGCTGTCAAAAGGGCGATGAAAAGTTGACTGAGATGGTAGCAAAACAAATACTGGGAAGGAATTCCTGGTTAGAAGTTCTGCAAGAGAATGATGGGGAGAATCTGTCCCTCGCTCACCGCTGAGGTTTTACAGCTGGGAAGGAACCAACTCAGGACAGTAACGGGACTGTTAACCGGACACTGTGAACTGAGAAAGCTACAGACTATTGGGGTGTCTCAACAAGACCGCAATGGCAGATTGTGTAGGGATAGGGAGAAAAACACGACTGATGTCATTTTTGATTATAAAGCCCTCACAAAGTGGCGACACCTGTATGGGATAAATTACGCCCAAGTACAGGGACTGCTTTTTCTGACAGAATGCTGAACCTGGAATAAGCAAAATTCTTTGCACAACAGGGATACATGAGTAGAACAGAAGTACAATAAACCTAAAGCTGCAGTGCGGGGGGAACGAGCCCTAACCTGGCTTTCTGTTAACGGAAAAAAAAGTTAATTAAAAATGGGAAACTAATCTTAAAATTTAGCTTAAAAAATTGAGAATCCTTAACCAACGAAATTTTTTTAGAAGTTTCAAGGTTTATCATACTATTATACTTTAAAGTTTGCCTATATACCTTCTTTACCCGAAAAGCCTTAACAATGATTGTTCATTATTTTAAATTGAAACTATTTTAAAAATTCATTCTCCATATACGATACCAAACCAAGTCTTTTATTTTTCGAAGCTTTTTATTGTCGATGCTCCACTTTACGCGGTTCATTAACGCTTTCACTGCTCTACATATATTTATTAAGTCTTCCCATTCGCCCAGCAATCGATAAAAGAATCGTAAAACTCGAATCATTTCAAATTCAAGGAATTTTTTAATAAATTTTTACTCACTCATATCGATGGATTGTTTGCAAAATATTTAAGTGGAGGCGCTTTCATGAAATATTTGAGAGTTTAATGGCCCGTTTAGTCGCGTCACCCCTCGTCGCTTGTTAAGTCTTCCGACTGTATGAGGGTTCCGAAATGTATCACATGAAAAAATGGGTTATGTGTCGAATAATTTGTAGCCACCCTCGCACTTATGCCTCTTGTTTAACGACTGATTACAACCAATCAATGGGGGAGTGTTTTTCCGGTTTCATCGATTCATTTTTTTTTTTCGGAATCTTTTTTACGTGTCGTGGTTAAGGTAAATTATTCTCTCGGTGTGCCGTCAGATAAAAAGGCGAGTTCTAAAAGTAAATGCTATTAAGACGAAACGAGCGAGATTATGACGCCTAGCTTTGTTTTAAAGTGGTGGAAAAATGGGCCTACGTCAGGTGAGAGATAGAATGAAATGAAACGTGGCTTATCTAAAGTTTTTAAACGAGATATTTTTATTTTAAATAGAAAATGTTTTCCTTAAATTTAAGCCAATTTAAAGAAAATTATTTCAAATTTTTGTGTTTAAATTAAATCTAGTGTCAACTCTTTTATTTTACTTATATATTAAACGTGAAAGTTTGTTGCTCTTTCACTCAAAAAGTACTGAATGGATCTGGATGAAATTTAGCATAGATATAGATTATAATCCGGTGTAACATGTAGTATACTTTATTTTCAGAAAAAATGTACGGTTCCCGTGGGATAGATATTTTTTTGTTTTTTACAGAGCAAAAGATTAATTTCCTTTTTTGAAATGTGGTAGTTTAGGGGTCAGAAAATGATTATAGATTACTTCTCATACCGGAATAATAAACGGTTCCCATGGGATAGCAAAAAAAGTATGAATTCCATAAGAAACGTGTATTTAAAAGCAGTTTCATTTAAATCCACGCATTAAAGTCTTAACTCATTTTCCTGAAGAAGATTTGATCTACTTTTTACTCAGGAGAGATGTACTATTCCCGTGGGATAGATATGTTTTCTGTTTATCACAGAGCTAAAGATTGATATGATTTTTGCAATGTGGTAGTTCGGGGGAGAATGATATAGCTTACTTTTAAGGCTAGAATAACGCATAGTTCCTATGGGATGGCAAAACAATTATATCCTACAGAAACCGTACATTAAAACAGTTTCGGTAAAGTTCGTGAAATAGAATTTTAACGCATTTTCTTCCAATTTTACACAATAACGAAAGAAATCGCTACAAAGTTGAAATTAAAAAATTGACAATTTTTACTGGAAAATAAATATGAGGTTCAATTTAACACCCGATAAAATTAATAATGAAATTTTTTTAAATATTTGAATCTTTTCATTGTTCATTGTCGAAGATATTATTAAGAAATAAACGTTTTAAAATAATAAACTAAAAATTTCAAAATTCAACAATTACTTAACGGAGCGAATTTTAATGAAGTTTTGCTAAAGATCCTGTAGGATAGCTACTAATCTATTCTTTTAAGGGAACATCTATTACGTGAGGCGTTTAGGGATCAATGGGGTCAAGCCGAATCTCACCTAATCTTACTTTGGGGAAAGGGAAGGTCTCCCAAATTTCACGTATTTTTTTTGTTTTGAAAAATATCACATTAGATTGCGGGTTGGGGGAATGATATATGCCAAATCTCATGATATCTTACCAGAGGGGAGGGGGTGGGATTTCAAAAATTGCAAAACACGCCTCGAGCAACTAATGAATGCCCCCCAAAATAGCTGAACGGTTTTAAAGACATTTGGTATGAAAGATTTTCAAGTCCTCAAAGAAAGGAAAACAGTTACTTTTTTACTAAAAATCGTATAGAAGCTGATGTGAGATAGCTAACATTTCTGTCTTGAAAAGTAGTTTTACGAATTTTGATGAAATTTCTTTGGATCAAAAGTCTGAAAGTAACTATCATTTTTTTTTATGTGAAAATAGCTTTATTTTTATATTTCGCTACGAACGTAAGGAATCTTTTAATCAATCAGTTAAATTTAGATACACTCAGCGAAGCGAGCGGGTATCAGCTAGTGTATCATAAAGAACATGGTGTAATCACTTTTTTCATCAAAACGAAATTTTTATTTTACAATCGTATACAATGTGACAATGTTTTTTTTTCTGCTTGTTGCATTTAATGCAATATGCAAACAATTACATTTATTCAAAACTGCAATATAATTTTCCTTGCTCATTCGAATTTAAGTATTGTATATATATATTAAATCGTAATGACGAGACTAGGATAAAATAAGCATTCAGTCACCATCGAGATAGTAGATTATAATATTATGGTGTCATGAAATATAATATGAGAAAAGGACGAAGAATGTACAATTAGTGATGTGGCTTAGGGCGATAGTTGTTTTATTAGTATCCAACCTGATAATGTTTTGAGTTTATGATGATTGAAACAATAATATGGATGCAAATATAGTACTATGAAGGACTTGGAAAATGCTAATCTCGAGAACTATATATATATAAAATGTGTCGGGGTCTCGTAAATTTGGTTATCGAATTAACGAATTTGTGTTGAGTCGATTTGGGATGGTGGAGCGGTAGTAATGAGGCAATTGGTACTTGGAGACTAATTGCACACATGATAAAGTATGAGCAAACAAAATCTAATCAGAGAGTGGAGGATCAAATAAACATTGAGTCGAGTAGCAGGTAACATTGAAGTGGTATTAAACACACAATGGTGACGTGGATGGACGAGGAATGGATGGACGGACGGACGTCAGCTTGTCAATTTGTTGTCGAGTGAGACAATCGGTCAAAGCTCGTCGCAGGAAATTTGCTTGTGCCAAACATTGATCATTCGACTGTCGGTGATGATCCGTTTAAGGGGGTGGATTTGCTTCATTTGCCTTTAAACGTTATTGGTAGAGGAGTTGCAATCGACTAGAGGTTTCCGTTTAACATACACTGGACAGTCGAAAATGACATGAAGCTCAGAATTGTTGAACTTTAACCACAAATCAGTTTTTATTCCTATTCAATGTGTTTTATGTTTATATTTTGAAACTAGCAGACCCGGGCACGCGTTACTATGGCTAAGATAATGTTAAATTAATCTATAATATTTTGACAGAAAAGGATGACAGATACTTCCAGACTTTAGATCCTAAGTAAGTTCATCAAAATCCTTAAAACTACTTTTCTAGGAACAGATATTAGCTATCTAAAAGGTCTTTAAGATTTTTTCAAATGTCATTTAAAACAGTTCAGCTATTTTAGTAGAAAAGATTAGAAGCTATCCTACAGGAACCGTCCTTTTTTTAGAATAAATGATATTCAATAATATGTTAAGATCTGAATTTTGAGGTATCGTTAACAAAACTTCATTAAAATTCGTTCCGTTCAGTAATTGCTAATTATTTAAAAATTGAGTATATTATTTTAATACGTTTATCTCTTTCTAATTAATTTCTTCGATAATGAACCATACAGAAATTCAAATATTTAAAAAAATGTCATTATTAATTTTATCGGGTGTTAAATTGAAATTCTTATATATTTTTCAGTAAGATTTTGTCAATTGTTTAGTTTAAACTTTGTACAGAATTTCTTTCGCTACTGTGTGAAAATTAGTCAGGCCTTCTTGAGGAAAATGCATTAAAATGTTATTTCGCGAGCTTTAACTAAACTTTTTTTAAATACACGGTTCCTGTAGGATACAATAGTTACGCTATCCTATGAGATTCACGTGTTTTTCACTATTTATTGCTGACGCGAAATATAGATTAAAACCATTCTGGAGCCCGATTTTGTATTGTATCAAAATTTGAGCTCAATTAGTACAGAATCAAGATCAACTGTAACATTTTTATATAATATAGAAAAAGATACCAATAAAACAGGCAATACGTACGTCGTACAGAAAGCGTAAAAGCCAGCCAACTCTACAAACATAATTTTTTGTCATTTGTAAGATATAAAAATGGTTCCTGTTGGTTATCCTTAGGAGATAGACATATATCTTCGCGAACTTTTTTATCAACCTTTTTAAGATACACAATTTCGCCGCATATAAGTTGGATCTATCTCGTAAGGTTTAGCCAGCGTTTGCAATGTAAGTGCACAAAAATATGTTTGCTATGACATCACATTACAAATATTTGAATTTACCGACTTTTCTCTACTAAATTATGTATAAATTACAGTCATTATGCTATCGAGGACGAATAGCTATATAACAAAAGAAGTTTTATCAAAATCCGTTCAGTAGTTTTTGCGTGAAAGAGGAACAACAAACAAAAAAGACAAAAATCTTCTACAGTTTTATTACTTTTATATATATAGATTTTCGAAAGAGAAAGATCTATAGGATGATTTTGTAGTTGCTAGGTTTTTGTATTTTTTTAAATTTTATAGGAACGCAATTATGGGTAGTCACTAGAATACTTATCGATATTCGCCAATTTGAATTTGCGAGTACATTTCTCTATGTAGGCCGGTATCAATTCGCGTAGAGTTCCCTGAATTGCGGGATTACGAGGTTTTTTGGTGGTAATATTCATTGGTAGTTCGTAAGTCAATTTTTTAATGTTCATGATACACTAAACCCACAAGGAGATCCCAGGAGATGGAGGAGGCGGAGGGGGGGTTGGTTCTAATCAGCATTTGCTGGACTGCTTACCATTAGATCCGCCCATGTCCAAGTGCAGCCTGTACTAAACCCCACGTAAAATATTTGGCCCTTTTATAGCCGATACAGGTTGCCGATCCCTGTACTAACAGGTAAGCTCCCATAGCATACCGAAGAAATCAATTGAATGGTAGGTAGTTACAGTCTCTTTCAGAAAAAAAATTTTTTTTTTTAATCTTTGGTCTTGTTTATAGTGGCCGTAAGTTTATTTGAATTCGTTTCGATTGTAATTTAAAAATAAAATGGCCCGAAGCCAGTTTTAAACCCAAATTTTTTTAGATGATATTTGTTGCTAATAAATGGTACCAAACCCCAATATTACTTGTTGAGTCATAACTCGAAAACTATGCGTTTTTATGGAAAATGAGTTGTTTAAAAATTAAAGATAATTAAATTTACTCCAAATTTTGTAGTTAACCTTTTTTGTTATAGCAACAGTTTACCTGTTTTTGAACCATTAGTAAAGAAAATATAGCAAAGTTGAAAAAAGAACTGGAAAAATGAAATTCCTTAATTATCTGTAGGTAATTTGTTTAATTTTTACCTGCATATTTAATGATAATAAAATTGTTGTGTCCTACTATAAATCTTTGAATTTATTTCCCTCAAAACAATAAATTTTTACCTTTCCTTGAAAATATCTTCGAAACTAAACAATGTTCTATGACTAATTGTAAGTTAAGAATTAAAAATTTTAGAAAAAAAAAATTATTTTAGGATTACCCTTTTTGAGATCTTAACTTACTGAAATTTGGTTTTACGATTTGAACGAATATTTTGACATAAAAATTAAACTGAGTTAATGAAGGAAAAAATGTTCATTGAGACTTTTTTTGGTTTTAGTACCCACTGAAGCATTACAGTTGTTACATTTTAAAATTCATGCAACGCGAAATATTGCAATTAAAATAATTTATTATGAAAATATTTTTCATTAAAAACTCATTAAATAAACTCAAGTTTTATATTCGTATATAATAATTAAGGGCCCTGTGCCCCCATTGGTCCTCATTCTCATTCCACCCATAGTGTACAGCCACCCAAATGTTTCCCCCATACCCATAAACAAAGCTCGGGTAGTTTCACATTGCACATAGCGACGTAACTCGGCTATTTATGTACGACTATAAACGTAGACTTTACTGTTACCTTATAAAAGCGCGACGTCGTCAAACTTGCCATATATTGTACACTTGAAAATACACAAAAACAGGTTTCGCGTTTCCATAACGCGACTAGCGAAATTATAATATTTAATAAAATACATAGCATTATATTATATACATAAAGCGCTTTTACGTTCCCCGTATTCCTTTCATAATTTTCTGCATTATTCGCACTACACGTTTACATGACAAAATTGGACGTTTGAAGAAATTAATTCCTTGAAAAATTAAGTCATTTACTAAACGTGATTTAATTTAGAAAAAGGAAATTTTTTGAAATTTTAATAGTCGTATAGTGTGAAGATACCACATCATCTATCTCTCGACTCCATGAGCTTTAAGACGTTCAGATTATATCCCTCATGTCGGGAGCTTACACTCATCACAATTTATGGCGACTTGAAGAATAAATACCGGTTTTGTTGGAATTATTTTTATGTGATTTATCCGTTTTTTTTCTCTTCTTGCTTTCGTTTCGAAAAGATCCACACGCTCTGAATTGTCTCTCTTGATATTTAACACCCGACGTAAAACAAAACGAATCCTCATCTTTGACGTAAGAACACACACACAACAACCCTCTCGAAAAAATATTTTTTAATTTTTTTAAAAGCCTTCAAGAAACAATGAGAGATTTTCTTGGATTAAAAATTGTTTTAAAATTTTTTTTTCTTTTCAATGATGATGATTAAATGTTATGTTTGCTCGTTTTGTGGATCGATTTTGAAGACCGCATTGTTTTTACAAGCTCATCAAAATTTTCTAATTGCGCTTTCCCCCATAAATCAATGCGGGGAAAACATGTTTTAAATGAATTTGTTATGCGTTACGCTTCATTTGATTTTACTCGTTACGAAATCCGAAACAGGATAAAGCGGTTCAAGGACGTGGAAACGCGTCTCTATCTTATGAGATAAGCTCAGACGCAGGGGGTTTGAAGCGCGGACGCAGCTTGAATTAAGCTTCAGCACAAAAAATAAAGATTTTCACAAAACAATTATTCTAAGTAAGATTAAAAACACCTAAAAATTTTATCTATGGTTTAATAGTTTTAAAGTTAGAAGAAGATAAAAATATACAATATTTTATATTTTTTACTCAGAAAAAAAGCTTTAAATTCAAATAGTTTTGAAGATTTAAGACAGGTGCTAAGATAAAATATTTGTGTATAAAAGTGAAACTAAAAATTAAAAATGTAAGACACTTAGTGTGTGAAACAAAGACCGAAAGAAAATAGTTTAATATTTACACTGTCGTTCGTTCTCTTTTTGTCAACGTCATAATATATTTCTTCTCTCTTATGTAACGAAATGTACCTAAATTTTTCCTAAAAGAAGTTTCACTTAAATTCGTAAAGTTTAAACTATCAAATTCCACCCAGGCATTGCCAAGGCTGACACTCTTGTGAATCACCAAGTCTCCAGTTACGATTTTAGAGTTTTAAAACTAATTTGATTCTAATAGACACTTTTTTAGTCCTTTTGGTCAACTAAAATGGTTCAAGTCTCCCTTAAGCGCGTGCCTAAAATTACAGCTCATTTAATTTCTAACCAACATTTTTCTTCATTAAAATTAAGATTAAAGACTTGGAATTCAATTTACTCTTAAAGTATTTTAAAAATAAAGGTGATTTAAACAAAATAATTTAAGGATTAAAACTTGTTAACAATTAATTTTTAAAAACTCCTATGATAAAAGCTTCAACAGCTTAAATCTTAGAGATATATTCTAAAATATATCACTCTTAAAAAATTCTCAAATTTTTAATTTTCAATAAAAAATTGAAATTTTAACAAATTGACTTGATTTATTAAAAATATGCAACGAACAAAAATTGTTGGGGGCCACCTATTGGCGCAGTGGCTAGAGCAGTAGTTTTTTCCACTTCATGCGTCAAGTGGTTCGGGTTCGATTCCCGTTGAATCCTAGACTTAAGATCATAAACCTAAGATTAAAATTGACCAACAGAAATTTTCTGTGTTAAGACAGTCGTGATATGACCTAAGCTGTTAAAGCGACTTAAAACACCAAAAAAAAAAAAAAAATTGTTAAGAAGTAAATTATCTATCAAAAAGGTTCTTAAGTAAAAGCTTTTAAGACTTGTAATTTTGGAGATATTTGCAGTTTCTTAAGAATTTTTCAATTTTAAGGTTAATTACTTGACCAAAGATAAATAAATCGCAAAAAAGTGATTTTAATAAAATATGTTATTAATAAAAATAATGGTACATTCAATCATCTATAAAAAGGGTTCTTTTAAGGGGAGCTCACCCAAATATCTCGATATTCTACCTTAAATATTGAAATATCTTAAGAATGAGGGGCTAGATATTTTTAAGAGGTTAAGAAAATTGCCTTTTATCAAAAAGTGTAACTGAATAAAACTTGTTTAAAATTTAATTTTTTACAAATAAGCTCATCTCAATTAAAACGTCTAAGAGCTATAATTACGAAGATATTTAAGGTTTATCAAACAACTTTCCAGAGTTTCCAGTGTTTTTTTTTCCAAAAAATAAAAATTTTATAGAAGATGCAGAAATTATCAAAAGTTGTACACAAACTGGTTTAAAATTAAAATTTCTAACACTGACATTCTAAGGTTAAAAACTCAAAGGTCTTTAATTTTAAAGATTTTTGGAGATAATCCTAAGAATTTTTTTTTTATCGTATTAACATATCTCAAAAATTTGAATTAAAATAATGTCATCATTGAAAGCTTAAAAGTGCAATTCTTAAAAAAATATTTAGAAAAATCTTGAAAACTTAATGAGATATTTTCTATTAACATTAATTATCATTTATATTTTTTTTTTACATTTTCTTTCAGTTCACGAACCCACATTTTTCCATTCCTTTGATTTTTCTAAAGCCTTTCATGAGAACCATCCTTCTGAATCACACACACACACACACATACGATGTGTCCTGGGAAATTTCACATTCACATGCGTGTGTACGTCTAAAAGTTGTTTTTGATCTTTTATTCTTCCTTCAAAATATGCGACACCAAAGTGAAAGTGAAAACAAACGCACATTTTAAAAAAGCCTTTACTTTCGTTTTTTTCCTTAAAGCAAATGTTCCCAAGACGAAACTCACCACAAGAATATTTTCAAAGAAAAAAAAAAGACAAGGGGTGAAATTTTTGGTACGAAAGGTTTGTCTTGGATTATTTAAATGAGAGCCTGATTTCGAGCCGGGTTGATTCGCCAAGGGTTGATTTATAAATTCAAATGAGCTCGTAAGCTTCATTTACTTTTGCATATAATCACTTGATAATATCAGATTTCCTCGAAAACTTGATCAAACAGTTTTTAATGTTTGAATAGATCTCACACCTGCAGTCCCTAATTCCAGCGGCTAATTAATAATTTCCAACATGCTACCGTTTTGCTTGACAACCATCTATCCAATGAAAATTTTCGGGAACAAACACACAAAATAAACATGAAGAGCTTTCCTTTATCCTTATCCAACACTGATATTATAAAGAAATTTTTTTTATAACCAACTAATTGATTTGTTAATCTACTGAGACAATCGGTACAAGGATGATTTATGAGAAAGAAAACTTCTTTGTGATAATTATGGAGTGATGAATCGTGTAACGTTAAACTAATTGGAATAAAAACGACAAAATTAATCTATACCAATAATAATAAGATTGAAAATTTTTACTACTTGAATACCTATACCTATGTAATAAAAATGTTACATCTCACCTGCGCGAGCGAACGAAAAAAGAATCATTTATCCCAAGTGAGATTTTTATCTAATCTAAAAAATTTAAGCTGTTTTATTGAATACTCTTTATTACCTACATTTTCATATATTTAATACAAAAAAATAAATGCCATTTACATTGTAATTTTCCCCAAAAAAAAACAGGGTAATAACAGGGTTTGTCCAGGGTAAACTTGAAAACAGCTGAGCCGATTTTAATGAAATTTTCACAAAAAGTTATTAAATATTGTAACTTACATTATAGGCTACTTTTTATTTCAAATACTTTTCCCTGTCTGTTTGTTTGTTCTTGGCAAACTTGAAAACGGCTGGTTAGATTTGGACGAGATTTTTACTACAAGTAGTAAATATTACAAAAAGTGCTTTAAAATACTTTTTATTCCGAAAAAATGTTGATTTTCTGAGAAAAAAAATAAAAACTATAAATACTGCGCGACGAAAAACATACATCGGCAGGCAGCTGTGATACAATGTACATATACCATATCATATCGTAAAGACGATATGATTTTAAACTATGTAATTTATGTTCTTATAAATTAATGTTCGCAAATTTGAAAATTATAACCATTATAGAAGTATAGCGATAGGTTAAATTCCTAGAAAACATAAATCCATTGTGAAGTTAGGGGTAATTAATATATTATTAATAGTTCGGCTGAGTAAACGTTCGAATTGTCGAGGGAGGAGAAGGAAATCCTCTGCAGTAAATATGATTTCATTCATAAAAAGAAATATCTTTGTTCAAAAATGAGACCCGTAAGAATAAATAACAAAAACAGACAGTTCGACTTAAGTGATCCCGATTAAGAGTTTTACTAAGAGAAGTGAAGCCGTTAGGCAGAGCCCCCAGAACAAAAAGAAATCCAGCCAAACTTATTTTTCAAGTGTAAATAGCATATTAGATGTGACCATCGCGTTGTTTTTTTACCAAAAAACTATATTCTTAATTTTTAATTTATTTTAGCAAGATATATAAGAATTTGTTGTCTAATCGTGGACCTCGGGGAATAGCAGACTTTCCAATAAGACATAATGGCCTTAATACTATATCCTAGAATTATGAATCTAAGGCAACCAAACCTAATACCTCAGATGTTAAGATAACACATTAAATTTTATTTATCCTAAAAAAGGTGGACTTCCCAAAGGATAGCTACTAATCCATTCTACTAAAATTAATAAATTTTTTCATATGACGTTTGGTGTGAAAGGTTCTACAGGCTTAAATTTTTCTTAATATTTTACAATATTCAAAAAAACATAAAGATCAAACCTATAAGATAGCTTATATCTGTTCCTGGAAAAGTAGTTGAACGGATTTTCATGAAATTTCTATGAAATAAAGGTCTAGAAATATCTAATTATCTTTTTTTGTAAAAATAACTTAATTTCTTATTTTGGGTAAAATTTTCTAATATCAGATTAATTTATATAACTACGCTCTGCAAAGCGGGCGGGTATCAGCTAGTATTTTAATATAAAAGATGGGTTATGGGTTTTTTGTGAGAGCATTAAGATATTAGGAAAGAAGATGCAGTATAACATTTACATAGCAAAGTGTGTTGAGGTGGATCCCGCGTCGAATGTTCATTTTCTTTGAATCAAAGGAACATTAATGTAACACTTCATCAACGAAACGTGGCTTAAAGAGAAAACTTTCGACGACAAGACGTGGAATTTATTCATTCTCAACGAGGAAAAAGCCGCTAGAATGCGAAATACTTTCGGGGCTGTAAAAGAAAATTGACCAATAAAACTTTTGTCTCATCCTCAACCATGTCATATCCTCAAAACTTTTTGTTGTGTACATAATAATAATAGTAGAAAATTATTAACTAGTCCCCTCCAAAAAGAAAATCATCCCTTTACACTCGTTATTAGTCATTGCTCAAGTTCCGAATCATAAAGTTTAAGAAATACTTGCTCGAAATCAAAGTTTGGTCGAGGAAAAACTCGACAAAACCCTAATTGTTCGCCCCCTTCTCAACCATCGTTTTGTTGTATGTTTATTCATTTTTATAGCTCGAGCAAATTTTATCTTTCTCGTCCTTTTTTTTTATATGACCAAGTTATAAAAACTATTTTATCGCCAAGTTGACAAGATTTATGCACGCCAACATAATCAACTCGCTATAAATGAAAAATTTATATATCGTATAAAACTCAAACTCGCCCATAATAAGTTTGTGATGGCGAAGTTCGTTTAACTAGTCGGAAATATGCGTGGAATTTTCTTAGAGATAAATTAACGGACGTCTCGAAGATATACGAAAGCTTGTGGCGTTTTTAGTTCAAGGCTTGCATACATTTTGTCCGCTTTGAGGCAAACATATTGTGGGATTTGTGTTACGTGATGCAATTAGGGAATAATCGCGAATTTTCCAAAATCGAAATAAATTAAGTCAACTTACAGGATTGTCGAGTTAATGAAAAAAAAAATTAAATGGAATCTATTTGTTGCGGATTTATTTGGCTTTGTTAATTAATCCGTTTTTCAAGGATTCCAATTTAAATTTGGCCTTCACAAGAGAATAGCGTAGGAAAAAAAATTGATTAGATGAGAGGAAAAAATTTTTTTGTGTAGGTGAAGCTTGAATTGTTAATTTTCTGAAATTAATCTTGTTTTTGTGAAGAATTGAGATTTGGGGATCTGCGGAGAAAATTCTAGAAATTGATTTAAAATGTATTAATATAAAACACTTAAAATATATCTCATCACAAATCGAGATCAGGGTTAATGTAAAGTACAAGTTGTTAACATTAAGTAATGATGAATAAAAACTTTCAAGTTTTACACCAAAAAAAGAAAATTTATTTGTCAAAGCTATTATGGTCCTTTTTCTGGTCTCAAAACACATTTACTTCGTTTAAAAAGCTTAGTTATAGAAGTGAACAAAAATTAACAAGAAAGCTTGTTGATATAAAACTTAATTTTCAATAAATTTTCTTTGCGTTTAAAAATCTAAGTACTTTTTAATTTTTTTTTAGTAGGTTCTATATTGAAAAGGAATTATTTCAATTGGGTCAAATTTTCGATTTCGAATTTAGAGTTTTCATTGGAAGTACACGTTTTGGGTTCCCCTGAATCCAAAAAAAAAATGGCTTTTAGAATAAAAAAGGTTAGAACTTCTCAAAATTGTCATAATATATGGATATCAAGCTACGGAAAGCCTCTCTAGAAACCATTCACTCCATGAATCCATGGTCAGAGTTCCTGCACTTCTATACATCTAACTCATTCAATGTTCTTCTCATGCGGGCGATGATCCAGAGTGCGAAGTGACACTTGAAAAACATTAAGAGTGGTACCAAGCCTGAGCAGCATAATAAAAGTAATCGCTGGTTCAGAAAAGTCCTAGATTCTAGAAGGTAATGATGAAGTATACGGAGGACGTTCTGACGGCGAAAAAAGCTATTTCTGATCTGGCCCCCTTCCATACTGAAGAGGATACTAAGAGGATTGTTTTTAGCGGGTAAAAATCCCACACTACCATGTAACGAAGCGTTATGTTTTTTTTTAAATTTTATTTCGTAAGCTAGCAAATCGCTGCGGCAAGAGTTTTTCCATTTGTTTCAGGTCCAGTTGGACAACCGGTGTTCTCGGGGGTGTCCGACCAGTTTTTCGAATCAAAATTTTTCGAATCACAATTTTTCGAAACACAATTTTTCAAAACACAATTTTTCGAATCACAATTCTTCAAAACATAATTTTTCGAAACACAATTTTTCGAATGCACAATTTTTCGAAAGAACAATTTTTCGAAATAATGCAGTCTAAATCAACTTCTACAGGTAGAGTTGGTGTTTTTGAACAAAAATCAGTGTAAATCAACCTCGACGGGTAGGGTAAATGAAAAAGGTACATAAATGTTTCAGTACATATAACTTTTTTTTTAACTTTTACAAATTCTGTATTTCTTTTCGTTCTGGAAATAGCGATAATGTAGTACTTAAAATGAAGGGGAGAGTAAGGTTAGCGTGGCACTATGAATTGACGACGGTTTCTAATAAAACAAGTCAAAAGAAAACGAAAATGAAGAGTGCTAATTTGCGAGTTTTCGCTTCGTTTTCGATAATAACCGAATTTCAAGACGCATTCTTCTTATGGGAAATGATTTTGATAAATCTGTCAATTAAGACGTAACTATGGGAACTGTCATTTATTTTAAGTTAATTCATATAAATTCATTCAACAATTTTCTACTACAAATGCCAAAGAGGTCCAGGGGGGCCCCCTGGCGGGGGTTTGGCGGAGCCCCCAACAAAAGAAATTGTAATCATCCGAATTTCATTATTTGACTGAATGTGCACTTCCTGACACCACAAAGTTTTACACAAAATTAAATGTTTTAACATAAAAATTATGCTGCAAATATCTACGAGTTTTCAGAATTCATTGAAAATCTTTATGAATACAATTCCTGCATTATTAGAGCATTTTAAATTTATAGAATATTTTTAAAATCTATAGTCATCTTTAAAATACGTGGTATCTAAGGTTTGTTTATTTTGCCGATTATATTTTCTATTTTACTTGAGTTCAAACTCGTTAGAATTTCATTAATTTTATGGTGTTTTCTGTGTTTTATTCCTGAAAGTTTGTGTTATTTGTGATGTTTATAAAATATGTGTCCTTTGAATTGCAAAAAAATGAAAATTATTATCACTCAATGGAAGTTTAATATTGAAAATGTGTTCGCAAATAAAAAATATTGAGTGTTCAAATTGGACCATCTAAGTTCGCATAGTTACTCATACCTTGAATTTTGCAAATGGCTTGCTTAAGCCTCATGCTGACGTCAAAATGTATCGATTTCTATGGTACACAAAAGCATAACGTTGGGCGATTTCAAATTCTCTAAGCGCCACGCTAATCTTACCAAAAATGAACAGTCTGTAAACTATAATTTATAGGTATATATTTACAAAGGTAAATTACATGGCTTTTTTGTTTAGTAAATATATGTTAAAATGTTCAAAAAATTATTAAATTTTATTTACTAAATAAAAGTTTTTTTTTTTCATTTACATTTGTTTTGTGTAAACTGGAAAATAAAACTAAATTTATTCTAATTATTTCGGTCCCTAAAATTATTTATTATTAATTTTTCGAAAAATTGTTCTTTCAAAAAATTGTGTTTCGAAGAATTGTGATTCAAAAAATTGTGTTTCGAAAAAGTGTGTTTCAAAGAATTGTGATTCGAAAAACTAACACCTAACCGTTCTCGGGTCGTCAAAGAAAACCAAGTATAATTTTTGTGTTTGTCGGTGACTTTGGGGACACCGGGTGGAAGAACGCAGTTTGATGGATTCCAAGGTAAATGCAAAAACTCAAACCACTCTGATTCTGCCAGCCGACAAGCGAGCCTCGCCGTCATTAATAATCAAATTTATTTTTCGATAATTTTATTAATAAACCTAATTTTTTTTCTGTGTTAGTTTTGATTTTCTTTTTTTATAAGAATAAATCAATTTGTTTTGTTGTCAATAAATAGTGTATTATTTAAAAATTCATTTATAAGCATAGTACGAGCGGGGCAACCACCAAATTAAGTCTTTCAAAATTCCTGATTTTGGTGGTGGTTCATCAACAGTTCGAAAAATCAAAGAATCCCCGTGCCTCACATACCCACAAACCTTAAACTTTTTATAATTATTATTTTTTTTAACATTTTCTTTTTTATTTCTTTGAACGAGACTTGTTCGTTCTCATCGACTCTACGTGAGGTCGGATAAGGCTGTCCCGTTTCAACCAACATCATCTTCATTTTCATCCCTGTTGGTGGCTTTTGCGGTTTTTTTCAATCTCTAAAATTAAAAAAAAAAAAACTTATCCATCCCAAGATCAGGAAAGACTGGTGCTGGTTACTACAGCAATACATTTGAAGGATGACCCGCAATTGGAGAACTTCGGAGCTGTTTTGATGGGGAAAGTAGAGGCAGTTTTACTAGCTACATCCAAACTTCCTGAAGTTAAGACGTACCATAAGACTGTCTGCTTTATTGATTCTCAAGCTACAATAGCAGCATTATCATTTTACTATCCCATCGATGCTTCCCTCCCAAAACAAATGTCAAGCCGCCTTGGATAGTCTCGCTAAAACAGGTTGGCCCAGGCATGTTGGTATCTTGGGAAATTAAAAAGTCCAAGTCTGACACCTTTCTAAATCAACCGCCAACCCTTATGTCCCTTACATCAGTTCAGAACCCAGAACAAACACTATCAACTGGCATTGCTATACCACTCAAAGCTCAAGGATAAAAATGGGAATCCTTAATGGAATTCTCTATCCCACGACTTCTCCCTTACCAAGTGTCTATCGCAGCTTTCCGAAATACCACGAGACACGACTACCTATACGAGCACTTGCACCGTATTGGTATCCTCCCGACTCCAATCTACTTCCACTGCAGTAGGAAACCCACGAACCCCATGTAACCTGGAAACAGTCCTGCACTTACAGACGTGAGGGATGTACACAAAAAAAATCAAATCCAACTACTCTATTTACTACTCTACAACTATTTGCTTATGTATAAATTTTCCTTTTATCAAGTCTCATTGGCTTGATTTTAAGCCAATTTTAAATCCAATATCAATTCAAGATGTGAATCTCTTGAAAATTTGTTAACTCAGATTTAATCTTTCATGGAAATTGCAGATTTGGGACTATTTTAACTTGATATTTTTGAAAAAAATAATTTTTACAAATGGACGGAGGAACAAAAAAAAGATTTTGTTAAGGGTTCCATTATCCATTTTATGATATGGAACCTTTGAAAAAAGGTTTACTGGCTATTTTTTTAAGATCCTTCAGAGTTTCATGAAAATGTCTTAACTTTGGACCCGTTATCATTGGTTTTCACTTACAGCTAATGAATGCGTTTGTTTTAAGATTGTATCTGAAATAACTTGTCACAATTTTCTATTTTAAAAAAGTGGTTGCGTGTATTAATGTACGCGCGTGAGAAGTTATACTTCTTTGGCATCATTAAAAATTAGTTTTTATTAATTGCATTCAAATAATCAATTTTTAAAAATTGTAAATTAATATTTAATAATAACATATATATTTAAAGAGATAATTATTAAAAATAAAATTAAGAGAATAATATTTTAATTTATATCAATAAATAATATCCAAAGGAATCTGCCAGACAATAATAAAATTTGTCAGGATCATTTTTCTGGTAAACAATTCATGCATGTCATGAAAACGAAGCTTCATAGAAATTGCGAAATAAAGTAAGTAGCTACTGGTCAAAGTAAATGTCTTAATCTTATTCTTATCTTGTTTTACTAAATTATTATTCTAAGATGGTTGAATCATTTCAGAATCCCAGATTTCGTGATAACTAAGAATATGCATAAAATGCAGACGTCATTTTTATCACAGCTACTGCAAAATTCGAGGAAATTAACAACTTATTTTTTAATAATATGTGTCATTTGTATATATAATTATTTTTAATTTAAATATAAAAATAAATAAATAAGTTAATAAATAAAACAAAAATTCAAACTACGTGCGCCAAAAAACCGAGTAGTTTTGCGGCCAACTTCATTTTGTTAATTTTTGTCTCAAGATGGCCACCCGTCTTAAAACTTCACTCTCATCATTTTTTCATAACGCACCTAAAAAAGTATAACTTCAAAAACTTTAAAAATACCAATTTTGTGGATTTTTTAACAAGGGCTGGTCATTTAAAAGTGTTTGTCTTAGAATTTTTCACTGCAAAGCTTTTCTGCTAGTTACACAACGTCTTGTATGTAAATGCAATAAATTTGAATGTATAAATGTTGAGCTTGTTATTTGCAAGTATTTCGAGGAGGTCTTAAACTGTTCAATTTGACGGTATGCGAACCGCAAGGAAGATCGAAATCCGCCACGACAGGCTACCCGCAAAGACACGGCCACATCTTGGTGGTATCGTCGTTGAACCCACGTCAAGTGTCTTCTTGTTTCCTTCATCACACCATCCATATGGATGGAGATACATAAAACGACCAACCATTATTCAAATTGTATTAATCTAGTAGATGATTTTTATACTAACATGTTTAAAGCGAGAACTCGTTTAATTAAATTGGTTAAAAACCAAATCATCGCCATTAAAAAGATGAAAATGGCAACAACCTGGATGCGAACACTGAAACAATAGACATTAAATCGGTAAAGTGAACTCTCATGTCCAATTAATTAACGTAACCTGGTACATCAGAAGCCTCATTAAGCGCACGTGGAGCACCGAAATTTCAAGATATTTATTGTATACATGCTAATATTATCTCTCGGATATTGCAATTATCTTTGAAAATTTAAATGAAAAATTTTAGTGAGGAAATTACAAAACCAATATCGTGAGATACAAAACAATTCATCGTCATAATAATTTGTCATTTGATTGGCGTTTTAAACATTTATTCGTTCATGTTTTTTTTTTTTCCCCCGAAAGTTGGAATTGCTTGAGGATGGGATACGAGGCATATAGGGGAAATTATTTGGTCACATCAAAAGAAAGCGAAAAGCGAAAAGCGAAACGCGGCGGTGGTTTTTATTGAATTTTCTATACAATAACGTTTGACAGGTTCGATCTGGCTGAGTTCACAGTTCAACAGACAATTTGATAAAACGTGATTAATTGAAATGCGTTAAAATGGGCGCTGGCCCTTTTTCCCTTTTGGTACGCACTCAAATTTATATATATATATATCTCTATTTCGTTGGCAGATAATAAAATTGGAAAAAGTAGCCGAACATTTTCCAAGAAATAAGTTAAAGGGATGAAAATAAAAACGTACCGCCATCAGGTTTGTCTCTGTATATAGACGTAGGGTTAGAAAAACGGAGAAAATTGAGTTGAAGAAAATTTGGAAATTGTTTTTTTTTTTCGATGAGAAATTACTTGTGCTTCGTGCAAAGTAATTAATCGAATTTTAGAAGACAGTAGATGATTTTATCTTAAACTGATCGTGATGGTTCAATTTTTTTTTTGGATTACAATTAAGAAAAAAGCGAGAAACCTTACAAATTTAAACTTTTAAAACATAACCTAAAAAAATATTTTTAGGTTATCTTTTGAATAACTCAATAACAGCTAAACTATTGGTAATAGTAAAAAATTTTCAAGATATTTTTTTGTAAAAAAATTAAAGGTCTTTAATTTTAATTAAAAAAAAATCTTCTAGAAATGCATAGTTTATGAGATATTTATTTAAAAAAAACTATAACTATCATTTTAAGGACATGATTTTTGGCAAGAAGACATAAGGGGCTCTTATTCAAACTCAAACCACTTCTCAATGGCACCAGCTACAGCCTCATCAACTGGTACCTAAAAGACCGAGTTTACCGATCAAGGTTTCAAATGCAAGCTCAACGCCCAGACCAATCAGGTCAGAAAATCCACAAGGCATTGTACTTGGCCCCTTGCTTTACCTAATGTACACGTCTGACTTTCCTGGGTCAAACCACGTAACAACAGCTCAATTTTCAGGTGACGTGGTCGCTTTGGTCAAGAGGAACTACAAGGACGTAACCGCGATAATGGATTACGCCGATAATAAAGCACGCTTACACCAACTAAAATACCTAATAGGTCAAAACTCCACACTACTTTTCCACCTCAAAAGAACATCACTACAATCAAATCAACATGGAGATATGGATGCAAAATGTGGGGTACAGCTGCAGACAGTCACATCAATTGCATACAGGTGGTTCAAAACCGAACCCTTAGACTCACAACTGGGTGCCCCTGATATGTCAAAGACGCAACACTACACAGCGACCTGAACATTGAAATAGTGTCAGAAGTCATTCAGCAAGACTACAGTAAACTACACTCAACATTCACCGAGGGTAAAAATCCAGCTATAAGCGCCTTCAAGCACAGAGCCATCCGAACAGTAAAGTCACCAAGTGACAAAAAGTTTAACTTATAAAAACATTTGACGCACTAAGCGGAGAGAGCAATTGCTCTAGCCACTGTGCCAATAGGTGGTCAAAGTGGTAGTGGTACTGGATTCGATCCCGGTTGAATCCTAGATTTAAGATCCTAGGGCTAAGATATTGCCACAAACTGTAGACGGGGGAGTGTCGCCATTTTCAGAGTCTGGGAGTCGAAAGGATTTGACGAAAAGGATTACTCGGTGAATTAAGAAGGGGTGAAGCTTCTAGAACGATCTATTTTTCTTGGAACCATAGAAAGTTTCTGCAATGAAATATTCCGAGAAAGCCCAGGGGTAATTAAGCCGAATTTTCTAGACAGATTCCAAAAACCTATATAAGCCCCGGACAAGCATAAGGCGAGTCAGTATTGAAATAAATCTTCAACAGTGTGATATAAACCTTCGACCAGTATTGAAATAAATAGTGCACGTGAACAGTCTTGACATAAATAGTGAAAGTGATCAGTGTGAAAGTGTAAAGAGTGCAAGTGAACAGTGTTAAATAAATTGTGAACATTGTGAAATCAAGTGAAACAGTTGAATCGTGAGTGACAATAATTAGTGAATAAGTGTATATATATAACTAATAACGTGTAGTTTATAAGTGACAATAGTGTAAGATGAATCAATAAACAAATGTTTAAAATAGAAATTTGTAAGATTCCTTAAACACAAATCCTCGAACCCATAAAAACGTTACAATATAATTGACCAACAGAAATTTCCTATGTTTAGACAGTCGTGATATCACTTTAGATGTTAAAGCGACTTTAAACACCAAAAAAAAAAAAACACAAAAAAACATTTTCCTTATAAAGGTGGCTACGATCAATTTTTGGATCAGTTTTATTTGTTCCTATTAAAAATAAAGTTATAATATCTAAACTAGGGAGATTGAAAAAAAAACTGACTGTACAACTTTTGTAGAGAAAATAATCATCTTCAATTTTGATAAGAACAATTTTTTCATTAAAATCGATAATTTCTGAGATAAAGCTCATAAATTGCAGACATATTTGTTTTGGAAATCGACCAAGTGTAATCACAACCCAAAGATCATAGGTTCAAGTCTGCCTATGGTCCACTTTTTTTTTCTTAGATTACATTAAAATTATGAGTTTAAGATTGAAGCAAGTCCATAGTAAGAAAAATGGTTTAAAATACTATTTTTTTCCCCAATTAGATGTTCCAGCTTTTTCATTACTTTTCGATCACTGTATAAATAAACTAAAGCTCTAAGAGAATTCAAATTTATTCGTCTGGAATTCACGCATACATACATATACAATACGACGAAGACTAGGTTTATAAATTTAAATTTTCCAAAATTAAAAGGCGTTTAATACCCAATTATTAACCCCTACCCATCCATCGATCATATGAAAAATCAGCCGTTGAAAATTTGAGAACAAAACAAATATTTCATACACAAAACATGAAGCTAGAGCAGCAATATTTATTGTATTTTTTTTTGTTTTTTTTTTTTTTTTGGGACGTTAAATAGTTAAAAGTCAGAGTCGAGATAAACAGAAAATAAAATGCAGTTGAAGCATAGTGAAGCATAGTGTAACATATTGTCGGCTCGCTTATATAAATCAACATATCGTTATTTGCATTCGTTCGACGTGAAATTGCGAAAAATCAAAAAACAAAAACCGATAGCCGCATGTGAAAAAATTTTGAATCCATTTAATTTATTGGCTGCATTCATTTCGTACATATAATGTTTCCATCAGGCAATCAATTTTTCATCGGCACTTGTTATTGTTTCATTCGTACGATGAGAGGGTAAATCTCGAAAAATCAATTTTCCATTTAGGTAAAATTAAAAATAGTACTAGTTGAAATAAAATTGAAGTGAGCAGGATTTATTTAGTCGAGTGTATGATGATAAAGAGAGGCGAATGCTTGATCGGTTTTGGTTTAGTCTCTCTTTATCAACGTTTATGATCTCTTATCGTCAATCATCAAGTGGCCAAAGTGAAACGTTTTTATGAAACGTTTTCGAGGAAATGAGTTTAACCTTTGGCTGGTATTAATTTCCTATGTGTCGTTTCTATCATCCCACATTTCCTGGAAGAAAATCTGTCAGGTCATGCATACACTCGTAGATCTATATATATATATATATATATATATAGATATATATAGATACATATAAAACACATGTGCACAAATACATTTATAATATTTCTTCTCGTTGTGACAATTTGAAAAGCGCTTTATAATGTTACTGGTTGGTAAAGTCACTTGTATGCGGTGTATGTTTATATTCGAACGATGATGGTTCGAATTACATTTGAACGACGCCACGAGGGTCATGCGAAATTAAATTCCGGAGTCTTCAACGAGCTTTAGGTGATGTTTTTTTTTTTTTTTTTGAGAGAGAGACGACAGGTTTACGCCAAGAGTAGAGAAATTCTGATTTAACAGCTTCTCGAGTTGCACTTTTCAAAGCATAAATTTGGCTTTGAAAATGAGTTTCGTGGGGGATTCAATAAAAAAATCGATTGTTAATTCCAACGAATCTCAATCCCGAGTCGAAGGTTGGCTACAATAAATTGGTTGTGGCGATTTATTTGAAAACTAGGAGCGATTTCAGTGCATTTCAAAATGGGAATTTCAAGTTAAAATTGGATGTTTATAAATTTTCTTCAAACTAACCATAACAATTGAATTAAATGTGTCACCCCTAAGAAAGTAAATCCAGTACCTAAAATTAATGAAGCCCCAGACTTTAACTTAATAACTGTAAAAATGTTAAAAGAACTTGCCAAAATCAAGGTATAGTCCCCTTGACCCAAATTTTCAATGCCGTTAAAAAAACATTGAAAGTCCCAGAGCAATGGAAGTTTCTCAACTTATAATGTTGCTAAAAACCGGAAAACCTCCTCCAGAAGTTGACTCTTACAGATTAGTTCGCTTACTTCCCATCTTAAGCAAGCGTTACGGAAGGTTTCTTCTGACAAGACTCCAGGCAACTCTAAAAGAGAAAGACCTAATGCCAGATTTACAGTTTGGATTTAGAAATGGATACTCAATCTTGGAACAAATTCCCTAGAATAGTCAAAACTATCACCCCAAAGGAAGTGAATCTAGTACCTAAAACTAAATTAAGTCTCAGAGTTTGACTGAATATCTGAAAAAATGCCAAAAAAAGTTCCCGAACTAAGTAAAGTCCACTTGACACAAATTTTCAGTGCCGTGAATAGAACATCGAAAGTCCCAGAGCAATGAAAAGCTGCCTATATAAGCTCCTAACTTATAATGTTACTAAAAACAGGAAAACCTTCCAAAGAAGTTGGCTTCTACAGACCAATTAGCTTACTTCCAATCTAAAGCAAGGTTTACGAAAGGTTCCTTCTGACAAGACTCCAAGCAACCTTAAAAGTAAACGACATAATGCCAGATTTACAGTTTGGATTCAGAAATGGATACTCAATCTTGGAACAAATTCATAGAATAGTCAAAATTATCAGAAACGCTCATGAAAAGAAACAATCCTGGTCAGCCGTTTTCCTTGATATCACCCAAGTGTTTGACAAAGTCTGGCACTTAGAACTACGTTACAAAATGAAAACTCAAGTTCCTGAATTCTTTGAAATACTTAAACCCTACTAAGAGGATCTCTACATCCAAGTGAAAGCTGGAGCAGATATAACAGAACTTAAAAAAAATTGACGCAAGAATACTACAGGGAAGTGTGCTTGGACCGATATTATACTCAATATATAGATACTGCGGATATGCCAACACACTGCTAACTACCTTCGCAGATGATACTGCCATACTACGATCCAGAATAAGCAGCCTACAAATTTCAAGAACATCTGAATCACATGAAAGCATGGACCAAATCATAGAAAATAAAAATAAATAACGCCAAATCGCTTTCACACTTAGGAATGCAACCTGTCTATCGCTAACAATAGAGTACTTAGAACTACCTCAACAAAACACTACAAAATATCTAGAAATGTGGTTGGACAGAAAACTAAAATTTGCTAAGTACCTAAAGAATACAAGAGAGCAACTAAACAAAAACAGAAAAAATGACAAACTTCTTCTATACAGAGCACTCCTTAAACCCATATGGACGTATGGCATACAACTATAGGGAACTGCGTCAAACTCTAACATAGAAATTATACAAAGATTTTAATCTAAAACTTTGAGTTTATTAATCAACGCTTCGTATTACATTAACAACAAATTAATACCGAAAATACTTTAGCAATATCTCCTTTGCGGACCATTTTATAACAAGTATAGTTCTATACAAAATGAAAGTAGAAGAAATTTCATACAGTTTGTGTGATAACCTTTTTATTCGTGAAATAAACATTTTTGGCGTACGAGCGCCGTAAACGTTTATAAATCTACACTACAAGTGACATTACAATACACACTTGTATACAATACACAAATGTACAATTAAAATTGAAAGTCGTTCGTGGTATTGATGTATATAGGTTTGCGGCGCTCGTACGCCAAAATGGTTGATTTTACGAAAATAAATAGTTTATTACATAGATTGTAGGAAATTTTTTCTACTTTTATATTGTACAGAACTGTTTTGCGATAAAATGAGCCGCAAAGGAGATATTGTAAAGAAACATTGTTATAGGCGGCATTTTCAAAACTCCCAGACAACTTTCCAAGTAAAACTACCAAATGACGAACTAATTGGACTTTTTTTTTTAAATATGTCCCACTCCTCATACACCCATGTAATTTTTTTATACTCTTGTTAAATAGCTACTGATTATATGTAATTATTTTGGACGTTGTATCTCGGACAATAGCTATGAAAAACCATCCCCTATTTTGAAACGAAAATTTTTTCTGTCTTTTATTTGGTTGAAAAATTATGATAAAAATGTATTAAATAATTATAGTTACTATCTTTCATTCTGCGCTAGTTTAGTTAAAATATCTATCATGTTTAAAAAGAAAAAAGTTTTCAGTTGCAACCCCTATTTTTTGAAAACGAGTCTAGTTTGAGGCTTTATATTCGGCCCAATATTATTTCTTACAACTAGTGACAAAATAACGGAACCAATCCCAAAAAAGCTGTTGGTGTAGAAATTGTATCACGTGACCAAAATCGCTGGGAATCAAGTGATGCTTGAAATTGTACCTTCAGTATCCTGTGCGTAATGCACTTCTACAAGAGGATACCTATAAAAACGACCAACTATCCACCATATTTAAATAGAACTAAACAGAACTTTGTTTACTATTAGCTTTATACAGTCTTTATTTTAAGTTTTAATTTAATTCGTCCTGACATTAATTTGGTGGATGAAGTGCAAGAAAAGTGACATAATCGAACTTAAATCGATAAAAATCAACGTAAGGTTAACCCCTTGACATGTTTGAAGTAGATGGATGCTGAGACATCGAAGAAAGAAAAGTGCAGCGCTAAAATATTGAAAATTGGTTGTAAGTACATTTAAAATATGAGTTAAGTATTAATTGATACTAAAACTAACAAAAAGATTGACAATCATAAAAAATTGTATAGATTTTTTTTTTTTGTTAATGAAATAAATATTTTATTATTTTTTAGATAAGGAAGATTTGGAGAACAAAATTGTAACAACAGAAGGAGAAATCCATGTTCCAAATCCTCAAAAAATATACTTAGGCGAAATGAATATTAATTATGGATATCCAGAAAATGACTACATTTGTAACGAGGTTCCTCCAAGTATCAATCAAAAATTCAATAATAATGAAGAAATGGACACAAAAACACAAGACAATTGTGTTTAAGTCATTAACAAAATTCTCGTACGTACAATCGTGCAATTAATAATTTGAATTTTCGATTGTTACAGATTTAAAGGATCATCCTGAAGGAAATTGTCTTCTAAGTTTGTAAATCACCGACAATATATCAGCAATTATAATGTAATTCTTAGTTTAGCTTTTAATAGCTATTTATAATTTAGTATAAAATACTTTCAAAGACCCCTGAATTACATATTAATAATGTAAAAATGTTTATGTAATAGCAAATAAGAAAATTACTTATAAATATTATTATTGTTATTATTATTATTAATATTAATTTCACTACTATTATTATGAAATAGGAAACAGGGGTTCAAAATCGGACCTAATTTTTATTTCCGTCAAGTCCGACTTTGGACCCCAAAGGCGTAAAACGGAAATGATCTAGCTCAATAGCCATAAGCAAAGTGCCCCAGGCGGTTTTTAAAAAATGCTTCCGTGTGCTGATCCTCTCCATGAAAAACTTATTGTCGCGCAATTTTAACCCGCTACCCCCACTTGTATTGGAGTTACGGGGGAAACTACCCCAGACGTTAAAATTTTTTTTCAAGAAAACTATTGAAGATTTTCTTATGAAATTAAAACTGTACGTAAGATATTAATAAAACGCATAATATATATTTTTTTCAGAATTTTTTTAAATCTATAAATGATGAAAAATATTATTTTTATTTTTTGACGGTAGTTTTATTACATTAACCCTTAAAGTGACACCTTTTTTTAAAAATGTGATAAGTGCATTTATTATCTATCTTTCATTTAAAAAAAATCGCTTTAAGAAATTAGTTGTTATTATTATTGTTATTCTTGGTTTAATCACTGTGTAAGATAGCTGAATTTTTGCACTTTAGGTTTGGGAATAGACTTAGGTAACTCAAAAGTTGTCATGGCGGATAAAATAATTTCTTATATGAAGGAACGTCAATTAGAATTTCAATCGATGTAAAAAAAAAGTTTTCAATGATAAATTCTACGGGTTTAGTAGACATTACCAGAACTACTGAAGAAGATCTTAAAATAATATTCAACGGCTCTTATCAATTGGCGCAAGCAGTTTGTTATCTTTTCAAAATAATAACTATTATACTATTAAAATACTATTTATTAGATGGTCTTTATAAATCAAGACGTAAAAAACGTAAGCCAGCAGAAAAATGAATTTTTAGTCGATTTCCAAAACTATATCGACAATTAGGTATAGAAGAAGAATCCTATAGCGACTAAGCAAAGGTTATATTCAATTTCTAAATTACTATTGTTTCCAATAAATTATGATTCTAATTATTTTTAGTTATAACAAACAAAAATATTACTTGATTCAAATAATAATACTAACAATATTTGAGTATATACGTAGGTAATATAAGATCCAAAATAATTACAAGTAGGTATTATTTAGCAAACTTTCGTTGAATTTATTATTAGTATAAAGAATGGATAAAAGATCCCAGCAATATATTGTTAATAGGCCTATTAAAAATTTTCAAAAATTAATTTCTGTCTCAGGACTTTTTTTCTGGACGAAAATCATATTATGGCATATATATACAAGCCATAAAGCAATAAATGCATTTACGAAATGCATTGACTCATGGCTGTTTATTACAAACCTGCCCCTGGATGACCTCATTTTGGTGGTGAGCGACAACTAATTTCTTGAAGCGACTTTTTTTAAATGAAAGATAGATAATAAATGCACTTATCACATTTTTAAAAAAAGGTGTCACTTTAAGGGTTGATGTAAAAAAACCACCCTCAAAAAATAAAAATAATATTTTTCATCATTTATAGATTTACAAAAATTCTGAAAAAAATATATACTATACGTTTTATTAATATCTACGTACAGTTTTAAGTTCATGAAAAAATCTTCAATCGTTTTCTTGAAAAAAAATTTTAACTTCTGGGGTAGTTTCCCCCGTAACTCCAAGACAAGTGGGGGTAGCGGGTTAAAATTGCGCGACAATAAGTTTTTCATGGAGAGGAATCAGCACACGGAAGCATTTTTCAAAAATCGCCTGGGGCACTTTGCTTATGGCTATTGGGCTAGATCCATTCCGTTTTATGCCTTTGGGGCCCAAAATCGGACCGAATTCAACATGTAATTAAGACCGACTTTGGGTCCTCAAATCCAAACTACATCCGACATTAGGAGGCTCAATATCGGATCTAAATTTCGACTCGGGTGAGCTTAAATTATTTTCTTTGGAACCTCGACTAGTGAGATTAAGAATTCGGAAATCCATAGTTTAAGTCTTATATTATAAACTACTTAGTTGTTTAACACATTTTTTACCAATTATCATAGTACATAAATCAATTTTTAATATAAAGAAAGATAGAAATTAAAATCCGTTTTTTCTAGTTATTTTTTATGTAAATCGTTTTTATAGGATTCATAAATGCTTATGTAAGTGTTATCAGAAAAATAAAATTCACTAACTTTAAACCTAATTCTTAACTTTAAATATACAAAAAAAAAATGTTGATTGTAGGTACCTTGAAAATTTCATGAAAATGTTTTTCTTTCAATAATAAGATCCCTTTTAAAAAACATCAATTCCATATCTATCCAAAAACTATCTGTTGGTAGAACGACAAACAATCTTTACTACTTTCTCGCAATCATTTCTATTTATACACCTAGACTTTAATGTAAGTTTGCGTCCAAACATTAGTTCTGATTTCCGGCGAAGCGAAACTTTCACCCGCAACCAAAACACGCATAAATCACACGGCTAATTTCAAAACGAGCAAATTTCAATTTATCACGGCCAATGAAAATTCGATAAGTTTCAATACATACATATCAAACAAATAAAATTTTATTATCGCACGGGAAAAAAGCCAAAACTTTCAACGAAGAAAATTCGCCAACAAGTTCAAGGTATATACTTACTGTACACATATAACGGAAACTTTCTTCTGTATCTTTCGCTATATATAAATGTAAATAAAAATTTACGATTTTCCATTGCAACTTGGCAAAATTTTCTCGGGAGACGACAACGGCCCGGTTTTAATATTTAATCTATGAGCGTTGTGATTTAAAAGATTCCATCAACAGGAAACGAGGCCTCTTTAATCGGTCGTTAAAGTTGAATGGGTCTCTTGAAAAGGATACTTATGAAGCCTTGTGTTTTAATAACAATTTATTAACGAGTACAAATTGCCAATTTAGATGGGTCGATATTCTCTCTATGTAATGTATAAGTATGAAATGGGAAAAACGGCACAATCAATGAGACGCATTTTTAATCCCTCGAGTGTGAGACAACCGCAATAATATATTCAATTTGACCTTTTAATTAATTTATAAACTTTGTCCGGCATTTTTATTTTTTATACTTTTTTTCGAAGGCAAAAAGCTCAAACGAACCACGAGGCCATTTAATAGGAAAATGTAACATCAAACAAACGTTTTCAGCGGGCTTGCATATGACAGAAATGATATAAGAAAAATTGAAATTTTCCTTTGAGACTTTTCCTCAGAAAGTTTATCATATGCGAAGAGATGATATGTAGAAAAATATTTCGAGATGGAATATTATTTACATAAGTATAAGAAAAAAATAAATCTTATATAAATTAGATGAAAACTAAATTTTTCCAAGAAAAGTTTTACTATGTGTCCTCTTCAACGATAAATTTTTTTTTTTTAGATAAAACAAGAAATGATTTTAACAAGTTATTCTTTGATAATTAAAAGGGAATAAGCTGCAGAGCTTTCCTCTTGAATTTCTTCGTGTTATTTTTTTCGTTTCTGTTTCATCGTTGTACAAAAGGTGCGAGAGAAGCAAAGTGAACCAAAAAGCTGTAGTTTACAAGATATGCACTAGATTTGCATAAAGAATTTTGTATTGCAAACAAGGATAATCCCCTTTATCCTGCAATACCCGTTCGGGATTTACTGGCGTTCCGACTGTGTTGTGTACTTCAATTACATTTATCCTCCGTGTTGTTTTGCACGAATGAATGTAACTAAAGTCAAGCAAGGCTTTAAGAACAGCTTGAATATTTTATTCAATTTCTTAAGCGAGCGCACAACAACTTTTCCTCGTCGAAAAAATTTCAAGCTTACTTGTGTGTGTGTATAAGTATGTATTTAAATCAATTGGAGGGATGGAATGGAGGCGGATAAAAGGCTTGCTTAAGAGTCGGGTGCAATTTTTCGTCGGGCAAAGCCTCAATTAATAAATGGCCGAGAAAAAGGGATGACAAGGGTCGCGCGGGCTTTGCTGTGCTTTAGCGGGTATGGAGCGGCTCAATCTTCAAGTTTATTTGAAGACAGTCGAAATGTCGCGGCTTTGGCCCTTCGAAACTAAGCTTTTTTAAACGAGGTTGAGGCAATTTTTTAAATTATTAAGACGTTGAAGGGATGAACTCGTCTGAATTGGGACGGAAATCATTTGTAATTCCCTCCTTTTCTTTTAAAGCTTTAAAGGCTTTTTCGGCTTTTTTTCTTCGTCAACTATAAATTTTAACTGGAAAAATCCTTTCTTGTTAACTAAAGATTATTTAATTTTAGTCCCATAAATTTCTTTTATAAAATTATCAAGTTTTAAATAACATATGAAGATAAGATTTTTGAGATTATGAGTGAAAAAAAAGTGGTTGCGTGTACTTATGTACGCGCGTGAGAAGTTATACTTCTTTGGCATCATTAAACATTAGTTTTTATTAATTGCATTCAAATAATCAATTTTAAAAAATTGTATATTAATTTTTAAAAATAATAATAATATATATATTTAAAGATATAATTATTAAAAATAAAATTAAGAGAATAATATTTTAATTTATATCAATAAATAATATCAAAAGGAAGCTGCCAGACGTTTATAAAATTTGTCAGGATCATTTTTCTGGTAAACAATTCATGCATGTCATAAAAACGAAGCTTCATAGAAATTGCGAAATAAAGTAAGTAGCTACTTTTCAAAGTAAATGTCTTAATCTTATTCTTATTTTGTTTTACTAAATTATTATTCTAAGATGGTTGAATCATTTCAGAATCCCAGATTTCGTGATAACTAAGAATATGCATGAAATGCAGACGTCATTTTCATCACTAACCTCAAAAGAGTTTAACAGATACTGCAAAATTCCGAGAAACCGAGTGGTTTTGCGGTCAACTTCATTTTGTTTAATTTTTGTCTCAAGAGGGCCGCCCATCTAAAAATTTCACTCTCATCATTTTTTTCATAACGCGCCTAAAGAAGTATAACTTCAAAAAATGTTATGTTGGTTTTTATGAAACAATTCACGATTCTTGTAGGACATCTTCTAACCCTGTAGTTAAAACGACCGAGTGAAATAAAGTGAAGTGTTAGCTAGGTTTTTCAAAAAGGACATCATTAAACTTTATATCCGCAAGGTTCCTATGAAATACTTTGAAATCTAAGCTTTTAGTCATTGATTTGTGCTTCATTCACGCAATAACAGGGCGATAAATAAACGTGGCATTTAATATAAAGATAGTTAATAAGACAATAAATTCAAAATAAAATGGTATATCGTAGAATGTTCCATAGTTCTATGAGATATTCTTCTAGCATAAACAACTGGATGAATTTTAATGAAATTTTGTTAAAGTTATTTCAAATCTCAAGAAAACAACATTAAATACTACTCATTCTAAAAACATGTACGGCGTACGTTTCTTCCTTAAGAATAGCTACGAATTATATATTCTACTAAAATGGTTGAACGGATTTTAATGACATTTGGTATGAAAAGTTATCAGGTTTTAAAGTAAAACAAATAGTTGTTATCCTGAACAAACGTACAAAACCTGTGGGTTAAGTAAAACCTCTTCCTGGATAAGTAGTTTTAAGAACTTTGATCAACTATGATAGCCAACTTTTGCTATGCATCATAAACTTGTACAGTCATAAACTTGCATCAAAGTATTTATAATTCTCGAAAATTTACGATTATTTAGAAATAACTAATGGAATCAATTTTTACACTCATAAATAAGATAGGAATTGATAGTAACTCAAGATTACTCAAGATTTTAACACTTGGATTTGATCAGCAAAATCAAGAAAATGAAAATTAAAGAATATAACAATGCTCTATTTCCAAGTGTTTCCATCCCCAACACTATGAATATTTTGGAGGACTGGCTAAAGAAAAATTTACCAACGGCCCAAGTAGAAGAATATTTAAGACTAGTTGTTACCCGCGACATCGTTTGCGTAGGTTATTATGTTAAGAACAGAGGAAAAACATTTAAAAAATTGAAAGCATATCTAAATATATTAAAAACTAGCTGATACCCGCCCGCTTTGCAGAGCGTATCTAAATTAATCTGATTGAATAGTAGAGAATTTTACCCAAAATAAGAAATAAAGCTATTTTTACAAAAAAATATAATTAGATATTTCTAGACCTTTATTTCATAGAAATTTCATGCAAATCCGTTAAACTACTTTTCCAGGAACAGATATAAGCTATATTATAGGTAGGATCTTAACGTTTTTTGAATATTGTAAAATATTAAGAAAATTTTAAGCCTTGAGAACTTTTCACACTAAATTTCATATAAAATCATTTATTATGTTTAGTAGAATCGATTAGTAGCTATCCTTTAGGAAGTGTACCTTTTTTAGGATCATTAATATTTAATGTGTTATCTTAAGATCTGAGGTATCAGGTTTGGTTGCCTTAGATTCATAATTCTAAGATACCTATAGTATTAAGGCCATTATGTCTTATCGGCAAAACTGCTATTTCCCGGGGTCCAAGATTAGACAACGAATTCTCATAGATCTTGCTAAAATAAATTGAAAATTAAGAATATAGTTTTTTGGTAAAAAAACAACGCGATGGTCACATCTAAATTGCTATTTTTTCTTGAAAAATAACTTGGGCTGGATTTTTTTTTGTTCTGGGGGCTCTGCCTTACGGCTTCACCTCTCTTAGTCAAACTCCAAATCGGGATCACTTAAGTCGAACTGTCTGTTTTTGTTATTTATTCTTACGGGTCTCATTTTTGAACTAAGATATTTCTTTTTATGATGAAATCATATTTACTGCAGAGGATTTCCTTCTCTTTCCTCAACAATTCGAACGTTTACTCAGCCGAACTACTCTATAATAATATATTAACTACCCGTAAATTCACAATGGAGTTATGGTTTCTAGAAATTTAACCTATCGCTATACTTTTATCATGGTTATAATTTTCAAATTTGCGAACATTAATTTATAAGAATAACTGGGAATCTTAGTTGGGAAAAATGATTCCGTTTTTTGTTCTCTCGCGCAGGAGAGATGGAATGTTTTTATTATATAGGTATTCAAGTAGTAAGAATCTTCAATCTTATTATTGGTATAGATAGCCGGAAAAAACTTAGCATAGAAAATTTTTAACTATATGCCAATAAATTAATCCTAAATTGCAACTTCAGAAAGTGTTTAGTTATCAGTTAATCAATAATTAATTTTTCAAAAAGTTGTAAATTCAAAATTTAAAAATGCTATCTTATCCAAAATAACAACTGTTTTTATTTTTTTTTTCTAAAAATTGTTCCTTAAATACTCTTTTCGGGTCCGTAATTGCTCCATATGTATAGTTAATTAGTAGTTCAATTTTGAAACTAGTCATGTGTATAAGACTATTCAACGGCAGTTGATGACGTCACAGTACAACAATACATGTATTAACAAAAAATTAATAATAATTAATTATGAAAAAAATTGCAAAAATTTGATCAACTATTTGCGTAATGAAAAGAGCAGATAGAGCTTTAAAAAAATAAAAAAACCTCAATTAAAATTTATTTTTGGTGTAGGTAATAGCGATTTTAATTCTTGAGTTTGAAAATTTTTTAAAATATTAATTATTAATTAACTTTTAATTATACACTCGGAGCAATTGCGGATCCGGACAAATATTTAAGGAGCAATTAAAAAAAAAAATTAAAAAACTAAAATGTCGCAACTTTTTTGTATTTTACAGCAATTTTTTAATTTTTAGTTTGCAAAATTTTCAAAAATTAATTAAATATTAATCAATTAATAACTAAACACTTGAAGAAATTGCGGATTCTGAGGGAGGAATTTTTTAAAAGGGAGTGTTGAAATGTCATTTGAATATTGTAACTTAAAAATGTATTTTGAATCAATATTTACAGTAAAATATACAAAATGCTAGAAGAGAATTTTTAAAAAAGCTACAAAAAATATTTTAAAAACTGGTAAACAAATGGAAAATAGAATTCGAAAAATCTTGATAAATCTAATATCTCGCTGAGCTGCATTAAGTCTACGCTCAAATATGAAATAATCAGTAGGCAGTGGAAGGAGAAATATCCCCTCTCCAGCCCATGCGCATTACTACGTTTGCGCCACTCCATAAAAGCAACGAAAGAACAACGGAAGCATGTGCGTTTTGCTTCAAAAAATCACATTATTAAAACTTTAATTACTTTGTTTTTAATGGAGATATCGGGATAATTCTTTTTTTAGATAAGGACCAAGTATATAAGAAGTAAAACAAAACAAAATTGATCGAAATCTATCCGATAGTTTTTGAGTTAAAAGCGAACATTGGAAAACAGCTATCATTTTATTTATATTCACTCGGCGTTGTATGAACCAAACCATCTGGAGCTCATAATACAAACACAGAGAACGATTAAGAGAATTATTTTTTGCTTAAGTTTATAATTTAATATTTAGTTTTTTTTTCAGAGGCGACTGAAATATTGTTATCCATGGCCTTAATGTTCAACCTCGTCATTTATTTAGAAACAATAAAATTAATTATAAAACCACCAACTATTTACAAGTCCCCATTTCATCATTTCAATTCAATTTTGTCAAAGTGAAATTTGTCTCCGGGTTTTTATTCAAGGGCCTCGTTGGGTTTCCATACTATAGTTGGAATCTCCTTGTTCAAATATTGACTCAACTATTGTTCTCCGTTTGTTATTTAGTCGAGGATATGGTGTGTTAATAATTATCAAAAGTTTTAGCTGAAGGAAATTAGTTTTAGTCATCACCCCACCCCGCCATCATCCACACACATAGACACAATTCAATTGGTATTTGAGGTTTACACAACAACAAACCACGATAAGATTTAATTACAACACAATTAATACTGAATATGACATCCATTTAACTTAATTAAAAATTTCCAATGAACAAAAAAAATTTACAATTCTCATATGATCGAGTATTTGTGTATATTATAAGCTTCCATCCATGCCATTATTACGACTACCTTTCCAGTTTTGAGTCTTTGTTCGTTTCAAATACACACACAAACACACAAAATTAAATAATCCCCGAGCCTATTTATTCCCATTATATGCCCCGAAAATCATTGTGAAGTAACGGCGTGTAAATATTATAACTTCAATTCCCTTTCTATTTCGGTCTAATAATTACAATTTAGATTAACATATTGTAAAACAAACATTTCACTATTTGAATTGGAACTTATTCGAGAAAATTTATCAAAGGTTTTTTTTTTGGGTGAAACAGGGAAAGAGACGAGGATTTGAACGATTGAATGTCGAAACTCGGGGTGGTTTTTGGTGGGTTGTTGATTAGTGTTATCTGGACGGTAGATAGAGTCCTTTGTCCATGCTATTGTGACATTGTAAAACAGAGAGTACATCGCTGGCTTATGCTGATAACTCGACGTTGAAATAATAAGTTAAATTGTCAGAAGCCGAGCCAAGTTCACGTCGCTATGTATTGGTGTGTATATAAATGTGTAGGTTATTAGAAGGATTTGTGTTCGTGTTGTATTATTCAAAAGTAAGAGAGAGAGACGAGGGATTTCTGTTTTATTATGCGAATGTTGAGATCATTTTGAAAACCGCACATTGAGTCGTTTAAAACGTTTCGAATAAATATTCAAAAACGAGGTTCGAAACTAATCTGCTTTCGAATAAATTGAACGCAAGTTCATTAAGGGGAATTTTCATATTGAACGTTTTCTTATATTTACCGGTTCTTGAAAGTTGAAAGTAATTTACGCAAAACTTTACATTTAAATATACCTATACTAGCTTTATATAGGGGTGTATACGTAGATTTGATTTGAAATGAAAGAAAAAAAAGTGGATGGGGTACAAAGTTTGGTTTTAGTTAATAATAAAAAAGCTCTGTTGAAATGAAAATAAAAGATTTAAAAGCTTAGGACTTGAAGCATTTAAATTGTATTACTACTGATTGTAAATAGTTATATAGAAGATAGTAATAGAACTTTAACATTGAATATCTCAGGATGTTACTCTTTTAGTTTAAATAGATCATGAAAACGATATTTATTTAATTTGTGTCATTCAAACCTGTTTGTAACTGCTTAGTTTGAAAATAAACCACCATACCTGCAATCAAAAAAAAAAAATTAATTTACGGTCAAAAGTATGGATTAAAAAAAGTTGGAAAAGTTTCTATATTATTTATGTTACATAGTCAAAAAATAAGATTAATCTCAGAACTTCGAAAACTTAAAAAAAAAAACGAAAAAATCATTTGAGAAGCTATTCAGACCAAAGAAAAGCTAATGGGGTGAATTTACGTACAGTGAAGCTGCAAAATTTGAGCATAATAGAGTCAAGGATTTTTTTTTTTTTTTTTTTTTGGTATGATTAAGAATCTGCATTTTACTATAGGAAAACGTTTTTCAGAATAAAATTGATTGAACGTAAATTTGTTTTTTTTTGTGTTTTAAGTCGCTTTAACATCTAAGGTCATATCACGACAGTCTAAACACAAAAAATTTTTGGTCAATTTTAATCTTAGGTCTAGGATCTTAAGTCTAGGATTCAACGGGGATCGAACCCGTACCACTTGACGCATGAAGTGGAGAGAACTACTGCTCTAACCACTGCACCAATAGGTGGCCTTGAACGTAAATTGTGATATCTTTATTATATTTTCCTGATATCTGGGACGACACGTCAATTAAGGTCTTTCATAACTGACCCTAACACAACTAGATCTTTGGTTCACGGAAGGGTCGGTTATGAACGGATCAAGGGGATGGAAACGTGAAACGTGAAAAACGGATCTTCGGGGGTGGAATGATGGAGAAGGGGGTAGAAAGCCAAAAAGTCAAAGAAAATTTAGACATAGGCTATCGAAATAGCCATCATCTCTCTGACAGTCTAAGCTCTAAGCTGAGATTGGAGTATCGTCAATTCCTGGAGTCAGACCGAGTCAAACTTGGTTGGGTTCTGGGACCTAATGGAGTTGAGGGCAATGAAGAAGCTGGTGCTTGCACTAGGGCTGGTTCGATTACCCCTCTCGTAGGTCCAGAGCCTAGAGTGAGTATCACCAAATCTGCTGTCAAAAAGGGATGAAAAGTCGTTAAAATAAATACTGGCCAGAGACTTCTGGGTAGAGATTCAACAAGAAGATGGTGGGGTGAATTGATCACTTGCTCACTGCTGCGATATTACGACTGGGAAAGAACCAACTCAGGACAGTAACGGGACTGATAACCGAATACTGTGGACTGAGAACGCATCTGCAAACTATTGGGGTATCTCTAAAGGATCCCAAGTGCAGAGGGTGTGGGGATAGGGAAGAAAACACGACCCGTGTCATTTTTGACTACAAAGTCTTCATAAAGTAGCGACCCTGTATGGAATAAACGACGCCCAAACAGATACAAATCGCGCAAAAAGCTTCGTACAAGGACTGATTCTGCTAAACAGAATGCAAAAACTATCAGTAAGAATTCTTCTCTATCAAGAATAGATAATCAGAAGAGAAGTACTATAAACCTACGACTGCAGTGCGGAGGAACCAAAAGCATCGTTTTTAAGTTACAAACGAAAGAATTGAATATTTACAAAATTTACAAATTTGAACCTTTTTACACGCCCTCTAGAGGTCAAACTATTGAACAAGGAAAATATTTATATGAAGTCTTTTAGTAGAAAATTGACAAACAAAACATTTATTTTGTATTATATTCTTGTATTTTATATTTTTATAAATGTTAATTCTATATAGAAATAATTACGTAAACATTCAAATTAACGATTTTTTCCTCTCCATGCAGGTAAAAACGACAAAGCAAAGTTTAGGCCACGCATTAAGCACAATGCTGTTCAGCCTTGGTAGATATATGAAATGATAAAAAGATGCCAAGCTTATACTATAGGAATCAGTTTATTAGTTTATGATCCCACAATGTGGGACTTACTAGGTATTAAGCCGATAAGAATAGAATCTTAAACAGCACTCGAGACTAAATTTAAACTTCAGATAACAAAAAGTGGTCGAAATAAGAGTAAGCATAAATTCAACAAATAGTCAGTTCTAGCCTACGACTGGATCATGTTTGAAATGGCTAAGACTGAGTATCTAATAATGGCTCTAACATGGATCAATATGGGCGTACCAAAGTGGCCATGGCCATGGCTCCGACGTCTTACTCTAAAGGTTTCTACATGAGTCATTAGGTTTGTTCGCGGAGGTGATTCTGAACTGCAAATAACGAATCAATCCAAGTGGATAGGATAATCGCCACACGCATACACGCTTATGAACTTATTATTAAGGGTTATTTTCCCGTCAACGAGTTTGAAAATGTTTGGAAGTAAGACGAGGATTAACGAGAACCCACGAAAGACGTTGATGCCTCGTTCACACGAGTCAACTTTAATTGACCGGTTTTAGTTAATCGATCAAAAGTTGAATGAAAAACCTAGTGTGATGACTATTTCAAACTTTTTTTGATCCACTGAAAAGTTGATTACGGTTCTCACACGAGGTTCTTCATTCAACTTTTTTTGATCAACTAAAAACGGGCTACTAAAGTTGACTCGTGTGAACGTAGCATGACAGCGAAACTGGATTTTGAATTAGCCACAATTTAGCAAACTGCGCATGAGTAAGAGAATCGAATTTTTCATCCTAACAAAAATCTGAGGAACGCTATGGATCGCTAGAACCAATTATGAATCGGTAACGCACGCATTTCGTGTGAACCGTGAATATCGAACCGTAACTCGGCTCATAAACTTGAATGGGCTTGGCGATGATCCTAAATCGGTCCTGAACTGATTCGTTATCGATTCAGTATCACATCCGCCAACGAACGGAAAAATCTTTTTTGTTTGAATTTAAGTTTTCTTTTATAACAACACAATTAAAAACCATCATTTGGTCCCAGTTGCTAATGGCTACAGTTGCAAATGGGCCCCATTATTACAACCCCCAGTTTTAAAGTGGTCGAATTGTAGTGTAGTCGCAAGTATCTGATTTTGAAATCCTTTATTATCAATGCCAGATTCACAATTTTTTTAAACATTCCCAAGACTTCGTATTGGGTTAGATTATTACGATGAAATTTTAACTACTTAATACAAATGAAACATTTACACAAATAGTTTTAAGTAGGATAACAAGCAAGATTCAAAAGAACATTTACCGATAAGAATAACCTAAAAAAATTTAACAATAGTTAAAAATAGTCCAAGTTCCGGCTTTCGGTTAAAACATTGAGTATTAAACTTTATTTATAAAAAGAAAATCTTTGATTCTCAAATTTGATTTCTTCCAATTCATTATCCATAAAACCACCATTCCATCTATCAAACGTCTCTCGTTACTTTTCGATCAAAAATAACATTTTACCAAACATAAAAGCAAAATTTAATTATATATAGGTTATATATCGTCCTCTCTTTCGTTCTCATCGTAAAAAATTATTACCAAAACTTGCAAGTAATTGAATTTTCCCTGAAAAATTAGATTAAACTTTTCAATTATGATGCCTCTTTGATTCATTTTATTTCACCACCCATCCCCCCATTCCTCCTACACACCATTACTTTAAACCTTAATAGGGCTGATACACATTAATAAATTTTACAAAAAAAAAAAAAAATAAGGAAATATTGATTTTATTATAATACACAACATTATATTCAATAAACACACTTTCCTGACTTCTTTTCTCATCCTCTTAGTATTTTTTTTCTCTTGGAGGAAACGCTATAAAGTTCTATTAAACTCAAATTATTAATAAAAATGTCATCGTTAAAATAAATAATATGTCAGCGCATGTGGAGAGTCGTTAAAGCAATTTATTAATAAAAATAATTTCAATCTTAAAAATTTAAGAGTGTTATTTTGTGTTGTGCATTGAAGTTGGAATTAAAAGGAATAATAATAAGAGTATTAAGATATTACACATCTGGAAACAAGTAGTTTCATTTAGGTGTAATACGATTAGAATGTCTTACGTGTAGTTACAATATATTAAATTTGAAGATTTTGTCTTAATTTTGAGATGGAAGAGAAGGAGATAGTACGCACTAGAAGAGAGGAGTAAGGTACTTAATGGGAAGTGAGTGCTTCGTATATTTGGCAGAAGTAGTAGAAGAGAAGAATTATTTTCTCTGTGGAGAGGCACTCGTGAAGGCGACATCAACAAATAGGCGGCAGTTCGAAAGATGTAAAACTGTATTCGTTGAAGCGTGAACACATTTTAAAGACATTTCAAAGGGAAATATATTAGAACGATATTTTCCACGAGTTGCCCGATCGGTTATGATTGGGGGAACATTGGTCGAATAAAGGGAGGAAAATTGAAGACGATTCAACATGACTGAACGATGTTATCCGATCATATAAGTAATACATTGCACAAAAGAAAAAAAGTTTCATCAAATTCGGAAATTATTTTTTAACCAACATTCATCGAATTTAATCAAGAGAAAAAATATCAATTAATAATTTTTAAGGAAACCGTACCTATGTACGAACGTAGAATTAATCTAATCTTGTGAAAATTGATCTTACGTCTTGATTCCGACCCCAGTTGCCATAAATGTAACGAATTGAGCTTTTTTCCGCTTAATAAATGTTGATATTAGACCTAAACTTTTCGCCTCTTGACCTTTTCAATCACTTGCAGACGTTTTCCGAATTGCTACAATGAACGATGAGTGAAGAAATGATGAATAATGCGAGGAAGATAAATCGTTGATAAGCCAACAAGGCCGGTTAATTTCAACGAGCCACTTGATTCCCTTTGAACTCGAGAAAAACAAAAAACCTCTGATCCTGACGTTTATTTTGTTTTCTTTAATAATATGTTCAAGCAAAAAGTTTTTTGTATATTAAAATCGGTTTCTTTATCAGTTTGTCGCGTTCTTATTTAACCGGAAAGAAGTTAACGTCGAACTTTTATTTTTTTTATTAAACTATATGCCAAAACATTGCTCTTTAAATGCTCCTTCAGAATCTGCATTTGCTGCAGGTGGAAAGTTAACCGTTAAGTAGTTATTCATTATTTAAAAAAGTTTTTTTGTTCAAAAAATTGCTCCTCAAATGCTCTATCCGGATCCACAATTGCTGTAGGTATTTGATTAACCGTAAATTAGTCAATTTTTAAGAAATTTGACATAACCTCAACAATTAAAATGGCTATTAAAATCCAAATTACTTACTTTTTATTAACATTTATCCGTTCAAAAAATTGCTCCTCAAATTTTCTTTCCAGATCCACAATTAGTCCAGATGTAAAGTTAACCGTTAATTATATATTCAATTTAAAAAAAAAAAAAAAAACTAAAATCTCAAGAATTAAAATCGCTGTAAAATCCAAATTAATAATCTTTGCTTAAAGTTTTTTCATTTAAAAATTGCTCCTCGAATGCTCTTTCCGGACCTACAATTGCTCGAGATATATGATTAACCGTTAATTAGTTATTTAATTTTGAAGAAATTAGACATAACCTCAACAATTTAAATTGTTTATTTGAAAAGAGCATTTAAGCAGCAATTTTTTTTTGAAAAAGAAAACTAAAAAAAATATTTTTTAGTTTGGATTTTGTAGCGCATTTAATTGTTGAGGTTATGTCTAATTTTTAAAAAATTGAATAACTATTTAACGATTAACTTTACACCTGGAGTGATTGTGGATCTGAAAAGAAAATTTGAGAAGCAATTTTTTAAACGAAAAAACTTTAATAAAAAGTTAGTAACTTGGATTTAAATAGCAATTTTAATTTTTTAGGTTATGTGTAATTTTTTTAAATTTGAATAACTAATTAACGGTTAACTTTACATCTGGAGCAATTGTGGATTTGGAAAGAAAATTTGAGGAGCAATTTTTTGAACGGATAAATTTTAATAAAAAGTTAGCAATTTGGATTTTAATAGCCACTTTAATTGTTGAGGTTATGTCTAATTTCTTAAAAATTGAATAACTAATTAACGGTTAATCATATATCTAGAACAATTGTGGATCTGGAAAGAACATCGGAGGAGCAATTTTTTGAATGAAAAAACTTTAAGCAAAGATTATTAACTTGGATTTTACGACGATTGTAAATGTTGAGTTTTTGGTTTTTTTTTTTAAATTGAATGACTAATTAACGGTTATCTTTACACCTAGAGCAAATGCAGATTCTGAAGGAGCATTTGAGTAGCAATTTTTGACATATAGTTTAATTTAAAAAATAAAAGTTCTACGCTGACTTCTTTCCGGTTCTTATTTACTTTCCTTTTTAATCATAAGTACTTTAGTTTATCATATAAAATAGTTTGTTTTAAATGATGAAGAACATAAGAAGTAGATATACTTTTAAAAAAATATTTCAAAAATAAGCGTATAATCTTTGTGCTAAACAAGTCTCTTATCAAGTATCATCAACTTTAGGTTTTCATTGATATCTCGAAGAAATTCACCGCTTTATAAGAGGACATAAAAGAAATAAAGCCCAACCCAGTACTGGAGAACGTAAGATCAGTTTTAATGAATGATTCAGGTAATGTTTCCGTTACAAAGGTTCTTTAATTGGAAGCGGATAATTCATTATGTATATTTGAAACGTTAAAAAGTTAAAATGTTTGTACTGATTCATATTACACTTGAAGCTTGATATTAGTTCATTTTTAAAAGTTAGATAATCCTTTACTAACACATTTTTAAGTCGTAATAAAGTTGAGCTCTTAGTTTTAATTTCTTTATTCTAACAAATGCTAGATTAATAAGAGAAAAGCACAGAAAGCTCAGTGAGTGTTTGCATAGTGCAATCGGGAAAATTAAAACTATTTCTCTTAATCCCGTTACGATTAAAAATGTGCAATCCTATAATAAGGACTGCGAATATATAAGTTTCCTGAATCAATATTTTTTAAACCAATAAAAATCGTATTAACCTAAAATTAGTTCGTTCAAGACAAAACATTTTCCAATGAATTTTGTAACAGTTTATTTACATTAACTAATTCTTTTTTATGGTTTATTTTATGTCGTTCTAACTATTTGGTTATTTCACGATATCTTGTTAACTTTATTACGGGTGGTTATAGCACGTGCTCTCTTTGAGAGTTCTCCAATAGGCGCTAAAGCCAGGGCCCTCCGGATTCAGTATGTCCTGCACTTGTGCTGTCCCAAAATTTAGAATTTCGGACAGTAGATGTTCAACGTCAGCTCTTCTCCACATGAGTGACAAAGAGGTCCGGGTTTCCACCAGAGAATTACTTATAGGTTTGTTCACATACGTTGATGCTAAAACACTACTAGAAAGACAAAGAGCAAGAGACAAGAGTGTGTGAAAAAATGTTTCAGCTTACAGCCGATCGGCCCCATTAGGCCGAGAGTCGGGCTATGTACGTCAAGCTATTTTCGTGACAATCGCGTATATCGACACTGATTTGGCGATGTTTAAGCACTGGCTAACCAGTATGTAACTCAAGCGAACTTGTCACTTTATTTTCGTCACTCACTCTTGTCTCTTGGTCAATGTTGTCTTGCTCTTTGTCTGTTTGTCAGTGTTTGAACATCATCAGCAGGACAATAGGAACAAACCCAATATGTCATCTTAGTGTCCCTGATTCTAAGACGAGCAAAGGTTCCCTTCTCAAACTAACTCTTATAAACATTAAATAACGATTTGTTTACGGTTCTTTATGGTTGAACCAAAAAGAGTTTGCTATTAACTAACATAATCAAAATAAGCATTTTATTGAATGCTCAGTAAGTCAATTCGTTTTAAAATAAGATTTTACCCCACAAAAATTTTTCTCTGTTCCTTTAATAAGTAATTGGACTGTTTATTTTGAAAGTGGTGTGAGTCCATTTTTATAAATGAGATATCACGTTAGTTATGCATAATTTAAAATCGCCTTGGCGCCTTTAACCAAGATGCTATCTCTATTACTAAAGTAAAATATAAAGATATCATTTATTATTTTATACACCTCCGGGATATCATGAATATTTCAAAACATGCAGGGTATAAGTAAGTAAATACTACCAATATCATGTAATTTTAAAAATTAAATTAACGTCTAAAATTAAAAATACTACTTCTATTTTATATCGTATCATTATATTCAAACAAAATTGGATTAATAGAAGGATAACTTAAGTTATATTTGATTTTTCAAAATTGAAATTAAACGGTTTTTACAATTGACTTGTTTTTAAAGTGTTGTAAGTTCATTTGTGTAAATGTACATAATTTAAGTTAAATTGGCCTAAAACAAATTTATATAATCAAACTGCATATTGATAAATCAGTAGGAACATTGCCAGGCTTGATAATAGTTAACCTAAATGTATTATTGACAAAAATGCTAAACTTCACTTAAATATATCGAAGCAGGAGGAAATGGACTTACACCACTATCAAAATAAACGGTCCGAATCTTGAATATTCAAGAAAAAAATATTTTTCCATTATTGCACAATTCGTGACTTAGATCCAAATGTATAAATATGAGATCCAAATAGAGCTCTTTCATAATAGGGTCCTCATGATATTAAAATAAGGTTTGCCTTTTTGAGGCGAACCTAACGAGGTCCATACCAAGATAATCATCAGGATGACCTCGTTACAGAAGAAGTCATTTCATATAAGGTTTTCTTGATCAGATCTAAATGAAGTTTTTTTTAGGATGATCTTATCACAACAAAACTCATTTTGCAGCATAGTTTTTATGATAAATATTAATATAAGCAATCTTGGCTTCATAAACTAACCATATAAGAATGAAATGGGAATGAAACATTATTATGGGTAGTAATTATTGTTTTTTAAACTATTCTACAAACTAAACCTTTGCCAAACCACGTTAGTTTTTAATTTTCTACAAGAAAACTAAAAAAAATAAATAGTTCTATTTATTACTATACATGAGATTAATAACAATTACTACAACAATGTTAAAATAATCCAAGATATTTCATTCATTAGAATAGCACGAAACAACTTTTCTTTTAAAAAATAAAATTGGTTGCGTGTACTTATGTACGCGCGTGAGAAGTTATACTTCTTTGGCATCATTAAAAATTAGTTCTTATTAATTGCATTCAAATAATCAATTTTAAAAAATTATAAATTAATATTTAATAGTAACATATATATTTAAAGATATAATTATTAAAAATAAAATTAAGAGAATAATATTTTAATCTATATCAATAAATAATATCAAAAGGAAGGTGCCAGACATTTATAAAATTTGTCAGGATCATTTTTCTGGTTAACAATTCATGCATGTCAGGAAAACGAAGCTTCTTAGAAATTGCGAAATAAATTAAGTAGCTACTTTTCAAAGTAAATGTTTTAATCTTATTCAGGCTTTGTTTTGCTAAATTATTATTCTAAGATGGAATGCAGACGTCATTTTCATCACTAAACTCCAAATAGTATAACAGCTACTGCAAAATTCGAGAAAAGAAATAACTTATAATATTTTTGAGTTGTAAGTGTCATTTTGATATATAATTATTTTTAATTTAAATATAAAAATAAATAAATAAGTAAATAAATAAATAAATAAAACAAAAATTCAAATTACGCGCGCCAAGTTAAAAGAAACCGAGTGGTTTTGCGGCCAACTTCATTTTGTTAATTTTTATCTCAAGATGGCCGCCCATCTAAAAATTTCCTTCTCATCATTTTTTCATAACGCGCCAAAGAAGTATAACGTCAAACAATTTCAGTTTGTACTCGTTAAAAGTATAACGCTACTTAAAGTATAAAAGGAATAAATTTTAAGAGTCAAATTTTTCAAGTCAAATCGATTCGGCTTAGCCATTAATTTCATGGGAAATTTAGGCCGATGCGTCGCGTCGCGGTCATAAACAATGAAATTGCCGAATTATGCAAATGGAACTCAATTTTTATTTTAATAATGCGCCATAAGTCAGCCGATTTTGATGTATTGGGCAATTAGTCTTGGAGATATCAATGCGAGATGTGCACATCTTAGTCATTGTAAATGAGATCAATTCAAACGATTTGTGTGTATGGCGTTGCGATTTTTTCTATATATATATATATATATATATATATACGCGCGTATTCGGTAATGTATTCCGTATAAATTTTTTTTGTCTGACGGTGACAATTTAAAAACGACGAAATTTTCATGCGTGAAAACAAAGCCCGAAATATAAATCAGTGTTCAACTATAGCAAAATATAAATGGTAACCTTTTTCTCATATTTTTTTTTTCAACCGCATATAACGACCTTTTTTTGCCAACTAAAAACTTTTATTTTAAATTGATTTCAAATGAAAAGCACATTATATTCGTTCTATAGTATATACCTACACATTTTTTTTTTAGTTGTTTTTGTTGTGAACAAAAGCCAATGTAATTTCTTTAAATAAGAACACAATAAAACAGAAATTTAGCGGGGACAAAGAACAGGATTTACAGTGGAGTCCCTGTCGACGCATAATTTGAAATATTATTACGTGAAAAATATGGGAGCTTTAAGCTTTTTGATTTGAAAACGACGATGAGTTGCTCTCGGCTAAATTAATGCAAAACAATTCGGGATTTAAGATTGAGGTTTCGGCGAAAATCTCGCCGAAACGATGCGGGTTGAAGCAATTTCAAGATGATGTCTCATTATATTTTTTTCTTGTATGAATAAACAGGTGGTTTTCGTTTGAATTTTTGAAGCGAGAGAAGAAACACACACACACACATACATGCATACATAATAAAGACAGGAAAAGATGAAAGATTATTATTAAAGATTGAAAGTCCATTGATGAATAAATCTTTTGTCACAAGAAAAGAAATCCCATGTTCATATTCGATATGTCAATGTATTTCATATATGAATGGGCGAGTGGGATTTAATCATTGATTTGAACTTTTAAGCCTGATCGAGGCAAGGTGTTCAATGTTCATAGATACAAAACACCCACACGATAATTTGTTGGGTTTTTTGCTGTATTCAAATCGTCTCGTGACAACCAATAAAATTTAAAATCAACGCAACATTCAAGTACTAATAAGCGAACGTATTTAAAACCGTTATAGGCGAGACGTTTTACTATCCAAAATATAAATAGAGATGAATGAAACGTTTGTGTTATATTCGAAATCGATGAGAGAAACTAAATATATAAAGGTCTTATGCAAGTGCCAGTCACATTCATTTCTCGAGTATTTGCTCGCCCATTGAAGGCAATTTATTCGCCTACAATCAGTGTCATTTAGTACGTTTTTCAAACACTTGCATTTATCAACATAATATACAAGATACATAAAATCGTATGGCTATTTTTTTAATTTTTCGGTCATCAAAAGAAAAGATCTAAGTACAGGTTGTTTTACAATAAATGCACTAAAATCAAGAAAATGATTCGTTTATATCCGATGAAAATGCTCGAATCATTTTATGAGTATCTTTAGCACTAAAAAGGCTGAGGTGTTGTTGGGTTGTAACTGATTCTTTGACTAGTGAACTTTTCTCGTCAACAATGACTCTAAAGTTCATTCAGTCATTGAATCGCTATAATGGTCAAACATTTAATCTGGATTAAAGATATTTTTGCTTACATACAAAAATATACCAATAAATGTCAAAGGTTGAGCTTTTTTAAAAAGCTTTTCTTAAAGGTCTTCACATAATCTCAATCTTAGTACGCAGTTAAGCAAATGTTGGTAACGTCACTATGTTTTCAGGTATCATTTACATAGTTCTCAAGCCTGCAGTGCTTCAAAACCCTCATTTGCAACGATAAACTGTGCACGGAAAAAAATAGTGATGTAAAATTTACAACTAGTAATATTTTTACTGCACTTTGTGTTCACTATAACCACAAATGTAACATTAGATAACACACTGTGTTGTATTCAGCTCTAACGTATAAAATTTTTAACTACCATAGTGTAGTAAATATATGTAGCTGTTACAACTGCTGAGTGTTGTACAATTAACAAATTTTGGCGTTTGCGCATGCGGCGCGTACAACATAACCAATAATTTCGACAAATAAATCCAAGTGTCAAAAGTTCAACTACATTTTTACTTGTTCGTGTTGTAAATAATACTACAGTTTTTTAATTACACTTGACTGGTAAACGTTACCACACGTGGTGTCATCCTATATAATACGAGTTAATGTAGTAAAATTAACAAGGAATGTTGTTAAATCTACAACACATTTTTTTCCGTGTGCAGTTCATTCAATTAACAGAGCTCTTTTAGTGATCAATTGGCTATATTGTACGACTAAATACACTACGAAAGTACTGTAGTGAATTAGGCTTTTGATTTTTTTTTTTGTGATAAATGGAAAGATCATTTTTTATTTTTTCGCAATAATTTCAAATTTATATCAAAATAAAAATAAATGTTTAAATCCAGTACCGGAGACACGCCGACAGCTCCCGAACAAATCCGAGCGTGTGTGACGTCTTAATGGTAGTTTTCATAGAATGTTTTGATCTATTTAATTCTGTTGTCATGGTTAAATCGTTTTTAGCAGTAAATTTTTAATATTATTGACAAAAATCACACGTCATAGCCGTAAACGCTCTATTGTTATTAAATAGCTCTACCATTATGACGTCAAAACTATGGTAACCAATCGTGGCGCGTTCACAGTCACGTGATTTTTTTTTAATTTTATCAATTTTTAATTGCTTATAATTAATTGAAACAAATTTTTTTCAAGTTTTTCGCATTAAATATCATTATTATTAATAATAAAGTTTTAAAATACATAAAAAAGCTAACTTAGTTTTTATAGATTATAGTCAATATTAAAGTACCTAAAAATTAGTATATTTAACGTGAAAAATAGATAAAACAGTGTGGTACACCGTGTGGTCACACCTTTCAATGTTAAAAAATTTGATCAAATTTCAACATTCGTATCGACAAACGTTATTTTAAATAACATCCTTTTTTATCTTAAGTTTTGACAAAATAATGACGTGACCACACGGTGTGTCACATACTTTCCAAATTTTAATTAAATTTAATAATCATTTTAAAAAACATGAATACTTCAATTGTTAAAAAAGCCAAAATTGGAGAAAAAATGTTGATGTATCGTTAGGTTTACCTAAGGTTACCTTTTTTAAGGTAAACATATTTTTTTTTACTTGAACTTTTGTGACCACACGGTGTGTCACACATATTTTTCAATGCTTGACCAAAGTAAATGGCTCTTGTAAATAAACCAAACCTTCGGTGTTGCATAAAAAAGATTGTAAGTAATGGGGAAAAAAAAACTGTGACGCACCGTGTGGTCACGCAATTAAATCTTTGGAAATTGGAAAAATTTAATTCTTTTCCCTTTATCAACTAAATACAGCCTTAAAAAAATAAGTTTAACGAATTAAAACTCGAATATAGCACTTATATTCAGTTCGTTATGAGGAGGCAATATCGGCTTCTAAGCCAATTAAAGTAGGAATTCCTTAAAGTAGTGCTTTGGGGTCATACCTGTGTTTAATATATGCACATGACATGCCATACGTACACATGGGATGCTCACTTTCAAGGTTATTACCTTGCTCTGACGTCACTGGTTTGTTGTTTCTGACAGAAGCCAGTAGAGGCGTTAGAAGCCATTAGCTATCTGCTAATCTGCTATCGTTGGTTCTTATCGTTCTTATGATTTTAATTGAATAATAATGATATACCAAAACACTGGTTTGTTGACTGACACAGGAATTCAAAATATATAGCTAAGTAAGGTATAGATTCTAAAAGAATTACATCTTAATTATTCAATTGAAATAAAATAACAAAGAAAAATCAAATTAACATTTATTATGTTCATGAAAATTAACTATTGACATAATAAAAGTTTAAATTTTTTGTTAAAGGGATTGAATAATTAAAATAAAAAAAGTGGTTGCGTTTACTTATGTACGCGCGTGAGAAGTTATACTTCTTTGGCATCATTAATATTAAGGAAGGACAAAGGAAGCTGTCAGACGTTTATAAAATTTGTCAGGATCATTTTTCTGGTTAACAATTCATGCATGTCATGAAAACGAAGCTTCATAGAAATCGTGAAATAAAGTAAGTAGCTACTTTTCAAAGTAAATCTTATTCTTATCTTGTGTTACTAAATTATGATTCTAAGATGGTTGAATCATTTCAGAATCCCATATTTCGTGATAACTAAGAATATGCATGAAATGCAGACGTCATTTTCATCACAGCTACTGCAAAATTCGAGAAAAGTAATAACTTATTTTTTAATAATATGTGTCATTTGTGTATATAATTATTTTTAATTTAAATATAAAAATAAATTAAACAAAAATTCAAATTAAATTACGCGCGACAAGAAACCGAGTGTTTTTGCGGCCAACTTCGTTTTGTTAATTTTTGTCTAATGGCCGCCTTAACTTCAAAAAGCATATTTTATTAAATATAGTAGTGCCAACCAAATTTAGTCCCCAGGTAGAATCCCCCACAAACCAACGATAGTTAATGGCCTTTAACGCCTCAACTGGCTTCTGTCAGAAACAACAAACCAGTGACGTCATTTTCAGAGATCAAAGAAACACCGCCTAGTCAAGTGAGCATACCTTATGTATCTAAAAACCTTGATAAGTACAGCACCCCACAACAGCTCAATATGTTGATGACATGGTATATCTAGTGAAGGATTAAACTCACCAGCTCGCTAATATTAGACTATAGGTAGTCCTAAATAATATGGATCATCATAATTTTCCTAGTAGATTTTAACAAAGCAATAACGTGACCACATTGCATGTCATAAATGTTCTTCTAATTCAGCTGAAAAATGCATTTTACCTGATTTAAAACTATTTTGAAACTAACGATTATAGTTGGAAAGAAAACTCGCGATAACCTAAGATTTGATATCCGATCAAATTTAAATTTTATTAGTGTTTGAGCCAAGTTTCTTACAAACTGCAATTCATGTGTATTATTGTTTATTACCACAGTTTTTTAAGTGTTTCAAACTTATTTCCTTTTATAAGATGATTCAAAACTTGCATTCAATATCTTACCAACTTAAATACTACAGGTGCACTAAGAAATATCTTCATAAATCTTTTTGGTAATATAATTTCATTGATTTTTAGGTCATCAAAAGCAAAAGCTTAGAAAGAAAATGTTTTATCATTTTCAATGAATATAATAAAAGGTCAGAAAGTGTCACAAAAGTAACAAATTGTGGCTGTAATTTCGACTTTGATTACTTGGCAAGTTCCCCGTTGAACGATCATCTCGAAATTGATTCATCACAAACCCGAAACTGGCCGGTAATCGATATTTAAAACATTCAAGTCGTTGTTAACTTTTTTAGTGCTCGATGTATGTTTTCGTTATATTATAGTGTGACGTTTTATTCTGCCATAAAAATTTTATGACAATCCCCCCGATAGAATCCAAACTTGGATTTCCGCAGTCCTCTCCATTTATATATGTACCTATAGCAAAGAGACAAACAAACGCGTGGATTTTTTTTTTAATGATGACAAACCACTCATTGAAGTCATTAAAGATTTCGTAATAACCGAAAAAACAAGTTTATTAAATATTTTATAACTAATTCGCTTGAGTCGATCTGTACCTTCAACAGGTATACATACAAAGGCATTAAATAACCAGCCAAATCCCACACACGCACAACTAGACATTCACATCCTACTCAAACTAACTGTTAAATTTTTTTTTAAATTATATTGCATATCTAATTATATTCCCTGGAGTCAACTCAAGTTTCCATGAATTACAGGTAGATTACTTGTGTCAGATAACACATAAAATATATTTCGAAAATAGTGGAATATAGTTGATATGAAATTGCTTTTTGTCCTAATAAAGTTTTCGAGTAAACATTAGCTCATTAAAACTTTTACGTTGAAACGTTTTCGTATTCTTATTTTCTTCTCTCCTACATTTGTCTTTATCGTTCGTCTTCCAAGAAAAACTAATTTTGCTTAGATCAATTATATACCCGCAAAGTTTTCAACTTGAATAAAATTTCGTCGCAAAGACAATAAAGGATCTAGCTCAATAGCCATAAGCAAAGTGCCCCAGGCAATTTTTGAAAAATGCTTCCGTGTGCTGATTACTCTCCATGAAAAACTTATTGTGGCGCAATTTTAACCAATTTTTATTTTTTGAGGGTGGTTTTTTACATCAACCCTTAAAGTGACACATTTTTTTAAAAATGTGAGAAGTGCATTTATTATCTATCTTTCATTTAAAAAAAGTCGCTTTAAGAAATTAGTTGTTATTATTATTGTTATTCTTGGTTTAATCACTGTGTAAGATAGCTGAATTTTTGCACTTTAGGTTTGGGAATAGACTTAGGTAACTCAAAAGTTGTCATGGCGGATAAAATAATTTCTTATATGAAGGAACGTCAATTAGAATTTCAATCGATGTAAAAAAAAAAGTTTTCAATGATAAATTCTACGGGTTTAGTAGACATTACCAGAACTACTGAAGAAGATCTTAAAATAATATTCAACGGCACTTATCAATTGGCGCAAGCAGTTTGTTATCTTTTCAAAAATAATAACTATTATACTATTAAAATACTATTGATTAGATGGTCTTTATAAATCAAGACGTAAAAAACGTAAGCCAGCAGAAAAATAAATTTTTAGTCGATTTCCAAAACTATATCGACAATTAGGTATAGAAGAAGAATCCTATAGCGACTAAGCAAAGGTTATATTCAATTTCTAAATTAAAATAATACTAATATAATACTAATAATTTCTAAATTACTTTTATTTCAAATAAATTATGATTCTAATTATTTTTAGTCATAACAAATAAAAATATAACTTGATTCAAATAATAATACCAATAATATTAGAGTATATACGTAGGTAATATAAGATCCAAAATAATTACAAGTAGGTATTATTTAGCAAACTTTCGTTGAATTTATTATTAGTATAAAGAATGGATAAAAGATCCCAGCAATATATTGTTAATAGGTCTATTCAAAATTTTCAAAAATTAATTTCTGTCTCAGGACCGTTTTTCTTGACGAAAACCATATTATGGCATATATATAATATATATACAAGCCATAAAGCAATAAATGCATTTACGAAATGCATTGACTCATAGCTGTTTATTACAAACCTGTCCCTGGATGACCTCATTTTGGTGGTGAGCGACAACTAATTTTTTAAAGCAACTTTTTTTAAATGAAAAATAGATAATAAATGCACTTATCACATTTTTAAAAAAAAGGTGTCACTTTAAGGGTTGATGTAAAAAAACCACCCTCAAAAAATAAAAATAATATTTATCATCATTTATAGATTTACGAAAATTCTGAAAAAAATATATATTATACGTTTTATTAATATCTACGTACAGTTTTAATTTCATGAAAAAATCTTCAATAGTTTTCTTGAAAAAAAATTTTAACTTCTGGGGTAGTTTCCCCCGTAACTCCAATACAAGTGGGGGTAGTGGGTTAAAATTGCGCGACAATAAGTTTTTCATGGAAAGGAATCAGCACACGGAAGCATTTTTTAAAAACCGCCTGGGGAACTTTGCTTATGGCTATTGGGCTAGATACTTTAATTAAAGAGATTTTTCTGGTTTCATAATTATTAATATCATACCGTTATTGTGTACAGATAAACGTGGATATATAGAGTCGTTATATATTTGGCACGTTCGTGTATGCAAATTATTTAAGTCAATCGAGATTAGAAACTGGAGAGGAAATGCATACGTTAGAACCGAGGGAACGTATGCTGTCTTAATCGTCTCGACAAATTAATTTCAAGATGAATTTCCCTCTATCATATTATTGCAGTGGTACAGGATTTTAGTGGGACCAAAAAAAAAAAAAAAAACGAAACAAAAGCTCTATAATACCAACGATGCACACAATACGTGGAAGAAAACTTGGAAAGTTCGACCAACTTTTCGTTATTTATCGCTTCATGTTTCTAACGGGAGCAATTCATACCAATACAACGCAACTTTCGAGTGTACACCACTTTATCGATCCCCAAGGATTTCGACTTGTGTCTTACATATAATTACAATCATGAAAAGGCAACAACGAGAAGAGAAAAAAAACGCCGTTTTCGTTAATATTTAATTATTTTACGAGATCAATTAATAAGTGTTGGCAACAAGCAGCACACGTGCACACATTGGAGAGACCAAGAGAAAATTGGGGTGGAAATTTACGGGTTGAACCGTTTGAGAGTTTTATCAGAGTGGTAATATTCATAAAGGGAAACATTAGAAGATAACGGGTAGAGTTACTATTTTATACCTTTGAGATTATTTTGGCAAAAGGTCTCAGACTCCCCCGGTGTACGTATGAGAGATACTGTGTACGAGAGAATAATCAACGCCTTGTTTTAAACACTATCGTATTCTTTATTATTCATGGACTCTCTGTTTTCGAGTGGTAAATAGGACTCGATAGCCTATTTAACCCGGAAATGTAAAGAGAGATTTTTTTTCCAACTATTAAAACCGAGACCTGATTTTTTAATAAATATTAACAAGACTAGGAAAAGTAAAATTGAAAATAATGAGAAATAAAAATAATTTTTTCTCAAAACGCTACTCTTTCATTCATTTGGTGATAATCTATATATTAATACGTGAAGCAAAAATTTTTAACCCCTTTTACCGAATATTATATGAACGGAGGAGTATGAAATTTGGCACAATTGAAGTTTATATGGGGAAGTTGCGTTATGAAATAATATTTTTTTATAATAATGCTTCAAAATACCTTAAATTAATGAAAAAAGACGTCACACACACTACCACGCGTTTGGCACACACAGACACACAATACACACATTCATGTAGATTTTTAAATCTCAGTTGTTCAGTTTGACCACAGACTTCAACCATATTCCAAATGTCATTATTCAAACAAAATATTGTGAAAGGAATTTAAATTTTGAAATTGTAATTATTGAAATTGAAGGAAACAAATTTAACCGATTATTTGATTATTGAGTAATATTATTAAAAATATATTTAAAAGATACGTATAACTTCAAATACACAACGTTTTAACCATTTTATTTGGTCTTCATCAGGTGTTTCTTAATTATTATATAACGTATAAATAATTCATACTATATTCTTTTGGCAAAATCAGTCAAATAAATTACACAAACAATTAATTTAGGTAGGTAGGTACTATTTGAAAAAAAAAGCTTAGCTTAATTCAAAGTTTTAAACAGGACTTCTGCAGCCTATTTCCATTTTTTTACCTTTGGCTTTTAAATGAAAAAATCTAAACATAAAGGTACTTTTGTTTTACCTTTGAACGTAAGAAACTCACTTGAAATTACTTCTGATGTTTCATAGTCATATTTTTTTTTGTTTGTCTAAAAAATATTTCAGAATACTGTAATTTGAATTGACATACAACACTATAAAAAAAAAAAACATCTGCTGCGTGGCGTCACAGTACTACAGTACTTTTACTTTCATTTATGAAACTCGCTGTTGGTTAAAAGAAATATATAAGCACCTTATAACTATACATAGCAGAACTATATGCATACAAGTATACAACATATATGTATTTATGAATTCCCAACCTTCACCCCAGAACCGTCCTTAATCGAATTTTCCGAGGAAAAAGTTTCAAATAAAAGTTGTAGTCATTAATAATTCTAAAAACTATCGTAAGTTTAAAGAAAATCTTTGCAGCCGTTTTCGAAAAAATTTGAAAAAGCTCAAAAACTCCGAGAATAAAGTGGAGCTTTTGGTTAATCAATTTCAACTAAAAGCTTCACGGCAAAACAAGATATAATATGAAGGAAAATTTCCAAGTTTGGTGAAATTCGGAAAAGCGTTCGATACGATATGGCTGTCACACACAGGCACACACAGACATGTTTCTAAAAACTACTTTTTTGGACTCAGAGGACCTCAAAACATGTATGATATGAACGAATTGATATTTAGTTTTGAAATTTTTAGAGAATATTCTGAAATAATTTTGTAAAAGATTTATGGAAGAAAAAAAATAAATATTTTGAAACCTCTACACCTATTTCCTCCCTTAACTTAAAATAAATATTTTCAATCATTATATGATGCACTTTCTTTAAATGAACCTTGAAGAAAAAATTAGTCAAAAAATTATTTTCCAAACATTCGCAAATGCAATTTATTATCTGCTGTAGTTAGCTTAGTAACTAAAGTTTTTGAGGCAGTTACAAGTGAAGTGTACCCTTAGGTATGTAAAAATTGTAACGAATTATGGTCGAATTTCGACCACTGGGCGACCTCTAGTTGGTAATAATTTTGTCAAATCAAAGATCGTGTAAGATATTTAGTGTTAGAAGATTCTTATGATTTTACTTCTGTGTTAGTTTGAAAAAATAAAATTTAAGGGTTTTATAAACGAAGTTTTTTTTATATAAATGTTGATTAAATATAATTTATTACCAAAAAAAATGTTAAGGAAATAATAAACTATTACCCTAATAAATTGTTTTATGTACCTACCTACAGAATCCTATAATGTTTATTCTACATGCAACTAAACTACTCTTATACATTTCGTGCTTTATCTCGTAAATGGTTGATTGTATGAACATTTGCATGAAAGGATCAAACTAGTAGAGAACTCGGTGTTCTACAAATTTGTAAATGTGGCTCAAAATGACTTTAAGAGCATAATAAATGAGATAATTTTAAGGACTCGTTTCCTCGGTTTTTTCTCCAAGTTCCTTCCACACAAGCTTTATCTCGAAAATGATGCTAGAAATCAAACTCATAGAAAATTTCATGTTTTATAATTTCGTATATAACTCAAAATGTACTAAATAACTAATTTATAGCTTTTTTGGATTGGATTTTTCATAATTTGACCCATTGCAAGTGTTTAATGCAAAACATCTTTGAAAAATCAAAGTTTTTGAAAATGAATAAAAAAGTACTGAAAAAAACATTTTTCAAACCTCTGCTTTCCCATTAGTTGTTCTCGATAATATCCTAGTTATATAATTGAAGACTGGACTTTAATAACGGGCTAAGTGCCAAAAAAATTGAGTTAGGCCCGAAAAACCAAGCTAATGTGTCATATTACCAACAATATAATAGCATAGGCATTTAGCTCACTTTTTCGGGTTTAACCCAACATTTTATTTTGGTACTTAGCTCGTTATTGATGTTCAGTCTTCAATTTTTAAAGCTGTCAATATGCATATACAATATGCTATTTATTTTAATTATTGATTAACAACATAAACGGAAGAAGTTCAACTCTTTCGAGTGCTCGTTCATTTTTACGTTTTTAGACTGCACTTTTAACAAATTAATCTGTTAAAAATTTCATGAGACGCGAGATATTTTAAAAACCGTCTAATTTGGAAAAATAAATTAAAAAGTTCTGAAAAAATGTTTTTTCAAAATTGTTTTCCTATCGGTTATTATTAAGATAATGTAAGTTTCGATAAAAATTGTAGAGTTGGCCTAATTGTGAAAAATATGACCTAAAAAAAATCGCGAAGAGACTGAGACTGTTGACCTGGCACAATCGAATTATGATTAGATGACATACTGGTGGTGGCCCAAAAGGCTATAAGGCAGAAATGGCTGAGAGAATGGCAAGAAGAAGCAAACAACAAACTTCAATCGATCACGGACACAATAAATATTTGGAAGACCTCCCTAAGAACTGATAGAGTTGAAGAAATGCAAATCTTCCGACTGACAGAAGGGCATTGCATGTTCTCGCATGAGCAATATTGAAGAAGGATGAACCTCTTATTAGTGAGACAAAAAAACAGTAAAACTATGAAGGGTATAGAAGGAGGGCAATCATTAGTGGATGATAAATTCAAACTTCAAAAAGAAAAAAAACCGTGACAGTTGGTTGGCGATAAAAAGGTACTATTGGTATCCCTTGATATTGGCCACGTATTCCTATTGTACCACTACGCACAGTACTTCCATAGTACTGCCTAACACTGCCTGTACTGTGACATTACCTTCAGGCTTGTATGATTTATGCACTTATGAGTCATTTATTGAGTGCAAATACAATAAAACAAAAATATTAGAAAATTTCAAAAGGCATCTTCTTATTTCCATAACTACCGTGTCCACTAGTTGAAATATTTAACTTAAATTTGAAACAGAAATTACAAAATGGTAACATTTTCGTTCTCTGCAATCACGTCAATTATTTTCAAATATTTGAACCATATATACTGTTCAAGTACTGCAACCAATTGCAATGAAATAAACGAAATTTTCCATCTGGTTCTGTGACAGAAATGACTCCAAGCTCTTAACACGGAGATTGTCCTCCTTCTACACCTTATGGTGTAGAAGGAGGAAAAAAAATTTAATTTTTTTTTTCAAGAGTAATCTATGGACAGTAGCCGATGACCCTAAAAAAATGCTGGCAGATAATGTGGACGACATAAGAAAGCTGTTCTTGTAAGAGGTCTTGTAGCAAGTTATAGGATTGTGAGAACTGGTGTAAAAAGTAGTTTATAAAAAGGATAACTAGTGTCGATGAATCATAAACAATGACCAAAGAACAATTGCGATTAAAAAAGTTAAAGTCAACTATTAATAATACTAATTTTCAGGTCTTAATAGTTTAATACTTTAAGCAATTTTAACCAATTTTTTATTTTAACAATTTCTTTCCTTTTTACACTAAGTTTCGTCGGTGTTATTCCGACTTCATCAGGTATCTTGAAAATTGTTATACCAAATATAATTTGAATATAAATTTAACAATACAAAATTGCATGTGTCAAATATTCAGATAGACAAATGTTTAAAAATTTTAAACATTTAAACATTTGCCTATCTAAATATTTGACACCTGAAATTTTATATTGATAAATTCATATTCAAATTATATTTTTATTATATTTGGTATGTATTGTTAAATTTATATTCAAATTATAGTTTTATTGGCACGAGTAAGATTAGCGTGGCGCTTTGAGTATTTGAAATCGCCCAACTTTATGCTTTTATGTAACCATAAAGTAAGGCCAATAGAAGCTAAATAGCGTGTCAATTATCCCAAAATCAAAAATCGAAATTTCAAGAGAAATCGATAAATTTTGACGTCAGCGTGAGGCCTGAGCAAGCCATTTGCAAAATTCAAGGTTTGAGTAACTATGGGAACTTACATGGTCCAATTTGAACACTCAATATATTTTTTATTTGCGGACACGTTTTCAATATTAAATTTCCATTGAGTGATAATAATTTCCATTTATTTTGCCATTTATAGGATATTTATTTCATAAACATCAGAAATAATACAAAATTTCAGGAATAAAACACAGAAAACACCATAAAATTAATGAAATTCTAATTAAAGCACAAACGAGTTTGAACTCAAGTAATATGGAAAATATAATTGGCAAAATAAACAATCCTTAGATACCACGTATTTTAAAGATGCCTAGATTTTAAAAATATTCTATAAATTTAAAATGCTTTAATAATGCAGATTCTGTACTCATAAAGATTTTCAATGAATACTGAAAACTCATAGATATTTGCAGCATAATTTTTATGTTAAAACATGTAATTTTGTGTAAAACTTTGTGGTGTCAGGAAGTGCACATTCAGTCAAATAATGAAATTCGGGTGACTACAATTTCTTTCGTTGGGGGCTCCTCCAGGGGGAAATTGTAGTAGGAAATTGTTGAATGAATTAATACGAATTAACTTAAAATACATGACAGTTCCCATAGTTACGTCTTAATTGACAGATTTATCAAAATCATTTCCCATAAGAAAACTGCGTCTTGAAATCCGATTTTATCGAAAACGAAGCAAAAAATCGTAAATTACCACTCTTTGTTTTCGTTTTCTTTTGACTTGTTTTATAACAGTTTAACCGTCGTCAATTCTTGCCGCCACGCTAACCTTACTCTTCCCGTTTTATTATATTTGGTATAACAATTTTCAAGATACCTTAGGAAGTCGGAATAACACCGACGAAATGTAGTGTAAAAAGAAAATAAATTGTTAAAATAAAAAACTGGTCACAATAATAAGTGAAAAATAACCTGGAGTCGTATAACAAGGACAACAGACGCAAATAACCTTGTAGTTGAGCGTCTATAAAATTAAACAACTTAAAATCATATAAATATTATCATGTATCACTTTAAAACTTCTAAATGATTTAAATGTAAGTAATTTTTGTTTTGATTTTCCCTTTTTAGACCCTTTTGCATCAAAATGTTTGATAGATATGACTTTTATATCTACTTTAAAGAAATGCACCAGTTCTTCTCGTTAAATTATTTACTCATTATTTAATCTACCATTGTCTATGATAGCTTTCTGCCATCAAATTTTTAATTTCCAGCATTTAATTCCAGTACTAACCAGAGAAAATCCCTAACCTTAACAAATCAAGTTTCTTTACATTTTAGACAAAATAAAGCTTTACATTTGTCCAATTTCTCATTGTTTCATGTTTTGGAGCCAATGAAACATTTAAAGCTCTGTTAAGTTTCCTAAAAGTATTTTTATCGATTTTATCCAAAAGGTCTTCCATTCTAAAAGTTTAACCAATCAATCATCGCTCATACAATTTTTTTATCTTTATAAAATTACTGAACCCAATCACAGAACAACGCGTCTCAATTATCTCAGATCGTATTCCACATATTATATTTACAATACATGAATAGGTACCACTCAACAAACAGATAAAAAGACCCCCATCATCATCATGTAAAACGCTCATCAAACATCCAATTTCAAATCAAACAAAAATCACTGCTATATGAGAAAAAAGCTCGCGCTACAATAACATCAATTTTTTGCGCCAAACTCAAACAAGATAAAAGAAAAACAAAACCTCATATTGTATCATAGGTATATAGTAGGTACATATACGTAGTTATGTTTATTCAAATTTAAAAACTGAATATGTTCGCAATATACGATACACACAAAGTGAATCTGGACGATTTCATGTTTGTCTAAATACCGCACGTTTTGTGAATAATTTAATGTCTATCTGTACAAAAAAACAATCAAAGTTTTTTTTTTTTTGAAAAAAAAAAGTTTATGATAATAAGTTTTAAATAATAACAATTTCAGAGCTTTTGATTCGAATCAAAACGGGCAATTAAAGTAATTGAGGTCTCGGTCTAAATGAAGAGGATGTGATATGACGATAATATAAAGTAAAACAATAGGCAAATGAATATAATTCTGTGTGTAAAAGTTTTAAGCGAAACGAATCTAAATGTTCTCGTCTATTATTACATTAAAACGTTAAAGGTAAATATCAGAGCCGTCATTGTCACTCTTTATTCGCCTCGTCGTCTTCATCCGACCACCATCACATCCCGACGGGATGAAGGAAGGTTTTGCAAACGTAAAATTTAATGTGCAAATTACCAACGAGATGTGTAAAATAAGGGAAAACAATAGCGGCGAACATGAAAACAATACGTACACCAACTTCGGGGGAAAAACAATCGTTTCAGTCCGACATAAAGAGGAGTGGAATTGTATATACGGGGAGCAACGGGAATGGGGGACGACGACCACAAAGATCCACGTGCTTTTTTTGCGCCAGCTTTAAGATCGTCGGCGATGATAAGAAGAAAAGCTCCTTGACAACGTTGGCCGCCTCGTCGACATCATTTCAACTAATTGCTCGCAATTAGCCGTTAAAATATACAAAGAAATTCGGTAATTAAACAGATAAGATTCGCTTCTTCTTCTTCTTCGTATATATACCCAACATAACAATGAACTCTCACTCTCCCAACGCTTAACTTTCACCAATGGCTTAAGAAGACGTTTCCAAAGTTTTCTTTACGAAATTAATTTAGAGACTCGCAAAAATCTATCAATGCACGCCGGCAATTTTACAGATAAGAAAACGATTTGGCTGCATATTAAACCCATTGAAAATTATTGAATCAAATCTCGGTACTTCAACGTATAAAAATCTCGTCGTTAAGACATCAAATTTAATGTTTAATATCTAGACTAAGTGTATCGAATATAGCTTGGGATAAAATGCATTTTATATTAGATACAGTGTGCATCGCATAAAGTTTTACTATCTCAAATATCTGCTGCGAGGCTTCACAGTATCTACTTTATCAACCGACTTCAAAAAAAAGAGGAGGTTCTCAATTCGACTGTATTTTTTTTATGTTTGTTACCTCACAATTTTTGACTAGGTGAAGCGATTTTGATGACTTTTTTTTTATTTGAAAGCTAGTGCTTCCCGAGTGGTCCCATTTTAATTTTAAGAAAATCGTTCACTTCTAAAGGGTTGAAAACTAAGAGATGAAATATTAACTTCTTATTGGATAGCTCGATTTTGATAATTCTTTTTTTTATTGGTAGAACATAACTTTAAATTAATCTCATATCCATTTTTTATAAAAAAAAACTTATAAGGGGTTAAAAATTAGGGATGAAATGATAATTTTTTTCTGGCTAACCCGATTTTGATAATTTTGTTTCTATTACGTACAACGTACCTTTAAATTGTTCACATTTCAATTTGAGGAAAAAAAATCACCCCTTAAGGATGAAAATAGGGGATGAAATAGTGACATTTAACCGAGTTTTGATAATTTTTTTTCTGTTGGAAAGAATAATCCATTTAGTTTTGTTATTACATTTAAAAGCAAAAAATTTCAACCCTTAAGGGCAAAAAGGGATGATGTAGTTTTAATATTAATATTAATTACTTTTAATATTAAACGGCGCTGCCTCATATGAGCAGCGCGTTTGGAAAGTTAACCATTTTCAAGAAAATAAAATCAGTTATCAAACTTCAGATCACTAAAACGCGAGAAATTAATTAATATTATAAAAACATGAAAATCCGACTTCCAAATATATAAAAATTCTAAAACAAAAATGCACTAAAAAGTAACAAAATAATGGCGTATCCTTGCAGTATCTACAACTTACAAATGATTAGGATGATACAGTGTACAACTATTGTTATTTTTGGAGTTGGTGTCAGTCAAGAAAATAAATATTAATGTTAATTTGTAAAAATTGTAAAAAAGTTTAGTTGGTAATTGGTATTTTGTAGTTTAAAGGTCGCTAGATATTGTTACAGTACGAGTATATTGTTTAAAAGTTCATTTGAAAAATAATTTTCATAAGGTATTCTCGTTTTTTGCTTAGTACCAATATAGTCGTATTTCCTTGGCTAACACCAACTCCAAAAATAACAATAGTTGTACATTGTATCATCCTAATAATTTGTAAGTTGTAGATACTGCAAGGATACGCCATTATTTTGTTACTTTTTAGTGCATTTTTTGTTTTAGAATTTTTATATATTTTGAAGTCGGTTTTTCATTTTTTTATAACATTTATTTTGTTCTTATTACGTACATCGTACCTTTAAATTATTCACATTCAAATTTGAAGAAAAAAATCCACCCCCTAAGGATGAAAATAGGGGATGAAATAGTGACTTTTAATTGAATCATCGAATTTTGATGATTTTTTTCTATTGAAAAATTATTCCAGTCAGTTCTTTCATTACATTTTAAAGAAAAAAATTTCATCTCTTAAGAGCAAAAGGGGATAAAGTAGTAACTTTTACCATTTGACGGCGCTGCCTCATATGAGCTGCGCGTTTAGTAGGTTTACCCATATTCAAAGAAATAAAATCAGTCATTTTCAAATTTCAGATCACTAAAAATCGAGAAATAAATAAAATGATAACAAAATGAAAAACTGACTTCAAAATAAATAAAAAATGCACTAAAAAGTAACAAAATAATTGCGTATCCTTGCAGTGTCTACAACTTACAAATTATTAGGATGAGATAATGTACAACTATTGTTATTTTTGGAGTTGGTGTCAGCTAAGGAAATAAATATTAATATTCATTTGTAAAAAGGTTAAGTTGGTTATTGGTATTTTGTAGTTTAAAGGTCGCTAGATATTGCAATTGCATTGCATAAAAGTTTATTTGAAAAAAAAATTGTATAAAGTAATCTCATTTATTGCTGGCTACCAATATAATCGTATTTCTTGACTGACACCAACTCCAAAAATAACAATAGTTGTACATTATCTCATCCTAATAATTTGTAAGTTGTAGACACTGCAAGGATACGCAATTATTTTTTTACTTTTTAGTGCATTTTTTATTTATTTTAAAGTCGGTTTTTCTTTTTGTTATAATTTTTTGTACTTTCAATTATGAAACTCGCTATTGGTATAAAATATTTGAAATATAAGCATTTTATAACTATACATATAAACAACTAAGAATATACATAGAACCTATATATTTGTATATACGAATTTCCAACCTTCACCCCAGAACCGTCCTTATTCGAATTTTCCCAGGAAAAAGTTTCAAGTAAAAGTTGTAACCACTATTAAGTCTAAGAACTATAGAAAGTTTAAAGTTAATCGTTGGATCCGTTTTCGAAAAAACTTGAAAAAGCTCAAAAACTCCAAGAATAAAGCAAAGCTTTTGACTAACCGATTTCAACCAAAAGCTTCGCGGCTCAACTAGATATAATATGAAGGCTAAATTCCAAGTTTGGTGAAATTCGGGTAAAGCTTTCGATACGATATGGCTGTCACACACAGACATGTTTCTAAAAACCACTTTTTTGAACTCAGGGGACCTCAAAACATGTATTTCCGGTGAAAGCTCGAATTCGAAAATTCGATCCGATTACAATACTTCCTTTACTATCTATATAGTAGTAAAAGAAAGAAAAAATTTTCATCATTTTAAAGCGAGGAAAATCATACGGAGACAAAGAGATGAGGTAATGATTAATGTAGATGGTGAAGATTATTTACTTAATAATCTCAGTTTGTCTCTGGTTGTATATAGATTCCAAAAGCAGTAGGGATTGAGTTTGGGGTGGTAAAGAGTTAATATTGGATAGGTGTAAGTGACGCAGGTGGCAGCCTTATTATTCCCGTGAATTCCCAAGTTCTGAGGGTGCAACGTATGTTTGTTGATTGTGACAAGCAGACAGGAACGAACGAGGGGGGATGGTGTGGCAACGTCACACGCCAGCTATCGCTCGCTCCTCAGACGGGAATATGAGGGAGATCCCCATAACGTTCTTTGACCCACGCTATATTTCCATCTGTACGCACATGAGATGTGCTTTGTGTATTCAATGTTACACACGACGCTGACGAGTAAATGCATGAAATATGAAATGTTTCAAGAAGGGATGTTTTGTGGCTGGTAATTTCATCCCTCTACCATTGTGCAACGCCACTCATATGTATATTCGTGTTATTTATTTATTCACTCTCCATACTTTGGTCGTTGTATTATTTAGCTCGACTCCCTTTTGGAGAAAAAAAATCGAGACATATTTCAACGATAAAATCAAAAAATAAAAAGCATATTGATCGCAAAAAAAATGAAATGTACGAAGAATATATGTAGGGAAAAATGAGGACTTAATAAAAACAGATAACGTTGTTACAAAAGATAAGCTGTAGCATAATGCCACAGAAAGCAAAATACTTTCTTCTCTTATCCCGACCTCGTTATTGTATTACAAACCCAAATTGAATTTACAATATTCATTCATGCCTTATTAAGAGCAGCCTTCAACTAATGTTTTTAGAAGGAAGAAAAAAAAGGAGAGAACATTTTTAATTCCCATTATATATTTTTTCTTGGGTCTATTGGTTTGGTTCGATTGAATTTATTCGTCCATAAATACATGAAATAGTCGCTAATATAACGCGACATAACGACAATGAAGAAGTTTATTGGAATTCTAAAATAATAATATCTAGATATATATATACACGTCGGGATGAAAATAAAATTTTATACGATACGACCGAGAGATAATCATTTGAGAATATTAACAATTCGGATTAATAATTCATAATATAGACATACACATAGTATGGGCTAATAATTTTAAATGAGGCAAAATAAAAGTTTATGCTATCGCGAATAAAAATGTTTATGTAAGAGAGACGTTTCGCGAAAATTTCGCTAGCGCAAAAAGCTATGCGATAGCCGTCGAATGTGGGACGATAAAGATAAAAGATTTATTAAATATAAAAATCGGTTTTATTGCGCGATATAAAAATGAATTTTCCTGAGACACGGAAATCGGTTGTTTAGAAATGGTTTATGATTGGGTCACAAGGGAATTAATAGTGACGTAAATGATAAGAAGAAAATCCCCCGCCCCCCAAAAAAAAAAAAAAACATTGGGAGAAAATTAATACAAATTACTAGTCATGTCTTAAGATATACACCACCACTATAGTTTTTATAGGAGTCAAGCTTGGAAATGAATTGAAGTGGCCTAATAAATTGAGGAAAAGTTTGGGCTTTGTTTGTTGAAGGAAAATTTCATTTACTTTCGGTGGTGGAGTTTTTATTGAATCAATTTCGTTAATAAATTGGCCCATTTGCGTCTCTCCGTGCAAGAACTTTCGGTTGATGAGCAACTTCTTAGCGAAAAACATAATTTGTGAAAATCAATCAAAAAGTACTGAAATAATTTTTTTTTTCAAAACCCAAAGTTTTCTATTGTTTGTTGTTAATAAAGTTCGTATTTTCACTGTCGAAAACTACGCATAAGCAATTTTTAGATAAAAATTTATTCTCATACCCATTCGTTGTGAACAATTTAAATTGGTTTGTGTTAACTAAGGGCTTAAAATAACATTAAAGTAATAAAATCTTGGTGTTTCAAAAAAATTTTTCGGTAAAGGTACCAAAGTGATTGATGTTGCTGAACAGGGAACTAAACACCTGATCCTTTTTGACCCAAATCTGTACTATAAGCTGTACTGAACAAACATGTTCAGTGGAAACTATCGTCAAAACAAGCAACCGGAGGAACCGGATCGAGGAAATATCTTAACTGACAATAAGGTGGAAAGCTTCAACATCGGTATATGTGAACCTAAACAAGATCGAACTCCCTGGAATCTGAAAACACGCCCAAACTACAAGTGACTATATAGAGGGAGGAGGATTCACAGCAAGTTCATCAAAAACGAGTTCATCGAATACAAATTCATCGAAAATCAATTCATCGAATGATCAATTCATCGAATCACCAATTCAACGAAAAAATAATTTTTTATAGATATTTGAAAGAAATGGCAAGGGGACCGGAAAAAAGCTAAAACAGCAGTGGTCAACAAAAGTTAACAATTTTATAAATAAAAAATTGACAGTAAAAGTGTTAGCTATAAGACAGACGTCGAGAACCTTTAATAAATTTTTTATGCTTTTTATTACTTTTTTTTTATATTATTAGATATGCTTGAATCAGCACATATCACATGCACTGGGCAATACGTCAAAAAATACGATTGAACTTTTGCTTAAAGTTATGTTTATAGTTTACTTATGTAAATTAGTAAATTACCTTTTATAAGGTTAAAGAATATTTTAATAAGTAGGTGTTTCAAAAAAAAATACTTTCATCGTCAGTTTTTTATTTATAAAATTATCAACTTTTGTTGACCACTGCTGTTTTAACTTTTTTTCGGTCCCCTTGTCATTTCTTTCAAATATCTATAAAAAAAATTTTTTTCGATGAATTGAGTTTCGATAAATTTGCATTCGATGAACTCGTTTTCGATGAATTTGCATTCGATGGTTACTATTTCGTCGGTTACTATTGTTAATTGTTTTCGAAATGTTTTTAAAATATTTTGAAGGTTTCATTACTTTTATTTCCATTAATGTATTTGATAGTTCTTCAAAATATTCAATTTTCTAAAAACTACCGTGTAAACTAGAGAGTAAGTCTTTGTTTTGAAAGTCAACACTAAATTTTATGAAGGAAACCTCAATTATTCCCTGTTTTTAGCATTGATTTAGCAGGAAAAAAGATTTCGTACTATCTCATTTATTTGCGTCTGTAATCTCGAACGAATCCAAGAATTTTCCTGTAATGTAAAATCTCTTCTAGGTGTAAAAACCGAGATTTGTTGGTATCAGTCAAAAAGTACTGAAGAAATATTTTTTTCAACGCTTTGCCTTCCCATTGGTTGTTTCCAATAAAATTTTTCTTATACTTCAAACTATAAATTAAAATTAAATAATTTTTAATAGCCTTTTACGCAAGACCAGTGTTTCCCAAAGTATGGTACTTGTACCCCCAGGGGTACAAGAAGAATTTGGGTGGGGTACTTTTTGCACCGGAGGTTGGTGAGGATATTTGTTGCCCTGTTGTTGATAATGAAAGTAATTGTCACTAACTTATATTCATTTTTTGTGACAAGGGGTATTCAATGTTTACGAAATTTAAAGAAGGGTTACGTAAATATTAAAAGTTTGGGAAACACTGCACTAGACTATAGTAGAATTTGTTATTTTACTTCATGTTAAATCTAAAGCTAAAATATTTCACCCGAGAAAAGTTGGAAAATTTATTATTTAGCCTTAAGTCTCAGTCTCTGCAGCTATATTCTAAATTTTTTACCACCACTCCTTTTAAAATGTTTCGATTTTTGAGCAGGGAAACATTAACTTGAAAAGTTGAGAAATCAAGGTTATTAAATCTTATCATTAGTGGAAAAAAATTTTTATGGGATTTCCTCACTTTTGTAACTATCTTAAACTATCTACAATGATTCAATTATTAAAGTCCAATTGCTGAAATTTGATTGACAATATTGAAAACTATAAGTTAAAATGTGTTCGTCTCGGTTCTTTAATAATCTTTATTTTAAGTAGCTAATTAAATTGTCATAGAACCAATAAAATATGAATAAAGAATAAAGTGACAAAAAGTTAGTTAATGATAGTTATAAAAAATATTATATTATGGTACCAAGTAGGATAGGTAGGTACCAAGTTAATGCAATTTAAAATAAAAATCCCTCAAAAGCTCAACTGTAAATAGTTTCAATCATATAATGGATTATTTAATAGTTTTTGTACTAATATTTTACACTTCTCAATAAAAGAAGATCCTACTCATGCCAATTTTTTTTTTAATTTTTAAGTGCAAATTTTTAACAAAATATTGTGGTTTTTAAGTCTTTCACTCACCCATTATTCAATGAGTGTGTTAATCCTGCAATTACCGATGTAATCCTGTTTTTCACCCAATCGATTTAAGTCCTGATTTCGAGGAAACTTGAAAAAGTATTTTTTTTACATTCAAAACTTGAAAATTGTTTTTACAAAAAAAGTAAAAGCTTTATAAAAGCCTAAATTTCCCGTACAATAATAAAAATTGTGAATTTTTATTTAAATTTCATTTTTAAACCATCCCTTTAGTAAGAGTTTGTGTTTGTTTTAATACTTTAACGTCTTGTGTTGCCAAGTAAAATTGACTTTTTATTTTTCGTTTTTCTTTCCCTGTTTCTTTGTGTATGTACAGATATTTATATACATACATAGTGAAAACTTTGTTATATAATTGAAGCAAACTTGAAAGCAACAAACTATCGAATTAAATAACTCCCCTTCTGAACAACGTTTTTTCCCTCAAGAAATTTACAATGAAAACAAGCCGTTGTTAGTCAAACATTAAGAATATTATATTCGTAAGTTCTGTAACGACATTCAAAGTTAAACTACTTACAAACAAAGTAAATAACTTGTATATAGCTATCACTGCGATGGGGCGATATTTCACTTGGCAGAAAGCTTCCGAGCAAATCGCCCCAAAGCCCTTAAAGACTTAATCGGGCGAAATAAAAACAAAAAGATTAACGGAGATAATTATTACGAACCTATAAAATTGAAGAGTAATCCAATCATGTCGACGCCGGGGCGTTAATCAATCCCTGCTCGATCTGACACAACAAAAGCCACAACAATCGACAATCACAACAATTAAAATGAGAAACAGAGGCGCGCAGTGCAAAGCACAATGCAAGTGTCACTTTGACTTTTCAAGCTAAACACCGAACCGCACGAGCTTTCAAAAACGCATTTTCGATGCCGGTTTTGCGTGCAAAGCTCAACCGATTTGACACATACACACACATACACTGTATGCACACAATTGATCAGAAATATTTTGACAAGCGTTTAGCATCTGAGTGATTTTGATAAATCTTCAAATAATAACAATATTAAGTTAATGTTTAACATCCCGAAACTTTTCTTTTAATTCTATCTTTATTTTACGTCTCTTGAAACTAAGTTAAAAACTAGTTTTAAACACTAATTTTCACGTGGAAAATTGAAAGTTTTTTTTTTTTAATTATTTTAAAAGAGAAAAAGTTTTTTTTTTAATTTTTTTTTTTTTGGTTTAAAGTTTGAAGAGAATTGAATTGACTGAGTTTTCCTGATTGGGGAAAACAGCGTGTTTGCGAGGGTGCGAAGAGAGCACAGCGACACGCGATGTTGTCGAGTGAACGAGCTGGCCGGGACTGTGCCCGCGATTCCCGACGAACACGTTTAGGGGAGCTTTTCCGTGATCTGCGTCAAGGTGGCGGTGCCTGTGGGGGCGGGACGCAGCATTAGGGGTGTCCCAATATCATTAAGTACCTTTTGAAACCAAAGGTTTCGGCGAACTAACTGCATTCACTACGGAGGGCATTACGCCGTTCAACTACTCATCAAAAAACATTTCCTCAACCTCTGACACCACCACCATCACCCATTCGTCTCGACAGGAGAGAACATAACAGGAATAAAATCTATAGACAATAAATTATCGTATTCTATACGAGATTCATTATTTTCCCATTTCTATTAGGCGACATTGTTGCGGATTTCTGAAGAGTTCAATACGGTAATAAAGCCCCAATAGTCGGCTTCTCTCAATTGAAAAGACATTTGATAAATACACATCAATTTCCTCATCATCATCATTGTCATTAAATCAAATTTCCCTCATCTTGCAAAAAAAACACCCTCAATTACTTACATTACAAATCAGACATGTTGTCGCAATTATTTATTTAAACTCAACACTCAAATTGGATTATGGAAAACTTTCACTGTGCGAAACAAACACAAAGGGTCTCTCGCAAAGCTTGGGACTACTAGTTAGAGAAAGCTCCTACCCATGTCTCATTCTCTTACGATAAAATTGTTGTCAAGATATATATGTATATAATATGTGTGTGAGAGATGAGAAAATCAAAAAGAGAATTCGTTATTAGACGTTTCTATCGAGGAGAAATAATAGGAAAATATAATTAAGTAAAGATGAGAAATGAGTAGAAAAAAAGAAGCGAGCTGATTTCGATTAGATGAGATAGCATTGCTTTTGAACAAGAAAACAAAACGAATAAGTCTTGAAGACTTTGTCGGAGAAGAAAAAGATGATTAAATAATTCACTTATACGTTCATTTAATATTTAAATTCAAATCATAAAAAGAGAGGCTAAAAATATTATCTAAATTATCCATTGATTTCTTTACAAGTCAATATTGAGAAAAGATAAAATAGAGAGCAAAAGAACTAACCTTGTTGTTGTTCCAAGTTGATTCCGTTTCTGCAAATGAATGTTTCCTCCTTGTGGACTCCATCGAAAGGTTAACTTGGCACCTGTAAAAAAAGGTATTAATGAATCGTTTTTGAGTAAGACCTCATTTGATAATAGTAAACATAAGTGATAATACTGCTTATTAATATAATCTATATTACTTTAATGCTCGACTTAAATGTTCGCTTAAAAATTAAAAAATTAAGTTCCAGAAAATCATATAAAAAACAATAGAAAGATATAGAAAGATAAAAAGAACCGTGTAGAAAACGTAGTGTGACTAAGGCCAAGGTTAGGTTATAGGCCAAGGTTTAGATTACCCGAGTCGAAATTTTATACCTATTTTTGTCCTCAAATTTTGTCTATTTAGAGGTTCAAGTAGATTGAAAAGAGGACCATTTGCATTTTAATTTTGGTCCTCATTTGAACCTACAAGTGGCATTTATCAGACAAAATATAATATTTAGGTTCAAATAAGGTTCTAAAAATGTTATTTACTCTCTCTCTCTCTCGCTCTCTCTTTTCCCCGCTCTTTCTTTGTCACTCTATTTTATTGTTTTATTGGTAGGGTTTTTTCAAAAAGATTAACATTTTTATTTTTTTTATTTTTTTTATTCATTAAATATACAAGTTTTATTAATATTAGCGATAAATTTAAAAGTTACAAGAATTTTACAAATATCAGTTCTTAATTCTTAATTTCCTTGTCCTCGGTTACCAGTTCTTTTATTGTCGCCATTGTCATCATTTTTTTCCAGGACTTCCTTTTATTATAATCCACAATATTCCCAACCATGTGCATTTCTTTAGAAATTTTATTTAATTGTATAACAACTCTCTAATTACTTTCAATATAATAAATTAAAGCAAACTTCTTCACGCTGTTTCTTTTAAACTCGGTTTTTTCACCTTTAAATTTTTTACATTTACACTTTTAGGCCTTTTGATATAAACAATATTGAAATATAAATCAAATAGGTAGTGAAATAAGTTTATTCAATTGTTGCACAATGACTAACGGAAGTTGTAGCTACTCAAACTGACTTGAACGGTTGACGACAAGAGACTAAAGCTGAGTAAAAATGAACAAGACTGAACAGGATTAAGGATCAAACCAGTAATGGATCATATCCAGATACACAATAAATTCTATGCTAGTAGAGGCTACATAATATTATATTAAGCATCAAAGTATAGGAAAGAGAGAGATCAAAAATTTGGGTTATCAGTAAAATAATATTTGCAATATTGTAAAAAAGCAGATTTAAAACGAAGTTTTATGTTTTATGATGATAAAACTTTTTTTAGAACGAACGAGGTTCATAAAATATAATAAAAATTTCATGTAGGTTAAAATGAGGACGATGAAATATCGTTTAGGTTGAGATTAGGTTCATTTTACTCTTTGTAGGTTGAAATGAGGGTAAAAGATCCATTTTAGGACCAAAATAGGTCTAAAATTTCGACTCGGGTACATTCGAAAGTAAGTTTTGATTTTAAGTAAGTATATCAAGTAAAATCTCAACACTGAAGATTTTTTCCCAAAGAACTTTAGAATTTGAAATTACGAAACACAGACAAGTTGAAATTTTGATAACAACCACATAATTGAAGGTATTTGTAAAAGTTCTTTGTTTATTATTATTTCTAAGATTACAGTCTCAATTTTTCATCATAATTTTCTTTTCGTTGTTAAACTTCCCCTTCGTAAACATATAGGTAAGTCGTTTAACCTCCTTACTACTCTTTGATGACCAAATACTTCAAGTATCTCACATTCTTTACATAGGTTTATAAAAAGCTCTTCAACAACACAACAGCATTTTTTTAATAATTAAATTATATAGTTAAAAATATTATCGCATTATAAATAAATTACGTTAAATGCCGACATACTTTGAATTTTTTATATACAAAAATTTGATAAAATATTACATTTAGGTACTAAAAGTGATGCATTTTCTTATAATATATAATAACTAAGTAATTCATTAAAAGATTTAAGTAAAAATTTTGAAAAAAAAAAATATCTGCTACGAAAGTGTCACAGTATTTTATTTTACTTTCTTTTATGGAACTCGCTGTTGGTTAAAAAAACTATTAGCACTTTATAAATATATACACAGAACTATATGTACAGAAAATATACAAAACTGCATACAGCCTCTATGTGTATAAAAAGTCCTACCCTGAACCCCAAAACCATCTTTATTTGCAGTTTCTCAGAAAAATGTTTCAAATAAAAGTTGTAGGCATCAATGATTCTAAGAACTATAGAAAGTTTAAAGATAATCTTTGAAATCGTTTTCGAAGAAAATTGAAAAAACTCAAAATTTCATAGATTTAAGTAGAGCTTAGTCAACAGATTTCAACTAAAAGCTTCGCGGCATAACTAGATATAATATGATGGCAAGTTTTCAAGTTTGGTGAAATTCGAATAAAGCTTTCGGTACATGTTTCTAAAAACCACTTTTTTAGATTCAGAGGACCTCAAAGCATCTATTTCCGGTGAAAACTCGTATTCAAAAATTCGACCCGATTACAATACTTCCTTTACTATATAGTAGTAAAAGAAAGTAGAACCTAATATTTTTATGTGTTTTAAATCGCTTTAACATTTAAGGCAGTGGTTGCCAACCTTTTTTTTTAGCATGCACCAATTTTTTTACAGACAAGTTTAGATGTGCCATACAACCTGAGCTTTTTTGCCGTCATAATTAGGGTTGCAAAATAAAGATTATAATAATAAGAACAGCTTCACTTTTGGGAAGAAAAGGGATAACTCAATCATAGAATTCAATTTTCACGTTCATTAGAGCTGTGGGTACTAGAAAAGAAATTCGAACATGCAGTGATACCTCTCGCAACTGCCCTGACGAAACGACGTTGTATACGTTAAGCAATTCAATTTGTATCGAGCCAGTGCTAGCCACTGTAATTGTACCCAAATGTGGGTATTCACTCCCACTTTACAGAGCAGCAATCTACAATAATCAAAAATATTCAGAAGGACGAGAGGGTAATCTGGTGTCGACCCAACTGATGCTACAGCTTCCAGAGAGTCTCCTTTGGTGAAGCTAACCCTGAACTTCTGTTGTTGGATGTGAAGTAGTAAACAATTATTGTATCAAAATATGAATATGAGTTCAGTTATGACCCAAGCGACATTTTATATATTTTCAGACATGGCAACATAAAAATTTTAGCGTCGTATTTTTGTTCAAATCCTAAATAATCGGTTTATTAAAAAGCACAAGACTTGTGTGAATATAAAACAATCCATACATTTGTCTAAGTTTGGTCATGACTGAAAATGTGCATTGTATTTCTGAAGTAGAGAATTAATAAGAAACAAAAACAAAAATTAAAATTTATCTTCCATAGTATAATACTGAGTATAAGTAAATGCAAGATTTAATTAATATTAAGGTCTTACTCTTTTTTCCCCAAAAATATTTCTTCTCAATCACTCCAACAACCACAAGCCAACAAATAGCATCGACACAAATTGTTCATATGAGAAGTTTTTTTTAATAAAATAGTATCCACAAAACTGATCAATAACCGAAACACTTTGTTAAAATAACACACGAGCAAAAATTAATCAATTTTTTCATATTTTAATTGCATAATTCGATTAAAATAACTTAACAAACTGATGCTGTTGGCGACAATCAAACTATATCCAAAGCGACAGTCATTTGTTCATTTGCACACCGGTGTTTCTTTCAATACGCTCAAACAGTTGTGAACTGTTCTTAAGAGTTCGCAGGTAGTTCTAACCCTATCACATATGTGACATCAATGCGTATATTGCATAAGGACGAGAATTGTAGTGCATAGAAGTTATCATATAAGACAATATTGCAATTAATTGACCATAAGTAGATTTTATAATAGAATTAATTTATGATTTACTAGAATGTACTCAAGTTTCTTTATTAAAAAAATTAAATGTCAAATTTTTAGGAAATGTGACGTTATTAAAAGATTTTAAAGAATTAATTAAGATAAGGGGCCGTCCATAAATTACGTCACACAAAGTAAATGATTTTTCGCCCCCCTCCGCCGTTCTTGTCACAGCTGGTCACATTTGTGAGACCCACCCCTCCTTAGTGTGACGTCACATATTTTACATCTACAAATAATTATTGAATTAAAACAGTAGTTCCAAAATTTATTTTGAAAAATTATTTTTTAATAAAATTAAAATCAAATCAAACATTTCAAGAAATTAACAAAAAAAAGTGGTTGCGTGTACTTATGTACGCGCGTGAGAAGTTATACTTCTTTGGCATCATTAATATTATATATATTATATTATATATAAATTAATATTTAATAATAATAATAATAATATATATATTTCAAGATATAGTTATTAAAAATAAAATTAACAGAATAATATTTTAATTTATATCAATAAATAATATCCAAAGGAAACTGTCAGACGTTTATAAAATTTGTCAGGATCATTATTCTGGTTAACAATTCATGCATGTCATGAAAACGAAGCTTCATAGAAATTGCAAAATAAAGTAAGTAGCTACTTTTCAAAGTAAATGTCTTAATCTTATTCATATCTTGTGTTACTAAATTATGATTATAAGATGGTTGAATCATTTCAGAATCCCAGATTTCGTGATTACTAAGAATATACATAAAATGCAGGCGTTATTTTCATCACTAAACTAGAAAAATGGTATAACAGCTACTGCAAAATTCGAGAAAAGTAATAACTTATTTATTAATAATATGTGTCATTATATGTAATAATACTATATTATATTATATAATAATTTATTATTATATAATTTATTATAATATAATTATTTTTAATTTAAATATAAAAATAAATATATAAAAAAAAAATCAAATTATGTGCGCCAAGAAACCGAGTGGTCTTGCGGCCAACTTCATTTTGTTAATTTTTGTCTCAAGATGGCCGCCCATTTAAAAATTTCACTAACATCATTTTTTCATAACGCGCCTAAAGAAGTATAACTTCAAAAACGATTAATTATATTAATTAAAGATCAAACTTAATCATTTTGAGTGCATGGACTTTGAACCCACTCCACTTAGATTAAAGAAGATTTTTAAATGTGACGTCACAAAATTCAAGACCCATCCCACCCCCTTGTCACACAATGTCACACTTCGTCGATCCCCTCCCTCCCCCTTAACGTGTGACGTAATTTATGGAAGGCCCCTAATGATAAAAGTTCACTTTTTGTATTAACTCAGTGCCTCAGATACGGTTTTATTTAAAAATTTATAACACGAGACTTGGAGGCTTTTAGTTCTTGATCTACACTATCTGTTTTTTTATGAAAACTCAAGGGCTTACATCTAAGTCATTTTTCCCAAATTTAAATTGTGTTTTAGTGTAGTCAAGAGGGAAGAAAAAAAAATAAAATACCTAGACACATTCATTACGATCTCTATAATCCAGACGCTTGCCTACACACAATTTATTTGAGAAGAAAAAAAAAGGCACGGGAATTGTATGAAAGCTCGAAGAAAATCTCGCAGTTAGAAAATATAAAGATAAATACATTCACGCACAAATGAGATGGATTTTACCATTCAAAACTGGTGGTGTTTGGTGATTTTTGAAGAGAATTCTTAATATATTCTTCGTGATGTCATCATCGGAGTGCGAGTTCAGCTTACCAAAGCTGTATTTGGATAAAAAGACAACATACAAAAGCATCAATACAACATTGTTATATATGAAAATATACGAAACATATAAAAATCGAGCTGTTTGACTCGATCAAATCGGTTTTGTTTCAAGCCGTTTAATTCATTTCAGGTATTCAAATGCGGTTTTTATCACAGGGACCGATTGGGAACAAAATTTGTTGCTAAGCCGTGTTTGTAATGAGATTCCAGACGATGGAAATGTCAGAGAAAATATTTGCGAGTCGGTTTTTAAGTTAACGAAAAGCGAAGCTGTTCGTCGATCGATAAGGAAATAACGACTTTGTTATCGACAATACTATAAGACATTAATTACGATAATCTCTTAAGTTCGGATTTATTTAATTTGATGTTAATGAAAATTGGAATTTAATGACATTGTCCCAATTCAATCGTCTGACATTTCATTGTTGGTATTTCATGAATCAAGAAAATTTTAATTTTAAAATTGGCTTAGAAATATGATCATTAAAATTGTTTCAGAGGATTTCTGATATTAGTGGCTACCTGTGATTTCGTTCAGGCAAAATTTAAAGAGTAAGCGAGTTATAAGTAAGCGAGTTCAGAACTTGTATATGAGGAGACGAGCTACAAGATGTATTTTTATCTAAAATGTATTAAAAATTTTAAAATAAAATAATAAGATTTAAATGTGTTTGTGCATAGGCCTTGTATCTAGCGTCCCCATGTGTACTCACTGAAGCATGAAAACTAAAAAAAAAGTGGAGTGTCAGCACAATGAGATGAAAAATGTTTTAGAGGTTTCTTCGAAGATTTTTGATTTAAGAAAAAAAAGACCATAAAAATTAGGATCGAATATACCAGAAATTGAACAATCTGGAGTTTGAATAATCTGGAAGCATGTCTGAGCCCATATATATATAACGAGTTGGCACCCTGGAGCCAACTAATCAATCAAGTATAGGCCAGATATAATCAAGTTACAGTTAATCATTGAGTTAAACGATTGTTAAATTGTTAATAAATAAGTGTAATTAAATAAAAGCTATTATTATAATTGTTGCCTTAAAACACAAATCCTAAGAACTCGTCAATATAAACAGTTTAAAACGTGACAATATGTATTTAAGGTGGGAGTGGTTACCCACATTTATTTACACATAATGTATATAATTACATTTGCCAGCGCTGGCTCCGTGTATAACGTCGTTTTACCAGGGCAGTTGCGAGAGGTATCACGGCATGTTCGAATTCCATTTCAAGTCGCCACATGTATAACCCCGTAAAATCAAGGAGTTTACACTTTTAAAAATAATTTCTCCAGAAAACTATAAACAAAAGAAAAAAATGCAATTGACATTTTTTATAGACAATTGAATAATCTTTAATTATTATTTGAAAATTTTTTTCCTTAAATCTTTTTTTTTTGAATTATAGCGTAAGAAAAATACATGTCTGATTTTTCCAAATTTCATTGCTCAATATCAGTGAAACCATTAGTTTTAGAAAGAAATTACAAATTATATTTTTGGTAAAACTTATAGTTTTAAATAATTTTAACAAATACACATTTTTTTGTAAAATTAATATTTTTTGAAATATCATTTAAAAAAAACGAAATCTACGTTTTCAAAATTTTAAGACATGATACACCCAAAACCACTAAACTTATAAAAAAATTGATAATGACATTTTTACTAGATAATTTAATTTTAAACAATTTTAATAAGAACATATTTTTCTCTAAAATGTAATGTTTTTAAAATAAAAGAAATTTATTCAAACTCACTTCATATTTATTTTTCCCGTTTTATAATCTTTCAATTCTTTTAGTTGTGGATTAAATTAAATTAAATATTGTTTAATATGAAAAGTTTTGACCTTTAAAAAAATTTTGAATCGAAAAATAATTTACAGCACTATCTATCTTGGCTATATAAGTTTTACCTTATACTTCTACCTTGAAAACATGATGAAAACCAAATTTTACAAACTCATTCAATAAATCAATTATAACATTGCAGCTATGTCCTAAACGATTTTAAATTTAAGTACAGGTCTTAAGAAGTGTCGAAAGCTAATTTTTCGATGTTTTTAAATAAAAATTTTTAATTTTGGTTTAATTTTTTAGATGACATTCGAATTTCGAGCTGAAAGTGCAATGCGCAGAACACATGACAAATGGTTTGTTGATCTTTACCGGGCCCGGTATGGTTGACAGGTACAGGTTATAAAATGTATTAGGTGTCTTGATTTTCCTTAATTATCCCATATTTAAGTTGATTTAGTGAAAAATAGTTTTTCAAAAGTGTACATTGATTTTTGGACTATGTTTTGAGTACAAAGTACCAGAATGACACGGTGTGTTCATAGGTTAAATATTAACGGCGTCACTTGGAGGTTTCTAACTTTCGGCACTGAATCAATTTCCTGAAATCCCAACTTGTTGTGGTTTTACAAGCATTTCCAAAAAGTAAGTCTAAGATTTTCTTTTTCTATTACATTTTTTGGTTATTTTTCCGTATTTATCAGTAATTTCAAGAGCCAAATCAATTTAGTTTAACTTTTACGCGACTTAAAGGTACTTAAGGATGGGTCAAAATCAAATTTCCCTGAGATAAAACCGCTAGTAATAGGATATTTTTCAAGTTTGTCGCAAAATGAACAGTTTTACCGTTTACTTGGATGATTATTTTATTAATTTCGATCAAAAAATCTGTACGATTTCAAATGGTTTCTGCAAGAATAAAGAAAAGCGATGATGTGCCGAGTAAAACTTTTGTGTTCAGTTTGAAAAAGGCAACCAATGATCAAAATTTGTCAAAAACTGCACCTAACCAAAAAGGAAAATAAAACTTGAGCAAAATAGAAATGAAATTACATAAAGATTTCTAAAATTTATTTTCAATTTTTCCAATTATATCGTAGTTCTTAGAACATATTTTGAAAAATAGGTAATACTTTTTAAAAATGTGATTAATTTTGTTCCCAACATTGTTTTTGTACAGTAAGGTGATGATCACCAAACTGTTTTGTAACTACGTTGAAAAGTTTCATTCTAAGAGTTTTGAATTAATTCTTTTAGTCTCAGAAGCCATATTCTAGTGACCACCCAATTTAACATTAACGTAGTATGATTAGAACATGGTTTCGTTATGTAACAGTTACGTATAGTGTAGCATTGGTTGTGTTCCACAATACGTTCACAACGATTACTACGTCCACTGTCGTTGTTTTTGCCCGTTCCACTAACTTTGAAGTGTTTGAGCGACGTTCATCACTCTGACCAATCTCTCAAGGGCTATCCACAAACCACATAACGTATTTTTGTGTGGGGAGGGGTATACTCTTATAATATGAGATGCTCTTTAAAAGAGGAGAGGGGTAGATGTTATAACTTCAAGTCACGGTAAATGTAAAACTATTATACACAAAAGTTCATCACAGAATATAGACTTATGCAGAAGGTTTACTTATTGGTTTGGTGTTCAAAATCCTTGGTGTAAGGTAGGATTTTTATATTGTAACGGAAAATATATTCCGCTTTAATGACACTGTTTAAAACATTTATTTTGCCGCTTTCTTTTAATCATGCTAACAGTTCATTGCCTTAGTCAAGTATCATGCGCTTCATAAGAAATCATGGGACCAATCAATGAAATAGTGCTATACACATTGTGATGTACGAAGAGAGGAAGGTTCTGTTGAAAATTGTCTTACTCTCTTCATGCATTAAATGTTAATAGCATTATTTAATTAATTGGTTTCAGTTGGAAATCCATGCTTTCCTATGAAGTGCATGATACCTGGTCGAGATCAAAGACGTTGACAAGAAGTGAACAATCTGTATAGGCTATAAGCTATTATATGTTAAAACTTATTTTTTTGAAGTTATACTTCTTTAGGCGCGTTATGAAAAAATGATGAGAGTGAAATTTTTAGATGGGCGGCCATCTTGAGACAAAAATTAACAGAATGAAGTTGGCCGCAAAACTACTCGGTTTCTTGGCGCGCGTAATTTGAATTTTTGTTTTATTTATTTTTATATTTAAATTAAAAATAATTATATATACAAATGACACGTATTATTAAAAAATAAGTTATTACTTTTCTCGAATTTTGCAGTAGCCGTTATACTATTTTGAGTTTAGTGATGAAAATGACGTCTGCATTTCATGCATATTCTTAGTTTTAACGAAATCTGGGATTCTGAAATTATTCAACCATCTTAGAATAATAATTTAGTAACACATGATATGAATAAGATTAAGACATTTACTTTGACAAGTAGCTACTTACTTTATTTCGCAATTTCTATGAAGCTTTGTTTTCATGACATGCATGAATTGTTAACCAGAAAAATGATCCTGACAAATTTTATAAACGTCTTGCAGCTTTCTTTGGATATTATTTATTGATACAAATTAAAATATTATTCTCTTAATTTTATTTTTAATAATTAAATCTTTATATATATATATATATAGCATCCCCAGCAAGGGATATACTTTGTTGCGTACTATGCATTTTATAGAGAATCATGGAATCAATGAATGAAATAGCGCTTTACACATTTTGATGTATGGAGAAAGAAAGGTTCTGTTAAAAATCGTCTTTTTCTATTCCTCTTTCTCTGCATCAAATTAATATTCATTCATTCATTATTTCATTCTATGGTCCTAGTTGGAAACCCATGATATTTTTTTTTGGTTTATGCACTGTGTGAAGCTTTGCATTAATATGGAATATTTCCTGTACTTGAATCTCTTTTTAAAGCTGGGCTCTTGATGATCTTTATTTTAAAATATAAAGAAAATTTTTATCGCCTATCTTGGATAGTTTTATTTTGTTAGGTAAGTATCTAACATCCTTATGGCATGAAGTCGTTGAATTAGAGATGATCTAGGGGCGTTTAAAATTAAACACTCGACAATTAAATTTTTATCAACTTGATATAAGATTTGATTGTATTTTTTATCAAAATCGTAACTAATTCTATTTTAGTTTCGGAATAAAACAACTAAAATAGAAATGCCATGCCATAACTCATAGTGGTTTCAATGACCATTAAAATTTCTGCTATGAAGCTTAAAGTTATGTTATTTCTGAAAGATTTTTTTTTTGTTTCAGGAAAATCACATTTTGGAAAGGCCATGCATTTTCTTTTTTGTTAATTAAAGAAGAAAATCTTTCAATTTTTTAATAATAATGGCTATAAATCATCTGTCATTATGCTGCGCAGAATCGTGCGCTTGCATTAGCTTATCATGTCGGTGACAGTCACGGAATCATACTGATGGAGTTCGAGAACTCTTTTCTAATCATTTTCCTATACTAAATTTTAATTGGGAACGCAAAATTAGACAAATGAATATCGACTTGCAATATGACGGCGCAACGATGACGGTGTCTTTGTGTCAATCAATTTAATTGATTGGATTAATTAAAATATATTATAGATTTAATTGCTTTTTAATCGTGTTTGGTTATAATTTGATCGGATTAGTTTATGTGTATGTGTGAGTGTGTGTATTATTTAAAGAAAAACTTTCTTTTGTACGATCCAATTTGTGGATTTCTGATGGACCATGGATAGACTGGAGATGCCGAAAATTTTGCTGTATGGCGGAGGATATATGTTGGAGAAGCTTCTGTGGTAAGATTTTTCATCTATATTCTTGTATGTAATGCTTTTGGAAGGTGGAAATTATGGTTTTTTATACGTTCTTATAAATCATTTTACTTGCTCGTAATACCTATTATAGCCTATAGGTATTAAGGTAACAAAATTCAATGCAAGGTAAGAAGACCAATTTGAGTCGCATTTGTCTTTCATTTTGTTTATAGTTGTACAATGTTGATTCCTAACTTTGGAACTTTAGGACCTACTAAAATAAAGTTATCCTAAATGTAACGATTGAACTAATTTTTTTCCATATTATAAGTTTATTTCTTTTCATGAATTTAGTCAAAATAGGTATTTCTAGCTAGTGATGTTCCAAGTATGGAACAAGTTAAAACATGTTCCAATTCCAAAGCCAATATAGAAAAATAATAATTAAAAAAAATATTTTTACTGAATTTGTGAATAACAAGTTTCTCTTAATCCCCTATTGTTTAATATAACAATATTCTATGTTTATTAACCGACTTCAAAAAAAGGAGGAGGTTCTCAATTCGACTGTATTTTTTATTTATTTTTTTTAATGTTTGTTACCTCAGCATTTAAGACTGGGTGAAGCGATTTTGATGATTCTTTTTTTATTTGAAAGCTGATGCTTCCCGAATGGTCCCATTTTAGTTTGAAGGAAATCGTTCACTTCTAAAGGGTTGAAAACTAAGGGATGAAATACTGACTTCTTAATGGATGGCTCGATTTTGAAAATATTTTTTTTATTTGAAAGCCAGTGCTTTTCGAGTGGCTCAATTTTAATTTGAAGGAAATCGTTTACTTCTAAGGGGTTGAAAACTAAGGGATGAAATACTAACTTCTTTTTGGATAGCTCGATTTCGATAATTCTTTTTTTACTTGAAAGCTAGTGCTTCTCGTGTGTTCCCATTTTAATTTGAGGAACATTTTTTACTTCTAAAGGGTTGAAAACTAAGGGATGAAATATTAACTTCTTATTGGATAGCTTGATTTTGATAATTCTTTTTTTATTTGAAAGCTGGTGCTTTTCGTGGGGTTCAGTTTTAATTTGAGGGAAATCTTCTACTTCTAAAGGGTTGAAAACTAAGGGATGAAATACTAACTTCTTATTGGATAGCTCGATTTCGATAATTCTTTTTTTATTTGAAAGCTGGTGCTTTTCGTGGGGTCCAGTTTTAATTTGAAGGAAATCTTCTACTCCAAGTTGATAAATAATTATTTTTGAAAAATTTGCAAACCAAAAATTAAAATTGCTGTAATATACCAAAAAAACACTCTTTTAAGTTTTTTTTTAAATTGCTCCATAAAATATAAATGCTCTTTCCGGATCCGCAATTTCTTAAGGTGTATAGTTAATAGTTAAATAAGAATTACATGCTTAAAAAATTTTCAAACTCAAGAATTAAAATCGCTGTAAAACCCAAAATATTTTTTAATTAAAGTTATTGTTTTTTAAGCTCTCTATCTGCTTTTTTCAGTACGCAAATAATTGATCAACGTTTTGCAATATTTTTAATAATTAACTATTGTTAACTATTTATAGGTACATGTATTGTTGTACTATGACGTCATCAACTGCCGTTGGATCTTATAAACATGAATAGTTTTAAAATTGAATTAAATTACTAATTAACTATACATCTGGAGCAATTGTGGATCCAGAAAGAGCATTTAAGGAACAATTTTTTGAAAAACAAAATTAAAAATAGTGATTTTTTTGGATGGTATATAGCAATTTTTATTTTTGAATTTACAAATTAATTATTAATTAACTAATAATTATACACTTGGAGCAATAGCGGATTCTGAAGGAGCAATTTTTTGGCATATTGTTAAAAATGTTCTACGCTAGGTTTTTAATTTTTAATATATTTTTGCTTTCAATTGTTAAATGTTTTCCTCCTGTAATTTAAATTTGTTCTTAACATTATAACCTACGCAGACGACGTCGCGGGTATCAGCTAGTTATAAATAACTACGTTAGTGTCTTATTTTTCTTGTCTGAAAGCTCAAATCGATTCGCTTGAAACTTTGTCGGTTTTCTTTGCAAATCTTAGATTTGTAAGACAGTTCCAATTATCTGTTGCAATTATAAACTTAAATGAGTTAATCGTTAGCGTGTCTCGATCCGTATGAATAAGGAAATAATCTCTGTTATTCTACGCTGTACACGATAGGAAAATCCCAACATACGATAACCAAATTGCGCACGTTAAGTAAATTTAACGTGGAGAAACCAAAATCGATTTTCTTCTTACTATTTCCCCATCAGAGTGGAATGGAACAGAGAAAACGGGATGAGATGAAGATTTCAAAAATGTTTGATTGTTATTGATTGAGCTGGACAATTTTAATTATTCTATAAACAAGGGGAATGAGTTTGTTTTGGTCAGGAATGATTCATCATTATCTCTTTAAAGTTGGAAAGGCGAATGACAATATTGATTTTATATTAAAAATAACAAAGTGAGTTTTGGTTTTGGTTTCATCTCGTCCTTTTTTGCATATTAAAAACCCACTAGATTCGTTTCGTTTCGTTTTGATTCGATTCAAATGAAACATTGGGAAGTTGAGCTTTTGCCGTCGTCGTCTCTCCTCTGGTCTGGCAGAACAGAGATGAGATCTCACAAAAGATATTCTGGCAGTTAATCACGTCTTTTTAGTACATGATGTCTACTCGCACGTGACAAGCATATTGTTCTACTGAATTTCAATCAGCTAGAAAATTGTAATTTATTTTCAATTTGTTTGCGTTCCGTTCTCACTTCTATATTAGGCCATAGGCAGTCCATTCTTTAGGTATTGTGTATTAAAGGGAACGAATCGTTTTTCTTCCAAGTCAATTTCTTAATCCAAACTTGCAAGCGAAAATTCGGCCCTTTATATTAATTGATGCCAAACAGAGAAACGTATAGTCGTGTACCATTTCACGTGCCATTAACTTTTTTCCGCCAACTTTTGACTAGTCATTTCAATAAGGAGTAATTAATTTTCGCGAATTTACAAAACCGCCTTTTTTAGATTTCCCCGACTCGACACCCGCACAAGCCCCATCTCGCGTTAGTCCCACGATCTTTGTTCATTTCTACACCGTGTTTCGAGCCTTCCCCCGGCCAGGGCGGGGGAAATATGAGAAATTAATTCCCTTTGTTTTCGAACTTTGAAATATCAACCCTCTATTTATATAAAATTTCAAAGGACGTTTACACTGATGATGAAAACGGCTAAAGAAATTGTTTGTTTCAAAAACGATTTTAATACAACATATAAATTATATTTTAAACCTAAACAAAAAAGAGCTGGCGGAAATTAATGAAAGTTTAAAAAAATATTTTTTATCGAAATGATTGAACATTTTGTCGTTTTCTGATTGATTTGTCGGTGGAAAAACTTTGAATTTTCTTAGAGAAAAGAAATATGGTAGAAAAAAAAAACCGATGTCTTCCAGTTTCCTCAATCAAGACATTTTCCTTCCTCTCCACTTTGTCATCTATCTCGTTATGATTGATCCCTCGTTCTTTGAAGAAAACGTAAAACGCAAGAGAAGAAGAATAAAAAAGCACACACACATACAAATTGTGAAACATATGCGAAAAGCTCTCGCCATATGACGCGTGTGAATTTTTGATAAAACCCGACGTACGTCCATTTCTCGTGTGAACCCTTTTTAATTTATTCGATTTTAAGCTCAAAGAGAAGCGAAACGCAAAACGTCAATTTGTACGTCAAAAATTTTCTTGTATTTTAGAAAAACAAAGAGCTAAGCTTTTCGGAACGATGTGGAAATTTGACTTTTATCATACATTGCAGAAAATGAAACGAGAGATGTTAAAAAACTTAAACATTTTTGAAAGGTTATTTATCTGAAATATTGGCCGGTAACAAAAGTTTAGATAGGATTTTGAAATAAAACACTTAAACATATTACAATTGAAGACTAGACATCAATAACGGGCTAAGTGCCAAAAACAAAAAAATTAAGTTAGAACTTAGACCCAAAAAAGCAAGCTAAGTGACATCGCTAAGAATTTAATACATTAATAGTTACTATTACATATATAATGGATCATGGAATTTAGCCCGTTTTTTAGATTTTTGTTTTTGGCACTTAGCCCGTTATTGATGTCCAGTCTTCAATTGGGAATTTGAAAAAAAAAAAATTGGTTTTTTATGAATTTTAAAACTTTACTATTAATAATATTGATATGTAATGCGAAAAACTTGAAAAAAATTTTTCAATTAATTATAAGCAATTAAAAATTGATAAAATTAAAAACAAATCACGTGACTGTGAACGCGCCACGATTGGTCACCATAGTTGTGACGTCTTAATGTTAAAGCTATTTACAAATTTTACATTGAACTGACACGATACAATATTTAGGACGACTGTTCACTTGTACAGCAACAGCACGGTTGTTAATATTAGTTTGTTGTGTATAAACTGCAATAAATGACAATTAACATTAAGACGTCACATACGTTCGGATTTGTTCGGGAGCTGTCGGCATGTTTTCGGTACTGGATTCCAAAATTAATTTTTATTTTAATATAAAATTTGAATTATTGCACAAAAAAAATTAAATAAAAATAGTTTTGTTATAAAACTTAAATAGGATCTTTCCATTTATCAAAAAAAAAAAACCAAAAGCCTTATTTAAGATACAAATTTCCAAACTGAAATTTTTACATTCTCTACACGGTTCTACTAAAAAATTTAAAAACTTTTTTTTGTGTCGCTTTAACATCTAAAGTCATATCACGACTGTTTGAACACAGAAAATTTCTGTTGTTCAATTTTTATCTTAGTTCTAGGATCTTAAGTCTAGGATTCAACGGGAATCGAACCCGTACCACTCGACGCATGAAACAGAGAGAATATTGCTCTAACCACTGCGCTAATAGGTGGTACAAAAAAACTTATTTATTGTATATACCAAATATAAAATAGATTGGAGTTAACTTTGTAATTTCAACAAAAGAATGATTAAAATAATAAGTATTTGACGTATATTAATATCTACATATATCCGCCATTAAAAATTCAGATTTGTAGATATAAGGCACTGATATATTATCGAAACTGGAAACCGACTAAAGCTAATTAGAATTTTGGATACTGGGTGGTATAAAGTTATCATTCGCTAAGACGGGGTTTTTCGAAACTTCAACTATCAAGTAGGTTAAAATAAGGGGAGGTAAGACTAACATCTGAACTATCAGTTCAAAGATAATTCAGTTCTAATAATTAATTATTAAGTTACATTAAAAGATGATCATAAGAAAAAAATTGTCATACGCTAAAGCGAGGGGTTTCGAAGTTCCAAGTCCAATTTTTTTTTTCTAACCAATTTGTTACACCTGAGCGTAGCTCATTTAGCAACTTGCCTTTCTGATAAAAAAATTTGTGATGGGAAACAGCTGTTCCCCAACAGTGGCTGTTCTCATATGGAATATAAGATAGGATGCTAGATCAGATCAGCTAGCTTTGTTCTCTTGCTGCTCAGCATCTTCTGGATCTCATAGTTCGGGTGTACACAACGACGCTGCTGGCGCTTTCTTTTCTTTTTCTTGATTTCTTCTTTAATTGTTTCGATAGTTATTTCTCTGTGTACATCAGAGTTCCTAATATTCCAGGATGCGTTGACAATGCCTCTGAGCACTTTTTTTTTTGAAATGTTTGAATCTTCTTTCTGTTCGTGGGCTTTGCACAGCCCCAACGCTGGATGCCGTATGCCCAGATGGGTTTTAAAATTTGTTTATAAAGTAGGACTTTATTGTGTTTGCTCAGTCTTGCTTGTCTTCAAAGCAGCCAGTGCATCCTTCTGTACATCATTTCGAGTTCCCGTTTCTTGGCCTTCACGTGTTCCTTCCAACGCAACTTAGTGTCAAGCGTTAGTCCCAAGTATTTGGCAGTGTTACTATAAGGAACACGTTACATGTTCAAGTACACGGGGATATGTTGGCACTTTCTATTAATTAAGTGACTTGGCTTCGTTCAGCTTAATCCTCCACTTTTTAGTCCAGTGGTCTACCTTGTTGAAAGCCCTCTTCAAGGTACCCGTTGACTCCTCTACAGTGCCTCACACTGATATCTTCAGAGTCATTTGCAAAAGTTGCTTGTTCAACTGCTTCTGTCTGGGAAATATCTTTGGTGTATAGAAGGTAGAGAACTAGCCCGAGTACGCTATCTTACAGAACGCCAGCGCCAATAGGTGTCAGCTCCGAGAACACATCCTCATATTTTACTCTGGAGTAACGCTCACCTCTGTATGAGCTTAGGATTTCATCGAATTGCCTTGGAAGGTATTTTATGCATTTTGAATCGGAGTCCCTAATACCACACCTTGTCGAATGTCTGAGATATGTTCAGTAACACACTGGAGCATATTTTCTTTTCCTCAAGTGCACCCTCTATTATAATGGCGATTCTATAGGCTTGTCCGATGGTGGAGTGATTTTTTAACGAAAGCCAAACTGGTGCAAAGGTATCAGAATTATTTCTTCAATTATTACCTTGAGACCTTTAAGAAGTAATCTCTCAAACACCTTTGCAATTTAAAAATTTAATGAAAATGGGTATAAAAGTGGCTAGCTTTTTAACCGACTTCAAAAAAAGGAGGAGGTTCTCAATTCGACTGTATTTTTTTTTTTTTATGTTTGTTACCTCAGCATTTCCGACTGGGTGAAGCGATTTTGATAATTCTTTTTTTATTTGAAAGCTGGTGCTTCCCGAATGGTCCCATTTTAGTTTGAAGGAAATCGTTCACTTCTAAGAGGTTGAAAACTAAGGGATGAAATACTAACTTCTTATTGGATGGCTCGATTTTGAAAATTATTTTTTCATTTGAAAGCCAGTGCTTTTCGAGTGGTTTCATTTTAATTTTAAGGAAATCGTGCACTTCTAAGGGGTTGAAAACTAAGAGATGAAATACTAATTTCTTATTGGATAGCTCGATTTCGATAATTCTTTTTTTATTTGAAAGCTGGTGCTTCCCGAATAGTCCCATTTTAATTTGAAGGAAATCGTTCACTTCTAAAGGGTTGAAAACTAAGGGATGAAATAGTAACTTCTTATTGGATAGCTCGATTTTGATATTCCTTTTTTTATTTGAAAGATGGTGCTTTTCGTGGGGTCCAGTTTTAATTTGAGGGAAATCTTCCACTTCTAAGGGGTTGAAAACTAAGGGATGAAATATTAACTTCTTACTGGATAACTCGATTTTGATAATTCTTTTTTATTTGTAGAACACAACCTTAAATTAATCTCCTATCTATTAAAAAAAAAACTCCACTTATAAGGGGTTAAAAATTAGAGATGAAATAATATTATAATTTTTTTCTGGCTAATCCGATTTTGATAATTTTATTTCTATTACGTACAACGTACCTTTAAATTGTTCACATTTCAATTTGAAGAAAAAAATCCACCCCTTAAGGATGAAAATAGGGGATGAAATAGTGACATTTAACCGAATTTTGATAATTTTTTTTCTGTTGGAAAGAATAATCCACTTAGTTTTGTTATTACATTTAAAAACAAAAAATTTGAACCCTTAAGGGCAAAAAGGGATGATGTAGTAATTTTTAATATTAAACGGCGCTGCCTCATATGAGCAGCGCGTTTGGAAGGTTAACCATTTTCAAGAAAATAAAATCAGTTATCAAACTTCAATTCACTAAAACGCGAGAAATAAATAAATATTATAAAAAAATGAAAAACCGACTTCAAAATATATAAAAATTCTTAAACAAAAAATGCACTAAAAAGTAACAAAATAATGGCGTATCTTTGCAGTATCTACAACTTACAAATTATTAGGATGATACAATGTACAACTATTGTTATTTTTGGAGTTGGTGTCAGTCAATAAAATAAATATTAATAGTAATTTGTAAAAATTTTAAAAAGGTTTAGTTGGTATTGGTATTTTGTAGTTTAAAGGTCGCTAGATATTGTTACAGTTCGAGTATATTGTTTAAAAGTTCATTTGAAAAATAATGTTCATAAGGTATTCTCGTTTATTGCTAAGTACCAATATAGTCGTATTTCCTTGGCTGACACCAACTCCAAAAATAACAATAGTTGTACATTGTATCATCCTAATAATTTGTAAGTTGTAGATACTGCAAAGATACGCCATTATTTTGTTACTTTTTAGTGCATTTTTTGTTTAAGAATTTTTATATATTTTGAAGTCGGTTTTTCATTTTTTTATAATATTTATTATTAGATCAGCTACTTAACTAACCTAAAAAAACATTTTAAAATAATTTCTGAGATATTTCGTACAAGATACGCAATAACCAATCATTTCGTACTGTGAACGAAGCTGTAGAAGATGAGGACTTTTAGATAAAGGAGCATTGGATTTTCATGCTGATTAAAAGAAAATCTGGAACGAAACTGGAAATTTGCGTAATACCAATAAATTGGTAAAATCTATACATAAATATAAGAGCGATATTGCAATTGCAGTGCTGGCGTGAATCGCGGCATTTTAATTCCCATATGCACCAAGTGCACGAGCAAAGAGACTCGGCCAGTTGCCAACGAGTTCGCGATTGCTGTCACAAATAATAGCGCAAAGTCGAAAAGAAATATCCTCAAATGTATGCCAGTGTATACTTATTTATCAAGAAAATTACAAGTTGGGGTTGTACACGAATGGCGAAACAATGACTATGTGTATGTAGGTACATATTGTACATTTAACGAGGACGAGGATGTTGAGAGTGACTGACAAGAGATAAGAAATGAAGTCTCTTTTGGTATGTTTGTGTGAAGGTATATAAAGAGTGTATGTATATACCTTTTTACCTTGAACAAAAGTATATCTGTCGTTCTCTCTGTACTTGAGTTGCCGTTTGTAATGTGATGATGTAGTTTTTGAGCTTGTCACAAGAATCGTAAACGAAACACAAGTCGAGACTTTTATAATATGCCGTGTCGTCTCAAGTGCATACAATACCTGCTACGTATAGGGACAGTGAGAGACACATCAACAGAGATGATATGTCAACAAGCTGATTTTAAAAACCAACGAAAAATGTCTTTGTCGAGTCGGAAAACGTATTTCAAACTATTATCTAACTTTTGTTTCAAACCGCAATGTTGCAACAACGTTTTTCTGTTGCAACTTTTTCTAATTATTGCTGGACGATACGAGAACGAATTTCTGAAACTAAATAAATGCATTTGGTGGAACATCAACTCTATATATACCTATATATTATGTGTTAAGCTTGTTCTCATTGACTTTTTCAGGCGAAACTTTAATCGTGTTTGACTTTATGTATTTTGGCTGAGGATATATAAAGTAGTTTTCATTTTCTCCATAGGAAGTCGTTCCTTTGATGTTGCGGCTTTTAATTTAGTTAAAAGTCATTCTGAAAATCTTCCTCTAAGAAATGTTTCCTGGTTTAAATTTTATTTCTTTGGTGTTGCTTTTAAATTAATTTTTTGGTTATATTAAAATTGAAATCATCCTTACTGGGAGAGTTTCTCAGTTTTCGCTAAACTCAAATTTCATGTTAAGGCAACAATATAATTGGCGTTTTTTGAGTTGAAATGTAATTTGGGTTTTTTGACAGACATTAAACTTCGAAAAGCTAGGAGCTTTTATTTGCATCAAAGCAAAACAATTAGGTACCTAAAATGTTATGGGATCTTGTTTGATACAAAGTTTGGAATGATACATGAAGTGATTGAAATATTTGATATTTTGAATCAATAACTAAGCGGTTGTTCGTTAGCCAAACGAAAAATGTCCGAATCGTTTCGTTGAATAGATTAATGAGTTGTTTCTTGCCTTTGACTTGAAGAAATCCTTTTTTGTATGGAATGTTTCTACTGTCCTAAAACATCTTGTTTTTGGGATATTTGTAAATATTTTAAGCAATTATTAGATGAAAAGACCAGTTTTTTTAAAATTTTAACAATTTATTTTCTTTTTACACTACGTTTCGTCGGTGTTATTCCGACTTCATCAGGTATCTGGAAAATTGTTATACCAAATATAATTGTAATATAAATTTAACAATACAAAAAAAAACAATATAATTATATTTTTATTATATTTTGTGTAACAATTTTCAAGATACCTGATGAAGTCGGGATAACACCGACGAAACGTAGTGTAAAAAGAAATAAATTGTTAGAATAAAAAACTGGTCTTTTCACCTGGTAATTGCTTAAAATATTAAACTATTTAGTCTAGAAAATTAGTATTATTAGATACTAGCTGATACCCGCTCGCTTTGCTGAGGGTATCTAAATTTCATTGCTTGATTAATTGATTCCCTACCTTCACAATGAAATGTAAAAATTAATCTTTTTTGACAGAAAAAGATGATAGATACTTTCAGACTTAAATCCAAAGTAATTTCATCAAAATCCTTAAAATTACTTTTCAAGGAAGAGATATTAGCTATTGATTTGAAAAATGTTCATTTCAAATGTCATTTATAACCGTTTGCAGCTATTTTAGTCTAATAGATTCGTAGTTATCCTACAAAAACCGTGCCTTTTTTAGGATAAATGGTATTTAATACGTTAAGGTCTGTGGTATTTTTAACAAAAATTCATTAAAATTAGTTCATTTAAGTAATTGTTAAATATTGAAAAATTTAGTATATTATTTTAATTCGTATATTTCTAATTAATATCTTAGAAAATAAACAATAAAGAAATTCATATATATTTAAAAAAATTCGTTATTAATTTTATCAGGTGTTGATTGAAATTCATAATATTTATCTCCAGTAAACTTTGTCAATTGTTTAATTAAAACTTTGTAGTGGTTTCTTTCGTTACTGTGTAAAATTGTTCAGGCCTTCTTGAGAAAAATGCTATTTCTTGAACTTTAACAAAACTTACCGAAAATACACGGTTCCTGTAGGATTCAATTGATATGTTATCCTATGTAGGGTGACCAACCGTACACTTTTAAGAGTAAATGTACCTTACATACTTAATTGGTGTAGAAGTTTGCGAGTTTTTGTCCGAAATAAGGATCAACATAAGATTTTTATATTTATAAGAAAAGTATAGCAATAAAACAGCCACTACGTACGACGTACAATGTCCAGTCGCTCTGCCAACGCTTTTTAAATCTGTGATATCTTCTAAGCTATTCATTTTTATGATATACTGTAAAGGGCAATTTTGATCTACATAAAAAACAACGTATTTTATTGATAAGGAATAATTCTGTTTTGTTTAAAATATTTTGGTAAATAACCAATATTTTCTTTGTAATATGTAAAAATGGTTTCTGTGAGTTATCCTTAGGAGATAGACATACACCGTCGCGGACTTTTTTATCAATCTTTTTAAGATACACAATATCGCCGCATATTAGTTTGATCTATCTTGTAAGGTTTAGCCAGCGTTTGCAATGTAAGTGCACAAAAATATGTGTGTTATGACATCACATGACAAATCTTTTAATTTCCAGTCTTTTCTCTACTATAACATGCATGCATTATACTTGCTTATCTTCCTCTTGAACCACTGTATCAATTGCTGAAAACTGCACTAAAATCCGTTTTGTAGTTTAAAAGATCTAAGAGAACAAACAGCGGGAGCAACTCTGTTTTATACTTTGTAAATATTTGTAGATTAAGCAAATTTTGCAAATTACTTACTAAAAATGTCGATCAAATCATATTTTTCCAACTCTCATTTTGACATTAACTTTACTTTTTATATCTAATACATATTTTTTCATTTCAGAACTTGCTGTAAGTGAATTTCAAATACTTTTTTCCGATAAAGAACTTGTTTTAAGGTAGGATTTTATATTATTAAAATGTATTTAAATCAAAAATGAAGTGGTGTTTGTTGGTCACTTAAGAACGGCTGGATGACTATTTCGTAATAACTGAACTTCATTAGGTCGTAGATGTTTTCCTTTTATACATTTTTCGTTATATATTGTTAGTTTATAACAGTAGCAAAGTGTAATTAGATCCCTTGACAAACAAATATGCAGTTGAATTAGTGTTTATGTCAATTTTTAATCGATTGCTTGTGAAGAAGGTTGAAAAGAAATTGAAATATTTTTTTATTTTAATCTCGTACAGAAACTCAGATCACAATGGACCAAACTAAACAGTATCAGCTAGGTAAACTTATCTTTCAATTTCATGGTTGGCTTTTCTTAATATCCATTTCTTAAATTTGTAAAGATCCTCGATCTCATATTGAAATTTTGAAGATATCTTCAGGTGGTTGTATAAAAGGACAAAACGAGAAGTTCATTATTTTAGATATTTACTTCTGTTCGTTGCCCTCAGTAACTAGCCAAATCTTTTGTATAATTGAAGACTTAATGACATCAATAATGGGCTAAGTGCCAAAGAATTAGACCCGAAAAAGCAAACTAAGTGCCATTATAATACATACCGCCATAACCTAACACATTAATAGTTACCATTAATGTTCATAGCATTTAGCTGGCTTTTTAAGTTGTTGGCGATGGCACATATTAGCTTGCATTTTTGGGTCAAATTCAATTTTTTGTTTTCGGCACTTAGCCCGATATTGATGTTCAGTCTTTAATTATTAATATAGAAAATATAGCGTTTTAAAAATATCTACATTTGTCGTTATTCGACAATTTTTAATCCGATTAAAATGAACTTGTTTTTCGACCTTGGTTAAAAACATTTCTTCATCGAAGAAATGTTTCGTTCCGAATTTCAATTAATTTTGAATAATAGATTATATTTGGATCATTCCATTTTATAAAAATGATGTTTTCAAGGGGAGTTCACAAATTTTTCCTAAATCGTTTCATGTCATTGTAAGCGTTACAAAAAGGAATTGCATCTTAATCAATATTTTTACTTTCTTTTATACTGCTAGGTATATAGTATAGAAATTATTGTACGAGTATTCGGGTCGAATTTTCGGGTTCGAGTTTTTGCCGGAAATACATGTTTTGAGGTCTTCTGAATCCAAAAAGTGGTGTTTAGCAACATGGTTGTTTGTTAAAGCAATATTGTATCGAAAGTTTTATCCAAATTTCATTGAAATTGGAATTTAGCCTTTATATTGTATATCTAGTTATACCACGCAGCTTTTGGTTGAAAAATGCTTAAATTTATATATTAACTAGCTGATACCCTTGACGTAATCAGCGCATGTTATTATGTTAAGAACATATTTAATTTACAGAGGAAAAACATTTAAAAAATTGAAAGCAACAAAATTTATTAAAATAACCGAAAGAACTTAGTGAAGAACATTTTTAACTATATGTCAAAACATTGCCCCTTTGGAATCCGCTATTACTCCAAGTGTATAATTATTAGTTAACTAATAATTAATTTTTCAAAAATGTGTAAATTCTAAAATAAAAATTGCTATATAATCCAAAATAATCAGATTTTAATTTTTTTTTTTCAAAAAATTGTTCCTTCAATACTCTTTCCGTGTCCGCAATTGATCCAGGTGTATTGTTAATTAGTAATTCAATTTTTAAACTATTCATGTTTATAAGATCCAACGGCAGTTGATGACGTCATAGTACAACAATACATGTATAAATAGTAAAAAATAATTAATTATTTAAAATATAACAAAATTTTGATCAATTACTTGCGTAATGAAAAGAGCAGATGGAGAGCTTTAAAAAAACTTCAATTATTTTAAAGATTTTAATTCTTGGGTTTAAACATTTTTTAAAAAATTCAATAATTAATTTACTATCAACTATACACCTGGAGCAATTGCGGATTCGGAAAGAGCATATAAGAAGCAATTTTAAAAAAAATCTTTAAAAAAGTGACTTTTTTGTATTTTATACCAATTTTAATTTTTAGTTTGCAATTTTCGAATAATAAATTATTAATAAATTAATAACTATACACTTGGAGAAATTGCGGATTCTGAACGAGATTTTCGGCGTATAGTTTAATTAAAAAAAAAAAGATATTTCTCGCCAGCTTAACTTTTTTCAAATATATATGCAATAGTAAAAGGGGGAGTTGAAATGTAATTTGATTATTGTAACGGTTGTAACTTAAAAATGTAGTATGAATTTGTATTTATAGTAGAATATAAAAAATGCTAAAAGAGAATTAAAAAAAAAGGTACAAAAATATTTTATTTAGGTATTCTTATTTCTCGCTTAGCTGCATGATGTCGTACCGCATACGCTTAAATATTAAAAATAATCATTAGGCAGTGGAAGGACAAACATTCCCTTTATAGTCTACTCTAGTTCATGCACATTACAACGTTTACCCCACTTTATCAAAGCAACAAAAGAAGAACAAAAGCATACGCCGTCTGCTTAGAAAAATCGCAATTTTTAAAGCTTTAATTACTTTGTTTTTAATGAAGATCTCGTGATAATTCTTTTTTTAGATAAGGACAAAAGATATAAGAAGTAAAACGAAAAAAATTGATCGAAATCTATCCAGCAGTTTTTGAGTTAAAATCGAACATTGGAAAACAGCTATCATTTTATTTATATAGATAAGGTTTATGTTCTTCTTTAACTTACAGTTAGTACAAACTGCAGAGACAAACTCTTTAAAATCAGGGTTATAGTTTGATTTTTAAGGGTTACTTTTTTAATCCGATTAAAAGTCACTTGATCAACGTCCCAGACAATGATAAGAAACAGTATTTAGGTAAAATTAAGATTTTTATTACATTCTTTAAGTTTATTGAAATTCATGTTAGCCTAGAAAAGAATCCAAAAATAAATTTTTTTTTAGTCTATCAAAAAGGAAACGCTAGCACGCTTTCTGTAGGATAGTTTTAAACGTAAACTTTTGGTCATTGATTTATGCTTCTCTCACGCAGTAACACAGCGTCCATAAACAAGATTTTTCATATTCAGATAGTTTATAAGACAATAAGCATGAAACAATATTAAATTCTGGAATAGTGTAGGAATCTGTGGGGTGAATAAAACTTTTTCTAGCATCAACAACTGAACGAATTATTTAATGAAATTTTGCTGAAGATATCTCAGATCTTAAAATCACGACATTAAATATTATTTGTCTTAAAAAATTTTATGGTTCTAACTAGATAAGGAACCAATTAAACCTATGGGACAGCTTCTATATCTCGTACTGAAAAAAAATTAATTGATTTGATGAACTTATTATGAAATCTTACCTAGGCTGTGTATCAAAGTTCAGGAAGTTATTTCAGTAATTCATTTTTAATTGAATAACTATAGATGAATTTCGATGAAAAAACACAAAATTTGTGATTGATTTCAAATACATACTACGATAGGTGCAACAATAAAATATTCATATATACATTCACTGTTTCTCCATGGTTTCATTTCGGTCATTGAACCGTTACTAACCTGACTTTTAATAATACATTTTTTGAATATTTTTCCAATGATGATAAATTTGATTGCCAATTTATTATTTTCATAAAACGGGTGCAGTAAAACAATAAAATTAAATATTTACCAAGTAAAAAGTTCAATATTAGTATTTCCTTGTCAAAAATATCGTCGTTATATTGATCAAATGAATATGTTCTCTCATCCCTTTCAATTTCCTCCAATCAGCTCAAAAATTTTAAAATCTACCAAACTTTTTCGATTAATTCTGAGTGCTTTTACATATAATATATTTTGAGAGACTCGAATATGTTTTGAAAAATATTATTTTGAAACTGATTGAAATTTTTATTAATTATTAATTTTGTCTTTGAAAGTTAGTTCATATATCATTTAAATACCTGAAAGTAACAGAGAAATTTTTCCATCTTTAGCCTGAAATCTACCAGAATTATATAATTTCCAACTAATACAATTAGAGGTCGTTTTGAACCAGCAAAAATCTACAAGTTAATTGAATCAGTATCAAATCATAGAAATTAGTAGAGCACCGGCATTAAGAACTAATCTTCTTTTAAATGAATTTCCATTGATATTTTCGAGCTTTGTTAAATATAAATTTTCATAACATGACACTCGACCAAATCTCTTTATTAATGCCGTTTTTGTTAAATATCGATTCTAACTTTGAAAAATAACTCAAAGCTAAAATTACATCCAGACTTCAAAATAAATAAACCAAATTATTTTTTTAAAGCCGAAGAAAATTTCTTCTTAAAGTTTTTCATGAGATATCTTATGAGAAAATATTGGATAACTTATTTCCAATTTCATTTAACTTAAAATAAATATTGGCAAAATTTGTTTACTTGTAAGTATTATTTTTGTTGTTATAAAAATTTTATAAAAGCGTCCACCTGATCGATAACAGTCATCGTATGTATTAACCACCATCTCTGTGCTCTCTCATATACTTAATGTATGCTTTGGCTTCACTATTTGCGTTGTAATAATTTCTGTTTAATATTATAATAATGTACATAATATTTGCAATATTGTAGCTTATTAAACGTGATGAAATGTAATTAAATAAATATCGCTGTTTGTATGTAGTCAACTCACTCATGTTTCGCGACCAACTATCAAATGCAATAAATGCTAATTGAATTGTACGACAAACATTCGGGTGCATTGCACTCCACTTTTTTCATCAATCAATTTCATCATGAAATTGTTTAAATATTTAATATAATCTGTTTTTCCAGAGATTTGAATGAACAGTGTTATAATTTCATTTAAAACTTGACTCATATAAATGACTAGCTGTGATACCCGTTCGCTTTGCTGAGAGTATCTAAATTTAATTGATTGATTAAAACATTTCCTACCTATTTTGACTGAAAAAGATGATAAATACTTACAGACTTTAGATCCAAAGTTCACCAAAATCCTTAAAACTAATTTTTAAAGAAGAGTTATTAGCTTTCTCGCAGGTTCTATACGATTTTAAGTATAAAAAAGGTCCTTGAAGAAAATTTGAAAATCTTTCCTATCAAATGTCATTTACTTAAAACCGTTCAGATACTTTTAACCGACTTCAAAAAAGGAGGAAGTTCTCAATTCGACTGTATGTTTTTAATTTTTTTATTTTTTATGTTTGTTACCTCAGAGTTTTCGACTGGGTGCAGCGATTTCGATAACTTTTTATTTTATTTGAAAGCTGGTGCTACCCGTCTGGTTCCAATTTATTTTGAAGAAAATCGTTCACTTGTAAGTGGTTGAAAACTAAGGGATGAAATATTAACTTCTTATTGGATAGCTCGATTTTGCTAATTCTGTTTTTTATTGGTAGAACATAATTTTAAATTAATCTCATAACCATTTTTTATAACCAACTCTACTCATAAGGGGTTAAAAATAAGGGATGAAATAATAAATTTTTCCTGGCTTAGCCGATTTCGATAATTTTGTTTTTATTACGTACATCGTACCTTTAAATTATTCACATTTCAATTTGAAGAAAAAAATCCACCCCTAAAGGATGAAAATAGTGACGTTTAACTGAATCGTCAGATGTTGATGATTTTTTTTTCTTTCGGAAATAGTATTCCACTTAGTTCTATCATTAAATTTAAAAGCAAAAAATTTCAACCCTTAAGGGCAAAAAGAATAATGTAGTAACTTTTAACATTTAATGGCGCTGCCTCATATGAGCTGCGCGTTTAGTAAATTTTTCCATATTCAAAGAAATAAAATCAGTTATCAAACCTCAGATCACTAAAAATCTAGAAATATATAAAAAGTATAAAAAAATTAAAAATCGACTTCAAAATAAATAAAAAATCTTAAACAAAAATGCACTAAAAAGTAAAAAAATAATTGCGTACCCTTGCAGTGTGTACAACTTCCAAATTATTAGGATGATATAATGTACAACTATTGTAATTTTTGGAGTTGGTGTAAGCCAAGGAAATAAATATTAATGTTCATTTCTAAAAAGGTTTAGTTGGTTATTGGTATTTTGTAGTTTAAGGGTCGCTAGATATTGTCACAGTATTAGTACTTGTATAAAAGGTCAATTGAAAAATAAATTTCATAAGGTATTTCCGTTTATTGCTTAAAAATAACAATAGTTGTACATTATCTCATCCTAATAATTTGTAAGTTGTAGACACTGCAAGGATACGCAATTATTTTTTACTTTTTAGTGCATTTTTTGTTTAAGATTTTTTATTTATTTTGAAGTCGGTTTTTCATTTTGTTTGAAATTTTATTTTAGTAGAAAAGATTCGGAGCTATCCTACAGCAACCGTACCTTTTTTAGGATAAATGGTATTTGATACGTTAAGATCTAAGGTATCTTTAACAAAACTTCATTAAAATTCGTCCTGTTAAGTAATTGTTAATTATTTAAAAATTTGGTATATTATTTTAATACGTTTATTTTTAACTTATATCTTCGACAATGAACAATGAAAAAATTCGAATATTTTATAAAATTTCATTATTAATTTTATCGGGTGTTAAATTTCAATTCATTTTTATTTTCCAGTAAAAAATGTTAATTTTTTAATTTAAACTTTGTAGAGATTTTGTTTGCTACTGTGTAAAATTGGTCAGGCCTTCTTGAGGAAAATACGTTATAATGCTATTTCACGAATTTTAACGGAACTTATTTTAAATACACGATTCCTGTAAGATTCAATTGTTATAGTATCCTAGGGGAGCCATGGATTATTCCAGTATAAGAAGCAATCCATATTATTCTCTGCCCCGTTAATTACCACATAGATGCGGATTGTATATTGTATCAAAATAAGAACTCAATTGGTGTAGAATATTTTAAAATATTTTATATTTTGTAAAATATTTTTATTTTTATCAGAAAAAGATAACAATACAACAGCCATACGTACGACGTACAATATCCAGTCGCTCTGCCAACGCTTTTTAAATCTCTGAAATTTTTTAAGATATTAATTTTGATGATATACTTTAAAGGGCAATTTTGATCTACATAGAATGGTTATTTAGTTAAATAATGAGTAATACTGTTTTGTTTAAAATAGCTAGGTACTTAACCAAAATTTTTTTTGTAATATGTAAAAAATAAAAATGGTTCCTGTGGGTTATCTTTAGGAGATAGGGTTATTATTATTGGCATGGTTTATACCTACAATAATTTCTCTTGAAATACTCGATCAATATCTGAAAACTGCATTAAAATCCGTTTTGCAGTTTAAAAGATCTAAGGGAACAAACAGCGGGAGCGACTTTGTTTTATATCGTACTATGTAAAGATATGTTAAGTTGATAAAAATGTTTACAGCTAATTATTCGTATAATGAGAAAAGTTTATTATATTTAAAAAAAAAGGAAAATTTTTCGTTCCAATTAATCGTTCAACCATATTTTTAGATATAAAATTTTAATTCCTTGCATGTAAATATAGTCGCCGTGAAGGCGCTAATTAAAATATTGAAATATTGAGGTTTAATGTAAGCCGAGTTTTATGGCAATTTTTAGTATTTCTTTTATTACACGTATATTGATTTAATTGAGGCTATGTCTTCCAAATTAAATTGGTCTCATCAATATCTCGCCAGGCAAATAAAACTATTAAGATCGTTTAATAGACGCACATAAATCACGTCTTGGTTGACGAACATTGCGTTTTTATTAAAATAATTTCGTTTTTATTTTCAATTAGTGTGTGCTTTTGAACGTTAATTGAATGAAATCGTTTTCTTTTGCCAGTTGGACACATATAATAAATATTTTAATCATCCGAAAATCCCTTTCAAGGATTTCTCGATTAAATTTATCGTTTGGCTCGGCTTTGGAAAATTTTGGAGCACACAAAAATCGAGCTTTTCGATCCAATTAAATAAAAATCTTGAATTTATGAAATCGATACACACATAGTTAATCCTTTGTATAACATGTTATTTGGTAAGTTTTATTGGGCTCATTATCAACTCGCAAATTGCACTCAATTCACATTATTAAGCCTGATTTATTTGGGAAGGGAAAAAATGTATAATCCGGCTCATAAATGAGCCGCTTTTTTGCTGGTATAAAAATTCTCAACGAGAGAAGATTATGTTGTTTTTTGTATTTTATTCGATGCTTGGAGGGATGAAAAAGAAATTTTTATGTAAATTTTATTAGTCGTGTTCAAACATTTAAGATCATGTTATAGCAATAGTTTTTATTTTCTCGGCAAAATTAAACATCAAGTTTTTAATTAATTTTCTTTCTAACAACCTTTTACTCTAACCCAACTGGGTCAACTTGTGTAATTCACTTAATAAACTTTCGAGTAATAATATGAAAAGTTTCCATAAGAAAATTTATAATTTAATTTCGAGCAATTGAAACGATAAAAATTTGCATTCTCTCTCGACGAAGAGCAGGCAACGAGGAAGTTTCCAGCTCCAAAAATTCCAGCTCCGAAGGAATTAACTTGAGAAATACGAGGTAACACAGACGGGGACGGTAGGGGCATTCATTGGCTGACAAGAACGAACTTTGATATTTGTTTTTCGGTTTTTATACGGGTCTTCGGGGACTTGCTTACATGGTTCGATTGAATCACATTTTTCCCAACGAGAGACGAGTGGAAAAAAATTTTATATTTTCATTTTTTTTTTTGAAGTTTCAATGGAGAACTTCAAAAGCGAAATGTAGCAAATTTTAATGCTTTCATGTTCAACTTATATGCATGTGCTTTCTTCTTCTTCTTCTTTCTGTCGTTTAAATAATTTAATTTTATTCGTTCTCTTGCGATTTTTGTCTTGAACCTCGTCAGTTTCATACAAAAAGTAGGTTTCTGAGTCTCTTTGTTTGACTTGGTTTTTAACTAAGAGGAAAAATTTTTCTTTTTACTAGTATAGTTAAAGAAATTGATCAGTAATGATGTGGAATATTTTACTTTAGTTAGTTCCAATTAAATATGAAGAAAAAATTTTCAATTTGTTGAATTTAAAAATTAGGGGATGAAAAATTGTCAATTAATACCTACTATATAAGACTTAAAAAATACTGTAATTTTTTAAGTTTAAAAATCAAGGGTTGAAATTGTTACCTTCTTCAGAATCAATAGATTTTGCATTTATTTTTCCTCTAGTCTTTATAGAACCGTGTAGAAAACGTAATTGCCATTGGTTTGTTTTAAGTTTTGTCCCCTTTTTAATCTATACCAATAATAAGATTGAGGATTTCTGCTTTTTGAATACCTATATAATGAAAACGTTACATGTCATCTGCGCGAGGGAACATAAACGGCATTAATTTTCTCAGCTAAGATTTTTATTTAATCTAAAAAATGTAAGGTGTTTTGTTTAGTACTCTTTATTACCTTTTAGGTAATTATCAGGTTATTAAAGGCCAGTTTTTTCTTTTAATAATTTCTTTTCTTTTCACACGACGTTTCGTCAGTCTTATTCTGACTTCAGCAGGTATCTTGAAAACAGTTATATCAAATATAATTCTTATTATTAAAAAAATAAAAATTATTAAAAGAAAAAACTGGTCTTTAATAACCTGATACTAGCTTAAAATATAAAACTATTAAGACCTGAAAATTAATATTACTCTTTATTACCTACATTTTATATGTTTATACTAAAAATTAAATGCCATTTTCATTGCACTTTTACCCAAAAAAAAACATTGTTTATCCAGGGTAAACTTGAAAACGGCCGAACCGATTTCAATGAAATTTTCACAAAAATGTATTAAATATTTCAACTTACATTATGGGCTACTTTAAATTTCGAATCGTTTTCCCTGTCTGTTTGTTTGTGCTTTGTAAACTTGAAAACAGCTGTTCCGATTTGGACGAGATTTTAACTACAAGTAGTAAATATTACAAAAAGTGCTATGAAGTACTTTTTATTCCTAAAAATTTTTGATTTTCTGAGCAAAAAAATAAAAACTATAAAAACTGCGTAACGAAAAACATACATCGGCAGGCAGTTGTGATACAATGTAGGTACATATACATATCATATCGCAGAGATGACATGCTTTGAAATTAATTTATTAATCTTGTAAATTAATGTTCGCAAATTTGAGGATTATAACGATAATAGTAGTACAATTATAGATTGAATTCCTAGAAACCATAAATCCATAGTTAATTTATAGATGATTATCTTATCTTTTGTTCGGCTCAGTAAACGTTTAAATTATCGAAGGAGTAGTTTTATTTATCCATTGTTCAATTCATTGAGAGTAAAACTTGCAGTAATCAGAGAATCCTCTGCAGTGAAAATGATTTCATTCTTAAAAATAAATAGCCAAGTTTTAAAATGATACCTATAAGAATAAATTAAGTAATCTCGATTATGAGTTTGACTTAGCGAGGTGAAGCGGTTAGGAGTTCGATTCATAGAGATAAAAATACGCATAGTTATACAGGGATGAAGTGGAATAAAAAAATTATTTAAACTTATTCACGGGTGTAACTTTTAGGGAGTTCAAAGTATGTCAAATGTAAATTACGGGTAAAAATGCGTTGAAAGATGACTGAACTGCAAATAGTGAGATTTCTAGGCAGGTAAAAATACGAACATATTTATTACCTACTCTAGAAAATTTATGATTTCTGAGGTACAATTTTTATCTTTTTATGCCAACATAACTAAAATGACTTTTTATATTTTGCTATGACGATTTCTATTAATCAATTAGTTCAATTTAGCTATGCCCAGCAAAGCGGGCGGGACTCAGCTAGTTTGGAAAAAAAGTGGTTGCGTGTACTACGCGCGTGAGAAGTTATACTTCTTTGGCATCATTAAAAATTAGTTTTTATTAATTGCATTCAAATAATCAATTTTCAAAAATTGTAAATTAATATTTAATAATAATAATAATATAAATATATAAAGATATAATTATTAAAAATAAAATTAAGAGAATAATATTTTAATTTATATCAATAAATAATATCCAAAGGAAGCTGCCAGACGTTTAAAAAATTTGTCAGGATCATTTTTCTGGTTTACAATTTATGCATGCCATGAAAGCGAAGTTCCATAGAAATTGCGAAATAAAGTAAGTAGCTACTTTTCAAAGTAAATGTTTTAATCTTATTCTTATACTGTTTTACTAAATTATTATTCTAAGATGGTTGAATCTATTCAGAATCCCAGATTTCGTTATAACTAATAATATGCATGAAATGCAGACGTCATTTTCATCACTAACCTCAAAATAGTTTAACAGCTACTGCATAATTCGAGAAAAGTAATAACTTATTTCTTAATTATATGTGTCATTCGTATATATTTTTATTTTTAATTTAAATATAAAAATAAATAAATAAGTAAATAAATAAAACAAAAATTCAAATTACGCGCGACAAGAAACCGAGTGTTTTTGCGGCCAACTTCGTTTTGTTAACTTTTGTCTCAAGATGGCCGCCCATCTAAAAATTTCACTCTCATCATTTTTTCATAACGCGCCTAAAGAAGTATAACTTTAAAAAAATCATTTTTCACTTTTAGAAATATAAAAATAAGAGATGAAAAATTTGTAAGTGAATGATTTGTTCTAAGAGAGACAATTAATTCCTCCAAAGTTAAATTAACGAATGAAACAGTAACTTAACCCAAAATAAAACGATTTTTAGTTTCTTTTTGTTGTAAAGTTTTGTAGAACTAGATGGAAAACGTTATTTTCATGGGGTTTTACGTGGGAAAAGTTGTGACTCATCTCTAGTTATCTTAACTATTATTTATTTAAAGATTTCTCCTTAAAAAATTTACAAACAAGTACCTCGTTAAATATTATTGTTATACAGGAAAATTACCTTATAAAAAAAATGAAATGCATTAATTAATTAATAAACTAAAAGCACGGCTTTCAAATAATATTTACTCACAAAAAATACATTAAAAGTTTGTGTAACACTAATATTTGAACAGGATAGGACCATATTATGATTGTAAGGTATGTTGTAGGGACGTTCCCACGTAAAAAGGGTTGTTAATTTCACTTTATGTAAAAAAAAAACTTTTCAAATAAAATTTAAAAATACCTCATAAATATTTGATTAATTCAAATTAAATTGGGAAAGTTTCACTGATTTTACTCTGAACCTGTCCAAAGACACCTTCAAGTCGTACTTTCGGTCAATGTGACTTTTGCCAAACTAAAATTAAACTCCTCAAAGTAAAGCCATTGCTAAACTTTTGATGGCTGCCTCATCCATTAAGTATTTAGGCTCGGTCCCCGCCACATTGTTTCACTTTAATTTTGCGTCTTGAAGTCATCCAAAGCGCGTCCCCGGGGAGTCGATCTCAGGTTGAACCTTCCATACATAATACAAGAGTCTTGTCTCTATTGTTGCCCGAGAAAGATAATTACATCCCCCAAACAAAACCCGTTACGTGCATCCTAATTTAATTGACTTTGACAGGCTGATTTAACTACAAACTTTAATGGTAAATGTGCATTTGACTAAAAAAAATTTTTTGCAATAGAATAAAAACGATGCAAAAAAGCCCACCACAAACTTGTGATTTATTTAGTTTTTAAAACTTCAGTGAATTGCTGACCATGAATACGAGATTCGATAGTATGAAAGTATCGGCGAGTAAGCGGAGTGAGCTGAGCTACCGTTACATTTATTATTATCGAACGTCGAGCTTTTTTTCTTCTTGAGTAATATAATAAAAGATTTTCCATAAGCCATACATACTATATACTATATAGACGGTTTTCTTTTTCCCCGGTTCGTTTCTTCGTTTCGTTTCTGAAGGAAACTTTGTATACAATAAAATATATATACAGCTACAGTTTTTCTATCGTATCGATACAATATCCTTCAACTGCACCGAGCAAAAAAAGAACGGGTTTTGTGTGCAAATAATAGAAGAAGAACTTGCAAAAGACGACATCTGTATGCTTGAATACAATTTTATTTGCGCCCATAAATTTATTGATAGAAATTTTCAAAAATTATTTAACAATAATCTGATTTATTGGAACTTTGTGAGTATTAATAAGTCCGTTTAGAATAAAATTGTCTTCTATTGAGTTTTCAACTGATTGGAGATTTCATTCTATCAAATGATTAGGGATTTAACGGGAGAATAACCAATAGAAACGCTTAATTTGGTTTCTTTAAATAGTTAGATAAAAATAGCTTTTGCTGAGGTTTTCTGGAACCACGCAGAAAACGTTTTTTTTTACAGTTTTATTTGAAAAAGCTTATTGCTACATTAGATAAAATGCCATTATTTCATGTCTAAATTAATTAATGATATAAATAAGTCAGGATTTAGTAGACCAAATAATTTTTAATGTCTTTTTTAATTTATTTCAACTTGCGACGTTTCGTCGGTGTGATTCTGACTTCATCAAGCAACCTTAAAATATTCAATAAAAATACATAGTCTGATAATACAAAATTATTACGTCTGACATTATAAAATATAACCAAGAGTTAAAGTTTGAAAAAGAAAAGGTTATAAACTAACCTGTCATTCAAATTATCAATAAATTATTATTACTAAAATTATTTAAAAAAAAAAAACGTTATGGAGTAATAATTTATCAACAATTTGATTGATAATAACTAAATGATAATTGAACGTTAACCCTTGTTTATATAATGTCAGAGGTAAAAATTTTGCATTATCAGATTATGTGTTTTTATTGAATATTTCAATATTGCCTGATGAAGTCGTAATCACACCGACGAAACGTCGCAAGTTGAATAAATATAAAAAAAATAATTGGTCTACTAAATCCTGACTTATTTATATCATTATATATAATAGGATATTCTATCTTTATTTTAAAGGACATATTCTTTTTAGTTCTTTATAAATGAAAACGTATTGTAGATTTTCATCAATAACTAGTTTTGTCAGATATGAGCTTTTTTCACCATCTATATAAATAAAATTATAGCTGTTTTCCTATGTTCGCTTTTAACTCAATAACTACTGGATAAATTTCAATCGATTTTTTTATATACTTGGCCCTTATCTAAAAAAAGAATTATCACGATATCTTAATTAAAAACAAAGTGATTAAAGTTTTAAAAATTGCGATTTCTCCAAGCAAAACGCGTATATGCTTTCGTTGTTTTTGAAGTCTGAAAGATTTTTGAAGCAAAACACGTGAAGCGGTGAATTTTTCGTCGCTTTGATAGAGTGGCGCAAACGATGTAATGCGCATGGGCTGGACAGAGGAAGTTTCTCCTACCACTGCCTACTGTTTATTTCATATTTGAGTCTAGATTTAATGCAGCTCAGCGAGATATTAGATTAATATATCTATTTTCTATTTGTTTAGTAGTTTTTAAAATTTTTATATTCTCTTTAAGCATTTTTTATATTTTACTGTAAATACAAATACATTTTAAGTTACAACCGTTAAATAATCAAATTACATTTCAACACTCCCTTTTATTATTGCATATATTTTTTAACCAGAAAGAGTTAATTTAGCGAGAAACATTTTTTTTTTATAAATTTAAACTATATACCAAAAAATTGCTCTCTCAGAATCCGCAATTTCTCCAAGTGTATAGTTTATAATTGTTTAATAATTAATTTTTCAAAAATTTTCAAACTAAAAATTAAAATTGCTCTAAAACACAAAAAAGTCACTTTTTTATTTATTTTTTTCAATTGCTCCTTATGCTCTTTCCGGATCCGCAATGCTCCAGGTGTATTTATTTATTTATTATTATCTAATTAATAGTTAAATTTTTAAAAAAATTTCAAACTCAAGAATTAAAATCGCTATAAAACCCAAAATAAATTTAATTGAAATTTTTGTTTTTTTAAGTTCTCTATCTGCTTTTTTGAATAATTAATTATTGATTAATAACTATACACTTGGAGCAATAGCGGATTTGAAGGAGCAATGCAGGAGCAAGTTTTTGGCATATATACTTAAAAATGTTCTACGCTTAGTTCTTTCTGGTTATTTTTAATATATTTTTGCTTCCAATTTTTAAAATGTTTTTCCTGTGTAAATTAATTATATATAATTAATTATGTTCTTAACATAATAACCTACGCAGACGACGTCGCGGGTATGAGCTAATGAAAAAATAAAACTAGTCTATTAACAATTTTACTAGCCAATAGAAATGCGTATTTTGCTCTCATTAATTAGTTCAACGCCGTTAATTTTAAACTTTGATAGAACCGTGAAGTAAACGTTAAATACTTTCATTGAGGATAACTTATGTACCTTAAAAAATATTTCGTAGCAATTTTATTAAAATGGTTCTTTTATTATTTTCTTTTACAAAATTTTAAAGTAAGTGATATTTAATGAGGCTAGAAGCGTTAAGATCTCTTCTCGTCTTCTGTTCGTGGAAGACCTCAAATTAATTACAAACGCTCAAAGTTAATTTTCTTTTGGCTTGGCTCAGATTTGCACGACGTAAAGGCTGTAGGTAAAGTTTGTCTCGTCCAATGGTAAACCACCGTAAAAACTGATGAAAACTGCTCTGAACGGTGAAACTTTTCATTCACGAGCGCAAGTGTAAAGCGATGTTATTAATTATTAGGTAATTGCATAAGCCGGGGCCCGTGCATGTCCGCGATGTGAAGTCAAGTGCAACGCGCTCAAGTTTCCGACACGATGACTTTTAATGAAACGCTGGCGTGAATTTAAGTAGTTTTCGCAAGTGAAATCTTCATGTGAGTGTGTCAACCGCACATATGCGAATTTTCTGCATTTCTGTTTGTGTTTTCATTTGTCATTGTATCCCCGGGGGATGGACGGGGTGCTGATGTTACATGCTTATCGTCGAGTGGCGCGTCATTCAAATGCATTCGATGATGAAGTGAGCTTGTTACATTGAAAATTACACTTGTAAATCAGGTGTTTAAGTGTGTTGTGTTTGGAGAGGATGTCGCACTGTTTATCTCTGTTGCTTCTGATGAACTCGAAGACGTGGTCAAACCAGTTTCTTCGAGTCGTGTGGCCGACCTCAGGTCGCTTCCCTCGTGACTCTCCAGTTTCCAACTCATTCATGTTTTCACTACAATAAAACATCTTTGTTTAAATGCTTATGAACATTACATACAAACAACTTCCTTGCACACAAAAACTCGTTCTTGTCGTGGGCAAAACCACTCCAAAAACACCAACTTAACAATTAGTTTAACCCAGAGTTCAACTCCAGATAATTTAGAGATCGTGTGTGGTGAGTAAAAAATCTAAGCAAATCCCTCGAGTGAATGAACGTTTTTAGTTCATTGAAATTATTTTTATTGTCGACGAGGAATTTTGTTTAGGTATTAGACCGACCTTGTTTAAATATCTCTTCATTAACCTCCGTTCAGACAACAATATTTTGCCATTTCTGTCTGGGAAAACTCTCCAATTTGCTATCCCGTTATTAGAGCATCAAATTTCTCTCTTTTTAATAGCTCCAGAGGCGAGAGAATTGCTGTTAGTGCTGCTGCTCAAATACAACAAACATATTATAATATACACGAGCAGGATACAACTCACATTTTATATTATTTACATGTAACTAGAAAATATAATACACGACTCGAGCGAAATAAAATTAATATGTTCAAAGTGGGATCCCCAGTCTGACTATTTTCCGTTACGCTTCGTCTCGAAATACGTAATTTGTGCACATTTCATGTGAGATGGTACACTATTTGCACTATTGTGTGCCACAGATTTTCATTTTTGTTGAAATATCAAACCCATTTCGGGTGTTATCATCAAAAAAAAAATCCGTATTTATTTTTTTGATTAAAAAAAATAGGGTCCATTGGGAGTGATTTTAAGAAGATAAAAGTCTAAAGCTCACGCGACTAATTTCAACAGTTTGAATGGTTGTCGTTTGTGCTTCTTTAAATATCGAACATCTCTATATATGCGAAGGGTTGTTGCAATTGTGAATTCGTGGCAGCTAACTGATAGTAAAATGTAGAATGCAACGCGGTATGAAGTAAACATTTTTAGAAGATCACAAGTAGATGTAATAGAGAGTATGTGTATACAGTACTAGTATAGTACAGTACTTGGGATGATTGCAAACATGAAAATGAACAAGCTGTTCGTTGTACTCGAGTCTAACTACTTACTGCATTTTAAAAATATTCACATTCACTCGGTGAATTTTAAAGAGGAAATATGAAATTCTCGTCGTTGCGAAAATGTATTTATCATTACGTGGCACTCATATTTATTATTACTATTATTATTGTTTCGACTTCATTATTATTTAATTGAATGCAACATCGCAATGCTAAGTCTCTACCTGCTTAAGAACAATCAATTTAATTACTTGAGTTTTTTAATCTTTATATCAACCTAAGTATATTTCATAAATAAAATGATAACTGTTTTCCAATGTTGGCTTTTAACTCAAAAACTACTGGATAGACTTCGATCATTTTTTTAACTTCTTATATACTTGGTCCTTATCTAAAAAAATAATTAGCTTAATTAAAATAAAGAATAATTAAAGTTTAAAAAAATGTGATTTTTAGAAGCAAAACGCGTATGCTTTTGTTGTTCTTTCGTTGCTTTGATGGAGTGGCGCAAACGTAGTAATGCGCATGGGCTGAAGAGAGGATATTTCTCCTTCCACTGTCTACTGATTATTTCATATTTGAGTGTAGACTTAATGTAGCTCAGCGAGATATTGCATTAATAAAGATTTTTTAAAATCTATTTTTTATTTGTTTAACAGTTTTAAGCAATATTTTTTTAAGGTTTTTTTAAAAATTCACTTTTAACATTTTTTTTATATATTACTGTCAATACAAATTCAAAATATATTTTTAAGTTACAACCGTTACAATAATTAAATTACATTTCAACACTCCTTTTTATTATTGCATATATTACAAGTTAATAATATACAAGTTATTTTTTAAAAAAATTGCTTCTTAAATGCTCTTTCCGAATCCACAATTACTCCAGGTGTATAGTTAAAAGCTAAATATTTATTAAATTTTTAAAAAATGTAAATAATTGAAATTTTAGTTTTCGCTTTTTTTAAGCTCTCTATCTGCTCTTTTCATTACGCAAATATAATTGAGCAAATTTTTGCAATATTTTTAATACTTAATTATTTTTTACTATTTATACATGTATTGTTATACTATGACGTCATCTACTGCCGTTGTATCTTATAGACATGAATAGTTTAAAAATTGAATTACTAATTAACTATACACCTGGAGCAATTGCGGATCCGGAAAGAGCATTTAAGGAACAATTTTTTGAAAAAAATAATTAAAAACAGTCATTATTTTGGATTATATAGCAATTTTTACTTTTGCATTTACAAAATTTTGAAAAATGAATTATTAATTAACTAAAAATTATACACTTGGAGCAATAGCGGATTCTGAAGGAGCAGTTATTTGGTATATAGATAAAACTGTTCTACGCTAAGTTCTTTCCGGTTATTTTTAATATATTTTTGCTTTCAATTTGTTAACAGTTTTTCCTCTGTAAATTAAATAGGTTCTTAACATAATAACCTACGCTGACGAAGTCACGGGTATCAGCTAGTATATAAATAAAAAAATAGCTGTTTTCTAATGTTCGCTTTTAACTCAAAAACTACTGGATATATTTCGATATTTTTTTTTTGTTTTACTTGTTATAGACTTGGTCCTTCTCTTAAAAAAAAAGAATTATCACGATATCTTAATTAAAAACAAAGTATTTAAAGTTTTAAAAAATGTAATTTTTACAAGCAAAACGCGTGAAGAGATGAATTTTTCGTCGCTTTGGTAGAGTAGGACAAACGGTTTAATGCTCAGGAGCTGGAGAGAGGATCTTTCTCCGTCCACTGCCCAATGATTTTTTTATATTTGAGTGTAGACTTAATGCAGCTCAGCGAGATATTAGATTAGGTAACGAAGATTTTTTGAATTTTATTTTCTATTTTTTTAGCAGTTTTTAAAATATTTTTTGTAGCTTTTTTTAAATTCTCTTTTAGCATTTTTTATATTTTACTCATTTAATTAAATTCAAAAAACACTTTTAAGTTACATTTCAACCCCTTTTCTCTTTTATTATTGCATATATTTTTTAACCAGAAAAGGTTAAGTTGGCGACATTAAAGTTTTTTTTAATTGCTCCTTAAATGCTCTTTCTGGTTCCGAAATTGCTTCAGGTATATAATTAATAGTTAATTAATAATTAAAATTTTAAAAAAATTTCAAATTCAAGAAATAAAATCGCTTTTAAACCCAAAATAATTTTTTAATTGAAATTTATGTTTTTCTTTTTTTTAAGTTCTCCATCTGCTCTTTTCATTACGCAAATAATTGATCAAATATTTGCAATATTTTTAATAATTAATTATTTGTAACTGTTTATACATGTTTTATTGCGCTATGACGTCATCAACTGCCGTTGGATCTTATAAACATGAAAAGCTTAAAAATTGAATTACTTATTAACTATACACCTGGAGCAATTGCGGATCCGGAAAGAGTATTTAAGGAAGAATTTTTTGAAAAAAAAAATTAAAAAGGGATTATTTTGGTTTATATACATAGCAATTTTTATTTTTTAGCTTACAAATTTTTGAAAAATGAATTATTAATTAACTTATAACTATACACTTGGAGCAATAGCGATTCTGAAGGAGCATTTAGGAGCAATTTTTATGGCATATAGATAAAGCTGTTCTACGCTAAGTTTTTTCCGGTTACTTTTAATATATTTTTGCTTTCAATTTGTAAATGTTTTTTTCTCTGTAAATTAAATATGTTCTTAACATAATACCTTACGTAGACGACGTCGCGGGTATCAGTTAGTTTCATAATAATTTGTTACATTTCCAAATATAAATGACCACGAATAATTTATTTTCAATAACATTAGGATATGAATATCAATGGCTCATTTCAAACATTACCTTTATATAAAATTTGCTCTCAGCCCCAATTATATATCAAGTATAATAATTTTTTATTACCCACTACACCACATGCGTTAAATATTCATTTACCTTCAAAGCTAATATTGAATAATTAAACTCTTCCTTCAATATTTACATTTTATTATAATATTTTTTTAAACTTTTTAAATACAAATTGGTTTTTTGATCTTTCCATCAGATTAAAAGCATGGTAGAGAAATAAGGTCAGCGGAAATCAAACTGGTTAGTTCACTCGCACTTCATATAACACAGCACACAGAGACTTGACTCAAATCCCTACGTACCTTTGTCTGTCCTGGTCGTGAAAAATCAATTGCGAATCAATCGTTTCGTTTATCGATCGAGATAACATCGATGAAATTACATCCCACGAACGTTTCACAGCGGATATTGCCGATATAATTAATGCTTCACTGACCGATTATTTCGTTGTGAATGAATTAATTCTTCGCGTACATAAGGGAATTTTTTTTACGAAGAAACTTTTAAAGTATTTACTTGAATTTTTTGCGTTCGATAATGTTAATTCAGTTTTGCCATTTGTGCGTGTGCAAATATATTATATAATTTATATCGCGTTTAATTATCTTCGAAAGCAGCAAATGAGTTTTATGGATTTTTTGTTCAATTAAATGGAAGGAGATTTAATTAATTTAATAATGCCGTTTTGCCCGTTATTTCGTGTTTGCGAAAGTGAGGAGTTTATGTGATTTTTTTTTTGCTGGGGTGGAGGTTGTCTCTAGATAATTGTCTGCTTTATGGCCGATTTGAGACGGACTGAAATTGAGAAATCTTTAATGATACAAACATAAAATGTAAAAAGTGGAAAACGAAATGTTTGAGTTGGAGACGGAGAAAAAATTGGTTGGGTTTCACAAAATAAATATATCTAATGATATTTTTGGTATCTATAGGGGATTATATTGTTTATTTAGACTGGTTTACATTAAATTATTTACTTTTTTAGGCTATTTTAGATCAAATACATGTTAACTGATCTTTTTATATTTTAACCACTGTGCAATTTAATGGGATTGATCATGAAAGAAGAAAGTTTTTTAAAAATCTATACCATTTGTGAGATAATTTTTGCCATTATTCTGAACTATAAATATCATGATTTAAAGTGTCATGGATATAATTTCGTTCTTTCTATACTTTATTACTACTTATTAAGTGTCTGACAAAAACACGGTTTTTAGTTGAAACCATACCAATATTCCGTTTTTATTTTAATTTTGACCGAAACCGTAAACGAAACGTTTATGCAATTAATTTTAATAATTAAATACACAGTTTGTCTTCCTCTGATTCGCTAAAGGGCCTAAGGGTATAAGTATGATGAATTTTCCCCTGGAAGATATTTAAACAATACTTGAAGGATTTGTATAAGTATTAATGAATAATAAGATCCTAAAAGTTTCAGGTCACTAACGCAATTGGTTTTTGAGAAAAAGTAAAATTTGTAAAAACCAGAATTTTTTTTTCTCCCAGGAACGCGTAGATCGATTGATCTAAATTTTAGATATGTTTCAGAGGCTGGTAGTAGCTCTTGAGGAAAAAATTAAGAATTTTATGGGTTCATAAGTTTCTTAAATATTTTGTATAAATTCAAAATATGCAAATAAGCGATAAATTAATAATTGCGTTAGGAACCTGAAACTTTCAGGATATTATTATATCATTAATACCTACAAATCTTCCAGGTATCGTTTAGATATCTTTCGGGAGCAAATTTATCATTCTTATATCCCTAGGACTCTTATTAAATTCCCATATATTTCCCAATTGTTCCAAACGTTTTTGTATTGAGTACTCAAAATTTTCAATTATCCTCATTTTTTTTCTTCATTCTACGGGTCTTGGGATATTTCTTTCCTTTATCACCGTGTCCAATGCGGTCTATTGTGATGTAACTTTCTGTGTTAATTAGGGGAGCATCAGGCTTTTAAAGAATACCAGCACCTGCCTAGGGGCTGCCATCGCTATCTCGCTAGGCGTCATGTCCGTATTTCCGAGATGCAGCAGTCTTCCTTTGATAGATGCCTCACATGAGCACAAAATGTGTTCCGCCCCTATCTGCCGCTTTCCAGAAGAGACGACATATGTTGGTGTCGGTTTTACAGATCTTGTGGAGACGGTATTTCAGGGTACAGGGCCCGTATAGAGGCTTTGTTTGGAGCTTTTGAGGGTATACCAGGAGGACAATATTTAATGGAAGATAAATTCAAATTTCAAAGAAAAACCGTGACAGTTGGTGGGCGCTGGAAATACTTTATGTATTTCTTAAAGTTGGCTACGTATTCCTATTGCACCACTACGCACAGTACTTCTATAGTACTGCCTAACACTGCCTATTCTGTGGAATTACTTTCAGGGTTTTGTGATTTGTGCACTTATGAATCATTGATTGAGTGCAAATGCAATAAAATAATAACGTTAAAAAGTTTCAAAAGGCATCTTTTGATTGCTATAACTTTCATGTCCACTATTAAAAATATTTTACTAAAATATTTTCAAATATTTGCGCCACATACACTGTTCAAGTACTGCAACTAATTGCAACATAATAAACGAAATTAACCAATGACAACGCTAGAGTGAACTCAGAGGTTCTTCAATGCCATTTGGTGCTGTCACAGAAATTTGTGCAAGCTCTTAACACGGAGATTGTCCTCCTTCTATACCCTCCATATTTAGAGCCTTACGTCTCTCTTGCCAATATGTCATGAGTTATTTTCTTGGAGTACTTTATGAGTTAGATACGAGACCTTGGTTTTGGTCTCCCAAGCCAGAAAAGCGTTTTTGGTTTTTTTGAGGTCTGATGAGGCGTCATTTTTTGCCAATTGAGTGCCTTTTCATGGCCGTCTATACCCTATGTCCTGGAGCCCACCATTGGTAGACCATGAATTATCATCATTGAAATTTAAGTAAACTCTTGATAATTCGAACTCTTAGGACCCATAAATCTATAGTAATCTAAACAATTGTTTAACTCAGTAAATGTTCAAATTATCAAGGGAGGAGTACCTACTACTTATTCATTGTTCGATTCCTAGATGGAAAAAATTGAAATTATCAGGAAACTATCAACATTTTATTGGATTAAATAATCCAGTTTTGATTGCATTAAATAACGTTGATAATTGTATATTACTTTCATTCTATTTTAAGAAAAGCTTAGGGATTCACTTCTACTCTTAATTTTTAAGATACTTAACCTGATTTTCAAATTTCCCGAAGAGATATCAAGTTAAACTCAAATTGAAAATTAGTATTAAAATGACCTTAGTAAATCTCCAGAAGAATTGATAATTTAGTGCATTAAATTATGCCATTGTAGCTATTTGACTAGTTATTCAATAAAAGCGACAAATTAATGAGATAAGAACAAAATTAACCAATAGGATTCGATGAAAAACTAAAAAGTATTACTGAAGCACCAAAAAAATTAATTGTAACCAATAAGAATCGGGGAAAAATCAAAATTGTTATTTTAAAACATATTTTGTAAGCATTTCTTTTTTATGCATCGCTAGGTTAAATAGGTTTATTAAGGTAAATTCTTTTCTTCAATCTCTGTTTAAATTTTGTTAAATTTATAGACTCATACAAAAAGTTTCTTTTAATATTTAGACCATAAAAGATTTTAGTTCTAAAGACTTGAACCTTTCAACTTAAAAATCGTAAATTTTTCAATTTTCCCTCTACCAAAAAATCGACTAGTTTACAACCAAATTTTCCATTTATTCCTCGAGAATATCACCATTTGATTAAAAATACAAGTAAAATCAATATAAAATAAACAATCACCCACACATGTATATATAGTTTAGTTTTTCACCCGACCAATGAACGAGGAAAACGCTTGCGTTTGAAAAGGCAAAAAAATAATATAATAACAATAATACATGTGAAATGCATTATAAAATAAAACATAAATCAAAATAGAAATGAAATAATTCAGTTTGGGTGCGAGATGACGAGAGATTTACGGCCGCAATTTCGGCTTGAGCCCGCGGCGCAAAACGACCACCGCACCACGACTGCGACTGGCGACGGCACAAAAGCGCCTTTTGTGGCCCGCAAAGAAGTTGTAAACATTGAACGGCAAAGAAACGATATTGCAGATTTATGTAAAATAGGATGAATTTGTATCAGAACGATCAGAACGAACCGAAACTATACAAGAGACGAACAAAAAAAAAATAATGCCATAATATATATAGATATAACGGGAGAGTTACGATATAAGAATAATAAACAGTAGAATAAATTTCGCGATATCTGGCCGTTTCATATATCTATCTCTCAAATCTACAGCGCATTAGAACAGAAGAAAAAAAAATGTTCTGTTCACCTGATTTCATAAATTTGATTAGAACCGAGAGTAAATATTGAAAATAATAATGCAAGGCATGAGCGAACGAGCTCACGAGGAACTAGACGAGTTAATGGTTAGAAAATTTACTCTATACGTTATATTATGCCACCGTCTTAGAGTTGTAATTCGAAAGTAAACGATATTGTTTATAACATTGGAATTTTCTCCACATAAAACTAATAACTCGGGCGTTATCATACGGCAGCTTTTAGCGAAGCTCTTCTCTTCCTTGCCTTTACGTACCTACCCATCTTATTTAAGTCTCTGCTTCTTCGTCTTCTTCGCCACTATAATATTAACTGTGTTGTTTTATTTTCTGCAGCAATTAAGCCGCTTGTTTATTGCGCTTTATTATGAAAATTCAATTTCGATCTAAGACTTACTTACACAGAAGAGCTTAGTTTGAAAAATATATTAAAAACATTTATTAGTTTGTTTAATAACTTAAAACCACCACCCTTTATATACAGTATGCATCAAAATTATTAGACAACAAGAAAAATCTTTCTGTTTTAATGATACAAGGAAGAGCTGTTCAATAGTAAATTTCAGAAGGATTAAGTAATAAATTTTTGATTTTTTAATTGCTAGGCAATGCGGGTGTTTGTTTAGCTCAGCTTGTCTTGTGTTGTCTTTATTTTCAACGATATTCTCATCGTTGAGGCAAACTAAAACTAAGAATAAAGTTAATGCAGTGGGAGATCGTGTAACCACAGTCGAGTAGATTTACAATCCAAATTGGTTTGACCGAGTATCTGTGAGGCTTGTGCTGGTTGCTGCTTTTCGGGTATATGGTACATAGAGAGGAACATTTCTCGTTCTGTGTAATGAAAACTCGAATAATAGATGATCAGACCGGGAATATAACTCCCATCTTTACTTTGGGCATTCGGCTGCATAAACAATGGCTTTATTCGGAATTTATTGTGTCATTTCGGGGAAAGTTTAACGCGCTAAATTGTTACAAATATTCTTATTTGAGCGGTGCGGGAGCGAGGCCCAGTGTTTTTTTTTTTATGAGTGTGTCGTTATACGTTTGTATGTTTGTGCGGAGGAACAATTTGATTTTATTTGCGATTTAACATTTATTTAAATTTTTACTCCTTCCAAGAAAAACGAACAAGAGGCTACAACGATAAAGAGTTCATGTTCTATCAGAAACAGTAAAAAAAAAAGTTATTTCTAGAACAAACGCTGTAATGGATGTTCAAGTTCAAGAAGCAAAAATAAATCGTAAAAAATAAACTTTAAAATTCTTGAAATATCATATTTAAAGCTAGAGGTTTTAGATGTTAAATCAAAATTTGTTAAAATATCGAAATAACGATTTAACAACTAGTTTTTTAGAGGGATATTTTTACTTATTGCTCGAAGTGTCTTTTTAAAAGAAAATTGTTTCTTTTTAAATTGCTTTGAGAAATATCTTGTGCACAATACAATATGTTGAAGCTTTCCATCAGTGCAGCATTAGCTTTGGATTGGGGATTGACTTACGATTCCTTGGTTAGATTGTTTCACATATTTCATAGCTATTTTTTTTCCAAGATAAGAAAAATTGTCCATTTTATTAGTTTAAGCTTAGAAAGAAAAAGGTTATACCTGCTTAAAAGTTATAGAAAATGTTATTCTTCTTTCGAATGAAAATGGGAAAACTTATGCCAACTCTTAAGGAGTTAATGCTGGAACTTTTAAAAAATGTTAAAATTTTAAGATTTTTAAGGAACAAAGTTTCACTGAGGAATCTGAAGGTAGCAAACTTGATTTATGGACAATTTTACCTGTTTTTTTTTTACGATACAAACTAATTCTTTTACCTATTTTGTTATGTGGTTGAATGTCTCTAGTTACCTTTAAGACTTAGTTTGCCATTTTTCTTAAGCCTTTTCTACACTTACTGATCGCTATGTGTAATGTGCAATGTATGTATGTCGTCGCCACAAATTTTATAGACTTCAATAGATTCTATAGATTTCAATATAGACTTCAATAGACTTCCATAGACTTCAATAGATCTAATAAAATTAGTAATAAAAATAGTAAAAAAATTTATTGATGATGCACAGATGTGAAGCTTAAAAGGCTTAAGATGCTGTAAAAAGTATTTTTTACGATTGACTTGTTCGTCTTTCTACTTTTAATTCTTATCTGGATAAGGCCATAGTTTAGTAGACACGAAGTGGTGTCAGGAACAAAAAGAAGATATGTAAAATAATACATATGGAGTAGTCCATTGAGGTTATTCCTATCATCAAACAGTAACTATTTTGTAAAATAAAGTGCACTAATTGCACCTTGATGATGCAAAAAAATTTCTACTGATAGTAAAACCATAAAGAAAACTTAGTGAAGCTTTGTATCGTATCCAATTTTTGTAGTTCTATGTTAACGATTAACATTTTTTCTTCGGTTCTTATTGGTTCTCTCATTGCATTAACATGCATTTAAACACTTTTCTTGAAGTATTACCATGAAGAAAACGATAGAGTCGTAATATTTTTGGTGATATAACATTTGTGTGGAAAAGTTAACCTTTTTCTGATGCAGGGTTTCTCAAATTATCATTAAAACTTCCAGGAGGGTCAAAAATAATTAAGAGGGTTGTAAAATAATCAAAATTACGACTCATCAACTAAAGAGATTTTTTAAACTGAAACTTCTTACTTAGCTCTTTCCTGGGAAAAAAATGCTGTAGAAAAATCTATGATGCACTATGCAATAATGCTGAAGCTTCCATCAGTGGAATATAAGCTTTGGGTTGCGGACAAATTTACGAGTCCTTTCTTAAATTGCCTTGTATATTTCTTTCGCAAAATAAGTAACCTTACTCATATTCTTAGTTTTGACCTAAAAAAAAAAGTTTTACTTAAAAATTAAAAAAAATTTAACTCTATCTTTCGTTTTCAAATAAAATTGGGAACGGTTTTGCTAAAACCTAAGGGCCTAATGCTAGAATATCGAATATACAACAATTTTAAAATTTTTGGAGCTATTTAAGGTTATACTGAGCAAACTGAAGGTCAAAAACTAGGTTTATGGATACTTTTATCAGTATATGTCGTAGATACATCGTGATATTAGGCATTTCGTGAAATAAGTCATTTCATACAAATTCCACAAAAAAACCACGCTTCTTCCCTCTCAACCAAGACCCACCCATCCCCGTAGTTTTTTAACACTCTTCTCTCCTTCCACCTCCTCCCAGATCTACAGGGTGCGCCATCTAGACAGGACTTATTGAAATGTTGAATAACTCCGCCATTTTTCAGCCGATTTTGGAAAATGAACAAGATTCATTTAGGGTATACAATGCCATTTATTGACAATTCACTCAGAATACAATATCGATCAAATGACCGCCTCCATTAGACACACAAAAAGCGGCCCTTTTTTGGGCATTTTTCATTGTATTTGACAACATTTCGGGCGTAATAGCAGCAATTTCCGCTTTAATATTAGCTTTTAGTTCTTCAATAGTCTTTGGTTTGCTGGCATACACCTTACTCTTCAAATAGCCCCACAGGAAAAAGTCTGGCGCCGTCAAATCCGGCGAACGAGGAGGCCACTCCAAATCACCCTTTTTTGACACAACGCGTCCCGGGAACTTGCTCTGCAAAAACTTCATAGTAGCAACTGCGGTGTGACAAGGTGCGCCGTCTTGTTGAAAATAGAAGTTTGTTAGACGGTGTTTCCGCATTTCCGGACAAACAAAGTGCGCCAACATCCAACGATAGCGTGCACCGTCGACGGTTTCTCCAACTTTGAAAAAAAATGGTCCAATAATCGTTTTCGAGCACACTCCGGCCCAAACAGTAACTCTTTGGTCGTGCAATGGTGTTTCGTGAATGATGTGTGGGTTTTCTGTTCCCCAAATTCGACAGTTTTGTTTATTGACCCCACCAGAGAGCGTAAAATGAGCTTCGTCCGTCATCAAAATTCGGTCTCAAAAATCAGGCTCGGCATCGATCTTTCTTGCGATCGTATTCCCATATTCGAGGCGACGCGGCTTGTCCGTTTCCAACAATCTTTGGGTTAGTTGCACTTTGTATGGAAAAAGATGGAGATCATCCTTCAAAATTCTTCTTAAAGTGGTTCCACTCACATTCAGCGCCTGAGAACGACGCCGATACGACACACTTGGATTTTCGGCAACACTCTCTCTCACCGCTTCAACAACTTCATTGGAGCGTCGCGGACGCGGTCGAATGGGTCGCGGGCGAGTAGCTACAGACCCGTGTTCAAAGAAATTTTTCGCCAAAGTACGAATTGTCTTGGCGGAAGGCGCCGAATGTCTCCCATATTTCTTACGATACGCACGCACAGTTTTCACAGTTGAACGATTGTTTTCAATGTACAGCGCTACAATTTCAGCCCGTTTTTTTGGCGTAAACCGATCCATGACTATAATGGCATAGACTGACGTTTCAGAATCTGGCTGATTTGTCAAAATCGGCTGAAAAATGGCGGAGTTATTCAACATTTCAATAGGCCCTGTCTAGATGGCGCACCCTGTATATGCAGTGAAATGTCTATAAAGTTCACGATGTGTCTACTTTCACGAATTTTATGCAGTTTATGAACTGGGTGGGGGGCTGGAAGAGGAGAAGAGTGTTTTATGTGTAAAACTACGGGGTGTGTGGTTGAGGGAGAAGGGAGAAGCGTGTTTTTTTGTGAAATGTGTATAAAATGACTAATTTCTACGACATATATGTATATGTATAAGGTAAACGTTATTCTTTTACCTGTTTGGGTTTGGGATTGAATATTCTTAGGCCGCGGCCACACGGTTCAACTTTAGTTGATCAACAATTCACAATATTTTAGACCGTAGCGGAGTAAGCGACGCAAGAAGTGAAGCACAAGCGAGTCGAATTGGAAGCAAATTGAGCAGAATTGAAAGAAAGCTGACCGGGGTCGACTTGAACGGCAAAATGTTTGACTCAGTCAGTTTGACTCAGTTTGACTTTCGAGTTTGAAAGTCAGTTTGACTCAGTTTGACTGAGTCAAACATTTTGCCGTTCAAGTCGACCCCGGTCAGCTTTCTTTCAATTCTGCTCAATTTGCTTCCAATTCGACTCGCTTGTGCTTCACTTCTCGCGTCGCTTACTCCGCTACGGTCTAAAATATTGTGAATTGTTGATCAACTAAAGTTGAACCGTGTGACCGCGGCCTTAGTTACCGTTAAGAGTTAGTTGGTCATATTTCATTTATCTACTATAGTTTTTTTTTCTGGACAATGGCTTAAAGGCGCTTCAGTTAAAGCAGGATTCGTGGTTAGATTATTTGCTAAAAGCTCTGCTAGCGATGAAACTGATTGTGGCGATGGAAAATGACTGGGCTTTGACTAGATTGCTGGATTTTTTACGTGAACATATGGTGGATTTTACTGATAAAACATAACGTGCTATTTTTGAGTTCAAGTCGCTAGACTCAACGACAACCAATCGAAACGCACAATTTCTGCGATAACGCTGTTACTATGAAATTAGTCTATGAAAACTCGCATCGTGTGAAATTATTAATGAAAAAAAAAACCACCATACATACTTAGTGCTATAAATCTTAGTTAAACAAGCATCTAGCAGAAATTTAATAGGAAAAAAGTGATAGGAAAAAAAGTATAGAAATTTAAATTGAATGAAATAAAATGAACCATGGAGGTTTTTCTATCAATACATATTTGGAAGACATAGTGCACTTATTGTACTTTAATGCTGCAAATTAAGTACATAAAGAAGTTCTACTGATTTTATCAACTAACGGTCTGTAGTTCTATATTAACAATTTTCGATTTTTTATCGACTCTTATTGGTTAATTTTATTTTGTTGTTTTTCTCTAACTTATTTTACAATGAAACATTTTTCATAAGTAGAACCGTGTAGAAAACTATACAGCATTGAAATTGTAGTATTATGGTACTATTATGTTAATACGTTATGGATCTATTATTTTTGGTAGAATTTTGATTTTAAAACTAGAAATCTATTTTATTTAAATTTTTTTTTTAATTATATATTTAGAGTACTTTTGAATTTAATAAATTTAAAAATCAACAAGCATCTACATTGAAAAGTTTTGGTTAAAATTTTAAATTTGTATGTAAGGTGTTAAATTCTCCAGAAGGATCGTCGTGGATATTTGATCTTCCACCTCACCGCTCAGTTCCCTTCAAAAGCCCGCCAAACCCCACACTATACTGTTTGTCAAGTAATTGATCTAACGGCGCGTCCGTAACTCGGAATTGATCTTCGAAATTCGTAAAGTTCTTTATTGAATTTATAGTTTGTTTGATTCCCAATCAAAGACGTACTTACATACATAAAACAAAATCAGAAAATCAACTCAGCTGCGCGAAACTCAATTAGACTTGCGAATCTTTTGACGAGCTTTGATCCACTTTAACAACGTAGTTGGCTAGTAATTTTTCCATTAAAAAAATTATTCAATTCCAAATGTGAATGTGTGGCTCTGTTTCATAACTCCCACGGGATCCATAACTCCCGGTCTTTCTTTTTTTTTTTTTTGTGTGCACGAGCGACAAGAAGAAGCTGTGTTTTTTTAACGAGCGTTTCATCGCAATGTCTCAGCGAACAGAGCACACGAATATGCGACAATTCATGTCAGAGGTGTGTTTTATTTTATTTTTTTATTTAATATTTAAAGTTTGTGTCTCTGTTTCTGGAAAGACACACAGTGTAACACATAACGTATGTATTGCCAACATTTTCAATTGCGGGTTTCATTTTCTCCCGAATTGAATTTTTATAAGACGAAAACGAAGCGTGTGTCATTTCGTTCTTATGTCTCCGGCGAAAATATAATTTTCAACAAGTTTCGCATTGTTTTCGCCATTGGGAAAGACAATGAAAATATTTTATCGATATAATAATGTTCTGCTTGATGAAACGTTTTGTAAACGAACGAACAAGAAATATTTGCTGGAAATGAAATATGTTTTCAATATATCGTTTTGTATATGGTATGACTGTGTGTGTGTGTCTGTGTGTGACGACTGGTTGGAGGAAGCGTTTGCACGTCTTAAATAACGCGGTGAAAAATAAGTACAAGTCGAAACGAAAATACGCAAAGGTTATGGAGTTGGAGCTTAATGAGCCATGAAAGCACTAAATTAGTTTCTCTCGTCTCAGATTATAGCAACTGATATATTAATATAGATATCGTTGTCATTCTACACTTAGGCGAATGTATCTTATACGATACTACCATAACATGTGTGTATGTGAGTTGCGAGTATTATTATCTTCGGCATCGAAACGGGGTCAGCGCCAGTCAGCAGCCCGGCATTTTTATGTCGTAGCGTACAACAATTGCGTGCAACATTTTTCATTGCAATATATCTCGCTCTGATATCAAACCAGAAATGTGTTGTAACATAACATAAAATTTGAACGTGAACGGAACAAAAATCCTTATTGCATTTTCCGGATTTAGCTTGTTCAAACACACAAATTGCATATTCATAGAAATGTTGCAGTTAATTCACTTTTCTGAAAGCCGAGTTCGGACTCATAAATTTTCGCTTAAATGAGACATACGTGACATTGGAATCTTTTCCCTTGCAAGCAAAAAAATATAAATTATTACTACGTTATACTGCCATTCTTATATATATGCGATTCAAAATCAGTGTTTCATTGCGTTTCTTCGGCTCCTAGCAAATGATAAATGCGTAAACTTTTTTTTATAGTGTCTCTTAATGGAAAAAGAAAAGGATAAGTTGACGATTACTTTAAGATCCAGGTAAAAATGGTGTTGACCTCAATTTTTAGGTATAACTAAACTTAGGAATTTAAGGAAAATGTTTTTCTTTTAAATTTTATATTACAAATTGTTTTAAAATTTCTTGAAATGAGTTATTTAGGAAACAGCTTTGAGGATTTTCCTCCTACTATAGAGCAGTAGTTCTCAAACTCTCTCTCAACTCAAACAAGACAAAAAATTGGTCTTGCTTAGAGCGAGCTTGATGTAATCGATTTTGTTTTCCTTTTCCAATTATTCTCGCTTCTACTGATCAGTTCCGAGTCAAAATTTTAAAAATCCCGATTTAGCCTTCCCGACTCGAAATTTCATACCTCCTTTGGCCCTAAAATGGTACTTTGACCCTCTTTTGGGCCTCCAAAGACTAAAATGAGCCTCAGATAGACCTTAACGATTCCATTGTCTGCATTTTAACCTACATGAAATTTTTATTATATTTTGTGAACATATCGTCTCGTCCTAAAATGGTTTATGATCATAAAACATGAAATATGGTTGTAAATTTCCTTTTTTTTACAATACCTATTGCAAATATTATTTACTAATAACCCAAATTTTTGATCTCTCTCTTTCCTGTACTGAGATGCTTAGTATAATATTGTGTATTCTTATATCCATTACTGGTTTGTCCCTTAATCCTGTTCACTCTGGTTCATTTTTACTCAGCCTTAGTCTCTTGTTAACCGTTCCAGTGCTACACGAGTTATTATACAACAACTGAATAAACTTATTTCACTATTTGATTATTTTTCAATATTGTCTATATCAAAAGGCCTAAAAGTGTTAATGTAAAAAAATTAAAAGTGAAAAAACCGAGTTTAAGAGAAAAAGTGTGAAGAAATTTGCTTTAATTTATTATCTTGGAAGTAATCAGAGAGATGTTATACAACTAAATAAAATTTCTAAAGAAATGCACATGGTCGGGTATATTGTGAATTATAATAAAAGGAAATCCTAGAAAAAAAATGATGGCTGGTAAAGAAGGACAAGGAAATTAAGAACTAAGAACTGATATTTGTAATATTCTTATTACTTTTAAATTTATCGCTTATATTAATGAAACTTGTATATTTAATGAATAAAAAAAAACAAAATATTAAAATAAAAACGTTATTCTTTTTGAAAAACCCCTACGAATAAAACAATAAAAGAGAGTGACAAAGAAAGAGTGGAAAAGAGAGAGAGATAGAGAGAGGTCCATTTGAAGTTTTTGCTGTAGACCTGTTTTGGGCCTAAACATGGTATTTTGTCCGATAAATGCCACTTGGAGGTTCAAAAGAGGTCTTAAATTCAAATGCAAATGGTCATGTTTCAATCTACTTGAACCCAGATTTTTAGGTCTAAAATTTCGACTCGGGTTGTAGAGCTTGATTCTTTTGATGCAGTCATTTGCCGCTTCGATTTAAAACCTTCTTCAACCTAACTACACTGAAAACGAACGTTATTAGGTGCTACCAGTTTGAAACCAGGGTTTATTTTTATTACATTTCCCTACATCTTAAAATCGATTCCAACCATTTCAAATGGATTTTAAGATGCGGGGAAATAAACCTTGTTTCAGCCTGGCAGCACCTACTTACGTTTGTTTTCAGCGTAGTTAGGCTGGAGAAGGTTTTAAATCGAAGCAGCAAATGACCACATCAAAAGAATCAGGCTCCATAAGGCTCAATCAGGGTTTTTAAAATTTCGACTCGGGTTCACTCAATCTATTTATCGTATCTTATTTGTCCTGAGGAGACAATCAAATAACCTAAGTTCGAACCCAATGACAGAGACCTTAAAAGCAGCCCGGGTTTTTTATTGATTTTGGCTTCCCGAACACCTTCCACAAAAATCCTACAATCAACCAATTAATTATCCATAAGCCCCTACAATTAGTGGATTAACGGCCCCCTATATCAGACTAGCACATCGAGTATTTGTCTAATCTACCTTTTGACTAGCCTGCGCCTGAAACAACCAACAATATACAATATCCTTCTTTATAAAATCAGATGTCTTAAACATTTATATGAAGATTGTTAAGTCCAAGATTGGAATTAGGGAAAATTGATAATTTAGGAGCAATGCAAAACTTTCGATCCCCTCTTTGAACAATTTAGAGGTAGAAGTCGTTACTTCATTCAGAAATATTATAATACTTTCGAATTGCAAGTTTTCATCTTCAGTGGCTTAGCTTTCAGCATCAGTCAACCACAGTGCTGTTTTAGACAGAGGATATTCTACCAGTTCACTAGTTAGATATTTTTTGAAATTAATAATTATGCTTGATATTTAGGCCTGTAAATGTTCAGATGGCAAAAATAATGCTTGACTTGATTTTTATTAATTTTTATCACATCCTTTTTATAATTATAAATTAAAAATTAGAGGATGATGGATCAATAAAATGCTCTGGCAATATCAATTTGCAACGTTTCACTTTATTTTAAAGCTTCTTTAGGCTGTTTGATGAAAAGCTAGAATTTTTTATCAATAGTGACATATTAGATAGATAATAAAACTAAAAAAAATTTTAAACTGTAATTTTATTATCTATTTTCATGTCCCTATTGATAAAAATTTTTAGTTTTTCATCAAAGAGCCTGAAGAACTAAAGCGAAACGTTGGAAATTGATATTGCCAGAGGATCATTTTATTGATCTATCATCCTCTCTAATTTTTGATTGATGACTTGATTTTAATTTTATATATAAATCGAGTTTGGCTTGATTTCAAGTCAAATTTCAATTCAGTGACTTGACAATCATGCCAAGTACCTAACTTCAAAATTAAGTCAAATAATGAATTCCTAATTTTATACGTTATATAATATTATGTAGAAGCAATAGACAGGGGATGTTTTCTTACAGCAAATAATGATAGAAGTTTTTATTCTTTTGGTAATTCTTTTTGTTGGTAGATCTTAAAGGGTTGCTTTCGTCAAACAAAGTTATAGTGTTATACTTTAGTGTCCTTGACTATACTAAAACATTTTACTTTCTTTTACTACCATATATATTAAAGGAAGTATTGTAATTGGGCCGAATTTTCGATTTTGAGCTTTCACCGGAAATGCATAGTTTGAGGTTTTTTGAAAGGATATTACACTCAGCCATCTTTTTTACCTCCAAAACTTTTTTAAGGTTAAAGCTGGAATGATGATAAATTTTATATTCTTCCATTATTTTACGAAAATTTGAAAAAAAAAATAGTTTAATGCGAATAACTTACGACCTGTACGAAATAGCAAAAAATTTTATGAAGATATGATGAAGTTGTGTAAAAAATCGTAAAATGTAAAATTTATCATCAATCCAACTTTAACCTTGAATAATTTTTGAAGGAATAATTAATATTATATCAAAAAATTGTTTGAGACCCTTTTGGTAGAGCGTTAATTTTTCTATAAAAATATATCTTGGTCATTCCAAATTATTGTTCTCCATATGAGCCATAAAATTCCCAAGTGAATGATAATGTTGTTTCCATGTTATTTAAAAGGAAAATGGAAATTTGCGATGTAGCACCTCTTAATATATTAACATAAAGAGCTCAAACTTTCACGGTGTTCTTTTTAAAGTGAAACTTTTTTTAATCAGTTTACTGACCAACTATGGCTAATTAATCTACCTAGTAGGGTCTCCTATCGATTTGTTTTAGATGGTGTGCTAACTATATGCAGCTACCAAATTTATATAAATAAAATGATAGCTGTTTTCAAATGTTCGCTTTTAACTCCAAAACTACTGAATAAATTTCGATGAGCTTTACTTCTTATATACTTGGTCCTTATCTAAAAAAAGAATTATCACGATATCTTCATTAAAAACAAAGTAATTAAAGTTTTAAAAATTGCAATTTTTCTAAGCAGACGGCGTATGCTTTCGTTCTTCTTTCGTTGCTTTGATAGAGTGGGGCAAACGTTGTTATGCGCATGTAGAATATTTCTCCTTCTACGGTCTAATAATTATTTCATATTCAAGCGTACGCGGTACGACGACATGCAACTAAGCGAGATATTAGAATAAATAAAATATTTTTTGGATTCTATTTTTTTCTGTTTTTAAAATATTTTTTTGTAGCTTTTTTTTTTAAATTCTGTATCAGCATTTTTTATATTTTACTGCAAATACAAATTAAAAATACATTTTTAAGTTACAATCGTTACAATAATCAAATTACATTTCAACACTCCCTTTTATTATTGAATATATTTTTTATCCAGAAAGAGTTAAGTTAGCGAGAAAATTTTTTTTTTAAATTTATATGCCAAAAAATTGCTTCTTTAGATTCCGCCATATCTCCAAGTGCATAGTTATTAGTTGATTAATAATTCATTTTTAAAAAGTTTGCAAACTAAAAATTAAAATTGCTGTAAAGTCCAAAATAATTTTTTATTCAAGCTTTTGTTTTTTTAAAGCTCTCTAACTGCTATTTTCATTACGCAAATAATCGATGAATTTTTTGCAATATTTTTAATAATTAATTATTTTTAACTATTTATACATGTATTGTTATACTGTGACGTCATCAACTACCGTTGGATCTTATAAACATGAATTGTTTAAAAATTGAATTACTAATTAACTACACACCTGGAGCAATTGCGGATCCGAAAAGAGAATTTAAGGAAAAATTTTTTGAAAAAAAAAAACTAAAAACAGTCATTATTTTGGATTATATATATATATATATATGTATATAGGAATTTTTACTTTTGAATTTACAAAATTTTGAAAAATTAATTATTGATTAACTATTTACTATAAACTTGGAGCAATAGCGATTCTGAAGGAGCAATTTTTTGACATATAGTTAAAAATGTTCTACGCTAAGTTCTTTCCGGTAATTTTTAATATATTTTTGCTTTTAATTTTTTAAATTTTTTTCCTCTGTCAATTAAATATGGTCTTAACATAATAACCTACGCAGAAGACGTCGCTAGTATCAGCTAGTTACTTATATAATTGCTTTGCCTTTTGAAGATTTCAACACTCATTGTTATTCACATTAAACTTTGTCTTACATTTCTTCAACTAGAATTAGAAAGGATGTAGCCCAATAGCCATAAGCAAAGTGCCCCAGGCGATTTTTGAAAAATGCTTCCGTGTGCTGATTCCTTTCCATGAAAAACTTATTCTCGCGCAATTTTAACCCGCTACCCCCACTTGTATTGGAGTTATGGGGGAAACTACCCCAGACGTTAAAATTTTTTTTCTAGAAAACTATTGAAGATTTTTTCATGAAATAAACTGTACGTAGATATTAATAAAACGCATAATATGTATTTTTTTCAGAATTTTTGTAAGTCTATAAATGATAAAAAATATTATTTTTATTTTTTGAGGGTGGTTTTTTACATCAACCCTTAAAGTGACACCTTTTTTTTAAAAATGTGATAAGTGCATTTATTATCTATCTTTCATTTAAAAAAAGTCGCTTTTACAGTAAACGACAACCCGATGTCCCCCCTCGACAACCCAATCCACTTGTTACAAATGTTTTACAAATGTTAACAGATTAAATAATTAATGTAAATTAATGTTCTACTAATTATTTTTAGTTATAACAAACAAAAATATAACTTGATTCAAATAATAATACTAACAATATTTGAGTATATACGTAGGTAATATAAGATCCAAAATAATTAAAAGCAGGTATTATTTAGCAAACTTTCGTTGAATTTATTATAAGTATAAAGAATGGATAAAAGATCCCAGCAATATGTTGTTAATAGGCCTATTAAAAAAATTCAAAAATTAATTTCTGTCTCAGGACTTTTTTTCTTGACGAAAACCATATTATGGCATATATATACAAGCCATAAAGCAATAAATGCATTTACGAAATGCATTGACTCATGGCTGTTTATTAAAAACCTGTCCCTGGATGATCTCATTTTGGTGGTGAGCGACAATTTCTGGAAGCGACTTTTTTTAAATGAAAGATAGATAATAAATGCACTTATCACATTTTTAAAAAAAGGTGTCACTTTAAGGGTTGATGTAAAAAAACCACCCTCAAAAAATAAAAATAAAAATTTTATCATTTATAGATTTACAAAAATTTTGAAAAAATATATACTATGCGTTTTATTAATATTTACGTACAGTTTTAATTTCATAAAAAAATCTTCAATAGTTTTCTAGAAAAAAAATTTTGACGTCTGGGGTAGTTTCCCCCGTAACTCCAATACAAGTGGGAGTAGCGGGTTAAAATTGCGCGACAATAAGTTTTTCATGGAGAGGAATCAGCACACGGAAGCATTTTTCAAAAATCGCCTGGGGCACTTTGCTTATGGCTATTGGGCTAGATCCTTTCAACTAGAAATTTTTTCTTAAAAATCAATACAAAGCATTTTTTAAATTTCCGATAAGAGAAATAAAATAAAATTTCACTCTTTACTTATACATCAATTTCGTGTTTCTATTCCACGGATGAAAAACAACATGAAAATTATGCAGCGGGCTCTTCTCAAATACACTGTGCATTGCGCCACTTCGCGGCAGTGACGGCGACGACAGCGGGCAGCCGTTTCCAATTTCCATCGAATCCACTTTGTCGAATTAGGCGCGCGGAAATTTCCCTTAATGCTCTCGATAATTGCGCGATTCTCACAAAACACACGAAACGACGTGAAATTAACGTGATGCAAACCCGGTGCACTTTAATATACGGTTTGAAAACGTCAACGTTTTTGATTCAATTTGTCGGCAAATAGTGGCACGATGACTGCTTAATAAAATTGAACATATTGTATGTTTGCTCGTCCTCGTCCTCCTCGTCAATTGACGACAACACTCAGCTGTATGAATTTCGGCCACTGTTTACTCACAAAGTACCAACCAAGCAAAATGTACTTACTACAAAATTATTAGCCCATGAAACAAAAAACCTTTAATAAACAATGGAAAATATTGTTGGTTCAAGGATAAAACTTTAAATTGGAGCCTTTTAATTCAACTAATGGAGTGGAAACCATCCAAATGAATCATGGAAGGGTTTATATTTAACATGGGAATTCTTTACTTTAATTTGAAAGATCATTTTTTGTTATTAATTTGTTCATTTTTCATGTAGCTGCATTTAAAAACGAGAGACGGAAAAAATTCATAATTCAAAACAATTAATTAGGGATTTAAGCAAATTAAAAACAAGGCTTCACTTTTTTTTTTTTAATTAATAAAAGCTGACATATTTAAAATTAACTAAACGAAATTAAACAACGTAGCTTTCATGAAAAATATAAACGTTGAGAATTTGGTCTCTTGAAATTTGCAAAAGTTATTATTGCGCTCAGCTGAATGGTTTTCGTAAAGGCCCTTTTTACGTATTTATTATAATATAATAGACAATACAGTGACATAAAATATTATATCTATATATAAGTACGTATAGTTAATGTTATGTGTTGAAGATGCGACAAATTCAGGACTGCAAAATTGTTCTGCTCGCGTTCTCTCCGAGCAATTCAAATCCAATATACACAAAATTGTGGCTTGATGTGTACATATGAACCCTTTATGGTATACTAAACGCTATTTCATATTATTAAGACGTAATTAACATTTACATAACGGGTTACTGTTTGGTTTAATGCGAGATTATATTTGGGATAAGGGTTCAATTTTGATTCAGTACAAATTGGTTCGGATGCACGGCAACCTAGTAACGCGATGCGATGGGGAGATGAATTATTATTAGGACATCGAGAGGCTTTGTTCCGGCTTTATTATTTTATTTTGCTGTTTTTTTTTTTGGGGGGGAGGGGGGAATCTGTCCCGTCCCAAAACACACACAAGCTCTTCATTAAAATTGGAATATTAAGATGATTAACCCTTGAGTTTTTAATTTGTGTTATAACGACGAGTTCAACCGAATTTTCGGTCGACTGTAAAAGACTGTTTTTTCTTAAGCCTTTTCTACACTTACTGATCGCTATGTGTAATGTATGTATGTCGTCGCCACAAATTTCATAGACTTCAATATATTCTATAGATTTCAATATAGACTTCAATAGACTTCTATAGACTTCTATAGACTTCAATAGATCTAATAAAATTAGTAATAAAAAAAGTAAAAAAATTTATTGATGATGCACAGATGTGAAGCTTAAAAGGCTTAAGATGCTGTAAAAAGTATTTTTTTACGATTGACTTGTTTTCAATCGGCTTAATTAAAGTTCAGGGGTAGTAATTTGAATTTTATCTAAAAATTATCTGATTTGGTTTGAGAGCCACTATTTAGTATTTAGGAGCTTCTAGCAAAATATAAATCCTGGGCTCGTTCTATATCTTCTATCGTTCTTATATCTGTTGTACACTTTTAAAAGTAATTGAAGACTAAAAACTCACTGTTAATATCTAAATATATTAAGATACTAGCTGATACCTGCCCGCTTTGCTGGACAAAGCTAAATTAAACTGAGTGATTAATAGAAACCATGTTTAGCTATGTTGACATAGAAAGTTATTCCTTAGGAATCGTCAATTTTCTAGAGTGATAGATATCTTTGTATTTTTACCCGCCTAGAAATCTCACTATTTGCAGTTCAGTATACTTTCAATGAATTATTAATTTACGTTTGACATACTTTAAATTCCCTATGGCCTATAACTTGGATATATAAGCTATTTTTTTTGTTCTAATTCATCCTTTTGTAACTCTGTGTATTTTCTCCTCTATGAATCGAACTCCTTAGGACTTCCACTCTCTAAACCAAACTCCTCCTAATCGGGATCTTTTACGTCGAACTGTATGTCTTGGTTATTTATTCTTACGTGTGTCATTTTGCAACTTGAATATTTTTTGTTAAGAATGAAATCATATTCACTGTAGAGGATTTCCTGATTACTTCAATTTTTACAGTCAATGAATCGAACAATGGATTAGTAAAACTTCTCCTTCGATAATTCAAACGTTTACTGAGCTGAATTATAGATAAGTCATAAAATAACTACCTTCAAATTAACTACAATTTATGGTATTTAGGAGTTCAACTTATCGAGAGTTCACTGAATTTAAAGTTCAATTATGTAATTTAAAATATTTATGTTTAAGAATATTATGTATTACAAAAGTCATGTAAAAGAGTGCAACTTGTAAAAAATTTAGCGACTAAAAGAAAGACATTTTTAATACTGGTTAGTCGTTTACAAACGTTTTCAATTTTTAATTGTCATTCATTTGTAATTTTTATCAACTCGGTTATAATTCAATTTTCATTTAAAAAAGTTGATCAAAAGGATTATTAATTATTAATTCTTAATTTTTTTTTGTTCTTTCCCATGTAAAACGCTTACTGTTTCACAGTTAAAGTAACAATCAACATTTAAATAAATAATAAAAAACAGAACTCAAGTTCATAATTAATGAATAATTTTTTTTTATAAAAGGAAAGGCGAAATACTAAATTAATGTCAACGATACATCAAAAACCATAATAGGAATTGAATCTTAACAATCGGTCTGCAGAAAGTTCAACACATGCTTTTTGATTGTTGGAATTCACATCTCACTTTCATAACATCAAATTGATGAAATAAATAATTTTCAATGTGCCAAAGATCAGATAATTACCATTAAGGCAATTAAATGTTAATTTCAATTCTTGTTTACAAAATATTAATAGCTAACGTGAAATTTGTTGTTACCATGGAAACATAAAGCGACAGATCTGACGTCACAGTTTTCATTAAGATTATATTTTAATCGATTTTAAGTATTTTCCGTTACTTATTATTTATATTTCTCAACGTTTAAACCTCCTTTCCCTGAACTTTCACAAATATTTCAAGACCAAAATTAGCAAAATTGGCCCAGCCATTCTCGAGTTTTAGCGAGACTAACGAACAGCAATTGGTTTTTTATATAATACTAGCTGCTCCCCGCCCGCATCGCTGAGAGTATCTAAATTATACTGATTGAATAATGAAAACTTTCATCCCATCAACAAAAAAAAGGCAGATAGATATTTCTAGATCTTTATTTCTAGATATTTCTAGATTCATAAAAAGTTAATGAAAATCAGATAAACTACTTTTCTAGGAAGATATTCTATATAGCTATCTAGAAGAGCTATCTTATTGGTTCTATACGTTTTTATGAATATTATACAGTACCTATACTTGTGTTCCTTAAGTAGCAATACAATTCGAAAATGTTGAATGCATTATATATTTCACTGAGTTTTTCACCAAGTTCAAATTTTTCAATAGTAAATTAACAATAAAAGAAGTTTCAATGTTTCAAAAATTGTCATTATAAATTTACCGATGTTATCGGATGTTAAATTAAAAATCATATTTTGCTGTAAAAATTGTAATTTTTATTTAAACTTTTTTGGAATGATTGTGTTAAAACGCTATTCCACGAACTTTAGGGAAAGCTTTTTTAAAAACACGATTCCTGTAGGATAAGTACAATTGTTATGCTATCTTTTGAGAATCGTGCATTATTCTAACATACGAATTAATAATCTAAATTTTTCTTTGACCTTTCAACTACCCTATTGCAAAAAATCATGTCAATCTTTTGCTCTATGACAAACAAAAACATATCTATCCCACGGGAGTAGTACATTTTTTCTGGATTAAAAAGAGATCAGGTCTTCTTGAGGATAATGCGCTAGAACTCTATTTCACGTACTTAAACGAAACTTCTATTAAATACACGGTTCCTGTAAGATACAATTGTCTTGTTATCCCACGGGAAGAGTACAATTATGACGATTTTTGCTCTATGAAAAATAAAAACGTATCTAGCCCACGAGCCTGTACATTTTTCCTGGATAAAAGGTAGACCAATCTTTCTTGAGGAAAATTCCTTAAAACACTTAGCCATGAACTTTTACGAAACTCCTTTTAAATACTCAGTTCCTGAAGAAAACCATTCTTATCTATCCTACGGGAACCGTGCTATATTCTGACATAAAAGGTAGCCTATATTTATTCTCTGACTCTCAATTAACCACCCTATTGTAAGAAATTATGGTAATCTTTTGCTCTGTGAAAAATAAAAGCATATCTATCCTATGGGAACCGCACATTTTTCCTGCATAAAAATAAGACTGTAGGATAAGAAAATTATTTTTTGCCTTGAGGACATTATGAGTTATAACTATTAATATACTCTATTATAATCAGCTAAAAACGTTTAGTTTCAGCATGATTTTTCTTTAAACCAGTTTTTCTATTTTCCCGTTGAAATGAGAAATTTTTCCGAAATAAAACGTATTGTAGATAATGTTCACATATTTAGCTATCATCATACTTAAATATCACCAATATTCATTTGCAAATAAAAATGTATAGTTTATGCATAGTTTTTGTTCCAACCCGTTTTTCAATTTCCCGGATAAAAGAGACTTTTTCCCGTAATAAAAAGTATTCTTTTTAATGACTCAGATTGTCATTTATCGTAATACCAAATTTTATTACAAACCGTATTTATTTGGGAAAGAATTAATAATATGTTTCTAAAAACAATTTCGTTAATAATGAATTATTTTTGAAACAACTTTATTTTTCAATTCGAACCAGTAGTTTCTGAGATTAGCGCGTTTAACCAAACAATCAAACTCTTCAGTTTTATATATTAGTATAGATATAGATATATCAAGTCGATATCCTTAATTACTTTTACTAACTTTAACTTAACTAAATTTAAAACTTTGTCAGTTTTTTTCAACAAAGCTCAGGATGAGTCGTGAACTTAAACTTTTAAGGTTTTTGGCGTTAGTTTTGAAAATCATAACTTCTTGTAAGAAAATCCATCGGTCAATAGTTAAGCAACCAAAAAAAAGTTATGAAATTGTTTTTCAGTTATTTTCTATCCTGGGTTTGAAAGGTTTCAGGGGATCAGTCTTGAATCCGTAACTCTTGCACTGATCAATATGATTGATATTTTAGTCAGAGTCAATTTTTAACTTGTCCCCTCTTCACTAATTGGTGATATCAAGCGAATAACATTTTTTTTCTCTTAAAATTTTTTTCATTAATATCGACACCAAACATTGAGTAACAGGCTTTTCGAAGGCACACACAGCTCATTAACTCGGACGCCAATATTTCACGTGGTCTCAAATTGACGCGCACCCCAATCATTTCACTCACCATCATCATCTTATAAGATATTTATAATGCATTAAAACAAGCGGCAGTGAGGGCCAGACGCAAAGAATTTCTCCTTAAAAACCAGCAATTGATATTCATTTTATTCATTGCTTGCAAATTATATTCTTTTGTAAAGGCAAAATATTAATTTTTCTTTTCCACTCCCAACCTATGTCGGATGTATCGGATGTACATGAAGCACTCTGTGTGTGTGTGTGTGTGTGTGTGTGTGTGTGTGTGTGTGTATAGAGCGCGTTCCGAAGCCAAAATGGAGAAAATTTTGCATTTTATATTAAAAATCTAATTTGTTTCATTCACCATAAGAAACGTATAAAATTGCCTTGTGCAAACGAACACACAAATACAAGTAAACGAGGCGAAATTTTCTTTTTATCAAAAACCATCAAGTTTGAACAAAGAGGCGAGAGATTATGAAAAAGAATGCAAATCTGGAAATTAACTAAGAGGAAAAAAAAATGATAAAAATTCGATCTATTCTTCCCTGTTTTTTCGTTTTTTTGAAAAAAATGTTAAGCTTAAAAAAGAGCATCTTACGACTCTCATTTATTATATCTAACGTTCATTATTACGGTCAAATTAATGGTGAAACGCTTTCATTATTTGTATATGCATACGCGAGATAATATATGAATTTTAAATTTGCTCGTGCGTTTGCATATTAATGATTATATATGTTTTGGTGCAATTTATTTTTTGTAATAATCAAAAGTCCGGAAATTTATATAAATTTTATCCATAAAATCAAGGAGAGAAACGATCTATGTATTTTTTGTTTCAAAAAGCTTTTAACAAGGCTTTAAGCACTGAATTTTGTTTAGCTTTAATGTAATATTTCTGTCACGTTATCATTTTCAAAAAGCCATTTGTCGATTTGAATGTTTTAAAAAGAAAAAAAAGTTTATGTCGAATTGAATTAAAAAACTACGACGTATAAAGGAGATGAAACCAAATATATTTGGTGAATATTTGTTGGAAATGTGATAGAAATATTGTAAAAATGATTTATAGCATTCGTGAAATTTATATTGCATAGATGTTTTCACTTTGAAATTCTCTGTATGATCGCGTTACCAACAACAAACTTTTCTGATTTCACTCGAGCACAATGAACATGAAGGAAGAAGTTTATTTTTTTTTTCCAACTGAAACAAATTTATGAACCGCATCGTAAGGCTGGAAGTCGTTTAATAATTACCTCGTTATGAAATTAGTGTATAAAAATAAAAAATTAAACAAGTTCTACCTTCGAAAAAAAATACATTTAGTATCCTAAAGAAAACTTTACAACCCCTACGTGATTCTTCCCGTTTTCGGCACGGGAATTATATATATATTTACAAAATTAAACTTTAAATTGAAATGAAAATATCATATTATTTCTCCACATTCGCTCTCATTGAATAAACAATTTAAAACTAGAAACTTTTATGTTCAGTAAAATCTCTTTAAATGTCTGTCTGCGAGGGAGAGAATAAACGAAAATTTAAATTGTGTTTGTTTGTGCAAACAAAAAGTTTACTTGTTGCCGAGCAAATTGAATTACAATTGAAATAAAGCTTGATGATCGAGCCAATGATCGACTCGAAACTTGAGATCTTTCAGGAAATTTATTGATTCACTTGATGAGTGTCTTGACATTGTTCCAAAGAAAATGGTCTGTCAATTGCCATAGATTCGAGATACTTTTTCCAAATTAATTTAAAGTGATTTAAAGGCTTAATTTGAAGAGTTGAAGCAATTTTGTAAAACAATAACAGGTTGTAGATCTGAACTAACAAAAAGCTTAACCAATCAGAACAAGTAGTTAAGTTAACAAGTAGTTAAATAAGTTAAGGTTTCAAGTAACATAATAATAAAATCAATCAACAAGTCAACATTTTTCAATTCAACCAATCACAATGCAACAAAATTCAGAGTTTGTTACGCTGATACCATAAATTATAAAACTCATTACATTTTAAGCATTTTTCTAAATGAATCGATTAGTAGAGGAAGTGCAGCATATTTGAAATACCAGTTTGTTTTTGGGGTATAAATGGGAAATGAAATCAATTAACTCAATAAAAAACACATTGGGTTGCTGTAAAATTATTAAACTTTAATAATATAAACGATTAAATAAAGTCAAAAAATAATAATTCCCTAAAAAGTTGATTTAAACCAAAAAACTTTTAAAACGTGATTTTACGTAACCTGCAGGTAATTTGGAATATGGTTTATAATATAGTATTCCAAATTATATTCACCTAAAGTGAACCAAGGGTGAAAATGAAAAGATTGTCACAATTGAATTTGTGATTAGACGACATCTCTAAGAAAAAATTAGAATACTTTTTACAGACGCAAAATATGAATAGGTATATGTTGGAGCACTATCCCAAATTATGTTCACAGTAGGTATTACAAATTAGCAACAAGACGTTATAGATTAGAACTCGAAGTTACATTTTCAATTTTAAAAATATTTATAAAATCAAATCAAAACCATAAACTGATAGGATTATTAAAGATATAAACGCACATAGAAAAGATTTCACTCAATAAAGTAAGTGAGTATTAAAGATGACATTCTTACTAAAAAAGTTTTCGAATTGGACATTTTGTACTTATGTGGCTGGCGAAGAAAATATCATAAAGGAATAGTTCTTTTACTACTCAATGCCATTTTAAATCATGTGATATTATTTTTATAACAAAAAAACACAGATATTGCTTAAATTGCTCTAGAAAACTGAATATTCCAAATTAATTGCAGTATTCTAAATATGCTGCCCTTCCTCTATATTCATAGGCCTGTCAAAATCAACAGTAAATTAACAAAACATGGTGTATTTCTGCCTTTTTATGTATGTTGTTTGAACCCATTAGGGCTATATATTTTCTAAGTTATGGAAAAATTGTCATAGAGGAAAAACCGTGAATTTTTTGAACTTGTTTCAGATTCTGCTCGTTATCTCCTAATCCATGCATTTTTCCTCGACAGCTATTTTATATTTTTGTTAAGAGCATTAAATTTGTTACAAATTAAGCCCAACCGGAGCTCTGTACGTTAAGGGGTTACCGAGTTACGGCACTTTGAAAATAGGCCAGTTTTTCAAAAATTGTAAATTTTAATATTAGATCCTTTTTGGATCGAAGTTACGTGGAAACTGTTGATCCTACGTGCAGAGCTTGTTGAACATAATTTGTTGGCAATTTAATTAGCTTTAAATGAAGTGTAGAGTGGGGTCTGTAAGCCTCGTAGTTCTCTCAAAATCTTAGAGACCCCATATGAGGTAAAATCGCATTTTGGTGGGTACTCCAGAATTGGTGGAACGTCAGGGTTTATTTGAGGCTAGGCACCATCGTCCTCTTCATTGCAGTTTTAAACATTTCCCCAGAGCAGATAGCACACATCGCAGAACATCTAAGCCCCGCTTTCGGCAAGTGCAGCCACCACTGAGCACTCCTTCTTGCATTTACAAGAGAGGTGTTTTAGAAGCTCTCCGGGGGTAGAATCTTGTCGACTGGCAATGTGGATAAATCCAGCCGGGGTCATACATGCTTAAAAATCACTTCATGAGACAAAAAAGTGTTTAGGTACATTTCTGGGAAAATGGGGTCTTACTTTTTGTCGTTTTTTTAAAGATTTTGAGAGAACTACGAAGCTTACACATCCTGCTTTGCACTTAATTTACAGCTAACTAAATTGCCTACAAAATATAATGAATAGGTTCTGCTCGTAGGATCAATGGGTTCGATGCAACTTCGGTACAAAAAAATCTAAAACTAAAATTTTCAACTTTTGAAAAAAAACTGGCCTTTTTTCAAAGTGCCGTAACTTAGTGACCCATTATCGTGCCGAGCTCCGGTTGAAGCTCCGGTTGTTAATTTAATAGACTGTTTTAAATTTTTCATTTCAAATGTCATTTGTAACCGTTCGGCTATTTTAGTAGAATAGATTCGTAGTTATCCTATATGAACCGTGCCTTTTTTATGATAAATGACATTCAACACGTTAAGATCTGAGGTATCTTTAACAAAAATTCATTAAAATTAGTTTCTTTAAATAATTGTTAATTATTTAAAAATTTAGTAAAGGTGATATTTTAGTACGTTTAAATTTCTAATTAATATCTTCGACAATGAACAATGAAGAAATTAAAATATTTAAAGAAAATGTCATTATTAATTTTATCGAGTGTTAATTGAAATTCATAATATTTATTTTCCAGTAAACTTTTTAATTTAAACTTTGTAGAGATTTTATTCGTTACTGTATAAAATTGGTCAGGCCTTCTTGAGGAAAATGCGTTAAAATGCTATTTCACGAACTTTAACAAAACTTACTGAAAATACACGGTTCCTGTAGGATTCAATTGTTATGCTATCCTATGTAAGGTGACCCACCGTGCTCTTTTAAGAGTTCATATAGTATTTTAAATACCTAATTGGTGTAGAATTTTTCGAGTTTTTGTGCTAAATAAGGGCCAACATAACATTTTTTTATTTATAAGAAAAAGATAGCAATAAAACGGCCACTACGTACGACGTACAATATCAAGTCGCTCTGCCAACGCTTTTTAAGTCTGTGATATCTTCTAAATTATTCATTTTGATGATATGGTATAAATGGCAATTTTGATCTACATGAAATGTAAAACGTATCTAATGTATTTAATTAAATAAGGAATAACACTGTGTTGTTTAAAAAAGCTTGGTATATAACCAATATTTTTTAACTATGTAAAAGATAAAAATGGTTCCTGTGGGTTATCCTTAGGAGATAGACATATACCATCGCGGACTTTTTTATCGATCTTTTTAAGATACACAATTTCGTCACATATTAGTTTGATCTATCTCCTAAGGTTTAGCCAGCGTTTGTAATGTAAGTGCACAAAAATATGTTTGTTATGACATCACATTACAAATCTGGGAATTTTTCGACTTTTCTCTACTATAATATGCATGTTTTATACCTAAAAACTGTCCTCTTGAATTACTCTATCAATTGCTGAAAACTGCATTAAAATCCGTTTTGTCGTTTAAAAGATCTAAGAGAACAGACAGCGGGACCGACTTTGTTTTATAATATGTAAAGATAAATAATAGTTTATTTGTTTTCGCTCTTGTTAAAATGGTTTGTTAATCATTGATCCTACGAGCAGTATTTATTGATTATATTTAAGTGGCAATTTAATTAGCTGTAAATTAAGAGTAGAGCAGGCATTTTGAGATCCTCCGAATCCATTAAAGTGGTTTTTAGAAACATTTCTGTAAGTCTGTGTGTGACAGCCATATCGTTTCGAAAGCTTTATCCAAATTTCACCAAACTTGCAATTTAGATTGCATATGACATCAAGTTGTGTCATGAAGCTTTTAGTTCAAATCGGTTAACCGAAAGCTCCAATTTATTCAACGAGATTTTGAGCTTTTTCAATTTTTTTCGAAAACGACTCCAACGATTTTCTTTAAACTTGTTGCAGTTTTAGACGCACTAATGCCTAAAACTTTTGTGGGGAATTATTTCCTGGGAAAATTCAAATAAGGAGGGTTCTGGGATTAATAATGGAAGTTTATATATATATCAAAAATAGAGGTTTTATGCATTTAGTTCTGTTTATATAATTATAAAATGCTTATAGTTTTTTTTTAACCAACAGCGAGTTTCATAGAAGAAAGTTTTGTGATACCTTGCAGCCGATATTTCTTAATTTATCAAGTATATTAACTATTAGGTTAAAAATGAGAGATTTTTTGTTTTCCAATAAACCAAATTGAAATTCGTTAGGTGGTTGTTGCAGCAAGTTGCCAAACTCGAAAATATTTCGATGAATAATCGCTTGAACATCGCGTTTCCATGAAAACTTATAAATTCAAATGCGACCGGCCATTAATCAATGCGAATAAAGTCGATATGATAGTTCAGTTAATTCCGAAACCAAATTGTGGTGAACATTGAAACCAATCATTGAGACCCTCTAATGCACCACCTGATATCAAATACCCCCAACAATTATGATACGCCATTATATGAAATTACGAAGTTCGAGCTCTCGAGCTTTAAGCTTTAATAATTGATAATAATAAATTCCAGCCTCCTGCCCCCTAATAGCCACATTGACTCGATGTTGGCTTCATTGTCCGTTGTAAATCGAATTTTTTCTCCGTGTCATCTAATCTCATTAACGTTGGCACACCTTATATTTATTTTTTGAAGAAAAAAAAATCATAAAATTGTGACAGTTTTGTAATTGAAATGATTGAAAGAAACGAAGTTGAAAAAATCAAAATCCTTCATGGAGTTTTTTTTTTTTTAAATATTTTTTATTGATGGAAACCTGATGGCAAAAAATCCCTTTATATCCTAGATTATTCAACATTATAAAAATAACAATAATGGATGTCGTAACGCTGATGAAATTTATTAAAAAATGATGTTGAAAGGTAAAAGCCGAGGCTTTTTGTCAATATAATCCAATCAGTCAAACAAAAAGCCATGCACAATCCCCTTTTATGCGCTACGCGCCAGGTTTTTCTCGTCTTGATTGTTCAACTCAGTTCCACTTTTATTTCTCGTCTTTCAAACAGAACCACATTTGCAACGTGAAGAAAAAAATCTAAAAAAAACCTACGTAAAAAATCCTAATCTTCAACATTTAATATTAAACGTGCACCAGAAAAAAGACGACGAAAAACCGGGATAGTCAAAAGTGTGAGGGGAGCCGAGGTGCAATATTTTATTTTGTTTCTTAATAAATAAGATGAATATCTTGATGTTGTACAAATCTGAAAAACGTTGATTATTCGCGTGGAAATGGTGGTGTAAGGCATCCAGATGTATGTTGACACCCTTGAAAATATCCTCGGGGAACACTTTGTGAGTTTATTTTCTTTGTGACAGCAATAAATAACAGAACCGGCACACAGCCATCAGTAAACATTTTTCCCTGAAATTGCCCATTCTGTCCATTCGCACTCGTTTCACACTCATTCATTCAGACGAAATTTCCGACGAGTACACCGGAATATGCGAATTTTTAATTTAATTACACGACTTATGCGTCTGATTCACGCCTTGTCTTATTTTGAAAATTAAATTTTCTTATTTGAAATAAAAATCAAAGTTAATAACGGCCGATTTTTCTATCTTAACTTTTAAAGCTTTATAATTTATTTGGAATTTAAATAGCGTCTTAATTGACTAATAAAATAAAATTGTTTGTTTTCTTTCTTGATCATAAAGTTGCGTTTTGTCTGGAAAATCAAAAGCTCAAAAGTGTTTTCAAAACAATTAAATTCATTCAAGATTTTGCGCTTTTTAACATTTCCTTGTGATATAATTTAATTTTTACAATTGTTCACAATAGGTTTGTTCCATTTGTACATTTGATGATGTTGAAACACGTCCATCGAATGACAAAGAGTAAGACACATCAACCAAGAGACAAGAGTGAGTGAAAATCATGAAGCAAGGGCTTCACCTTAATTTAAAACTGGTTTTGCGGTGTTTAAACACCTCCAAAACAATGCTCGGGCGAACTATAGTTATAAAAATGTACGTTCATAGATCGGCTCTCGGCCTGTTGCGGCCAAACGGGCGAGGGCTGGGGCGTTTCTTCACTCACTCTTGTCTCTTGGTCAGTGTGCCTTGCTCTTTGTCTTACGTGGACGTGTTTTGCTCAAACGTCTGGAACAAACCTAGAGTCGGACCGAGAATAGACCTTTTAGTCACTCCTCGTATTTTTACTTTCTTTTACTACTATATAGTAAAGAAAGTATTGTAATCGGGTCGAATTTTCGAATTCGAGCTTTTACCGGAAATACATGTTTTGAGGTCCCCTGAGTTCAAAAAAGTGGTTTTTAGAAATATTTCTGTGTGTGCCATACAGCCATATCGTATCGAAAGCTTTATCCGAATTTCACCAAACTTGGAATTTAGCCTGCATATTACATCTAGTTCTGCGACGAAGCTTTTGGCTGAAATTGGTTAACCGGAAGCTCCACTTTATTCTAGGAGTTTTGGAGCTTTTCCAATTTTTTTCGAAAACGACTACAACGATTTTTTCTTTAAACTTTCTACAGTTCTTAGACTCATTGATACCTATAACTTTTATTTGAAACTTTTTTCTGGGAAAATTCGATTAAGGGCGGTTGTGGGGTGAAGGTTGGAAATTTGTATATTCATATATGTATATATAAGGTTCGTTCGCGGATGTGATAATGAATCGGTAACGAATCAGTTCAAGACCGATTTAGAATCATTGCCAAGCGCATGCAAGTCTATAAGCCGAGTTACGGTCCGATATTCACGGTTCATACGAAATGCGTTCGTTACCGATTCATAATTGGTTCTAGCGATCCTCAGAGTTTTGTTAGGATGAAAAATTCGATTCTCTTACTCATGCGCAGTTTGCTAAACTGTGGCTAGTTCTTAATCCAGTTTTGCTGTCATGCTGCGTTCACACGAGTCAATTTTACTAGCCCGTTTTTAGTTGATCAAAAAAAGTTGAATGAAAAACGTCGTGTGAGAACCGTAATCAACTTTTAAGTGGATCAAAAAAAGTTTGAACGAGTCATCATACTAGGTTTTTCATTCCACTTTTGATCGATTAACTAAAATCGGTCAACCAGAGTAGATTCGTGTGAACGAGGCATCAACGTCTGTCAACGTTCTATTCAATTAATAATTTTTGTGAGTTCTCGTTAATCCTCGTCTTATTTCCGAACATTTTCAAACTCGTTCACGGGAAAATAACCCTTAATCAGTTTATTCATAAGCTTGTATGCGTTTGGCGATTATCTTATCCACTTGGATTGATTCTTTACCAGTTCCGGATCAGTACCGCGAACGAACCTATATGCTATATGCATATACAATAGTTCTATAGTTCTGCTTATATGTAAAGTTATTAAGTACTTACAGTTCTTTTAATCAATAATGAGTTAGAGGAAATATCATGTGCTTAAGCATGCGTTTATTAAATACTACTTATGTAACTAGTTGCCTTGGATGGGAGAGACTTTTTGTGCATACTATTAAAGCTTATGCTTTTGATGTTGAGAAATTTGATGAGAGATTATTGATTTCTTTTAAAACTCTTACAAACATTACTTTTTTCATACATATCAAATTTTTGCTATAAATAATTTGATTTCTTGTTAGAATAATGGTTTTTTAATTTGTCGAAATGAACAAGCCGTGAATTTTACTTAGAGGGCACATAACTCTTGTGTCTATCATTTGAACCTCTTTGAAGTCTTTCATCTTTCATTTTTACATCAATACAAAAAGTATAAAACTGTTCATTGAAATAAAAAATTGTTTGTTCATATGAAAAAGAAAATTTTTTCTCCATTATATCAATGCATCATAAATTTTTCAAATATAGTCGTCATCCTCCCAAAAAAAAAGACAGGAAAAACGTAATAAAATCTTTTCTGCTTTCAATCTATGCTTTACTAGATGTATGTAAAGTACTTTTCATGAAAATGTAAAGAAAAATTTGAATCTATCGATATGAAACGCTTTTAAGAACATCAATAATTTACTAGCTACGAATTTTGTCTCTTGTAATTTTCTGCGTTTCCCCTCTCCACGAAACATTGATATTAAATTTTAAATTTTATGAAAATAATATGGAAAACCTTTTTGTGTAGCTGAAAAATATTTATATTACTACCTTTATAGAGTGTAAGACTGTTATAAGAAAGTTGTGCGTTGTGCTTGTTCAAAAAATTGAGTGCTTTGGAGAGAATATGATAAAAACTTAAAAAAAAAATCTCGATCTTGATTGTATGAGTCAAGTTTCCAAGAAAAAGAATAATTGCAAGAATTATCTTGCTTTGAAATTTCGTCTCAAGTCCGCTCAAAGCTTTGTCGCTCCACCATCCATCGATAAAATCTCCTCTCTATTTACAGTCAATAAAACAAGCTGACCCCGAAAATTGAAGAAATAACATAATCGTGAAAGATCAAAGAATTCGTGTCCCAAACAAATGACGTTGATCTCTTGATGAAGAAAGCTCGTTAAATGGAAAATCGTCCGTTTGACAAAACGAGAAATTAACCTAAACACAAATTCACTTTAATTACAAATCGTATCCTTTGACAAGTTCTTTTTCATGGAATGAAATTTTCAATATTTTCACCTCCTATTGTGAGTATTTTCTACCCTGTTCGTGACAAATGTGGCGTTTATTGTTTCGGCGAAATGAAAACCCTCTCGCACCATTGGCGTATGCATGTTATTATTTTCTGTCAAATTTTTTTTTTGCGAGGCGAATTTTCTCGTTCGCGAGTATATTCTTGAGCATGTCATAACTCAGATAAATGTCGGGTAATTCTGCGTCGAAATGGCCGTATTTTAAGAGCTCTCGGGATAAGTTAAACGATATAGAATGGGCCCAGAATTTGTGTCCATTCTTTTATTGCATCCGATATGCGAGAGAATCCATTTGAGAAGCGCTACGACAATGTATGAATTTATGATATCGTTTTCGTTTCGAATGTGATACATTTCGTTATGTGTATTTCTGACATGGTTTTCGTGCAGTTTTTTTCGATTGAAAAATGAAATTTTCTCTCGTCTTTTCGTCGTTAATTAAGTAATTCAATTTTATTTGATTTTTCTATTTTTGAAGTTATACTTCTTTAGGCGCGTTATGAAAAAATGATGAGAGTGAAATTATTAGATGGGCGGCCATCTTAAGACAAAAATTAACAAAACGAAGTTGGGCGCAAAAACACTCAGTTTCTTGTCGCGCTTAATTTGAATTTTTGTTTTATTTATTTACTAATTTATTTATTTTTATATTTAAATTAAAAATAATTATATAGACAAATGACACATTTTATTAAAAAATAAGTTATTACTTTTCTCAAATTTTGCAGTAGCTGTTAAACTAGTTTGAGGTTAGTTTAATTCTTTAAATATATTTTTTATATTTTATTTAGAAAATACAGTATAAATTGTTTATAACGACACAGGCTATAATAAGCAACCGGTTGTAACGTACAAAACCTTCGGGTCCCGTGAAATGTCTTAGATAAGACGATACATATCGGTTATAGTGAATATCGCTTATAACGAACGAAACTTGACGGTCCCCTGAAGTTCGTTTTGAAGGATTTCTACTGTATTTATATATACAAATGACACATATTAAAAAAAGTGGTTGCGTGTACTTATGTACGCGCGTGAGAAGTTATACTTCTTTGGTATCATTAAAAATTAGTTTTTATTAATTTTATTCAAATAATAAATTTTAAAAAAACTGTAATTTAATATTTAATAATAATAATATATATATATTTAAAGATATAATTATTAAAAATAAAATTAAGAGAATAATATTCTAATTTGTATCAATAAATATAATACCCAAATAAAGCTGCAAGACGTTTATAAAATTTGTCAGGATCATTTTTCTGGTTAACAATTCATGCATGTCATGAAAACGAAGCTGCATAGAAATTGCAAAATAAAGCAAGTAGCTACTTGTCAAAGTAAATGTCTTATTCTTATTCATATCTTGTGTTACTAAATTATTATTCTAAGATGGTTGAATCATTTCAGAATCCCAGATTTCGTGATAACCAAAAATATGCATGGAATGCAGACGTCATTTTCATCATTATATTTCAAATTGTATAACAGCTACTGCAAAATTCGAGAAAAAAAAATAACTTATTTATTAATAATATGTGTCATTTGTATATATAAATATTTTCTAAATAAAAAAAAATATATTTAAAGAATTAACTATTTTTAATTTAAATATAAAATAAGTAAATAAATAAAACAAAAATTCAAATTTCGCGCGCCTAGTAAAAAATACCGAGCCGTTTTGCGGGCAACTTCATCTTGTTAATTTGTGATGATAAAAAAAAAACGCTACTAATGCTTCTAAAACCGCGCCGCGATGCAGACGTCATTTTCATCATTAAACTTCAAATAGTACCTATAACAGCTACTGCAAAATTCGAGAAAAGTAATTACTTATTTATCAATAATATGTGTCATTTGTATATATAATTATTTTTAATTTAAATATAAAAATAAATAAATAAGTAAATAAATACAACAAAAATTCAAATTACGCGCGCCAAGAAACCCATTGGTTTTGCGGCTAACTTCATTTTGTTAATTTTTATCTCAAGATAGCCGCCCATTTAAAAACTTCACTCTCATCATTTTTTCATAACGCGCCTAAAGAAGTTTAACTTCAAAAATAAGTTATTACTTTTCTCGAATTTTGCAGTAGCTGTGATGAAAATGACGTCTGCATTCCATGCATATTCTTAGTTATCACGGAACCTGGGATTCTACAACGATTCAACTATTTTAGAATAATAATTTAGTAAAACAAGATAAGAATAAGATTAAGACATTTACTTTGAAAAGTAGCTACTTACTTTATTTCGCAATTTCTATGAAGCTTCGTTTTCATGACATGTATGAATTGTTAACCAGAAAAATAATCCTGACAAATTTTATAAACGTCTTGCAGCTTCCTTTGGATATTATTTATTGATATAAATTAAAATATTTTTCTCTAAATTTTATTTTTAATAATTATATCTTTAAATATATACAATATATTGTTATTATTATTATTAAATATTAATTTACAATTTTTTAAAATTGATTATTTGAATGAAATTAATAAAAACTAATATTAATGATGCCAAAGAAGTATAACTTCTCACGCGCGTACGTAAGTACACGCAACCACTTTTTTTAAACCTCATCGACAATGTCTCATTTTTAAGTTAAAATGGTTTCATGACTTGAACAAGTTGAAAAACTTTTTGATTTGGTCGGGGAATATATTGAAAGATTTAACTTGGTAAAGTGTTTTAACGAGTTTTTTCTTCTTGAGATTTGTCGTTAAATTACAGTCGTTCAACGTTAAGTAGTTTGATCCGTTTCATATCCTACGTACATAGTTTTCTCGTAATTGAAGTCGAAGCCTTTGAGGCAAAAACGCAACTGTTGCTTGTACAACTTAAGATTTCCAACATTAATCATTTGAACTTTGCAATGTTAATTTCCCATTCGCAATATTGTTACAAATAAATTTTATCAAAATGCACCGAAAAGCTGCTTTCGAAGTTTTCAGCAGTGTCAAATATAAAGAATGAATTCGATGAAAGAAAGAAAAAAAAACGGAAGAGTTTGCAGTTCCGCTAAACAGACATTGTGTGGAATATTCAAAATATATTTCATCGAATTCACACCGAATGAAATCTTCGGTTGGCACAATGCCATACAAGTCAGAGTCAAGAAATCACAAAATTCTCTCAATTAAAAACCAAAATTTTGTCTTTTATATTTAAAATGTTATAAAAAATAAGTTGAAAAGAAAATGATTCAAACTCATTACATCCAAATGCCGCGGCTTCAGAGAAAAGTTTCACGATATTATAACGCAAGTAATGCATAAAGTTTTTCTTGTGAAAATGTGGGTTTACACAGTATAAATACTTGGAGTATTTTTATAAAGAGCTCAACAGTATGGTGTCAGAATAGTTTTATGTTTTGTTTTAAAAAGCAATCAACATACTGTATATATATATATATATATATATATAGGGTAGGTACATTGTACATCCAACGATAACACGGTGAGGTTGCCATCGTTGCTTTCTCGATTTTCTTTATGTGTGTATCTGTGTCTATATGGAAATGAATAAAGTTTATACAGAAAGTTTTTAACAAACTTATAACTTGGATCATTATCTTTCGTCACTGAAAATCGACCTAATGCCGCCCCCAACGCTACCACAACGCCAAGCTCTACTTAATATCTTTTTAAGTTCAAATCACCTCTGCACTGCCCCCTGCCCTCTGACTCATTCACCTTGTGAATGCAAGACGGTTTCGCGTCGTTATTTTTACACGAAGAAATTGCCTTCTTAAAAATTAATCACATTAAACTTGATGTGGATTGGGAGCTACCTGGTTTTACATGTTATGTACCATAAAAAAGAAGCGGATTAAATCATTTCTTTTGAAGACGCTAATATCAAAAATTCGCAGTTAAATTTTTACTCATTGAAAATTTAAACTTTTTGTTTTTTACCTTGAAAACCGTTGGTTTTACATAAAAATTGATTCTAAATGAAATGAAAGATTATGAAATTCGCCATAAAATTGTTTTTGTGATATTTTTCGTAGTACTTATAATTTGGAAAATGAGAATGAAATAAGAAAGTGCATCATTTCTTTAGCTAGACAACTGAAAGATAGATTGGTAGTTACAAAAAAAATTATGCCACTTGGCATTTATGTGAATTTATTTTTTCAAAAATTAAACCAAATCTAAGAAAATTTCAGTAACGAATTGTATAACATTAACAGGTTGTTGGTCTGAACTAACAAAAAGCTTCACCAATCATTTGATGCGTACAAACATTTATGATTATTATGCTTGCATCAATTTATAAAGGGGCTCTAATTTTATTTATTTTTTTTTTTGTGTTTTAAGTCGCTTTAACATCTACGGTTATATCACGACTGTAAAAGCACAGAGAATTTCTGTTGGTCAATTTTTACTTAGATCTAGGATCTTAAGTCTAAGATTAAACGGGGATCAAACCCAGAACCACATGACGCATAAAGCGGAGAAAGCAATTTGCTCTAATCACAGCGCCAATAGGTGGCTTTATAGAATTTTTTATTTTTTTTATTTTTTTGAATTTATGTTTGCTACTTTCTTCCAGGCTTTTTCCTATTTAGGGTTGCCGTATCTTTTCCTTCCATCCTGCCTTATTCTTGGCATTCTCCTCTTTCAGTACCTTTTCTCTTTTGTCTTGTAAGACACAGTCCTTCTATTTCTTCTTTTGTCTACTGGTCTCCTCTCCTCCACTTCAATTCTGTCCTCTCGCTTCCCAACATAGTCCTCTCTACTTCTCACCTCTTGTCCATACCACTGCAACCTTCTTTCCTGTATCTTCTATGAGCATTCTACCACTCCAACTGTATCTATAATCTATTTATATATTCGCTCCTGATCCAGTTCTTTCTCGTCTTTTCCAGCATCCACCTTAGTATTCTCATCTCTGCCACATCCAATCTTCTCGTGGGCTCTCTTGGTTGCCCAAGTCCTACTACTATAGATGGGCGCTGACCTCACAAATTTCTTGTATATTTGACCTCTGACTTGACTGACTATTTTTCCTTCACACAACACCCCGGATATTCTCTTCCAGCTCCTCCACCCCACCTGAATTTTGTTATTCACTTCCCTACTGAGGTCACCATTTTCCGTTACGACCGACCCCAGATATTTACAAGTGTTTACCCGTTCCAAGTTCTCTACCTGTAGCTCTACGTTCCCGTTATTGCCACTTTTCCCAATTTTCGTCTTGCTAATCCCGAGCCCAGCATCTTCTACACCCCTCCACTTTTATAGTTGTTTCTCAGCTTTCTCTATCAACACAATGTCTTTCGCAAAGAGAATTGACCAAGAGGCCGGTTTCCTGCAATTCTCCGTCGAGACATCCATGACCAGGTTGAACAGGTACAAACTCAGGGTGGATCCCTTGTAGAGGTTACTGTCACTGGGAACTCCTCCGTCACACCCACACTTGTTCTCACTCGGGTGTGTGACTGATGATACATATTCTGTAACATCCGCACGTACTTTTCCGCTTCGCCTTCTCCCTCATACACATCTAAAGGATTTCTTTCGGCACGGTATTGTAGGCCTTTTCTAGGTCTATAAAGACCATATGCAGCTGCTGCCACTTCTCTCTGAACTTTTCTATCACTTCTATCAGGACAAACAGAGCATCCTTTGTGGACCTTCCCAAACTATCAAACTGCTCCCTTCGATTTTGGTCTCTGCTCTTATCCTTTTCTCGATTATTCTTTCGTAAATCTTAAGGACATGCTCCATAAGCTTCAATCCTCTGTAGTTTTTGCAGTCCTGGAAGTCTCCTTGTTCTTTATATATGGGGATCAGCAGACTTTCCTTCCAACTGTCTGGTAAACGTTCCTCCTCGTAAACCTTTGACTCCAAATCCCACAATAGATTCAAATTTTTACTTTCTTTTACTAATATATAGGTAGTAAAGAAAGTATTGTAATTGGGTCGAGTTTTCGTATTCGAGCTTTCACCGGAAATACATGTTTTGAGGTCCCCTGAGTCCAAAAAAGTGATTTTTAGACAAATGGCTGTGTGTGACAGCCATATCGTATCGAAAGCTTTATCTGAATTACACTAAACTTGGAATTGTGCCTTCATATTGGTTGCTTTCCATTTATTAACACAGAGCGACACTCTGCGTTACATTGCAAAACACTGTCAAATATTGTGTATGAGCGTTAAATGGAACAGAAGTTATCTCCGTGAGTTAATTTTGTTTTTTTTTAATACCAACCTGAAGAACCTGAATAATTAATAATCATACGCCCATCATAGGCAGAGAAAAGAATTCTTCTCTTTTGTGTTGGTAATCCTTGGTAAAACACGGTGAAACATTGTCAAACACGGCTTTTTCGAGTGTCGCGCAGTGTACAGCCGTGTTCGACATTGTCGTTAATGGAAAGCGCATAGTCAAACACTGCGTTACATAGTGTACGTTTTTGGTGTAAATGGAAAGCAACCATTATATCTAGTTGTGCCGCGAAGCTTTTGGTTGCAAATCGGTTTACTGAAAGCTCCACTTTATTCTAGAAGTTTTTGAGCTTTATCAATTTTTTTTTAAAAACGGCTTCAACGATTTTCTTTAAACTTTCTATAGTTCTTAGACTCATTATTGGCTACAACTTTTATTTGAAACTTTTTCCTTGGAAAAATTGAATAAGGGCGGTTCTGGGATGAAGGTTAGGAGTTCGTATATACACTGCCGGCCAAAAGTTTGAGACCATATAGATTTAAGCCAAAAAAAGGAAATATTTTGAAAAATTCAAAGACAAATACAGTAAAAATGTTTATTAATATTATAGTTATAACCTTTAAACATACTTAGTATAGAAAATAAACATAAAAAATTATTCTATAAAAAAAAAAGAAACTAATTACTCAAACTGTTTTTTCATCAAAAAATCCTCCCTTGCACTTTATTACTTTTTCTACTAGCCTCGGCATTCTACTTATTAATTTATTTATGGTTTCTTGAGAAATTTTGTTCCAGCTTTCTTGTAGTAGTCTCCACAAGTCTGCAAGTGAAGAGGGACACTCCTCTCGGACATTCCTATCAAGCTCGATTGGATTGAGATCCGGACTTTGCGGTGGCCATTTCATGATTTTTAAAACTCCTTCTGCTTCTTTTTGTAATAAATAATTTCTACATAGCTTGGAAGTATGCTTTGGATCGTTATCTTGCTGGAAAATGAACCCATTGCCAATTAAACTTGAGCCTGATGGTACAGCATTTTTTTCGAGAATTGTTTTATATTCCTCTTTCTTCAAAATTCCATCAATTTTAACCAAATTTCCAATTCCATGGCCTGAGAAACAACCCCAGACCATTATTGAACCACCACCGTGCTTAACAGTTGGCACTACACAATCTGGTAACATCTTTTCTTCGGTGCTACGTCGAACGTAAATTCGTCGATTTGAGCCAAATACTTGGAATTTTGACTCATTAGTCCAAAGAACTTTTTTTATAATCATCTTCTGTCCAATCTCGATGGAATATGGCCCACTGCATCCTTTTTTTCTTATTTTGCGGCCTTAGTTAAGGTTTCCGAACGGCAACACGACCAAACAGTTTAGCGTTCCTCAACCGTCTTTTCACTGTGGTAAGCGAAACTGGTTTATTTAAAGATTTGTTCACTTCAGCACGAATTTTTGGTGCTGTTAAGCGTCTATTCCTTTTGCTGGTAATAACGATAAACTGATCCTCACTAGAAGTAGTAGCTCTCGGTCTTCCTGAACGTGGAAAATCTTGAAAACTACCCGTTTCCTTAAACCGAATAATTGTGCGATGAATACAAGTCTTCGAAAGTTTAAGTTGAGGCGCAATTTCACGTTCGGATTTGCCTTCATTATGTAAAGTAACAATGGCAAATCGAGTTTCGATATTTATTTCTCGTACTTTTCCCATTTTTAAAACCTTTTAACTATAGAAACCCCAAGTTAAGACTAAATTAAATTATTCGTACAAAATGGTACATAACTTAAAAAAAAATTTAAAATAACCTGTTTTAGAAAGTCTAAATAATAACAAAGAATAGCCAGTGCAAAATTAAAGAAGAATAGAATTAAAGAACAATTAATACGGAGCTACTTTAAATATAATGATGACCCTTCCACTGGCCAGACACCCTGCGGTCTTGGATGTTTTTAAACAGAACCCATTAATTCTATTTGTACCTGAGAAACATACCTACAAAAGTCTCTTTAGATGTTCATCAGTAATTTAAAAATATGTATGGACAACAATTTTTATTTTATTACCGAAACTTTGAATACAATAAGTGATAGCATAAATATATTACAACTGGTCTCAAACTTTTGGCCGGCAGTATATATATATATATATATACATACCTATAGGTTGTATGCATACAGTTCTGTTTATATGTGTAGGTACACGGAAAAAAATGTGTTGTAGTTTTAACAAAATTTCTTGTTAATTTTACTACGTTAACTAGTATTATATAGGATGACACCACGTGTGGTAACGTTTACCAGTCAAGTGTAATTAAAAAATTGTAGTATTATTTACAACACGAACTAGTTAATGTAGTTGAATTTTTGACACTTGCATTTATTTGTAATAATTATTGGTTATGTTGTACGCGCCGCATGCGCAAACGCCAAAATTTGTTAATTGTACAACACTCAGCAGTTGTAACAGCTACATATATTTACTACACTATGGTAGTTAAAAATACTATACGTTAGGGCTGAATACAACACAGTGTGTTATCTAATGTTACATTTGTGGTTATAGTGAACACAAAGTGCAGTAAAAATATTACTAGTTGTAAATTTTACACCACTATTTTTTTCCGTGTATAGTTATAAAGTGCCTATATTTCCTTTAGCTAACAGCGAGTTTCATAAATGAAAGTAAAAGAAAGTATTGTGACGCCTCGCAGCAGATATTTAGTTTATGTTTTGTATAGAAGAAATTTTAACGATATACCTATTTCAAAGCTTGAAAAATTTTGATTTTTCTATAACAATAGTTCAGTGGTGAACGAGAGTTTTACGTATTGAAGCTTAGAAAAAAGCATTTAAGTACCTAGGAAGTTTCACAGATAGACTTAAACATTTTCATATTTCCAGTCGAAATTGATTGGAAATATCCTTATGTGACATTCTTTATCCCATTTCGTCTCTATTTGCGCGAATAAAACTCATTCGTACAAAGTACATATACCCATACGTATTGACTAAGATCACACTTTTTTAAAACTCAATAAAAATCGAGCGATCATCTCGCAGCCAAAACAGCAAAAAAGAGACAATAAAATCGCGACAAAAGTTGTGCAAATATGTGGCGACACGATCACGGATTGAAATTAGTTTTTTTTTTTTTTACGAACGGCAATTCGTCGGACGATTGAAACACAAAATCAAACATTTCGTCAACATCATATACCTAAAATCTTATTACGTTAAAATGAATCGGGGCTCTGTTTACTCGTTCACCGTCTTTTCTCCTCACCTATAAACCTAGCAATCTATCTCTATATAATATAGGTATATCTAAAATGTTCAATGTTTGCTGGTGCAAACGCTGCTCTCAAATATATATCACACGTCTCGATTTGCCTTTGATTCAACAAAGAGCTGTTTAAATCACGTCTCCAATTTCGAATCAATACAATAAATGTCGGAAAAACTAATTAAAAATGGTTTTGGGGGAAAAATCAATTTGATTTTGTGAATTTTATCATTTACATAACACCGTATGGTTATATTTTCTAATTATGTTTGCGATTTAATGAAGTTTCTAATCAAAGAGAATTTCAGCCGTTTTTCACTCGGTATTATTATATTGTTTAGTGGACACATGGAGAGCTTTAAAGCCCGTTTTAGACCGACACATACATACCTAATATACATACATAGACTGATGTTTGTCTATGTAAATGTTAAGCTGAGGCTTTGTTATTTTGATGAGATCAAAATTTAACAAAAACCACACACATGTTTGCCTAATGACGTTCGTTCGTCCAACAAACAAAACGTGAACCCTAAAATAGACAAGTTCAAAGTTCATATGAAGAATATAACGCGTGTAAAACCTATCCCAATTTTTTTTTTAGGAAAAATTTAAGGTTTTCTTCGAAAAGGTGCAGGTCTCGAGAGAGATTTATCTGTGATAAAAAGGTGAGAAAATGGCTGAATTCCGGCTAAGTGTGAGAGGCTGTGTATTTGGAGATGCCGAACAATGGACTGCGTTGGTACGTTTGTCCCATTAGCTTTATGTGGATGGAGCCGCTAAATGGATTATATTATGTGTATATATATTATATAGTGAGAAGGAATAACCTATTGTTGTACCTCAAGTTGAGCTTTCCTGTAATTATACCACATCTATGTTTCGGATTACAATCCACTTCCTCACTTAACGTACGACGTGTGTGTGTGTGTGTAACGAGAGATGGTGAAAAACGAGGAAAACTGAGCAACGCCACTTCGACTAATAATAATTCGAAACGACCGAGCGACCAAATGCGACGCGACGTCTTGAAATATTTCAAAGAGATTTTTTACATAAAAAAGAATTCCTGTCAAAGCACGCAAAAACTCTAAAAAATTAAACGACATTTTATAATAAGAGTATAACTGTATCTATTTTATTATTTTTATAATAAATAGTAGTAATAGCGTTTTAGAAGTTCATCCAAACAGTATTTAAAAGACAGCAATTTATTCAGAGGAATTACATGTTTGCCATGTAATTCCCCTGGATTACTTTATTCAAAAAAAAAAAAAAAACTTAAAAAGAGGTATAAACGACCAAAGGTGAATGCTACTTTACAAACTATAGAACTTTTATTGACTATTTGAATGACTAAAATACATGCTAACAGTATTTGAAAAATATAGAAATGTATCCAGGGGAATTACATCGAATTGAATGCTTATTAATTTCTTTGGGCCTTTTCTTATAACGTTACTCTAATTTAACATAGAATATTAAGATCTAAACTAATTTGTAGAGGATAGAAGGCATTTATCTACTTGACATAAACTAAAATGTAATGTAAACTTGGAAAGATTTTTTATAGACCAGGGTAGATAATTTTTGAACAAAAAAAAAAAAATTATTGTTGGATAACACCCATTATAAAGGTTAGAGAATAAAACAAAAATGAAAGGAAAAATAAATTACGGTCTATCTGAGGTGGCGAAGTGGAATTTTTAAGGGTAGAAACGGTTTATTTCGATTTTCGATAAAACTACAAGTCCTATGGAGAAAAATTAAATGGCAAAGTTTTAGATAATAACTAGATAAAAAAATGAAAAACCGACTTCAAAATAAATAAAAAATCTTAAACAAGAAATGACTAAAAAGTAAGAAAATAATGGCGTATCCTTGCAGTGTCTACAACTTACAAATTATTAGGATGATATAATGTACAACTATTATTATTTTTGGAGTTGGTGTCAGCAAAGAAAATAAATATTAATGGTAATTTGTATAAAGGTTTAGTTGGTTATTGGTATTTTCTAGTTTAAAGAGCGCTAGATATTGCCACAGTACTAATACCTATATATTTTATAAAAGTTCATTTGAAAATTAATTTTCATAAGGTATTCTCATTTATTGCTAAGTACCAATTAAGTTGTATTTCCTTGGCTGACACCAACTCCAAAAATAACAATAGTTGTACATTATATCATCCTAATAATTTGTAAGTTGTAGACACTGCAAGAATACGCCATTATTTTCTTATTTTTTAGTCATTTCTTGTTTAAGATTTTTTATTTATTTTGAAGTCGGTTTTTCATTTATTTATAATATTTATTTATTTCTCGCGTTTTAGTGATCTGAAGTTTGATAATTGATTTTATTTTCTTGAAAATGGGTAAACCTTCTAAACGCGTTGCTCATATGAGACAGCGCCGTTAAATATTAAAAGTTACTACATCATCCCTTTTTGCCCTTAAGGGTTGAAATTTTTTGCTTTTAAATGTAATTACAAAACTAAGTGGAATACTCTTTCCAATAGAAAAAAATTATTAAAATTTGATGATTCAGTTAAATGTCACTATTTGATCCCCTATTTTCATCCTTAAGGGGCGGATTTTTTTCTTCAAATTGAAATGTGAACATTTTAAAGGCACGATGTACGTAATAGAAACAAAATTATCAAAATCGGATTAGCCAGGAAAATTATAATATTATTGCATCCCTAATTTTTAACCCCTTATGAGTGGTGTTTTTTTATAACAAATAGATAGGAGATAGATTATAAATTATGTTCTACCAATAAAAAAAGAATTACCAAAATTGAGCTATCCAATATGAAGTTAATATTTCATCCCTTAGTTTTCAACCCCCTAGAATAGGAAGATTTCTCTCAAATGAAAACTGGACCCCACGGAAAGCACCAGCTTTCAAATAAAAAAAGAATTATCAAAATCGAGCTATCCAATAAGAAGTTAATATTTCATCCCTTAGATTTCAACCCTTCAGAAGTGAAAGATTTTCCTCAAATGAGATCACACGGCAAGCACTAGCTTTCAAATAAAAAAAGATTCATCAAAATTGGATCACCCATTCAAAAGTTCTGAGGTAACAAACATAAAAAAAATACAGTCGAATTGAGAACCTCCTTTTTTTGAAGTCGGTTAAAAAAGTAAAGATGGCTCTGATGTTTTTTTCCTCAGCCGTTTTACAAGGTTTTACAACATATTGGAGTAAATTGTAGATTGTATCTAGTATTGTATACACCAAAAATGGTAACGATTACAGATTTGTTAAAATTCGTGGCGTAACAGAAACGTCAAAATTTGGTAATTGTACAACACTCAGCAGTTGTAACAGTCATGGGAGGGACACTCAGTGTTAAACTGCGGTAGCTTCTGGGGTTTTAGTATGGTCGCTTGTTCATAGAGGCGCTAGTGTTGTTTCGTTTAACTAGGCGCGCGTAGTTTTAAATATTTGTTTTGTTTATTAATTTTTATATTTAAAGTAAAAATAATAAACTCAGTAATTATTTTTAAAATGTTGTATTTAGAAAAAAAAATTACAAAAGAAATTCTCACAAACAAATTAACAATTGCCATAACAAAATATAGTTATTAAATAAATTATTACTTTTCTCGAATATTGCAGTAGTTGTTATTTGGAGTTTGGGGATGAAAAAGACGTCTGCATTCCATGCGTATTATTGGTTGCCACGAAATCTGGGATTAGAAATTATTCAATCATCTTAGAATAATAATTAAATTAAACAAAATAATTTTAACTTAACTTAACTTCAAAGAAGTTTGTCTGTCATCCATTTTGTTTACCCGAGTTATCCATGAATTGTTTGCCAGAAAAATGATCTCGATAAATTTTAAACGTCTTGCGGCCTTTTTTGGGTGTTATTTTCATTGCAACCCATAGTTTTTCACCCATTTATTATCCATAAAAAACTAATTTATTACACAAATTGACACAGATGGTGATTAGAAGAAAACATGTTAAGTAAGGTTAGCTTGAGGTCTAGTATAGGTCGCTCGTTTATAGAGGCGCTAGGGTCGCGCTATTTATATCATCACAGCGCAAGTCCGTAATGCAAAGATGCATTTTGGACATTGCCCCGCCATCTCTGTTCAACCGACCATACTAAAATTTAGGAGAACCGCACGTGTCATAAAAGTGTCCGCCCCATGGTAACAGTTACATATATTTACTACACTATGTTAGTAAAAAATACTATACGTTAGAGCTGAATACAACACAGTGTGTTATCTAATGTTACATTTGTGGTTATAGTGAACACAAAGTGCAGTAAAATTATTACCAGTTCAGTGTTGTAAATTTTACACCACTATTTTTTTCCTTGTAGAAGTATCCAAGAGTTTCAGTTTTAGATTCTTAAGTTTATAAAAATTTTTACAACTTTTTACTTTATGATTTGGTCATCCACAAAAAGTAAAACACAGCTTAAAGAGGAACAAAAAAAATAGTTAAAAATCTTTCGAAATTTTGAAGAGACCATTTAAAATTCAAATCTTTCAGATTGTTCCATTGCGAGTTATTATAATTCAGTGGCTGATATTTTCTCTCGTTGATTTTTTTTTTTTTTATTTTGGTAGCGTGTTTTTGAACTTTTCTCGCCATTGTAATTTGACTATTTATCGCCTCGCTCTCGCATCCATACACACAAACATTCACACGTTTTCATTCACAGCTCCATTATTTTATTCGATAGAGCTTTTATGTGAATGTATGAAAAATACAGCTTAACGCGCTTTGCGCGACGACCGACACACACTCACTCTAATATTCCACTTTTCGATTATGATATTCAGTGTCTTTGTCAGTTCAATATGGGACGCGCAAACGATGAATAAGAAATATTATTTTTTTTATATGAAAAAAGGTAGGTATATCTACCGAGTCTCGGAGCTTTTTCGATGCGATGTCACATATAACAGAACTCGACGAGATTCAAATCAAGAATTTTGTGAAAATAAAATTTTTTGGTTTTAAATTGGAAAATTTCTCGGGTGTTTACAAGCGAGTCAATTTCATTGTGCTCGGGTTTTCTAAATGTATTATAATATTTTTATTTTTTCATCCGTAAACTTTCCCCTTGATATTTCACGTTGTTTGAATATGTGTGTGTGTGTGTGTGTGTGTGTGTGTGTGGAGATTCTTTGATTCGACTTTTAAAACATATAAAGCTGACGAACTCACATTCTCATCGGAACGCTTTTGTGTTTGTGTCAACGTAAAAACGATATGTTGTTGGTCATCAACATTGACTCAAATGTGTGTGTGTGGGTGTTTTGTGACGTTTACAACAAAAACAAACGGGTAAACGGACGAAAAACAACTAAATGGAGGGTTGAGACCATCGCCTCACATACACATATATATGATGTCCCAAGTTCCACCCAATCATCACCCTAAATCCACCTGATATTCTTGGTGAAACACAAACCGGTCGACATCATCAATAAAATCGAACCAGCACTGACGAGAAATCCATCTCAGCTGAAGAGGAAAAACAACACGAAACGGCCCGAACTCGATTTAAAATTTCATTTATTTGCACCTATTTGATTAGTTATTTATTTATATAGGAACGCGTTGTTCATTTGCGCAAATAAACAAAGGCAGGAATTTTAAACATTGCTGATTAATTTATGAGGGTTGAAACACGGCTCGGGCTATATAATATAAGGAAATGTGGATTTTTTCGTGTTTTCTACCGACAGTAATGAGTTAATATTTATTTTGAATTTTTTTCCTGTTTCAGATCCTGCTAGTACAATGCTGTAGCGAGTTAAAAAAGGTAGGTTTCAATCATATTAATAATAATAATTAATAAAAAAATGTTTCGAGTCATGGAATCGTGCGAAATTCACAGTTTGTTAATACAAGAACGGTTTTTCGACAAATAATATATATATATATATATATATATATATATATATATATATATATATATATATATATAAAGTTGACTTTAATGAGTTAGTCAAAAATATAATGTACAAACAAAGTAGGACCAGGGGAATTACATAGTTTTATTGTAATTCCCCTGGCACTGTTTGTGATTGTTTTTTTGATGATTATTTGTTTGATTTTTATCAATATCAAATAATTGATAAAATCTTCAATGAACTTAGGGAAAAATTGCTGTTGTTTATTGTAGGTATTATATAGGGGAAAACTTAAATCAATATATAATTCCCCTGGTCTTAGTTTTATTTTGTTTCATGATTTTTTCGATTACATTTTTGGGTAAAGATTTTTCTTCTTCTTCTTATCCAACGTTTATTCTTGACATTTCTGCCGTTCGGTGCCGCGCCGTTCAGTAAAGGTTTGAGAGCAGTTTTTTTTGTTTTTGTTTGCCATTTGTTTGCCGTGTCCCGTGGTAGTTCGGAAAGCTGCGACTGACACCTGGCGGGGGAGAAGTCGTGGGATAGGGAATTTGATTAAGGATTTTCATTTTTCTTCTTGAGCTTTTAGTGGTATAGGAATGCCAGTAGATAGTGCTTGTGATGAGTTTCTTAACAGATGTTAGGGACATGATATTACTGCTATTGTAGCTTGAGAATCAATCAAGAAGACAGCTTTATGATACGTCTTAACTTCGTGAAGTTTGGACGTAGCCAGTAAAACTGCTTCTACTTCTTCATCAAAACAGCTTAGAGGTTCTCCAACTGTGGTGCATCCTTCAAATATATCGCTGCAATAACCAGCCCTAGTTTTTCCGGACCCCGGGATGGATGGACCATCTGACCATCGGCCAGTTTTTATATATGTTATCTCTCGCACTATCCCGGACATCATTGGGGCTGTCTGGCTGTCGGGAGGGGTTGCGTTTATTAGTACTCATTGCATCTATGACAGGTAAAATATTGAAATTTTCAGAAAAAAGAAAAAGTTTCAGATGAAATTTGTAGAAAATAACATTTAACAAAAAAAATGTCCAGTGACTAATTTTCGTAAAGCGGCTAGTTTGCCCGCTACAAACTTGTAAAGCTCATTGTATACATGTCGGCACAACGGCTGTATCTCTGAACGGTTGGCCAATCAAATGACGTCAGGTCAAGCCAGCCTTTCCAAGCTAGTAGCGGGCAAACTAGCCGCTTTACGAAAATTAGTCACTGGACATTTTTTATGTAAAATGTTTATTCTACAAATTTAATCAGAAACTTTTTCTTTTTTCTGAAAATTTCAATATTTTCCCTGTCATAGGTGCGATGCGCACTAATAAACGCAACCCTTTCCGACAGCCAGGCAACCCGTATGATGTCCGGGATAGTGCGAGAGATAAAATATATAAAAACTGGCCGACCTAAAATTCTCTGTCGAAAACATTGCTAGCTCTTAAACTATAGAGAGGCTTTCCGTAGCTCGATATCCAGGTATAATAATTTTGAGAAAGTTTGACCCATTAGTCGAAGGGTGGCGGTGGGGAGTTGGCTATATATTTCGTTCTCTATATTGACAGGAGCAGGATTATCTAACTTTAAACCATATTTATTTATTAGTACTTATGACATTGTAAGAGGATAAACTGCGTTTTGAGTCTGTGTAAAGATGAAATCTTAGACCATAATTTTGGCTGCTTTTGTTTCCAAAAAGATTAATTTTGAAAAAAATTCTTTTGACAGTTTGTACTTAACATTTTGCATTTAGTGAACGTAGCCAGGGAAATTACATAGTTTTAAAAAATTCTATTAAAAATTTCTTAATTTACAATTAAACTTGAACGATCTCGAAAAAATGCTGTAAAAAGGTAATTTAGTAGCGTTGTTTCGTTTTTACTGCGAGGAAATGAACGTGAAAATATGGCCAGGAGAGTTACGTGATTGACCATGTAATTCCTCTGAATGATTTTTTCCAGTATAAACTGTTCAGTTTTTATATAGCTCAAAAAACTAACATTAAATATTTTTTAATCCATTTGATTAATGGATTCCTGAACTGATTGTAAGTGTCATAATATATTTCGCACATGAAAAGCTCTGAGCTTTCTAACTGAATTAAAAACTTAACTGAGACCCATTATTATTGTTTTCTGAAACGTTTTTTCTTCATAAATACTTTAGCATTTTTTCTTTCTGGTACGAAGTTTGTAAGTGAAAGTGGATCCAGGGGAATTACATGCTATCTCAAATGTAATTCCCCTGGCTATCATTTGAGAGATATTTATTAAAAGAACTGATTTTATTTTATTTTTTTTAAACTACCAATATAATATGGAAGCAATGAATATTTAAAGATGCGGGATTTTGCCTGAATTTTACTATTGAAACGCTAATTTAAGACAATTAATTTAAAGCGAACTTAGTTGCGTGGTTTTTATTCGGTCAAGTAAACGTGTTGTAAATTTTTTTTACTTTATAACTTGTTCTTGGTAAGGCTTCGGTCTGTGACAAAATCCCCTGTTTTTATGTCACTGATAAATCGGTTTTTGATAATCTTTACGTGTTGAGGACATTAATCAACAGGTAGTTGTATAGAAAAATTAACACCGAACAGATAGTTATCGGTTATTTGTATATACATTCGTAGTTTCGAGAGAAAAATTTCAAACTTAAACCTACAAAAATTAGTTCTTAACGTAGTTCTTTCATTGTTGAAATTGTGTTTTACTGTTTGCTTAAGTATAGCAATAAGCAAAGACTCTTTTTATGAACAGCGTGGGAAATAATTCTGAAATTAAGTCAAATGCTTGTAAATTCAAATAGATAATATAAATTCAATTTTATCTGTTTTTAGAACAGTTTGAAATTCACTGCTCGAAAAAATAAAATTTTGTTAATTGTATTAATTGATTGTTGCATTTTTAAATATGAAATCAACAATTGACGTTCTGATAAGTTCATAGTTTCAAAGAAAGTTCTCGACGGAAAGTTATGCACTTGAGATTTTAGTTAAATAAATTTTATCGTTAATGCTATTTTAAACAAAGTTTTAATTAATATTTTAATGGTCCAGGGGAATTACTTGAAGCAATGTAATTCCCCTGTAATTTTTTTCAAAAAATATTTAAAACAAATTACAATCTTTGTTGAATAATAATTACCTTTAAATAAAAACTAAATATTAATTTGAAATTAATCAAATAAACCGCTAAAAACGAAAAAAAATTTGAACGTCCTCGAATGCATTCTTTAACTCTTTTTGCTGAAAGAAATATTAATACTTTTCGACTTCGATTAAAACTTTTGGGAATAGTCCCGATTTTAATTTAGAACGATCACAAAAACTCGGCCGAAATTTTGTGATTGTATAGACCGTCGGGGGGGGGGGGCATCACATCGTAAGCTCATTTAATTTTCTGGCGAATAAACATAAGTTGATTTATCGTAAAATTTTTATTACGACCGCTTCGTGTACGCATCACAAATCCCTCTCAATTCCTCGAGAAATATTTTCCGTTTTGTTTTTGAAAAGGATCAAATGCTGCGTCGCATCGCCGCACCGACCCCACCAACAAAATCCCACGCAAAAGATAACACAAATAGAAATAATATGGCACAGCCTATATATTTTTCAGTTAAATGCATCTGAGCGAGGAATTTGATACAAATAAATCTTTTTGCACGTGCGTGTTCAAAAAGGGCACATGGGGTTCACGTTCCGTTAAGCTCGCGACTGGCAACTTTCGTGTTCCCCACTTTTCCTAACAAAAAAAAAAAAAAAACCCGACGAGAAAGTCTTTAAATCATTCCACGAGATATCAAAAGGCAAAATTTTCGTCGATAAAAATTTAAATCTTTTAATTGATCATATGCCAATAAAAGTGCAGTCACGTCGCACCACAAAATGGCTGCACTAGCAAAGATCGAAAGATCGTCGAGCTTTTACGTTGCTGCTTACTCGTTGATTTCTTCTTTTTTTTTTTTATTATTGTCTTAAAACTGGACATCATAGCATTGTTCTTCACTTTTTCACAGTGAACAAAGAGAGCGCCCCGAGAGATGACACGAACGATTTAGCTCGCGTCCAACTTTTCATCTCCCGCTTTCGTCTCGCCTCTGCACAGATACAAATCTTTAATATTGCACATTTGTAACGCGAAAAACTGTCTTGACGACGTGCGCAACTATCAATCTGATAATAATATGATCATTTCTTTCTTGAAATTGAAATAAGTTTATTTTCTTAAAAATGTAACTTTTATTTAAATTTTATATGCACATAGTTTAAATGTGCATAAAAGACTCGAAACAGCTCTCAGTTGGTTGAATTAGAATTTATTTTATGCATGTGATACAGTATGAGGGTAGGTATGTATGTGATGATGATGAGGGCTATGTTTATGTGCAAGGTTTTTGTGTTCGATATATAAGAGATGTGTACAGCGACGAATGCAGTCTGATACTCCCTGAGTGATAATCACACAAAATGGTACTTTATGTTTAACTCCACAGAGCGGAACATTCGTTCATCAATGGTACACGACGGTATAAGATCAGCCTTTCTGAAACTGTACCACCACAATATCTAAAGAAAAAAGTAAATGCATTTTTTTAGTTTAAAATTAACATCTCTTGAGTTTCACAAGTTTAAAATTATTTTTTTTTTAAATAAACACTTAAAAATTTAACACTTTGTGAAAAATAAAACTATCTTAAAGCTTAATTTAAAGATAAGAGTAAAATAAAACTAACCAATTACTTCCAATTAATCAAACATGAGGAAATAAGTATAAGGGTAATGTTGTCAGGGGAATTACATGCTTGTAATTCCCCTGGTTAACTTTCTTAAATGTTGTTAAGTATTTGCCTAAAAAATTGGTTGTCTGTAAAGTCGGTTTACGGACGATAGTTTTACGTGATAACGTCATAAAGAACACTTAATTAATGAAAAATTACGTACTTTTATGAATTGAATTATTATCACTGAATTATCATTACTTTGTATAATACAAAGGAGTTAATTGAAAATTAACAATTTTTTCAAAATGAAATCAGACTGAAAATTATGAAGGAAAAAATCAATTAAATCTTACTAAGTAAATTATAAAAGAAAAACACAAAACACGTTGTCTTGAGTAAGGGCACCAACTATCGATATATCAAAATATCGATAGTTGATATTTATTTTCGAATATCAAATTCGATATTTTTTTTAAAAGCTGTATTATATTTTATGATAATTATAATTTATTCCACTTATAGTTATTGACAATTTTTCAAGTAATCGCGTTTTGAGATGAAAATATCGATATATCGAAGTATTGATATGTTTTACTCTGATCTATCGATATTGCTTGTAAATATCGATACGATATATATCGATATATTTTATACATTTGCCCATCCCTACGTTGCCTAGGATTCAACAATAATATCGTGCCTCTCTATCACTTGTATCGCGTTCTCGCTTGCACGCACAGGTTCAAATGTAGGTAACGTGACAAAATGACCGAACTTTTTAAGACTTGTTGTCGTAGTTCATCAATTTATAAAGCGTTATCACGTCAAAAATTACAACAACCTTTGAATAAGGTTTTTCTTTTTAATTTCTGTAAGTTTTTAGAGACATTTCATTACCTGAAGATTTTTTTTTGCTTACGTAATTCCTCTGGTTGTATGAAACACTCTTTGTATTAATTCAATTTTTATTTAATTTTATTCACGAAATGTGACAATAGGTTTGTTCGCGGGTCTCATTCTAAACCGATTACAAATCAGTTCAAGAGGATTTAGGATAATCTCCAAACGCATACACGTTTATGAACTGATTAAGGGTTATTTTTTCTTGAACGAGTTTAAAAATGTTTGAAAGTAAGACGAGGATTAACGAGCAACCACGAAAATTATTAATTGAATTTAACGTTGACAGTAGGTTCACAGACGTTGATACTTCGTTCACACGAGTCAACTTTAGTTGGTTGATCAAAAGTTGAATGAAAAACTTAGTGTGATGACTCGTTCAAACTTTTGTTGATCACGGTTCTCACACGAGGTTCTTCATTCATTGTTGAGCAACTAAAGTTGACTCGGTGAACGCAGCATGACAGCGAAACTGGATTTTGAACTAGCCACGATTTATTTAACTACGCATGAGTAAAAGAATCAAATTTTTTGTCCTAAAAAAAACGAGAATCGCTAGAACCAATTCTGAATCAGTTACAATTGATAAATCGTGACTAGTTCAAAATCCAGTTTTGCTGTCAACGTTAAATGCAGTTAAATTCAATTAACAATTTTCGTGGGTGCTCGTTAATCCTAGTCTTGCTTCCGAACATTTTTAAACTGAAAAATAACCCTTAATCAGTTCATAAGTGTGTATGCGTTTGGCGATTATCCTAAATCCGCTTGAACTAATTCCTAATCGGTTCAGAGTAAGACTCGCGAACAAACCTAATGTCTTTATATTGGATACAATTTCTTATCTATAGTTGAATTTTTTATCCTAAAAAAATATTTGACAGATCGCAGGGGAATTACATTGATTTCATGTCATTCTCCTGGTTGTTTATTCAAAGCTCTTTATTGGAAGCACTTGAATAATTGATTCATGAATTTACCTCTTAAATTTATCTTCAAAATAATGAAAAATAATCTACCCATCTTGCATAGTACATATTAAAGTTGACGTATTAAATTCTCTAGTCAAAGATTTACAAAAAAAAATTGGACAGAGTGGTTGTAATTCCTCTGGAATGAATATTCCATATCTATGGTCTATGGAAGGCCGCTGTTTATCTACTGCTAGTAGGTAGTTACCTTCTGATGAGCCAATTTGAGTTTAAAGTGTTTGAATATAAAAATTATCTGAAAATGATCTATAGGTAATAATATTATAGGAGTACTTCTTTGTGCAACAAACTTTCTATGTTTTTCGTGGTCTTAAGCAAAAGCCTTCATGCAACTCTTATAATACAAATGAAGATGAACTAAACGTCTTTTGTCTTTACTTGGTCAGTAAAATTTTTAAGAGAACTTTTTTCAACGTAACAACCCCCAACGGAAAACAAATTTTTGGAGATTGCCAGGGGAATTACATGGTTCTTGGTGTAATTCCCCTGGCTGATATTGTGACGATATCTTGGCATCTTGGATCATGGCATTAAGATCGCTTTTTACGTTGTTGACAATTAGTTTGCTTTTTTGGGTCTAACTCAATTTTTGTTTTTGGCACTTAGCCCGTTATTGATGTCCAGTTTTCATTTCTAGACAAGAATTGATATCCTCTTAAATTGACTGTTGTCTACATACTTTTGTTAGACATACATATCTTTGACAAAAACGTAGGGGGTGTACACTTAAGATTAAATTTTTAAAAAGTGTACGACGTAATTTTGAGGTTTTACGCGTAGGTGAAAACCAATTTTTATCTTTTATGTAGGCCAGGGGAATTACGTTAAGAAGTATGTAATTCCCCTGGTTATATTTTCTAACGTTCTCCGACTTGACTGTTTATATGGAGTATAAAAATGAAAATTAAAATTGACCGAGTTATAGAAAAAGTCCTAATTGATTTTCTTCATTTTCATTTATACAGTGTGTAAACGATAAAAGGGGACACTTAATATTTGTGCGTAGATTAGTGAATTAACATTTTGATGGACTTAGAATTTTGGTCTTCTATTTTCATTTAGTCATAAAAATATAAACTTTATTTTCTATAATCAAAACCTTTGTTGATTAACCATTTTAAGTTAACACTAAGAACCTCTAAAGAAATATTAAACGTTTCAGGAGATTACCTTAGATATAATTAAAATATTAAATAATTTTATTTTACTGAATTTAATTTGCTCCAGATTAGGTTAAAATCTTGTCATTGCAACACATAATCTCGATTGAACTCTTTATAAATAAAATAGGCGTTGGCAAGTTTAATCTATCATGTTTGAAGCTTTTTTTCCAACTCCCACCTGTTGATTTTCATATTATCAAACCACCAGCTCGTTGATGATTGATTGGTAGGTATATGAAAAATCACGACTGTTAATTAAGAAAAATTGACTGGTAAGAGTTTTAGAACGTCTGGCATTGACATAAAAAACGACTTCGCACCCCACATCCACTTTGTTCGTCAGCCAAGTTAAGTTTCTTTTACGTATCCAACACCTCTAGAATGGGGGTTGAATGAAAAACATGCCATGTATTTTATGCATATACAGTTACAAAGATACAGGTTGTGGGGAGGAAAGACCAGAATTTCCCTAGTTTCTGTGTTTATTATCCTACAGAGTAACTCCATATTACGGTTGCCTAACTGCATTCAACCCTATCAGAAGTACCTTTTATATACGAGTCAAACACATACACCTTTGCATTCGCGTGTGCTCCACTTGACTAGAAAACATGCCCTCTCGACTTCAGTCGAGAATAAGCATATAAAGAAAACCAACTGGGATTATTATTTTTTTACGAAAAAAATTAGTTGAGAATTGTTCTTCGGAAAAAAATTGTCTCTGATGCTTTGGATATCTAAAAAGTAAATAATTTCGTAAATGGAATTCAAAAGCGAACCGTAGGTAGTATATGCATATATTATTTACCTATATAGGTATGCATTTTGTTTATATACGTCATTTCTTCATGATTGAATTGAAATTTTCATTGCGAACAAATAGCATACATATATGAAATGCTATTTCGTTGCATCGCAATTCGATCTTGTTTCACCGCCACAAAAATGAGAAACATAAATGCAATGGAAAAATCTAATTTCTCTCAAATCTTCGCAGACGAAACGAACGAAAACATTTCAACAAGACAAGACAAGACAAGAGAACTTTTCATTTTTCGATTTTTCAATCAGACGACAAATATACTCGTATCATTACACGTCTATCGATACGAAATATTAAGCGTTAATTGAACCTTTTGAATTTTCCATAATTATTTAATTGAATCAAAACATGAAACGTTTTATCGAAGACACGAAAGAAATCGTTACGAGTTTTTTTTATTTGTTAGCTTTTAGTTTTCTATTAGGCTTTTAACGTTAATTAAAACGTGATTAATTTAATAATAATATTAATTAATTTAAACAAATTCAATTCGAGCACAATGTGCATTTTTTTCGGTCGGTCAGAGTTGTTCTTTACCTTAACGTGACCTTTTCTTTGAATTTATCTCATGTAGGTTAAACTTGATGAATAAATTACGAAGTAGTTGAATTTATTGCAATGAGATGAATAGTTGGGGGGTGGTAGTAAAAAGCCGGAGTGTGTTTGTGAAGTGCTCGGGACTCTTTGAATTCCCGTTTTGCGTCTCACTTACGCCCCCATTCACGGCAAGTCGTGTGGCATTCGTTCATCTCGCACACAGCCTCTCCGTCGTAATTACGTCTCTACTCTAATCTTTGTTTGCACGTCACTACCAATAAGTATCACTGGTGGTTCACCATAAAATATACGACCTACCCATACACACGTAAAAACGAGTAAATTAAAATTATATAAAAAAAAAATTAAATTCTCATTTATCTAAGACTTTCACAGAAAATCAGGTTAATCAAGACGTAGGTAATGGAGAGTTGATATTTATTAGTCTCTATCTCTATGTACATATATATATATATATATATATAATATAAAAGGATGGTGGTTTTCCTGTTAACTTTCACGTCACCAACTACTTATTCGGCTTAAGCATTCGCTTTGTTTTCAAAGAGTTTAAAACCGGAGACTCGACTCAATTTTGAGCTTCATTTAGTGTAATAAATTTAATTTCGTTCGCCTCAAACGGGAAAGTTTGCCAGCAATGTTGGGACGATGCATTGCAAAAACGGACTTTTCGACCACAAATATACGTGCACGGGAAACCTATCAAATTCGATGATAAACTTTCAAAGGTGGTTATTTTTTTGATTTGCTCAATTTGATTCACAAAGCTTGCACGAAATGTAAGATTGATAACAAATAGAACTTGTATTGAGAGATATAAGCAATTACCTAATAATGCCATATAAAGCCAAATCTGTATTCAGATGATTGATAAAAATCGAATAAAAGAAATCGCTGTGAAAATTACTTGGACATTTCATTTTAACACACTTATAACGATTAATTGCTCACAATTTGTTAGAGAAAACTGCTTTAATGTTCTGAAGAAAGATCGCCCTGAAAATACTCTAAAAGAAATAACTACGAAATGGGTCAATTCGAAAATATTTATTACTAGCTAATACCCGCCCGCTTCGCTGAGCGTATCTAAATTAATCTGATTGAATAATAGAAAATATTACCCAAAATAAGAAATTCAGCTATTTTAACAAAAAAAGATAATTAGGTATTTCTAGACCTTTATTTCATAGAAAGTTTATGAAAATCCGTTAAACTACTTTTCCAGGAACATATAAAAGCTATCTTATAGGTAGAATCTTTACGTTTTTTTTTTGAATATTGTAAAATATTAAGAAAATTTTAAGCCTTGAGAACCTTTCACAACAAATATCATATGAAATCATTTATAAATTTTAGTAGAATGGATTAGTAGCTATCCTTTAGGAAGTGTACTTTTTTTAGAATCAATAATATTTAATATATTATCTTAAGATCAGAGGTATAAGGTTTGGTTTCCTAAGGTTCATTATTCTAGGATATAGTATTAAGTCTATAACTAATTAAGTTGAGGATTTCCTTCTCCTCCCACGACAATTCGAACGTTTACTCAGCCGAACTATTAATAATATATTAACTACCCGTAAATTCACAATGGATTTATGGTTTCTAGGAATTTAACCTATCGCTATACTTCTATAATGGTTATAATTTTCAAATTTGCGAACATTAATTTATAAGAATAAGAAATTATATTATTTTACATATTTATATATAAAAGAGATAAGATAATGTCGTTGCTTTTATCTGAGACAAGCTGATAACCGCCCGCTTTGCAGAGCGTATCTAAATTAATCTGATTAAAGAATAGAAAATTTTACCCAAAATAAGAAATTCAGCTATTTATACAAACAAAGATAATTAGATATTTCAAGACCTTTATTTCATAGAAAGTTTATGAAAATCCGTTAAACTACTTTTCCAGAAACAGATATAAGCTATCTTATAGGTAGGATCTTTACGTTTTTTTGAATATTGTAAAATATTAAGAAAATTTTAAGTCTTGAGAACCTTTCACAACAAATATCATATGAAATCATTTATAAATTTTAGTAGAATGGATTAGTAGCTATTCTTTAGGAAGTGTACTTTTTTTAGGATCAATAATATTTAATGTGTTATCTTAAGATCTGAGGTATCAGGTTTGGTTGCCTAAGGTTTATTATTCTAGGATATAGTATTAAGTCCATTATGTCTTATCGGCAAGTCTGCTATTTCTCGAGGTCCAAGATTAGACAACGAATTCTTATATATCTTGCTAAAATAAATTGAAAATTAAGAATTAAGTTTTTTGGTAAAAAAAAACGCGATGGTCACATCTAAGTTGATATTTTCTCTTGAAAAATAAGTTGGGCTGGATTTCTTTTTATTCTGGGGCTCTGCCTAACGGCTTCACCTTTCTTAGTCAAACTCTTAATCGGGATCACTTAAGTCAAACTGTCTGTTTTTGTTATTTATTCTTACGGGTCTCATTTTTGAACAAAGATATTTCTTTTTATGAATGAAATTATATTTACTGCAAAGGATTTCCTTCTCCTCCCTCGACAATTCGAACGTTTAATAAGCCGAACTTTTATTAATATATTAACTACCCATAAATTCACAATGGATTTATGGTTTCTAGGAATTTAACCTATCGCTATACTTCTATCATGGTTATAATTTTTAAATTTGTGAACATTAATTTATAAGAATAAGAAATTACATAGTTTTTATAGTTTTTATTTTTTTTCGCAGAAAATAAACATTTTTTCGGAATAAAAAATATTTTAAAGCACTTTTTGTAATATTTACTACTTGTAGTGAAAATCTCGTCCAAATCGCCGTTTTCAAGTTTGCCAAGAACAAACAAACAGACAGGGAAAACTATTCGAAATAAAAAGTAGCCTATAATGTAAGTTACAATATTTAATAACTTTTTGTGAAAATTCCATTGAAATCGGCTCAGATGTTTTCAAGTTTACCCTGGACAAACCCTGTTATTACCGTGTTTTTTTGGGGAAAATTACAATGTAAATGGCATTTATTTTTTTGTATTCAATATATGAAAATGTAGGCAATAAAGAGTATTCAACAAAACACCTTAAATTTTTTAGATTAGATAGAAATCTTAGCTGGGAAAAATGATAGCGGTTTTCGTTCTCTCGCGCAGGAGAGATGGAACGTTTTTATTACATTGGTATTCAAGTAGTAAAAACCTTCAATCTTGTTATTGGTATAGATAATGAAGCTACATTATGAACGTAAAAGTTTTCCAAATTATACCTGCTTACACCTGGCTGCGAAGCGATGCGGGTACTTGAGCGATCGCTGCCAGCATTTTTCTAATTTTTTACACACATTGCTACCAAGTGGATTGTATTTTTTTTAAGTCGCTTTAATGGCTTTGGTTATATCACGACTGTCTAATCACAGAAAATTTCTGTTGGTCAATTTTAATCTTAGGTTTGATCTTAAATCTAGGATTTAAACGGGAATCGAACCCAGAACCACTTGACGCATGAAGTGGAGAGAACTACTGCTCTAGCCACTGCGCCAATAGGTGGCCCGGATTGTATTTTATTTCGCTACAACATGAATGAAATTCGTCCCCAAAAATCAATTTTCATTATTTAAATTAAAAATACTTGCGGACACTCTTTGATAGGCACCTTGGTAAAAATGTGTTCTCCCATTCATAAATTAACGTAAAAATTAGATTTTGAATTAAGTACTACGTTGTGGGTGTAGCAATTTCGCGGCGGGATCTTAGGCTATAACATCAAGAAAACATAACATCTAGTAAAAGTCTTTCTCAATTAAAGACACTGAGATAAGGAAAAGCGTTTGTCTGTAAATTTTTAACAAACTTCTTTCAATCATTATAAATGATAGAATTTAGAAAGGTATCAATTCAGAATTGATTTTAGGATCCTCAAATTTTTGTTAGGATAAAAAATTCGATTTTCTTAGTAATTGCCGTTTGATAGATTGTGGTTGATTAAGTCCAATTGTGCTTTTAACGCTATCCACTGTTAATTCTCGTTTAATTTTAAAGTCGCTGTCGAAAATAAAAATTCAAAAGCTACTCATATAATTTGGCATGCTCTCGATGATAATCTTGAATCCGTCTTTAAACCTGTTACTTCAGACTCATTAAATTTGTTTATATTTAACAGAACTTTTGGAGGAAGTCACTTAAAAAATGTTGTTAAATAACTTAAATTGGTTCAATAGCGAAAGCATCAATGTTTAAACTTACGTAAGTCCCCTAGAATTCTAAAAACACATTAAACTTTTATTTTTCGTTCAAAAACAATTTGGCGCGTACATGCTTAAAATCGATACCTAACCTAATTTTTTTGCAATCCTAATTGAATTAAGCGTAAACGAAAATTTTCATTTCATTTGAATTCCATTGAAGAAGAAGAAGACGAAGAAGAAGCTTTCATCATTATCATTACAGTCCAACGCAAATGAATGACTCAAAGCCTCACATTCGAACGTACACAGTGTTTTTTTTTCTACTCCCTTTACTGCTTCCTCTACGTCTCTTCCTCCGTTCCATACAAACGAAGAGCTTTCGAATTAGACTTACCGTACAACGTCCTATAATAACTTATTCACAAGTTGATTTAAATTCTAACGATTTAATTTCGTTGCGACTTTGAAGTAAAGATAATACAAAAAAGCCAACGAGAAAATGAATTAAACATGAAGAGTTTTCACTGGGGCTTTGTTTAGAAGAGATATTCAATGAAAATTTTTTGATTTTATTATTTTGATGGCGATAGTAATGTTGGTGTTGATAAGAGTAGATCATAGAGATTTCATATTGGGTCGTTATTAAATAGATAATGGCGTCGGTAATAAGCTAATCAAAAACGAAACGGTGCAATAAAGTGCGATGGTGTCGGGGCTTGAAATGGTCCAGATCCAGTCGCTGGATAAAACTGTGTTGGAGTGGGTGGAGGTGGATGAGGAATGGACGGCTGGTGGTCCGTTAATGGGGGAGGACGAGGTGGTCATTTGGTCGTTGCTGTATTTCTGTTATGGACTCGCAGATTCTGCTGCTTTAGCAAGTTAATAGCTGCTCAAGCACTAAAACAGTCCAGAGAACGCCTGACACGAAATGTTGTCAACTGCAATACGTCATGATTTATATGCACTACTTACTTTTATTCGTTTGTTCAAATCAAATTTACTTACATCGAATCATATAATCTGAAAAAAAAATTTTTTCTCTCGTCTTTATTTTCAAATTAAACCCAAGTAATTTTCAGTTTGTTCGCTTGACAATAAAAAAAAAAAATCTTCGTCTTTGGTTTTATTGTCTTATGTTGAAGAGACTTTGTATTTCTCTCTCGAGTCGACTCGCGATTTGCGACTCGGAGGCAAAGGCTTAAATGAAAGTTAAACTTGAAGATTGTTTCAAAAGCTCGTGTTGTTGGAGCTTCTACTATACCACGTTGGCGTTATGGCAACTAAATACACAAGAGTCGCCCTCAAGCGTTCTCAAGTATTTCAATATTTCCCTTCTCTTCAGTTCTCGTATTAATTAACTTCTATTTGCCAAATTAATTTCGACCAACTTTAAAGAAAAAAATCATTTCAATTAGCACACTGTGACATAATGAATTTTTATTTTTCCAATCGTAAAGAAAAGGCATTTTGTTTTGTTGATCGTATTTGGGACATGGGAATGTAAATTTTTCTATTTGAGATTGAGATGATGAGATTGATGATGTGAAGCGAATGGTCGTAAAAACGCGGGTGGCTATTTTCTGACTGATTCGATTTATTTCCTGGGGAGTTTTTGTATGAAATGGGTTCTCTGTGTGTGTTTACTTTAGTTAATTTCTTGATGTTGGATGTAATAGATTTGGGTTGGATATTGCAAAACTAAATATTTTTCGACGAAAATCAAATTGCTTCGGAGTTCTCTTTGAGATTTGAAACTATTGGGCCTCGAATGGTGAGGGATGGAGTTAGTTGCGGAAAAAAGGTTATTGAATGGATTTAATCAATCAAATGTAGGGAAATCTTTTATGGGATGGTATTTGATTGAGTTCTTAGATGGTTTGGGAAGTAAAAAATTCTTGATTAATTGTAATATCTTTTTAAGAAGAGGCTTAATCAAAATAGACAAACCTTGATATTTTAAAAAAAATAGTTTATTTTGTTTTAAATTAACATATCTTTTTATGGGTAGGTCTTGCGTAAATTTTACAAATAAATCTTTTGTACAATAAAGTGTTGTCTATCTTTTTTGTCTAACAAACTCTTTTATAAAACTTATAGTTTTCTAGTTATATGCTGTTAAATCTTTCTTAAACGTGAACTCATAGTATTAAACAATGGAAATTTGAATTTTTTGAAGTTATACTTCTTTAGGCGCGTTATGAAAAAATGATGAGAGTGAAATTTTAAGATGCGCGCGCATTTTAAGATAAAAATTAACAAAATGAAGTTAGCCGCAAAACTACTCGGTGTCTTGGCGCGCGTAATTTGAATATTTGTTGTATTTATTGTGTAATTTATTTATTTTTATATTTAAATTAAAAATAATTATATATACAAATGACACATATTATTAATTAATAAGTTATTACTTTTCTCAAATTTAGCAGTAGCTGTTATACTATTTGAAATTTAATGATGAAAATGACGTCTGCATTCCATGCATATTCTTAGTTATCACAAAATCTGGGATTCTGAAATGATTCAACCATCTTAGAATAATAATTTAGTAACACAAGATATGAATAAGATCAAGACATTTACTTTGACAAGTAGCTACTTACTTTATTTCGCAATTTATACGAAGCTTCGTTTTCATGACATGCATGAATTGTTAACCAGAAAAATGATCCTGACAAAATTTATAAACGTCTTGCAGCTTTCTTTGGATATTATTTATTGATACAAGTTAAAATATTATTCTCTTAATTTTATTTTTAATAATTATATCTTTAAATATATATATTACTAGCTAATCCCCGCCCGCTTCGCTGGACATAGCTAAATTGAACTGATTAATTAATAGAAACCGTCTTTGCAAAACATAAAAAAGGCATTTCAGTTATGTTGACATAAAAAGATAGTAGTTATATATCTATCGTAAATTTTCCGGAATAATAAATATCTTTGTATTTTAACTGCCTAGAAATTTCACAATTTGCAGTTCAACCATATTTCAAAAGATATATATATTTTTACCGTATGTTTTTACCATATTTTTACCCGTATTTTACGTTTGACATACTTTTAACGCCCTAAAAGATACACCCTTGAATACGTTAAATATGTTCATGAAACTCTACGTATTTTAATTTCTATGAACTCCTAACGACTTCACCTCTCTAAGTGAAACTCCTAATCAGGATCACTTAAGTCGAACTGTCGGCTTTGGTTATTTACTGGAACATGGATATTTATTTTTAAGAATGGAATCATATCACTGGAGAGGATTTTCTGATTACTCCAAGTTTTACTCGCAATGGATAAATAAAACTTCTCCTCGATAATTCGAACGTTTACTGAACCGAACTATAGATAAGGTAGCCACCTATAAATTAGCTATGGGTTTATGGTTTCTAGAAATTCAACTTACTATTATACTACTATTATCGTTATAATCTTTAAGTTTGCAAACATTAATTCATAAGAAAAATAAATAAGTTTTAAATAATATCGTCTCTGCGATATGTTATATATTCACCTAGCTGATATTTGCCCGCTTTGCTGGACATAGCTAAATAAAAATGATTGATTAATAGAAACGTCATAGGAAAATATGAAAAAAGTCATTTTAGCTATGCTTAGGGATTTTACAGGACATTTTAGGATGCTTAGGATTCGTAAATTTTTCAAATCAATAATTATCTTCGTATTAATACTTGCCTTGAAACTCACTATTTGCAGTTCAGTAATCTTTCAGTGGACTATTACCTACCCGTAATTTACGTTTGACATACGTTCTAACTCCCTATAAGTTGGGTGTATAAGGTAAAATATTTTTTTGTCCCAATGTATCTCTTTGTAACTTTGTGCATTTTCCCCTCTATGAATCGAAGTCCTAACGGCCCCTTACCTCTCTAAGCCAAACTCCTAATTGGGATCACTTAAGTTGAACTGTATGCTTTGGTTATTTATTCTTACGGGTGTTGTTTTAATACTTTGATATTTATTTTTAAGGATGTTATCATGTTCACTACAGAGGATTCCCGAATTACTCCCAGTTTTATTCTCACTGAATCGAACAATGGATAAATAAAACTACTCCTTCGATAATTCGAACGTTGGGCCAAACTATAGATAAGATAACCACCTCTAAATTAGCAATAGATTTATGGTTTCTAGGAATTAAACTTATCAAGAGTTCACTGGATTTGACTGGGTCAATTAAGTTCAACCATGAAAATTAAAATTTTTATATTTATAATATGTATTACAAAAGTCGTGTAAAACAGTGCAACTTGTAAGTTAATTTTAATTTCTTGTACTGCTTAGTCGTTTTAATTTTTGAGTCAAGCATCCGAACCGATTCCAGTTATTAAATACATGGGCAACAATTTTTTTTCGAATTTTGTCAGACTTTAATACGTTACCGAATATCGATAGGGATATATTAGAAAATAAACACACTCTGTCATCTAAAATCTCGACAATTTGGAAAGGTTTACAACGCACGTCTATTAAACTATATTCTAAGTTAATTGTTAATATTTCTTAAGTATTAGGTATATTTGAAAATATTACAGATAATGAATTATATAATTGATGAAAATCAAAAGTGTCAAAGCAAATTGTGAAAATCAAATCAATTATCGAGTTAAATTTTATAGGTAGGTACTAAGTACTATTATTTTCCAAGAAGTCACAATAAAATTTGTATTTAATAAAAGTGTCACGTTTAATAATCAATTATTAAGAAGAAATGATTAATATTAACAGTGCAGGTTAGATCAGCTATTTACCTTCAATGACGTCTATGGAGTTTCATGAGAAATGTTATCTTAGCGCCGTCAGTGTCAAATCGTTGAAGCAGCCATGAATTTACAAATGTCAAAATCTTGGCAGCCCATTGGTCAAAATTGTACCACGTGACGAAAATTGATGAAAAATCGATAAAAAATGCATTTTCAATAGGATTTTCGTAAAATCCGTTCTTAGTACGCGTCTACGTGGTAAGAGGAGTAACTATGTTGAATTTCAAGTCGATCGGACCTATAGTTTCAGAGATCTCGTGATGAGTCAGTGATCGTTTTTCGCTTATAGATTAATATTACTAAATATTAATTTACAATTTTTTAAAATTGATTATTTGAATGCAATTAACAAAAACTAATTTTTAATGATTCCAAACAAGTATAACTTCTCACGCGCATACAAGTACACGTTTAAATATACGCAACCACTTTTTTTTTAAACCCTACTTAATGAGGTGTTCAAACTTTTAGAACAATTTTAATCCCGATTTCTCTCCATTAATTCCTATTATCAAAAAACCAAACTAAATTTTTCACTCCCTCACCACCAATTTTCCGCGTCATTTCCATCCGGATTTCTTCCCGAGACAACAAACTGCACCGGGAGTCTCCCACGAAGCCAACGTCGAGAGCTTTCCCAATTAAGCTCGATCTATATCATAAAATCAGTTTAATTCCATTATATTTCTCGTCCCGTAATTCAATTTGCACCCGTCCAACTTGCAAGAGTACCACAGATATACATTTATATCTGAATGTATACCTGACTCAAAAAAGAGAAGAAAAAAAAGCCACTAATTTGCCCCGTGCCATGTCAATTTGAGGAAAGACAGAGCGATGCTCTTTCGCGTAATTAAAAATCCAATCCCGCTTGTGTGCTCCAACAGAGAGAAATCCTTAATAAATTATGCGAAAAGTGGAAAAACACAGAGCAAATTACTATAATTATCCCTTCGTTATAATGAAATTAAGTAATTAAATAAGGCATAATAATAATAATTAATGATGCGAGGCAAAGCCGCAAATCTCTGCACCGGCTTTTTGGCCGAGTTAAAAACCAGCGATTTTTCAAGTGGTTTGCGTTAGTTTTTCGATCGGAAATTTCGACTCGAAAATCATTTCAATTCAACACTTTAACATATATGTGTGGGGTAAAAACGTACAAAGACATAAAACATAATATAATATGTTACTATAAATTCTATAGAGTCGACTCGTGTAATATGTAAGTGAGATTACCCCCGAAATCGATGGGCGAAAATGGCACGAAAATTTATTATTTAATTTCCTTACGTATCAAACATAAAACAATGTGTTGCCTTTTTGACTTGTGAAATATCAAAATGTATATATTATATATGTATGGAGGCGAGAAAAGATAGGCTCTGGGAAAAAGACTGGAAGCTGGCTGTACCAATGGCAAATCCCATTTGTATTCTATATAAGGGCCCGTTCTTCTTCGTCTTCGTCTTTTACTATGGGGAAGTTAACGCGTTTTAGAATACTTTATGTGCGATACAGCTTCGTCATTCGCCCCCCCCCCCCCATTTAGTATGAAAACCAATTTGGTTCGGCGAATTTATTTGAAAATTTGAATTGTCTCGTTTCGTATCGTGAAAAAAATCAATTTATATCTAAGGAAAATTCGAATCTAGTCGATCAACTATTTTTATTAATAAGACCATCAAATGGCATTTTGCTACGTTAACAAGGTTTAGATTAGCTTAGGGGACAATGCGATTTTTCTAAAGTAGACACTTTTTGCTTTAACGTATGTTTTAAATTTTAAATTATAGCTATAAAAATTTTTTTTGAAATTTCTTTTCTGATGGTAGTTTTTCTAGGATAAAAAAAATTATTCTGTCTAGATTATCAGCTATTCCCATATCATATATTGCGTCATTTTTTTTTTTTGCTATTCCTGATTGACGTAATTAGCGTATTTTTTGAGGCACTCCTCTTAAAAAAATTAATTTTTTTGGAATCTAACACAACGAGAATTTTTTTCAATTTACAAAGCAATTCTTCACGATAAATCACTGAACTACGAGTAAATTTTTGCTTGATTGCTAAGGGAAAAATCTCAAAACATTTTTTTTAAATGCATATTGTTTAGATAGCAAAGATGCCAAATCTTATTTCAATCAATTAAGTCGTTTTTTTAAAATATTTGTTAACTCTAAGGGAAAATGCATTCATACTTAACTCTTTATAACTATCCTAAAGGATTTTCATTTCTTGGAGTTAAACATTTTTCATAATTAACAAACTTAGCTTCTTCAAAAGGTACATTCATTTCTACACATAAAAGTAGAATCATTACTTCGTGAGAGAACCAAAAAAGTTATTATCTTAACTTTTCCTTCTCATGGAATTTTCTTGGATATAAAATACTTCGTGTGTGCGCGTTTCAGATCTATTTTCTAGGATAAAATCAAACTTACGTCTCTAATAGACTAGGGAAAATAATTTTTGAAGAGAAAAAAAATTATAGTTGGATGAAACCCATTGGAAAAGGAAGAGAATACAACAAAAATGAAAGGAAAAATAAATTACGGTCGATCTGAGGAGGGGAAGTGGAAATGGGTGGAAACGGTTTATATCGATTTCCGACAAAACTACAAGTCCCATGGACAAAAATTAAATAGCAACGTTGTAGATAATAAGTAGATCTACACTTTTTGTGCAAACACCTTTTTCACATAACCTCAAAATGTATGTTAAAAATTCCAATAACCAAGTTTTTAGTTGTATTTTTTACAAAAAAACATTTATTTTCATGAAATTTGGCAAAAACTTACCTCTTAATTTCCCAAACTAACTGTAATTTTTTTGATTTAAAATATTACTTTTTTCACCTTATAAAGACTTAATATCGAAAAAGCACCTTTATTTGCAATCGAAAATTCTCACGTCAAAACATGTGACTTTTTTAAAAAGTCGGCGATTTTTTTGTTTGTTGAAACCTCTACTTTCTGACGGTGCAAAAAAATATATGCACGACTGTAATGTTTGCACGCTTTTCATATATTTAAAATAAACTTTATTTAGATAATACAGATAATTACAGATAATAAAAATATAACTGATTTGATTGACTCTCAGAGAGGAAGTGATCTCTTGTGTTTTTGATCGACTTTCAGTTCATAACAATATTCTCCAAATGAGACTTGTCGATCTTTGTATTTATTCTTCATACATTACAACTACAATGTTAAATGTTTTCAGAAAATGAAATAATTGAAGTGTAAATTTTAATAAATTGCTCAAAATTGTACATAACGCAGTTGTACAAATACAACTTTGAGCAATTTATTCGAATTTAAACTGTAATTATTGCATTTTCTGAGGACTTTTAACATTGCAATGTATATATTTTTTGCTCCATCAGAAAGTAGAGGATTCAATGAACAAAAAGCTCACCAGTTTTATAAAAAAATCAGGTTTTGACGTGAGAATTTTCGATTGAAATTTAGGGTGCTTTTTCGATATTAAGCTTTTATAAGGTGACAAAATTAATATTTTTAATCAAAAAAATTACAGTAAGTTTGGGACATTAAGAGGTAAGTTATTGCCAAATTTCACAAACAAATTTTTTTTTTTGTAAAATATAAAAATTAAAAACTAAAAACCTGGTTATTGGAATTTTTTACATACATTTTGAGGTTATGTGAAATAGGTGTCTGCACAAAAAGTGTAGATCTACTTATTATCTATTACGTTGCTATTTTATTTTTGTCCAAGGGACTTGTAATTTTGTCGAAAATCGAGATTAACCGTTCCTACTCTTAATATCCCCCCCCCCCTTTCCACTTCCCCTATCTCAGATTGACCTAATTTATTTTTCCTTTTATTTGTGTTATATTCTCTTTCTTTTCCAATGGGTTTCATCCTACTATAATTTTGTTCCCTTTTTACCATTTTCAAAGGCTAAAAACACTGGTTTTTTGGACTGTCCTAACAAAACGAATTCTCACCCTTAACCCCAAAATCTTCGTTATTTGAATTTTGCCAGGAAAAAGTTTTTAATAAAAGTTGTAGGCATTGATGCGTCTAAGAACTTTAGCAAGTTTAAAGAGAGTCGTTGAAGCCGTTTTCGAAAAAAATTGAAACTGTTCAAAAGCTCATGGAATAAAGTTGAGCTTCCGACCAACCGATTTCAATCAAAAGCTTCGCGGCACAACTAGAAATAATAATCTAAAAGCAAACGTTTGGCGCAATTCAGATAAAGCTTTCGATACGATTCCACCGTTATATGCACACACACACACACACAGACATGTTTATAAAAACCACTTTTTTGAATTCAGGAGACCTCAAAACCTGTTTAAACACCGGTGAAAACTCCAAATTGAAAATTAGACCCGATTACAACACTTCTTTAACTATAGTATAGTAATAAAAGAAAATAACAATGGATTGAGGCAAATTTTAATATTGTTATTAAGAGCTTGTTTTGGCATCAAATTTATTGTTTTAATTTCTACTATCAGTTTTGGACGGTTTCTTTCAATTTCCCAAAAGCATTTTGCACCAGGAAAAACTTACTTTTCGATTAGTTTTATCGATTACTTGTATAAATTGAGTTTTGTATGTGCTCAGTGAAGCGGGCCAGTAACGGCTATACCCACAATAAATTCCCTGCTTTGCAATCGTTAAATGGTTTTTTGTTTCGACCATAAACTAAACGCAGATATTTAACCGAGAATAAAGCCTCATTGAGCACACGGTGACTTGGTGTGGTGTAATGAATGGAAGACAAACTGATGGCTGCACATTAGAATATTTCGTGCGGTCTCCCGGTTGTATAATGTTGTACGTTAGGCCGCACATCGACGATCGTTCGGTTCGGTTTGGTTTGATAACGACCACAATTCCACAAGCCTAAAGCACATTGGCATTTTGTACAATGCACAATAATCACACACACACACACATACATCTATATATAAATGACCCAATTTTACTATTGTTAACATCCCTCCAACTGGCACGATTTTAAATTTCTATTTGGAAAAATATTTTTTTTGTCGTAAGTTGATTTATTGGAGACAATTTGTCAAGTTGATATGGGGTCTCTGGACTAATGCACCAAAGTGCACTTGGTCATTGGGTGGACACCGCCATGTGCACAGGTCGGCAAGCGTCACTGACCCCAACAATTTGTCTGTTTCATAGCGACTTGATCGACGTCTTTCCGACTCGCTCGGATGACATTTACAACACAACATATTTCCTAAACAAATCATTGCACATTTCCGATGGTTCCTTTCGCCATATTTATCTTATTATTGATGCCATGCAATTCGTTGCCACCACAAGAAAAATCGAACCAAACGGATACTTTTATACAACTTATCAAATGAAATGGGTTAGGTGTCAGTTTTTCGAATCACAATTCTTCGAAACACAATTTTTTGAAAGAACAATTTTTCGAAAAATTAATAATAAATTATTTTAGGGACCGAAATAATTAGAATAAATTTAGTTTTATTTGCCAGTTTACACAAAACAAATGTAATTGAAAAAAAAATTATTTAGTAAATACATTTTTGGACATTTTAACATATATTTACTAAACAAAAATAAATATTATAAAAAAATGAAAAACCGACTTCAAAATATATAAAAATTCTTAAACAAAAAATGCACTAAAAAGTAACAAAATAATGGCGTATCCTTGCAGTATCTACAACTTACAGATGATTAGGATGATACAATGTACAACTATTGTTATTTTTGGAGTTGGTGTCAGCCAAGGAAATACGACTATTTTGGTATTTAGCAAAAAGCGAGAATACCTTATGAAAATTATTTTTCAAATGAACTTTTAAACAATATACTCGAACTGTAACAATATCTAGCGACCTTTAAACTACAAAATACCAATACCAACTAAACCTTTTTAAAATTTTTACAAATTACTATTAATATTTATTTTCTTGGCTGACACCAACTCCAAAAATAACAATAGTTGTACATTGTATCATCCTAATAATTTGTAAGTTGTAGATACTGCAAGAATACGCCATTATTTTGTTACTTTTTAGTGCATTTTTTGTTTAAGAATTTTTATATATTTTGAAGTCGGTTTTTCATTTTTTTAATAATATTTATTTATTTCTCGCGTTTTAGTGATCTGAAGTTTGATAACTGATTTTATTTTCTCGAAAATGGTTAACCTTCCAAACGCGCTGCTCATATGAGGCAGCGCCGTTTAATATTAAAAGTTACTACATCATCCCTTTTTGCCCTTAAGGGTTGAAATTTTTTGCTTTTAAATGTAATAACAAAACTAAGTGCATTATTCTTTCTAACAGAAAAAAAATTATCAAAATTCGGTTAAATGTCACTATTTCAGGACCTTTTTTCATCCTTAAGGGGTGGATTTTTTTCTTCAAATTGAAATGTGAACAATTTAAAGGTACGTTGTACGTAAAAAAAATAAAATTATCAAAATCGGGTTAGCCAGAAAAAAATTATAATATTATTTCATCTCTAATTTTTAACCCCTTATGAATGGAGTTTTTTTTTAAATGGATAGGAGTTTAATTTAAGGTTGTGTTCTACAAATAAAAAAGAATTATCAAAATCGAGCTATCCAGTAAGAAGTTAATATTTCATCCCTTAGTTTTCAACCCCTTAGAAGTTGAAGATTTCCCTCAAATTAAAACTGGACCCCACGAAAAGCACCAGCTTTCAAATAAAAAAAGAATTATTTAAATCGAGCTATCCAATAAGAAGTTAATATTTCATCCCTTAGTTTTCAACCATTTAGAAGTGAAAGATGTTCCTCAAATTAAAATGGGAACACATGAGAAGCACTAGCTTTCAAATAAAAAAATAATTTTCAATATCGGACCATCCAATAAGAAGTTATTATTTCATCCCTAAGTTTTCAACCCATTAGAAGTGAACGATTTCCTTCAAATTAAAATGGGACCATTCGGGAATCACCAGCTTTTAAATAAAAAAAGAATCATCAAAATCGCTTCACCCAGTCGGAAATGCTGAGGTAACAAACATAAAAAAAATACAGTCGAATTGAGAACCTCCTCCTTTTTTTGAAGTCGGTTAAAAAAACCATGTAAATAGGTACCTATAAATTATAGTTTACAGACTGTTCATTTTTGGTAAGATTAGCGTGGCGCTTAGAGAATTTGAAATCGCCCAACGTTATGCTTTTGTGTACCATAGAAATCGATAAATTTTGACGTCAGCATGAGGCTTAAGCAAGCAATTTGCAAAATTCAAGATATGAGTAACTATGGGAACTTAGATGGTCCAATTTGAACACTCAATATTTTTTATTTACAAACACGTTTTCAATATTAAACTTCCATTGAGTGATAATAATTTTCATTTTTTTGCAATTCAAAGGACACATATTTTATAAACATCACAAATAACACAAAATTTCAGGAATAAAACACAGAAAACACCATAAAATTAATGAAATTCTAACGAGTTTAAACTCATATAATATAGAAAATATAATAGGCAAAATAAACAAACCTTAGATACCACGTATTTTAAAGATGACTATAGATTTTAAAAATATTCTATAAATTTAAAATGCTCTAATAATGCAGGATCTGTATTCATAAAGATTTTCAATGAATTCTGAAAACTCGTAGATATTTGCAGCATAATTTTTATGTTAAAACATTTAATTTTATGTAAAACTTCGTGGTGTCAGGAAGTGCACATTCAGTCAAATAATGAAATTCGGATGACTACAATTTCTTTTGTTGGGGGCTCCGCCAAACCCCCGCCAGAGGGCCCCCCTGGACCCCTTTGGCATTTGTAGTAGGAAATTGTTGAATGAATTTATATGAATTAACTTAAAATAAATGACAGTTCCCATAGTTACGTCTTAATTGACAGATTTATCAAAATCATTACCCATAAGAAAAATGCGTCTTGAAATCCGGTTATTATCGAAAACGAAGCGAAAACTCGCAAATTAGCACTCTTCATTTCCGTTTTCTTTTGACTTGTTTTATCAGAAACCGTCGTCAATTCATGGTGCCACGCTAACTTTACTCTCCCCTTCATTTTAAGTACTACATTATCGCTATTTCCAGAACAAAAAGAGATACAGAAATTGTAAAAAGTAAAAAAAAAAGTTATATGTACTGACACATTTATGTACCTATTTCATTTACCCTACCCGTCGAGGTTAATTTACACTGATTTTTGTTCAAAAACACCAACTTTACCTGTAGAAGTTGATTTAGACTGCATTATTTCGAAAAATTGTGTTTCGAAGAATTGTGATTCGAAAAATTGTGTTTCGAAAAATTGTGTTTCGAAAAATTGTGATTCGAAAAATTTCGTTTCGAAGAATTGTGATTCGAAAAACTAGTCGGACACCATGAAATGGTATCAATTGAAGAAACTATTGTTGATTTTATTTCAGCAATTTTTACTCAATTTTTTTGAAAAAAGTTGAGTGGAATTAGAACGTACCTGTTATATACTTAATATATGTAGGTATTTGAAGTATACGAATAACCAAACACAGAATATCTTTTGTATTTGAACCTTTTTGTGCATTTCATACATTCCTCGAGCACATTCGATGAATGAAAAACATCAACACTGAATTCCCAGTTTAATTTCCTTTTCATGTCGTAAACAAGTTCAAAGTGGAAACAGCTAGTAATTATTTTATCAAAGCGTTTCTGATAAGTATTTGTCTGTGCGCGATAAAGGTACCAACCTAAAGCATGATGTGTATTATAAAACTTGTTGATGAAGGGATGAAACACGTTGCACACAAAATGATGTTCAGTTGAAATTTTTGATATTTGTATCATTCGTTAAAATCTTTCTTTTTTTTCAGTCATTTCACTCGCTTTTTTACATGTCAGTGTTTCTCTTAAATGCCGACAAGAATTTAATATTAAAAATGTCTCTTTGAATCAGAAATTTTGATTGACAAAACAGTTAAGGGAAGAGAGGGCAAAAAAATTCCTATTTTGATGTACCTTACGCTTTTTTTAAGTTACACTTTTTCAGTTTGTTATAACTTAAAATTTAGACTAGCAATAAAAAAATTTCTTTGACTAAATTTGAAGAGCATTTATTCCTCTTTAAATTTAATAAGGGTTAAGTTGAGCTTTGATCAACCATTTTGGAGATATTTAGAACAAATTAAGCACACCTCCAATCACAATGAATTCCTCAATATATACAGCTGTAACTTGAAATTAAATTTTTTATCTTAATTTTTATATTGTAACGTTTGTACGGGTTCGTTGGTTTGTGTTTAATGACAACGAATTTATTTCTTAACATTTGATTATTTATTTATCTTACGTTATTGTTGCTTATATACTACTACACTGTTATTTACAATATTCACTATTACAATAGTCACAGTCACTGTTTATATTTAACAATGCATTGATTATTTATTTAAGCACTAATCACTTTGAACACTGTCGAATATTTATATCGCACGTAATGTCGTCTATTTACACTGTTGATTAACAACTCTCGAATATTTATTTGAATACTGGCTCGCCTTATGCTTGTCCGGGCTTATATAGGGTTTCGAAATATTTTCTGGAATGTTCGCTATTGTCTTTCAACTTTCTATTTTTCTCGGAATCTATTTTGTCGACACTACTTTCTAGAATTCGTCGAATTATTGATCATTATAGAATTTTTACTCCTTTATTCATCCAGTAATCTTTTTCGGCCTACCCTCTCTGTGTGGTGTTCCTCACCACCACCACGAATCTGATAACAAACCGCCTTCTCATTGGCCGGCTGATGGTGACGCCCACTCCCGCAGGGGACGGGTAAGTGTAGGCGTTAAAATGGCGCCGTCTTCTTCTTGGGATTGTGACAATATTTTCAATTTTTTTTAAAAGTATTGTTCTACTAGGATACAAAATCTACAAATTTCTTTCTAAAATGTGTTTTTTGTCATTCCTAATTTAAATGTTGTACCCCTTCAAAGTTGGTCATCTCAGAGCCTCTCAATTGCAAACTTTTTTTAATTTTTTTTTTTTCAATAATTGCAATGTGTCTACGGATACATTCTTGAATTGGTTGTGTCCACTCACACAGCTCAATTTCTTTTAATACTATCCTTGTGATCCTACTAAAATCTATTGATCAACTCCTGAATAGTGGGTGTCTTCAATCTCCTGTTTCCATTACTGTTATCAAGCAGATTGACAGCAAGCTGGTTAGGATGATTCTTCAGTCTCACCTGGTAACGATCTGATCGTTCCGTAATCACCTTCTTTACTTTTTCAATTCCAAGGTCCTCATGTACTCGATCGTTGTTAATGTACCATGTTACGCCTATTATTTTTCGTAGGGTTTTGGATTGAAACCTCTGCAGAATTTCTTGACTAGAGTTGGATGCCGTATTCCAAAGCTCCACTCCATATGTCCAAGTAGATCTTATTACTGATTTGTATAGCTGCTTTTATTTTCAATCATCAGTTGGGATTTTTGTTCAAGAAGCCAGTACATTTTTCCATTTGTTTTTTCTTTAATATGTATGGACCCAATTCAGGCTTCTATCGAGGCACATTTCCAGATATTTTGCGTGGTCGAATTGAGGTGAAGTAGTTTAATTTTACCGGAGGGTAGTGCTAATGTCTGATAGTAAACGTGATATGTGAGGACTTACCCTCGCTAACGTTTACCCTTTATTTATTGGTCTACAGATTAAAGATGTTTAATGCCTCCTAAAGTTTTTCAAAAGCTACCTCTTGATTCCTTGCAGTTGTCATCAATACAGTCTCATCCGCATGCGTAGCGGTTGGGACATTTCGACTGTTGAAAGATCAGTTGAGATACTTACTTCCCTGAGGTACCCCTGTCCTTATTCATATTGGATCACTTACCACGTCTCTTTGTTTAATTTGAAAACTTTATTTATCCTGATATGACTTAATCATTTGATAGTAATCGTTCGGTAAGCTTATCCGAAGGTTCTGTAGCAGCCCTTTGTATAGTACCTTATCAAAATAGACCAGTGCTTTTAGCCTTTGAAAATGTTAAAAAGTTAAAAAAAATTATAGTAGGATGAAACCCATTAGAAAAGGAAGAGAATACAACAAAAGAAAGGAAAAATAAGTTACGGTCGGTCTGAGGTGGAGAAGTGGAAAGGAGAGGGGTGTTAAAGGTAGAAACGGTTTATCTCGATTTCCGACAAAACTACAAGTCCTATGAAAAAAAGTTAAATGGCAAAGTTATAGATAAAAAGTAGATCTATAACTTTTGTACTTACACTTTTTTCACATAACCTCAAAATGTATGTGAAAAATTCCAATAACCAAGTTTTTGGTTTTTAATTTTTATCTTTTACAAAAAAAAAAATTTACACGAAATTTGGGGAAAACTTACTTTTTAATGTCCCAAACATACTGTTTTTTATTTATTTAAAATATTAATTTTTTCACCTTATAATGATTTAATATCGAAAAAGCACCCTAATTTTCAATCGAAAATCCTCACATAAAAACATCTGCTTTTTTAAAAAAATCGGTTAGCTTTTTGTTCGCTAAAACCTCTACTTTTTGACGGTGCAAAAAATATATATACATTACAATGTTAAATGTTCTTAGAAAATGCAATAAATAAAGAGAAAATTTTAATAAATTGCTCAAAATTGTACATAAAACAATTGTACATAACACAATTTTGAATAATTTATTAAAATTTACACATTAATTATTGCATTTTCTGAGTAGATTTAACATTGTTATATATATATATATATTTTGTACTATTAGAAAGTAGAGGTTTCAACGAGCAAAACACTCATTTTTTTTTTTTTTTAAACAGATTGAAAATTATTTATATTGAAAATTTTCGATTGAAAATTAGGGTGCTTTTTCGATATTAAGTCATTATAAGGTGAAAAAATTTTATTTTATATCAAAAAAATGACAGTATGTTTGGGACATTAAAAGGTAAATGTTGAAAAAATTTTATGAAAAAAATTTTTTTTTGAAGAAGATAAAAATAAAAAACCAAAAACTTGATTATTGGAATTTTTCACCTAAATTTTGAGGCTATGTGAAAAAAGTGGTAGCACAAAATTTACCTATTTACCTATTATCTACAACTTTGCCATATACCTTTTTTCCATAGGACTTGTAGTTTTGTCAAAAATCGAGATAAACCGTTTCTACGCTTAAAAATCCCCCTTTTCCACTTCCCACCTCAGATCGTCCGTAATTTAGTTTTCCTTTAATTTTTGTTATATTCTCTTCTTTTTCTAATGGGTTTCATCAAACCATAATTTTTTTTCTTCTTAAAAATTATCTACCTTGGCCTAAAAGCCTGTGCAATATCTAAGAAAACTACGGAACAGTTCTCCTTATTTTCCAATGCAATTCAAATGGTGTTAACTACTCGATGTATTTGTTCCACTATAGAGTGTGATTGTCTTAAAACCAATTTGATGATCAGGTATTTGTTTATTCTTAAAAAGTTCTTCTGATTTTCTTCTAAGGTCTCCTTTTTTCGAATATTTTGCTCATGGTTAGCAGCAGGCTTATTAGCCGAAATTAAGCAACTTTCTCCAAATTTTTGACGTGATAACGTCTTATAAATTGATGAACTACGACAACAAGTCTGAAAAAGTTCGGTCATTTTGTCACGTTACCTACATTTGAACCTGTGCGTGCAAGCGAGAACGCGATACAAGTGATAGAGAGGCACGATATTATTGTTGAATCCTAGGCAACGTAGGGATGGGCAAATGTATAAAATAAATCGTATTGATATTTACAAGCAATATCGATAGATGCAGAGTAAAAAATATCGATATTTCAATATATCGATATTTTCATCTCAAAACGCGATTACTTGAAAAATTGTCAATAACTATAAGTGGAATAAATTATAATTATTATAAAAGATAGTGAAGCTCTTAAAAAAATATCGAATTTGATATTCGGAAATAAATATCAACCATCGATAGTTGGTGCCCTTACCTAAGACAACGTGTTTTGTGTTTTTCTTTTACAATTTACTTAATAAGATTTAATTGATTTTTTTCTTCATAATTTTCAGTCTGATTTCATTTTTAAAAAATTTTTAATTTTCAATTAACTCCTTTGTATTATATAAAATAATAATAATTCAGTGACAATAATTCAATTCATTAAAGTACGCAATTTTTCATCAATTAGGTGGTTCTTTATGACGTTATCACGTAAAACTATCGTCCGTTAATCGACTTTACAGAGAACCAATTTTTTTTATTGAGTTATTCTCTTATATCCTTAATATGTAAGGACCAAGTCAGTGTTCTATCGAGGTACATTTCCCCACCTGTTCCTTGATCATATTCGCTTAATGTCCAAGAAACTGATTGCCAATTCATAAAGCGGAAAATATAGAAAAATAAAATTCTTCCAACTATATGTCATGACCACTAGCAAATGGGACAAATAAAATTTTACAAAATTTTGGAAATTTAACGCTGTCGCTAACTTCAATTTCGATGTTAACTTTAACTCCAAACTAAGTTTCAGATCTGTAATCAAAATCTCGAGATTTGTCTTGAAATGAACTAAGGTGAACTTAGTTTAATTTGTGTTTTATACAAATTAATTCAATATCATCCACACGTTTAAATGGGGGTGAAAAGTTCAATGAATTCCCCCCGTAACGTTCTCCCGTACAATTTCCGCGTTGAAAAATGTTCCCGGTTTATTTGATAATTTAGTCGTTTGAAAATTTTACAAAAATCGTGATATTCCTTTAAGCACTTTATCAGATTTGAGTCATTGTATTAAGCCATAAATTTCCAATAGTAATAAATTATTTGAATTACGTCCAGTCGTGTGATTTATAGAATTACTTTCCTCGGGAGATATATCGAAATCTGAATACATATTCCTCTTCACTATTTATAAACTGGAAGGAATCCAATTTTTTATCAATATTATTCTATTCATCATATAGTACGTATATATAACTATGTAGATACTTTTTAAATTCAGCATTGTGTTTATTACACTCGAATTGCTTTTTTCGTTAACTGATTCGTAGACAATTTCATCTCTGTGCCATATTAAATATAGTACATGTATACATAGTGGGATCTATCTATGTGTTGGTATCGTATCGAACTCTAGGCAACAACAAAAAAAAAGTTCAAGTTACAATGTTGGGAAAAATCCGGGATAAAAACGGAATTGGGGATATAAAAACCTATCATTTACATTAAATGGATTTTTCAAACAAAACATTCATCTCATATAAATCGACGAATGCGAATGTGTGTACACTGTGTATGTATGTATGTATGTACACACAATATGTAGGTATATAGGTAGCGGCATTTCCATCTATCTAACTACCTAAACAAAACGAGCAGTGTAAAAAAAAGCACCGGGGAAAATTCGGTTGAAATTTATAAATATTGAATCGACAATGTCACTTCGTTGCATTATTATAAAATCTACACATGAGTAGTCTCGTCAATTGGTTTGTGTAAATTCGCAACAAAATTGTTCGCACCGGGAGCTTTGCAACGAACGACGCAGGGGTTTTGTTACGATATTTGCAACAACAACAACAACCCCTTGTCTATACTTTTTTTTTGTTAAAACATTTTCATATTAGTGAGGTGGGTGTTAAGGCGCGACATATAAAACAAACACAATAATGAATGCGTACTTTATGGAAATGCAAGACAGAAAAATTTCGTCGACGCACCAATATGATTAATTCGCTCGCGAGCCAATTATTCAAATTGATCCAGCAGACTGAAAATGTGTTAATAAGACGACACAAGTAATTCCCCTGGTCGTTTTCTTGTCTAAGGATCATTCTTTTACAAATCGTATACTATTCGACACTTGACATTTTAGAATCGCCTGAAATTTTTTTTACAGCTTCTATACGTAAATATAACAACCCGTATTTTTGGATTTTGCTCAAAAAAATTTTCTTTTGAAACTATGCCCATTTAAATTTTCAATGATATTTGAATTTTCTCCAACCTTTGTCTATTTGAAATTTTATATCTCCAGTTCTACTATTCGGATTTATGTCGGATTTTTTTTATTCTGTACTTTGTTACTTAAGGTTTGAAAGTATATTGTTTAAAAAAAATTTTTGCATAAATTTTATAAACAATTGCAATTTAATTATTTATAAGCTTATATCACCCCCTTACCCCAACTTGAATCGAATTAAAAAAATATCATTGTATTCCTTATTTTATCATCTACAAAACCCAGTTTACAAAAAGTTGGGATCTTTCTTATTTTGGAAGATATTAAATATTTTCGAGCGCAAGGTACCGAAACGCGCTCCGCGTGCGTCCAATTCCTAAGATCTCCAACGCTCTAGCATCTACTTTACATTTCTGAATGTTAACCATTTTGCGTTTGAGTATAAAAATGTTTGTTAGAAGAACCTCAAAATAGTTTCCCCATTACAAAACTAAACTTTAAAAGGCAAAAATGCATTGAAACATAAAAATGAGGTTAATTTTTACTGCTAAAATTTTTACAATAATTTTTTTACTTACTTAATTTACAAAATTATAAAAAATTCACCAGAATTATCTATGTCCCTAAATATTTATAAATCTTTTTAAGAAGAACAATATTGATATTGGGTCGTTAGAAAGTTATGACGTTGATATGGAACGTTTCCCAGCAAATTCCGATATACGAGGGGAGGTCCAAAAGTTCGCGGAATAGAGGGGTTGTAAATTAAATAAAACAAAGAGACTAATTTTCTTTTTCAATATAATTCCCCTTAAGCTTAATACATTTTTCAGATCTTGCGATTAGCTTCTCTAAACCATCAAAAAAATATTTTTCCTCTTTGTCCTCAAAATGAGCCGATATCGCCTCCTTCACTTCTTCATCGCTGTTAAATTTTTTTCCCCTTAAATCTTTTTTTAAATTTGGGAACAAATAATAATCGCTGGGGGCCAAGTCTGGGCTGTAGGGTGGATGGACCAGCGATTCAAACCCACACCTGTGTAGGGAAGCCATCGCAACATTGCTCGTGTGAACCGGTGCGTTGTCTTGCAAAAGCAGCACACCCTTGGTCCATTTTCCTCGCCTTTTTTCTTTAATGGCTTCCTTTAGTCTCTCCAGCAATGATGCATAATATTGTCCGGTAATGTGGACACCCTTTTCCTTGTAGTCGATCAACAAAATTCCTTTGCAATCCCAAAAAACCGTAGCCATTAACTTTCCGGCCGATTGCGATACCTTAAACTTCTTAGGGGGTGGGGTACCCTTTTTATGCCATTGCATTGATTCTTGTTTGGACTCAGGTTCAAAGTGATGAACCCAAGTTTCATCCCCAGTCACAATCCGCTGCAAAACTGGGGTATAATCTGCGCCACACAACTTCAAAAAGTGCTTTGACGCTTCGACTCGTTGTTGCTTTTGAGGCGGCGTGAGCATTCTTGGCACCCATCTTGCACTAACTTTTGTCATGCCAAGGTGATCGTGTAGAATCCTCAAAATGGTGGTGTCTGATACTCCAACTAATGCAGAAAGCTGTTTCTTCTTTAGACGAGTATCTTCTGATATAAATTTTTCCACTTTTTCGATGATGTCTGCCGTAGTGGCCTCAAGCGGCCGTCCTGGGCGGGGATCGTCTTCAATGGACTCTCTGCCATGTTTGAAAAGACCATGCCACTTGTAAATCATGGTTTTACCAGGGCATCGGTCCCCATAAACGGCACCCATCTCACTCATTATGTTTTGAGCGGTTTTTCCTTGCTTTGTAAGGAACTTTATAACGGCACGAAATTCGATTTGCTCCATAATTGTAATTCAATTCGGGTTTGACTTGATTGTTGGGCGATATCTCGTAGATGACTGAAGTCATATGGTTGACACTTGACACATATATTTCAAATGAGTCCCTAATTAGTAGAATTCTAAGCGAGCGTTTCCTCCCCCCTCCCTTCCCTTCCATTCCGCGGACTTTTGGACCTCCCCTCGTACCTTATGAGGTATATCCTGAGGTATATCCCCTCCTGAGATATTTTCAAAGTTCCTCCTAATCCATCATATGCGCCCTTACCATGAAAAGTTGGGAAAAAGTGTCAAAGTGTCACATAAGACCAAAATCTTCTTCATGGTAAGTAAGGTTTACAATTTTTTTTTTATATTGAGCACTAGACCCAGAAAAATATACGATCTTAGAAACCATTTTGAGTTCATTTTTTATAAAATCTAAATTCTTGTAAATTATTTTCATCATTTTCCTCAATGGTATCATCATTTTTGTCAATAGTTGGATGAAACATTTTTTTCGATAATTTTTCAGATACTCTTTTTATTTTTTTATCGGAATAACGTCTTTGGGAAATTTTCTTCTGTGAATGGCAGAAGATCCAATAAAATTCATATCCTGATTGAACGAATCAATTGCTTCAGGTACTAATACTTCTTTTTCCTCATAAGGTATATCGGAATTTGCTGGGAAACGTTCCATATCAACGTCATAACTTTCCATCGACCCAATATCAGTATTGTTCTTCTTAAAAAGATTTATAAATAGTTAGGGACATAGATAATTCTGGTGAATTTTTTATAATTTTGTAAATTAAGTAAGTAAAAAAATTATTGTAAAAATTTTAACAGTAAAAATTTACCTCATTTTTACCTTTTAATGCATATTTGCCTTTTAAAGTTTAGTTTTGTAATGGGGAAACTATTTCGAGGTTCTTCTAACAAACATTTTTATACTCAAACGCAAAATGGTTAACATTCAGAAATGTAAAGTAGGTGCTAGCGTTGGAGATCTTAGGAATTGGACGCACGCGGAGCGCGTTTCGGTACCTTGCGCTCGAAAATATTTAATATCTTCCAAAATAAGAGAGCTCCCAACTTTTTGTAAACTGGGTTTTGTAGATGATAAAATAAGGAATACAATGATATTTTTTTAATTCGATTTAAGTTGGGGTAAGGGGGTGATATAAGCTTATAAATAATTAAATTGCAATTGTTTATAAAATTTATGCAAAAATTTTTTTTAAACAATATACTTTCAAACCTTAAGTAACAAAGTACAGAATAAAAAAAATCCGACATAAATCCGAATAGTAGAACTGGAGATATTAAATTTCAAATAGACAAAGGTTGGAGAAAATTCAAATATCATTGAAAATTTAAATGAGCATAGTTTCAAAAGAAAATTTTTTTGAGCAAAATCCAAAAATACGGGTTGTTCTATTTACGTATAGAAGCTGTAAAAAAAATTTCAGGCGATTCTAAAATGTCAAGTTCAAATTTGCTCAGATTTTGTACGGTTTGTAAAAGAACGACCCCTAATTGCATTTTGACGTGTATATATATACAGTAGGTAAATGCCATCGAGTCTTGGCGCGTATTTTTGAATTGCCATCAATCATTGATACCGGTGACATTTTAAATCTGTTTGCTTGTTTCATATATTTCGAGAGAAACTTTTGTATGTATGTATAATATTATGGTATACGAATGTAAACAAAACGAGGAGTCGCAGGAGAAGTTGCACGAATATGGCGACAAATAAAAGTGTTCGAGTGTCTGCAATTATTTTCACATTTATTGTATATGAATGTTAAAGCATATTTTGATATATTGTTATTGGTGTTTTTATAACTATAAAGTGAATGGAGGGTTTGCAAGTTGAAATGTTTGTCTCATAAATCATTGGTCTTAAATTAGTCAGGTTTCGTAAGTTGATGGCTTCATTCGAATAGGTTTTCGTTCTTATATCATTTTCATAAGTATCATCGCGATTTAAATAACGGGTCAAATGTTTGTTTTTCCAAAAAAAAAAAGTGGTTGCGTGTACTTATGTACGCGCGTGAGAAGTTATACTTCTTTGGTATCATTAAAAATTAGTTTTTATTAATTTTATTCAAATAATCAATTTAAAAAAAACTGTAGTTTAATATTTAATAATAAAAATATATATTTAAAGATACTAGAGGTCGCCCAGTGGTCGAAATTCGACCATAATTCGTTACAATTTTTACATATCTAAGGGTACACTTCACTTGTAACTGCCTCAAAAACTTTAGTTACTAAGCTAACTACAGCAGATAATGAATTGCATTTGCGAATGTTTGGAAAATAATTTCTTGACTAATTTTTTCTTCAAGGTTCATTTAAAGAAAGTGCATCATATAATGATTGAAAATATTTATTTTAAATTAAGGAAGGAAATAGGTGTAGAGGTTTCAAAATATTTATTTTTTTTCTTCCATAAATCTTTTACAAAATTATTTCAGAATGTTCTCTAAAAATTTCAAAACTAAATATCAATTCGTTCATATCATACATGTTTTGAGGTCCCCTGAGTCCAAAAAAGTAGTTTTTAGAAACATGTCTGTGTGTGTGCCTGTGTGTGACAGCCATATCGTATCGAACGCTTTTCCGAATTTCACCAAACTTGGAAATTTTCCTTCATATTATATCTTGTTTTGCCGCAGAGCTTTTGGTTGAAATCGGTTAACCCAAAGCTCCACTTTATTCTCGGAGTTTTAGAGCTTTTTCAAATTTTTTCGAAAACGACTACAAAGATTTTCTTTGCTTATGATAGTTCTTAGACTTATTAATGGCTAAAACTTTTATTTGAAACTTTTTCTTGGGAAAATTCGATTAAGGACGGTTCTGAGGTGAAGGTTGGGAATTCATAAATACATATATGTTGTATACTTGTATGCATATAGTTCTGCTATGTATAGTTATAAGGTGCTTATATATTTCTTTTAACCAACAGCGAGTTTCATAAATGAAAGTAAAAGAAAGTACTGTGACGCCACGCAGCAGATAATGTTGTATGTCAATTCAAATTACAGTATTCTGAAATATTTTTTAGACAAACAAAAAAAAATATGACTATGAAACATCAGAAGTAATTTCAAGTGAGTTTCCTACGTTCAAAAGTAAAACAAAAGTACCTTTATGTTTAGATTTTTTCATTTAAAAGCCAAAGATAAAAAATGGAAATAGGCTGCATAAGTCCTGTTTAAAACTTTGAATTAAGCTAAGCTTTTTTTTTCAAATAGTACCTACCTACCTTAATTAATTTTTTGTGTAATTTATTTGAATGATTTTGCCAAAAGAATATAGTATGAATTATTGATACGTTATATAATAATCAAGAAACACCTGATGAAGACCAAATAAAATGGTTAAAACGTTGTGTATTTGAAATTATACGTATCTTTTAGATATATTTTTAATAATATTACTCAATAATTAAATAATCGGTTAAATTTGTTTCCTTCAATTTCAATAATTATAATTTCAAAATTTAAATTCCTCTCACAATATTTTGTTTAAATAATGACATTTGGAATATGGTTGAAGTCTGTGGTCAAACTGAACAACTGAGATTTAAAAATCTATATATTTGTGTGTTTGTGTGTCTGTGTGTGTCAAACGCATGGTAGTGTGTGTGACGTCTTTTTTCATTAATTTAAGGTATTTTGAAGCATTGTTATAAAAAAATATTATCTCATAACGCAACTTCCCCATATAAACTTTAATTCTGCCAAATTTCATACTCCTCTGTTCGTATAATATTCGGTACAAGGGGTTTGAAATTTTTGCTTCACGTATTAATATATAGATAATTATTAAAAATAAAATTAAGGGAATAATATTTTAATTTGTTTTAATAAATAATATCCAAAGAAAACTGCAAGACGTTTATAAAAATCAGGATCATTTTTCTGGTTAACAATTTATGCATGTCATGAAAACGAAGCTTCATAGAAATTGCGAAATAAAGTAAGTAGCTACTTGTCAAAGTAAATGTCTTAATCTTATTCATATCTTGTGTAACTAAATTATTATTCTTAGATGGTTGAATCATTTCAGAATCCCAGATTTCGTGATAACTAAGAATATGCATGGAATGCAGACGTCATTTTCATCATTAAATTTCAAATAGTATAACAGCTACTGCAAAATTCGAGAAAAGTAATAACTTATTTTTTTAATAATATGTGTCATTTGTATTTATAAATATTTTCTAAATAAAATATAAAAAATGTATTTAAAGAATTAATTATTTTTAATTTAAATATAAAAATTAGTAAATAAATAAAACAAAAATTCAAATTACGCGCGCCTAGTTAAAAATACCGAGCCATTTTGCGGGCAACTTCATCTTGTTAATTTGTGATGATAAAATAGAGCGCTACTAATGCTTCTGAAACCGCGCCGCGATACAGACGTCATTTTTATCATTAAACTTCAAATAGTACCTAAAACAGCAACTGCAAAATTTGAGAAAAGTAATAACTTATTTATTAATAATATGTGTCATTTGTATATATAATTATTTGTAATTTAAATATAAAAATAAATATATAAGTAAATAAATACAACAAAAATTCAAATTACGCGTGCCCAGAAGCCCAGTGGTTTTGCGGCTAACTTCAGTTTGTTGATTTTTGTCTCAAGATGGCCGCCCATCTAAAAATTTCACTCTCATCATTTTTTCATAACGCGCTTAAATAAGTATAACCTCAAAAAAAAAAACTACTGACTATATTGATATCTGACTATCTGATACTGACTATATGACGAAAATCAAAGCGTTAAATGTGAACTTGTTTTTTTTTTAAACACCTCTCAAAATTTAGTTTTCTTTTATCAAACATTGGCAAATGAATGCGTTACATATAACATTGTTGGAACTTTTTTTTCCCATAATTATATTTAGTAGGTCCCCGGCGGCAAAAAGGTGAGAATGATATAAATAAAAATAAAATTGAAAATATTAATTTGCAATTGATTTTTTTTCGATGAAATGATGCTTGCGATGTAAAAGGTTAAATACTGAATTTATTAGAAAAAAATCCTTAGAGTGTTTAAACATGCATTCAAATAATAAAATAATAGGTTTGTTCCAATCGTCCTTTTGGTGATGTCCAAACATTGACAAACAGACTAAGAACAAGATAACATTGACCAAAAGACAAGAGTGAGTGAAGAACATAAAATTACAAGTTCGCTTGAGTTACAAACCGGTTTACTAGTGCTTCAACATCTCCAAGTCAGTGTCAATATAAACGATTGTCACAAAAAGGAACATACATAGCTCGACTCGAATAACTCGTCACACGAATTTCATGATTTTTGACCCCTCTCCCACGTCCTTGTCACACCTGGTTACACTTGTGAGACCCACCCCTCCTTAGTGTGACATCAAGGTTATTAGATACATAAGGTATGCTCACTTGACTAAGCGGCGTTTCTTTGATCTCTGAAAATGACGTCACCGGATTAATGTTTCTGATAGAAGCCAGTAGAGGCGTTAAAGGCCATTAGCTATCGTTGATTTGTGGGGGATTTTACCTGGTGACTGCATTTGGTTGGCACTACTATATTTAATAAAATGCTTTTTATTTAGGTTATATTAAATCCTTTGAACAACAAATTTAAATTTCAATATGTCAATAATGAATTTTTATGAACATAATAAATGTTAATTTGATTTTTCTCTGTTATTTTATTTTAATTGAATAATGAAGACATATTAATTCTTCTAGAATCTATATTTTACTGAGCTATAAATTTTGAATTCCCGCGTCAGTCAACAAACCAGTGTTTTGATATGATATATCATCATAATCCAATTTAAATAAAGTAATAAAGAAAAATCAAATTAATATTTATTATGTTCATAAAAATTAACTATTAACATAGTAAAACTTATTTTTTTTTTGTGAAAAGAAGCCCACGTTTTTAACTAGATAAACCTAGAAAGATTACAAATAAAAAGGAATATAAACAATATTGCTAAAAAAGTTTAAAATAAAATAAAGTGCATAAAAAAAGTTTTATTTTGAACTTTAACTGAGCAAAATGAAACGAAATGAAATTTCAAACTATAGAGCGTAATAAGAACCTTGCGCAATAAGAACAATAGTAGTGATAAGAACCAATTATAGCAGATATCTAATGGTTCTGTCAGAAATCTTAATCCAATGACGTCAGAGAAAAGTAATAACCTTGAAAGTGAGCACCCCTTGGTGTGACATCTCATATTTTACAATTTTACAAATAATTATTGAATTAAAACAGCAGTTCCAAAATTTGTTTTATTTCAATTGAAATAATTTTCTAATAATATTAACATTTTATCATATCATATCTCATCATCTATCATGCTCTTTGTCTGTCTGTCAGTGTTTGAGCATCAATATAACTCAGCGATGGGGTAAAAATGAAGCTTTTGTGAGTAATAAGGAAATTTCTTGCCATGGCTATTTTATAAGCGTGTTAGTATGGCCGAAGACTTTATACAAATTTTTCTTACGTCAAAAAGCTCCAATTTTTAACTCTCCAAAATCTAAAGAGGGAAAATTTTCAATTAGATACTTAATTTTTCTTTGTTCCAATATGAGAATTTTTTTTTTGCGTATTTCATACTTACTACATACTTTCATGCAACTTTTTTCGTGTCAATTAATTCAATAAATAATGTTTAAAGGCCCTACAGGTATAAGTCGGTATGATGCATTTGCCCCCGGAAAATATTTAAATTATATTTGGAGGATGTGTATGAAATAATAAGATCCTGAAAGTTACAGATCCCTAATACTTTTAAAAAAATGCAAAATTTGTAAAAATAAAAAAAAATTACATTGATTGTCTTCTTTTCAAAATAAGGGGGTAACATCGAATTATTCAAAATTATTTTGGGGTAATGTTAAAAAAAGTTACCCGACTACTGACATAGCTAGTCGTATGGAACAAACCTAATATGAACTGATAGTGAAAAAAAAAAAGAAAGGATAGCCCGATAGCCATAAAGAAAGTGTCCCAGACTGTTTTGAAAAATACTTCTGTGTGGTGATTACTCTTCATGAAAAACGTATTGACGCACAATTATAATCCGCTACCCCCACTTGTTTTGGGGTTACGGGGCAAACTACCCCAAACCTTAAAATTAGTTTTCTACAAAACTATTGAAGATTTCTTAATGAAAATAAAACTGTAGATATGCATAAAACGGAAAAAGAAATTTTTTTCAAAATTTTTATAAATCTATAAATGGTTAATAATAGCTAATAATTTTTTTGAGGGTAGTTTTCTACATCAACCCTTCGAGTAGGTGGCATATTTTTTTTAAATACAGTTAATACATTTATTGTCCATCTTTCATTTTAAAAAAGTGGCTCAGCACCAAAATTAATTCATCCAGAGACAGGTTTGAAATAGACATTCATGGGTTATAGCCAGGGCTGGATTGGGATGATAATTAGTACCGGGAAATTTTAATGACATCGGGCCAAAAAAATACCGCTGCCTGTAAACATTTTTGTTTAAATCTTACCACAGGCCAGAAGTGGGCCATGGGCCAACGGGAATTTTTTAGATATTGCCTAGGCTTTTGATAAGGTATAGCATCAAGGGCTGCTACAGAAACTTTGTATAACCTTGCCGAACGATTACTATAAAGTAATTAGGTCATATCTGGATGAAAAAATGCGAAATCTTGGACCCTTGGAAAAAGTACGAGTCCTTGGACCCTTATTACAGCTGATCTTCCAAATGTCTGCTTTTCTGTTTTTAGACAATAAAAGCCTTGTTAGTATTGAAAGGTTTAAATAACCAAATTCGTTTGGTTTATTAAGAGAGAGGGGGAAATGATTTTTAGTACGAAAGTTTATGATTTCAAGTGAAAGTGTTTCCTATGTTTCTTTCAATTAACAGTATATCTAGGGGACGCTTTTAACCTTTAATTAGGGCTTCAAATTAAATCTCTCCAACCCTGGTTTTATTTTAAAATTTCATTTTCTTTCTTAGTTGGCATAATTTTTCCTTGTAAAAGTCTTGGAATGATAAAAAGCATATTATATTATGTCAACGTATAGGCAAGCATAAATACATATATGCATATATGGTAGTATATACTTAATAAGTACCTTTAACTATAGATTCGTAAGTTCTATTAACAATTTTAGTTATATCTATAAAACGATGCTATTAAACGAAAACATGTTCTTGGATAAATGAAAGGTAGTTAAATTTTCTACAAGTCTTGTAATATAAAAAAATTTAGCCATCCAAACGAATTCGAAGATATAAAACAAGAAAGTTAAGATTTGCATATTTCTATTTCAATATCAGTTCAAATAAAATACCAAATAAAATATTCTCCGTATTTAGTCCAAAACCTAAGGCCAAACGAACCGTTAAACGGATGAAATTTTATTTCCAAATTCAATCCGTATAATTTAAACGCTCAAAATTGGTAATTTATTGCGATAATTACTTTTTTCCTCGCGCCCATAATATTCACATGGCTGAAGGCACCCAAGTCGTACTTTTTTCCTCGTCTCCCATTTCTTTTGATGGCAATTTTCAATAATTTCCCCAATTTCTCTCTTTTTTACGTCCATATCAAAGCACCTTTATTGGCATACCTATATTGTACGTGTGGAAACGGAGTCTGTCAAAAAATCTCTCCAATATCTGACTGTTTTCATGCAGAAAACGTTCATTCAATTTTAAACAAGTTAAAATTCCCTTTTATATTACCAATACACCTTCTTTATATGTGTGTATGTGTAGGTAACACAATACGGAAAACGAAAATGAAAATGAAAATTTGTTTTATTTAAATTGAACTTTTATTGCTGAGCAATAAAATATTTGTAGGTTTCTATTTCAATAAATATTGTTTCATAAAATTTCTATTTATTATATTATGGATATTAGATATATATTGTAGTTGTATTAGGTATAATAATAATGATAGAACATGAAAAGGGAGCTTTGATTAAACTTTTTGTTGAAAAGGTCTTTTATATGTTATGTTTCAGGGCAAGTATATGAAATCAGGGATCGGATGAGGTTGATTGGGGGTAAATGATAAGACCGTGTGCATGCAATAAACGATTAAATTTTTTTTAGCTGGGTGCTTATAAAATGAAAAGCAAGCAGCTAAAGTAGAGATTTCCGAGAGTTTGAATTTGCATCCATCGAGAAAGTGTTTCTTCGCGGTTGTTAACAAGATGCAACCAAGACGAGATGATATTTATTTTGTATGGGTGGGAATTTTAATTAATTTTATCATATTTGGTGTGAAATATCGTAAGACACGTAGCTTTTAATACTCATAACCGACATTGTTATCGTTTCGTGTCACCTCGAAACCATTCGAACGTAACAAGGAATGCCTCGAATAAGGGTTTGGGATCAATACGGTATGGGTTAATGGGGGTGTGAGTGCAATGTGTCGTTTCCCGGGGGGCGGACACGTGTTTATGGTCGATGACACGCTGTTTTAATGTCTCACTGTACATAGAACAGTCAGCCTCTCAAATTTAATGTGTGTTGCAATTATAAATGGCGAGAAGAAGGATTATGAGACGCGTTCCTTTGAGAGAGAGATCTCATAGCTCAACCACACACATTGTATCGTATCGCGTCCCGATGCATGTATTGTGCATTTTATGTTTATCATATTATGACGACATAATGCACCGCATACACTGAAATTGTCGTCGGTGGTCGAGTGGGTGATTCAATGTAGTTGTGACCCGACGATATTAAAATAAATTTGACGACGATGGTGGTGTTACGAATAATGGAGTGCATTAAGTGCTGAACCTTGAAATCCGAAATTGTAAATCGAGCTCTCGACACAAAAGAGACGACGGATAACCAAAAGGGATTTTTCTTGGGAAAGACAAAAACTTCGAACAAAAAAAAAAGTGGCTTTGAAAAATTCGATTTGTTTATCGAAAAGTTTGTCAGGGGGTCAGCAACTTGTCGAGACTTTGGTGCTTAAAGTTAATTGAATTAGTTTAGGATTTTTTGTGTGTGTGTAGATGCGACAATACAAGGAGGCCAATAAATGAAACAAAATTGAAGTTAGGGAAAGTTTACGCGTTTTTGTTATCGAAACTTAATCAAGAACGATTTTATTTAAAAAAAATAAATAAAAAACAAACTTTTGAATAAGAGTCTGGCCAAGTTTGAGCTTTAAACTCACACTTTCAAGTCTGTAAAAATATTTCACATAAGTTTTTTTATTGATACCATATCAAATCATTAACCGACTTCAAAAAAAGGAGGAGGTTCTCAATTCGACTGTATTTTTTTTATGTTTGTTACCTCAGCATTTCCGACTAGGCATAGCGATTTTGATGATTCTTTGAAAGCTGGTGCTTCCCGAATGGTCCCATTTTAATTTGAAGGAAATCGTTTACTTCTAAAGGGTTGAAAACTAAGGGATGAAATATTAACTTCTTATTGGATAGCTTGATTTTGATAATTCTTTTTTAATTTGAAAGCTGGTGCTTTTCGTGGGGTCCAGTTTTAATTTTAGGGAAATCTTCCACTTCTAAAGGGTTGAAAACTAAGAGATGAAATATGAACTTCTTATTGGATAGCTCGATTTTGATAATTCTTTTTTTATTTGTAAAACACAACCTTAAATTAATCTCCTATCCATTAAAAAAAAAAAACTCCATTCATAAGGGGTTAAAAAATAGAGATAAAATAATATTATAAATTTTTCCTGGCTAACCCGATTTTGATAATTTTGTTTCTATTACGTACAACGTATCTTTAAACATTGTTCACATTTCAATTTGAAGAAAAAAATCCACCCCTTAAGGATGAAAATAGAGGATAAAATAGTGACATTTAACCGAATTTTGATAATTTTTTTTCTATTGGAAAGAATAATCCACTTAGTTTTGTTATTACATTTAAAAGCAAAAAATTTCAACCCTTAAGGACAAAAAGGAATGATGTAGTAACTTTTAATACTAAACGGCGCTGTCTCATATGAGCAGCGCGTTTAGAAGGTTATCAAACTTCAGATCACTAAAACGCGAGAAATAAATAAATATTATAAAAAAATGAAAAACCGACTTCAAAATATATAAAAATTCTTAAACAAGAAATGCACTAAAAAGTAACAAAATAAAATGGCGTATCCTTGCAGTATCTACAACTTACAAATGATTAGAATGATACAATGTACAACTATTGTTATTTTTGGAGTTGGTGTCAGTCAAGAAAATAAATATTAATGGTAATTTGTAAAAATTGTAAAAAGGTTTAGTTGATAATTGGTATTTTGTAGTTTAAAGGTCGCTAGATATTGTTACAGTTCGAGTATATTGTTTAAAAGTTCGTTTGAAAAATAATTTTTATAAGGTATTCTCGTTTTTTGCTAAGTACCAATATAGTCGTATTTTCTTGGCTGACACCAACTCCAAAAATAACAATAGTTGTACATTGTATCATCCTAATAGTTTGTAAGTTGTAGATACTGCAAAAATACGCCAGTATTTTGTTACTTTTTAGTGCATTTCTTGTTTAAGAATTTTTATATATTTTGAAGTCGGTTTTTCATTTTTTTATAATATTTATTTATATTGATACCATATCAAATCATTTATTGTATCAAGAAAAAATATCCAGGGGAATTACATTTTTTTTAATAACTTTCTTTTATTAGTACCCATCAAAAACATAAATGTGAAATGAGAGCCAAGTTTACTACTGTGTTTAATATGCCTTGGTAGTTGACTTCAACGACAAAAAAAGTAAGATCGAAATGGGTGCTAAGTTTAATGGTCAGTCCTGAAATGTATTTATAACAACATAAAATATTTTATAACAACTTAAAATATCTTTTTTTTCTTATAAGTTAGTATAATATATGAAGCCTAACTTGGCTAATTTTTATATGAATTTACGATAGGCATCGATAGAGATGAGTGGATTTTAAGAGCGTCTAAAAATAATAAAGGAGACCTCTAGATATAGTAAAAAAAAAATGTTCCAATCGGGTCAAACTTTGGATTTTGAGTTTTCATCGGAAATACACGTTTTGAAGTCCCCTGAATCCAAAAAGTAGTTATTAGAAACATGTCTGTGTGTGTGTGTTTTTTTTTTCTTTTTTCCGGACGTTGACAGAGCGAACTCTGTTCAAGTGGCCCTACGACATGAAGACCCCACCGGCACCATCGCTAGACATCGCACTTCGGTGGGGTCGTTTACCAGCCGGTTGGCTTCTTCTTTGGGGGTTGACATTTCCATACTTCCCCCGTTCACCGAAGTGATTAGGGGTTCAGGGTCAAAATCGTCTTCTCTCTGCATCGTCCGGACGTCTACTCCCTAGAGCATCGTCCGGACATCCTCTGGCAGCCTCAACCCCGACACCCACGTTCCTCTGCATCGGGTGGGTGAGTCTTGGCTCAACTCAATTACCTACTGTCGGTCTAAGGAGCAGATATGCTGACGGTAGTCTCGTCATCTTAGGTTTCTACAAGCTGGCGCCTCGCCGTATCTTCAATCCTGAGTTTTTTCATGGAGGTGGCCGCAAACGATGCCACCGCCTCCCAGTTACTGGCTGACTTAAGCATCATGCCGACAATGTTCTCGGGTGATACGGCCCCACCCAGAATCCCTACGAGACCGTCTCTTTCCACGGCGAACCGTGGACACACTGTAATTATGTGTTTGGCATCTTCAAGGAAGTTCGGGCAGGTTGGACAGGTCGCTTCGTTGTCCAACTGGAAGCGGTGCAGATAATATCTGAAGCAGCCATGCCCCGTCAGTAGCTGGGTGAGATAAAAATCCAGTTCGCCGTGTCGTCTGTTTATCCATACTCCTATATCAGGCAGCAGCCGGTGTGTCCATCTTCCTTTTGTTGACGCGTCCCATCTGCGCTGCCAAGCTTCCAGAGTGCGTTGACGCTCAACTTTTTTAATGTGTGCACTTGTCGACTCATCTTCTTTAAGCCTCACGAATAACCTTGCTCTTTCTTCTGCAGCCAGATCCAGAGGGGGAATTCCTGAAAGGACCCCGACAGCATCGCCAGAAATTGTCCGGTATCCACTAGTGACGCGTAGACAGGAACGGCGACGAGCTGACGTTACTTCCTTGGTGTACGACTTCACCGTTGCTGCCTCGTGCCAGACCGGCGCTGCATACAGCGTGATTGAGTCAACTACGTGCACCAGCAGCAGTCTCTGTGTTTGCCGCGGTCCTCTTAGGTTGGGCATTAATCCCGCCAATGCATTTGCCACCTGCGATGCTTTCCTACCGACTATCTTAAGGTGTTCATCGAACTTCAGTCGGGCGTCTATTTCTTTTTTACTCCTAGGTGTCGTATGGAAGGCGCCGAGGTAATGGCGCTGCTTCCAACCTTTAGAGTAATTGTATCAATCTTTTTCCGGCTTGTCACTAGGACCGCCTCCGTCTTGTGTTCTGCCAGTTGGAGACCAGCTGTCGTGAGCCAGCTTCTGATGTGTATGTGTTTTCCAAAGGTTGGGAAAATATTCTTCACCTATTATCATTGCTAGGTGCCTGGTATGTCGGACTCGGTTAGTCTCAGATCGACTAAAATCCTTCTGTTTTCTGCCTTTCTGTTTCCTCCGCGGAACCGCCATTAGGCATTACTTTGCGGGGGAAAGCTACAGCTGGTGCTCTTCCCTCTTTTATTCGAAGCCTTTGCCTCGTTCATTCTACTTTATTACGTCATTCGTTTTATTACGTTTATTTCGCTGACTTTCTTTGCGGCGGAGATCTTAGAGGACATCCGTCGCAAATATGCATGTTGCATCCGATGCTACCCTCGATGTGAGCATCATTTTAACTATGGTCTCTGGTCTGATTATGGCTGTGGCCTGTGTGTGTGACTGCTTGTATCGTATCGAAAGCTTTATCCGAATTTCCTTAAACGTGTTCTTTGCCTTCATATTATATCTAGTTGTGCCACGAAGTTTTTGGTTGAAATCTGATAATCAAAAGCTCCTCGTTATTCTAAGAGTTTGTAAGCTTTTTCAAATTGTTTCGAAAACGGCTCCAACGATTTACTTTAAACTTTCTATAGTTCATAGACTCATTGATGCCTACAACTTTTATTAGAAACTTTTTCCTGGGGAAATTCGAATAAGGAGGGTTCTGGGGTTAAGGGTGGCAGTTCGTACCTACATAGAACCTATATATATACTTCTATTCATATGGTTATAAAATGTTTATAATTCTTTTAACCAACAGTGAGTTCATAAAAGAAAGAACTGTGATGCATCGCAGCAGATATTTTTTGATTGTAACTTTCATAAATAAGCTGATTGAAAAAACTTTATTTTATGTTGTGTGGGTCTCAGGATTTTCCTTCCCTTTATCACCGCGACCAATAAGATCTATTGTAATGTGACCCTTTGTTCTGACTAGGGGAGTATTACATTTTTAAGGAAAGCCAGCACCTGCCTAGGGCTGCCATTGGTCAGGCATTATGTCCGTCTTTCCAAAATACTGCAGTCTTCTTTTGAAAGCTGCCTCACATGAGCACAAAATATGCTCCACCATTTTTGTCGCTTTCTTTCAGAGATGGAATATGGTGGTATCGGCCTCGGCGAGGCCGCCTCGCCGATCTTGAGAAGATGGTAGTTTAAGGTACCTTGGTCCGTATAAACTATAGAGGCTTATTCGGAGCTTCTCTCATTCTCAATCTGACCAGAAGACATTGGTCAGATAGTATAGATCGATTCGTGGCATTGTCGATCCAACATCTTCCTTGATCCAATCAACTTGGCATTAATGTACTTTTTTATTTTGTGTTCCATTATTCCATGATATACTTGTGAAAGACTTTCTTGAGGTCTTTCTATATAATGGGTGTTTTCCTTTAGGGGCACTTGTTTTTTCTTGGAATGTTCATCAATTTTTGTCAAAACTATTAAAAACTAGCTGATACCCGCTCGCTTTGCTGAGTGTATGTAAATTTAACTGATTGATTAAAAGATTCCCTGCGTTCATAGCGAAATATAAAAATTAATTTTTTTTGACAAAAAAAAATTGATAGATACTTTCAGATTTTAAATCCAAAGAAATTCATCAAAATTTGTTAGAATTATTTTCAAGAAAGAGATGTTTGCTGTCTCACATCAGCTTCTATACGATTTTTAGTAAAAAACTACCTGTACTACTTCCTTTAGGACTTGAAAATCTTTCATACCAAATGCCATTTAAAACCTTACAGCTATTTTAGGGGGCATCCATTCATTACGCGAGGTGTTTTTTGCGATTTTTGAAATCCCATCCCCTCCCCTCTGGTAAGATGTCATGAGATTTGGCATATATCATTCCCCCAATCCGCAATCTAATGTGATATTTTTCAAAACAAAAAAAAAGTGATATTTGCGAGACCTTCCCTTCCCCCAAAGTAAGATTAGATGAGATTCGGCTCGACCCCATCGGCCCCTACGCCTCACGTAATTAATGGATGTTCCCTTAAAAGAATAGATTAGTAGCTATCCTACTGGATCTTTAGCAAAACTTCATGAAAATTCGTTTCGTTAAATAATTGGTAAATTTTGAAGTTTTTAGTTTATTTTTTTAATACGTTTATTTCTAATTAATATCTTCGACAATGAACAATGAAAAAATTCAAATATTTAAAAAAATTTCATTATTAATTTTATCGGGTGTTAAATTGAAATTCATAATTATTTAATTATTTATTTTCCAGTAAAAATTACCAATTTTTTAATTTCAACTTTGTAGAGATTTCTTTCGATTATCGTATAAAATTGGAGGAAAATGAACTTTACCGAAACTTTTTAAATGTACGGTTCCTGTAGGATATAATTGTTTTGTCATCCCATGGGAACCGTTTATTATTCTTGCTTTAAAAGTATGCTATATCATTCTCCCCCAAACTACCACATTGCAAAAATCATATCAATCTTAAACTCTGTGATAAACAAAAAAACATATCTGTCCCACGGGAATAGTACATCTCTTCTGAGTAAAAAGTAGATCAAACCTTCTTCGTTTATTATTCCGGTATGAGAAGTAATCTATATCATTTTCTCTAAACTACCACATTACAAAAAAGAAAGTTAATCTTTTGCTCTGTAAAAAACAAAAAAATATCTATCCCACAGAAATCGTACATTTTTTCTGGATATAAAGTATACTATATGTTAAACCGGATTATAATCTATATATATGCCAAATTTCATCCAGATCCAGTCAGTTCTTTTGAGTGAAAGAGCAACAAACATCCATACTTCCTTACAAACCTTTATATATATAATAAGTAAGTAAGAAGTAAGATGAACATTTGAAAACATTTTTGTTACTCTCGCATTATAGTAAGTTACTTACTTAATAACATTTTTATTTAAGAAACTCGTTAGATACGTCCAGGGGAATTACATTGATCATATTTTTTTCCAAGTTTTTTTAAGTAAAAATTTAAGCTAAATTTAAATATTGGCATAAGTTTTAGTACTCGTACTTTAGCGAATAGTGTAACTTAAATTGAATTAAAAAATTCAAAGCTCAATAGCTTTTAACTGGTAAATCTTACAAAAAATATGTTGAGACAAAAAATTATTAAATTTTTTTTCTTTTTATTAACCAACCCCTAAAATATGTTTAAAAAACCAAATGTTCTTAATTTTCTAAATTTTTCTATTGTAATGTAAAGTAAGGGGGAGTAAACTCCCATCGTTTATATGTTGTATGCTTTTATTTTTCGAATATATTTAGGCTTAACAATGCATTGATGCAGAGGGCGATTTGGTCCGCGTCTTTTGCATTGATGCGAAGAAACGGGATTCATTACATTCCACTAGAGCTGCTCCAAAGAAATACTCGCAGCTTTCCTGGTTGGCCTGTAAATTTATTTAACTGTACATTGGCAACGTAAACCTGGAATCTGGAGCTATTCGATTGTATATGTGTATGGTTGTTTGTGTGTATGAGTGTGTGTGTGTGTGTGTGAGGAACAGCGAGTATACAGTGATGGGACGTTAATGCTGCAATGCAGTGGGATGAACGGGCGGACTCATAAAAGATAAATTTCGGGATGGCTTGCACCTGCCGCCTGCACATTCCCAGCAGACAAGTGCAACCATTCCACCGACCATCCAAGTCCAGGGGTGAGCACGATGAATAAAAAAAAAAGCCGCACATACACAAAACACATCGCTACCAGGTCACTGCGCCCGCTTTTGCACCCTCAACCTATGCATATGTTTTCCTTGATCTTAAACCGTTATTTATATCACCCCTATCCCGCCAAATTCCTTATCACGCCATCAACAAGAAAAACTGGTGAAAATACTAAGCCCCCCCCTCCCCCAAACAAAACCGATTTATCTTTGGCTCCATTTTTTTTCGATTTGATTGACCGAAAACGGCCATAAATATCACAATCCAAAATTGAACCGTCATCATTCTCTAATATAAATTATAGCTGTAATCATTATGTGTGTAGCGATCGAAAGTTTCGAGTTGTAATTAACGTATCGTTGGCTAATTGTGATGCAAACGTCACATAGCATATTTTGTGAATTAACTTATCGAAATGATTTGTAATTGTTGCTGTTGAGCTTATTTGGCATAAATTGGATTCAGCGGCTATTTTGTTCGGGCAATTAAATCGTTGTGTCGAAATTAAAAATAGCATATTTTAATGAAAAGATCTGTGTGTGTGTGTGTGTATGGGTGTGGGTATCAGTCAGTATGGTATAATGATGTTGCATAACGGTACATACATATACAATGGAGGAATGTAGAGAATGGATGAATTGGGGATAGATAAGGGAAACGAGCTGGAGACCATGTCGTTTATTTTTTGTATGTTTTTCAAATGTGCATTGTGTTTAATTGAATAAAAGGATACGATAAGTAATTTTGGTGGAAAATGAAATGTTGGTGGTTGATTTATTTGGGGGAAAAAAATATTTTAAAATGACAAAAAATTTCGAGGCTATTTGTGTTTCTTTAATTTTCTTTTTAAGAATATTTTTTTCTAAACACGGTTTTTGGGATAAAACGTTAAAGAAATGGTTAAGAAAATCGTTTTTCCAAAAAGGTGAATTTAATCATTTTGTCGGTTTTTTGTTCTGAAAGCTTCAGTAACAATTAAGTTTTTGAAATTTTTCGAAAATGTTTAGAACCACTTTTGTAGAAAAAACATTTATCTTTATTTTTGAACGAAAACATTTTTTCAAAATATCTCTAGTTTTCAAGATAAAGCTTTAAAAAAAATACATTTAATATGGAGATACCTTGGCAATGTACTCAAAGGACATGGACTCAAATCTGATACCGGGCATTTTTTTTTGTTTTAAAAATAATTTCAATGGCTTAAAATCCCAAATATAGAGAAGATGAATGGAATTTTTTTCTGTTAAATGTTAACCAAAGTGATTTAGAAAATACTTTTATCACGCTTAAATATGAATATAATCAATTTATTATATTCTTGTTCTAAATTCCCAGCAACACGTTAAGTTTTGAGAATTGCCAGAATTGTTAAGAACCACTTTTGTAAAGGAATCATTTATCTTTGTTTTTTAAAAAAATATATTTCTCCAAAAAAGCTCTCGTTTTTGAGATAAAGCTCATTATAGGAAATACAAGTGAATTTAATTTACTTAAAAAGATATAATTCTTCGCCTCTCTGAACTTAAATGACATAGGTTCAATTCTGATACTGGGCATTTTTTTTTTTGGATAGAACAAAAATTTTCAAAGTTTATAAAATGAAATATGGGAAAATTAAAAAAATAAATGAAAAACTTTTTTTGATATATTTAAAAAGTGGTTTTCATCCAAGGAAAGTTGAAGAACTTTTAAGAGTCCCATAGAATGATTCAAGTGAGTCACTTGGTAGCCTATAGTAGGTACTTGTGGGCCACCTAATTTTCATTAAAATGTTAGAAAATATTTTCAATTTTGACTTCAGACATCGACTTTCAATTTGATCAATTTTAATACAACATTGCTTTAAATTGAAGTTATTGCAGTTTTAAAATTCCGTTTTCCTTAGTTTTCTAGCAAAATTTTTCCGGATTCATTTGTTTTTGAACTAAAAAAAACAGTTGAACATATTTTGAATGAACGTTTGTTTTTGAATTTGAGAAATATTGCTAAGTTTTTTGGAAAAACAATGATTGAATTGTTTTGGAAAAATGGTGAATAAAATGTTTAAAGTTGGCCTCTTTTGCTAGGCTGTAAAACAAAAATTGTGCATCTGAAAAAATAATTTTTGTTACAAAATTTGTAGGCCTTTTATCCTGCTATAATTTTGGTAAAAAATTGTTTTTCATTGTAGCAACCATTTTACTAATACTTTTAATTTTTTGAAAAAGTGGTGGATCCATTGTTTAACGTTTACCTCATTTAAAACAGCACAATACGAAAATGGTGCATCCGAGAAAAAAATTTTTGAGACAAAATTTGTAGACCTTTTGGTCTTCTATATTTTAACAAAATAAAATTTTTCATAGGAATAGTCTTTTCATAGATATCTTGGGTTTTTTAAAAAAAGTGGTGGACGCATCGTTTAACGTTGGCCTCTTTTGCAAGGGTGTAGCACGAAAATGGTGCATCGGAAAAAATAATTTTTGTTATAAAATTTGTAGGTCTTTTCTCCTTCTATAATTGTGTTAAAAAATTGTTTTTCATAAGAGCAACTATTTGACAAATACTTTTAATTTTTTGAAAAAGTGGTGGATTCATTGTTTAACGTTTACCTCATTTAAAACAGTACAATAAGAAAATGGTGCATCTGAGAAAAAAATTTTGAGACATAATTTGTAAACCTTTTGGTCTTCTATATTTTAATTGAATAAATTTTTCATAGGAATAGCCTTTTCATAGATATCTTGAGTTTTTGAAAAAAGTGGTGGACGCATCGTTTAACGTTGGCCTCTTTTGCGAGGGTGTAGCACGAAATTGGTGCATCTAAAAAAAAAAAGTTTGAATCAAAATTTGTAGGCCTTTTGTTCTTTTATATTTTCGATATAATAAAATTATTTTGTAGGAGCAACCATTTTACAAATATTTTGAATTTTTGAAAAAAATGGCGAATGCATCGTTTAAAGTTGGCCCCATTTACAACAGTACAATGCGAAAATGATGCATCTGAGGAAAAGAATTTTGAAACAAAATTTGGGGGCCTTTTATTTTTCTATATTTTTGATACAAAGAATGTTTTCGAAAGAACACTCATTTGATAGATATTTTAAGATTTTGGAAAAAATGGTGGATGCATTGTTTAACGTTGACCTCATTTAGAACAGTGCAATGCGAAAATGGTGCATCTGACAAAAAACTTTTTAGATCAAAATTTGTAGGCCATTTGTCCTTCTATATTTTTAAAAGAATAAATTTTTTTCGTAGGAGCAGCCATTTTGTAGATATTTTGAGTTTTTGAAAAAATTGGTTACTGTATCGTTAATCACCTATTGTTCAAATCGAGCTCTCGGAGCTTTTGTTCAATTTGTTTTCTTCAATTTAACTAAATTTGATAGGAACTACTTTTAATAAAAAATTTAATCTTCCGAAAATTTCTTCTTTCATAAGCTTACTTTTTGAAATAGAATAATTTAAAAGTGCAACAATTAAAACCAAAATTTTTTTTTTTAACTACTTACTTATGTTTATTTTCTGAGACATATATTTAAGAAAAATTATTAGAACCATTATTAAAATTTTGCAACAAGTTTATCATTAAAACAATTAGTCGATTGAATTTTTGCCAAACTATTTTTGTCAAAATAAGTCCTACTTTTCAAAAAAAAAAATTTTTGAAAAATAATTATTGAATTTTTCACGAAAAACATCGCTATGAAATGTGTTAAAAGCGGTAGTTAGAGCCATTAATTATTTATTTTCTCATCCAAACGCACTAACACATACACACACACACAAACAATGTCACAAATGATTAATTATGTGAACGTGAATTTTTCAGGAAACCTTGATGCTCGTCCCTAATACACTTTTTCCGTGGACGTTTCGCTTAAAAATTGTCAAATTTTTGATTAATTTATCATTCATTTAATTTCATTTTGATGAAGATGGCTTAAGCCCATACACACATACACACACACAATATAGGTCCCATCCTACGGATAGAGAAAACTGAGTTAAAATTGCGTCAATCACAAAAGATGTATCTATTATGGGTATACTGAATGAATTTTCCTGGAAAACCTTTTTATCATTATTTATATAAAAAAATAAGTTATCACATTGACGAAACATATAGCCAGGTTTAATTAAAAAAAAAAGGATAAATGAGGGATTTTCATTGAAAGCCTAAAGTATTTGTTCAGATGAGGAAGAACTTTGAAACGCAAATCGTTTGTGCGAGTTAAACATTGAAAATCAAAATTCAAAAAATTTCTTTTAAATACTCGTGTTTAAAAAAGCCTTGCTAGAGTGAAATTATATATTTTTTTTTAAGATTTCGAGACAAAGCACAAGAAAACTGAACAAGGAAAATTGATCAACGTTTAGCCCGAAGGAGAAGTAAAAATTTCTATTTTCGTTGTAATATAATATAAATAAGTTTAAGATTGCGTGCATCAAGGATTCTCTGTCTGTTTCACTCACTCACACTTTGTGTTCCACGTGTAATACAGTCAAGTATTTAAGATTGATGAAAAATAAATTGTATAAAAATATTGAAATAGCGAAATATAATACCGTAAGAGAGATATATTGAAGTTTTCCGTGTGATTTTTCCTCCTCGAATTCGAAAAACTATTTTATGTATCTATCTATATATATAGTTATTATATTAATATTCTCGAGTAGTAGAAATAAAACCGTCTACGAGTATTTCAAGTAGACGGATTATTTTCTCGACATGATGTATATAGTATTCCTTTTATTGTTCCTCTACACAAATACCTCCTTAGTTATTTTTCTTTTCTTGACATACATGCATTGTTCAAATAATTTGTTTCCATTCAATATCATCAAGTATCTTCAATAGAAACATTAGCAGTAACTCGATAATCATACTATATGTACAACATTTTTCTTAACGAAATACTCCACGAAAGAGAATGAATTTAATTCGTTTTTCAAGAAAAATCATTCTTGACTTTAACGTTTAATTACTCAAAAAGTACTCTTGACCTAGAAAAAATAATTAAGGGGAAAAAATTAATGCTTTAATTTACTACAAAAAATATAAGTTAGTAACTTTTTGTAAAAGCAACCCTTAATGAGATATTTTTTAAAAATTAACTCTTCAGTCGAAAACTTTAAATTTTTGAAAAATGTTCAAATTGACAATAAATAGTTTAGTGAATATAAGAAATATTATTATTATTTTTTTGAATAATATCGAAAAAAAATTTAGTTTCCTATTAAAAAGTATGTCTATGATTTTTGTTAAACATCAACCCTTAAAGAGATATTCAGAGGAGATCAATTCAAAAATTTCAAGACACTTAATCTGGGACTGTATCAGCTAATAACTCGGTTAATAGAAAATTCAGCTTAAAACCTTAAATAATAAAAATAAAAGAAAATTGAATTGGCCTTAAAAAATTAATTATAAAATTTGGAGAAAATCGACCCTTATGGAGAAATTTCCATAAAAAGTGATACGCCTGATTTTTGATAAAAAAAAGTTACCTTAGCGATCGATTACTTAATTAATGTAGAGGACTTACAGTAAAACTTTATGTTACAAAAAAGAAAGAAAATATAGTTTTTTTTTTTAACAAATCAACCCTTCAAGGGGTATCTTAAGATTATTTCTAGCACTTCAAAAAATTGTAATTTCTTATTTTCAAAGGCAAATATCTCCGTAAATATGAGTTGTACAGTAAAACCTTACAATAGAAAAATGACAGAAAATTTAATCTTCTTAAAAAAGTGTCTGTTGTAAAATTTTGAAAAAATCAACCTTTTCAAGAGAAATGCCTATGCATTTTTGATGAGAACGTGGTATTTCGACGTTACATAACTTAGTAAGCAAAGGCCTTACAATAAAATCTCAACTAATAAAAATGAAATGAAATTTAGTGAACCTTAAAACAATCCTTATTAGCTTTTTGAAAAATCAACCCTTAAAGAGATATTTAGAAAAAAATAACTGAAATATGTCAGAAAATGTTTACTTTCAGATTTTAACGACCAATAACTCAGTTAAAACGAGTTATACAGTAACATTATCTATACCAATAATAAGATTGAAGATTTTCACTACTTGAATACCTATATAATAAAAATGTTCCATCTCAACTGCGCGAGCGAACGAAAAACGGAATCATTTTTCCCGGCTAAAATTTTTATCTAATTTAAAAAATGTAAGGTGTTTTGTTGAATACTCTTTATTGCCTACATTTTCATATATTTAATACAAAATATAAATGCCATTTACATTGTAATTTTTACCAAAAAAACAGAGTAATAACAGGGTTTGCCCAGGGTAAACTTGAAAACAGCTGAGCCGATTTCAATGGGATTTTCACAAAAAGTTATTAAATATTGTAACTTACATTATAGGCTACTTTTTATTTCGAATAGTTTTCCCTGTCTGTTTGTTTGTTCTTGGCAAACTTGAAAACGGCTGGTCTGATTTGGACGAGATTTTCAGTACAAGTAGTAAATATTACAAAAAGTGCTTTAAAATACTTTTTATTCCGAAAAAATTTTGAATTTCTGAGCAAAAAAATAAAAACTATAAAAACTGTGCAACGAAAAACATACATCGGCAGGCTGCTGTGATACAATGTACATATACTAACATATCGTAGAGACGACATGATTTTAAACTATCTAATTTGTTATTCTTATAAACTAATGTTCGCAAATTTGAAAATTATAACTATTATATAATAGAAGTATAGCGATAGGTTAAATTCCTAGAAACCATAACTCCATTGTGAATTTACGGGTAGTTAATATATTATTAATAGTTCGGCTGATTAAACGTTCGAATTGTCGAAGGAGGAGAAGGAAATTCTCTGCAGTAAATATGATTTCATTGATAAAAATAAATATTTTAGTTCCGAAATGACACCCGTAAGAATAAATAACAAAAACAGACAGTTCGACTTAAGTGATCCTGATTAGGAGTTTGCCTAAGAGAGGTGAAGCCGTTAGGCAGAGTCCCTAGAACAAAAATTAATGCAGCCCAACTTATTTTTCAAGAGAAAATAGCAAGTTAGATGTGACCATCGCGTTGTTTTTTTTACCAAAAAACTATATTCTTAATTTTCAATTTATTTTAGTAAGATCTATAAGAATTGGTTGTCTAATCTTGGAGCTGGGGAAATAGCAGACTTGCCGATAAGACATAATGAACTTAATACTATATCCTAGAATAATAAAACTAAGGCAACCAAACCTGATACCTCAAATCTTAAGATAACACATTAAATATTATTGATCCTAAAAAAGGTAGATTTCCTAAAGGATAGCTACTTATCCATTCTACTAAAATTAATAAATGATTTCATATGACATTTGGTGTGAAAGGTTCTCAAGGCTTAAAATTTTCTTAATATTTTACAATAATCAAAAAAACGTAAAGATGCTACCTATAAGATAGCTTATATCTGTTCCCGGTATAGTAGTTTAACGGATTTTCATGAACTTTCTATGAAATAAAGGTCTAGAAATATCTAATTATCTCTTTTTGTAAAAATAGCGTAATTTCTTATTTTGGGTAAAATATTCTATTATTCAATCAGATTAATTTAGATACGCTCTGCGAAGCGGGCGGGTATCAGCTAGTAAATAATATAAATGATAACAAATTTATTTACCCGAAAAAATGTTTTTATAAGATTTTACGAAAATCAGGCCTTGAAATAAAAATCAAAATAAAGCCATATACCCGTCTAATTTTTTGATGTTAAAAATTATTTTGGCGTTACATTACTCAATAAATAAAATATTTACAGTAAAATCTTAAACAAAAAAATAATTACAGTAAATTTAAAGGATTTGAAAAAGTTACCCTTAAAAATTTTTGATAAATCAACTCTTGAAGAAAAATTAGATAAAAAATTGAAGTTACATAAAACTGTAAATAAGAGATTTACAGCAAAACTTCAAATGGGAAAAAATTTAATATCCGTTAAAAAGTGTTCTTAATTAATTGGTTTTAAAAAATTCAACCCTTACAGAGATAAATTTAACAAAATTGAACCCAAAAATTTGAGAAAATTTAAATTCTAACACTAAAACGACAAATAACTCGGTTGATATGAGTTTTACAGTAAAAATTTAAATTACCTAAATGATAAGAAATTTAATTTTCTTAAAAAAATTTTTTTTGTAAAATGTTGAGGAAATCAACCCTCTAAAGATAATTTGAAAAAAACCTTTGGATATGATTTTTTGACGTCATATATCTTAGTAAATAAAAAGTTTACAGTAAAAATTTAAATAACAAAAATGAACGATAGTTTAATTTTCTTAAAAATGGATCTTTTGTTATCTTTTATTTAAATCAACCCTTAACGAAATATTAAAAGGTTTAACCTTTTGGTCTATATATTCGATTGTGACTGAAAACTTTTGATTGTAAATAACTAAGTAATGAGCTTTACAGTAAGAACTCAGAGATTTTATAGTGAAATTATCATTAAATATAAGACAAAGACATTTTTTTTCTAAGTCATCCCTTAATAAGAGATTACCAAATAAACCAAACTTTACAACGTCTATTATAACAAGAATAAAAAATTGTTTTACAACTTTGATTTATTCATGAACCGAGATTCCTAGTTTTCTCGACCTCCAAATTTTTTGCTTTCTCATCTCCAAAACATCCAGAGGACAATGTCCCCTGGTTGATTCACTGCGTCCTGAAAAGGGACCAAATTTCACCACCGTAGTTCGTGTGCACTAGACACATTTGATAGAGAAATATCTACGACGAGCCTTTCGTAACCCACCCTCTCATCTCAGCGACAAAAGGAGACGACAATTTATCAAAAACGCAATTGAATTCGAAAAGGCCTCTTTTCCATTGTTTACGCATTGTTCGCACCCCGGACTGCGACAGCTAGACGTTTACCCCCCCCCCCCCCACACAAAGCTTAGGTCACTGCCAATAAATTCTAGCAAGTTTTAACGAAGAAATTTTAAATGTTAATTTTTAATTGTTCTTTTTTAGTTTTTTAACGTGAAATTTCAGACGGTTTTTTTTTCTCTCGAATTCGCCGGAAAATTGCAATTGAGGTTAAATCGCCTGAAAGCTCAAAACGACCGAGGCTTATTTTATCACTATATCATTTAAATTACACGAAATAGATTTTAACAACAAATTTCGTTTGGTCGTCATTAACGAAATACAGAGCGATGAAAAGAGAGATTTAAACCTTTAAAATTCCCATTAATTGCATTGAATTTTGTAATTGCAACAGTTGATTTTTAAATTTTTTTTGTGGAATAAAATTTAGTGAAGCACTTAAAAAGCCGCAGATGATATGCGCTAGCACAATAAGACATAAGACGTGAATGTGTGGGGGGGGGGTTGGATGAAGAAAAGCGTTCACATTTAGTGGTTGGATGTGTAAAATGCAATGTTTGAATTGCAATTCGAGAGAAATACAAGATAATGCATTTAAGACCATCGCTGGATGTATCGTTACATGCATTGCTACTTCAGTACATATTTATTGAAAGAGAAACAACGTTGCTGTAGCAGTGAAAGCTCGCTTCCGACGAACCAAAGCTCAATTAAACGGAGAGAGGTTTTACCAAACATAAGAGCATTGTATTTATTTTCCTTGAGGGTTTTCCAAAAGCTGCATTTGCGAAGACACGAAGAGTGCTTGTACAAGACATATTATCACAAATACACCATCAGCGAGTATCATCGCGTTGTTTGGCGTCGAAAAGCGACAAAATTCATTCCCATGTCGAAGCTCGACTCGAATAATACATTCAAAGGCTCAAAGAAAACGCATTTTAAAAACTACATTATATACGAGAAGCGAACTCGTAAAGGCTTACGTGGAAACTTTTTAAGAGGGATAATAAATTATATCACAACTAGCTGGTCCCCGCCCGCTTCGCTGAGCGTATCTAAATTATACTGATTGAATAATGGAAACTTTCATCCCATCAACAAAAAAAGACATATAGATATTTCTAGATCTTTGATCCATAGAAAGTTCATGAAAATCAGATAAACTACTTTTCCAAGAAGATATTCTATATAGCTATCTAGAAGAGCTATCTTATTGGTTCTATACGTTTTTATGAATATTATACAGTACCTATACTTGTGTTCCTTAAGTAGCAATACAATTCGAAAATGTTGAATGCATTATATATTTCACTGAGTTTTTCACCAAGTTCAAATTTTTCAATAGTAATTTAACACGTTTATTTCTACACATTATAGATATTCAAAAATTAACAATGAAAGAAGTTTTAATGTTTCAAAAATTTTCATTATTAATTTACCGATGTTATCGGATATTAAATTAAAAATCATATTTTGCTGTAGAAATTGTAATTTTTATTTAAACGTTTTTGGAATGATTGTGTTAAAACGCTTTTTCACAAGCTTTAGGGAAAGCTTTTTTAAAATCACGATTCCTGCAGGATAAGTACAATTGTTATGCTATCTTTTGAGAACGGTGCATTATTCTAACATACGAATTAATAATCTATATTTTTCTCTAACTTTTCAACTACCCTATTGCAAAAAATCATGTCAACCTTTTCTTCTATGACAAACAAAAATATATCTATCCCACGGGAGTAGTACATTTCTCCTGGATAAAAAAGAGATCAGGCCTTCTTGAGGATAATGCGCTAGAACTCTATTTCACGTACTTTAACGAAACTTCTATTAAATACACGGTTCCTGTAAGATACAATTGTCTTGTTATCCCACGGGAAGAGTACAATTATGTCGATTTTTTGCTCTATGAAAAATAAAAACTTATCTAACCCACGGGCCTGTACATTTTTCCTGGATAAAAGGTAGACCAATCTTTCTCGAGGAAAATTCGTTTACGAACGTTTACGAAACTCCTTTTAAACACTCAGCTCCTGAAGGATACCATTCTTATCGTATCCTACGGGAACCGTGCTATATTCTGACATGAAAGGCAGTCTATATTTATTCTCTGACTCTCAATTAACCTCTTCATTGTAAGTAATTATGGTAATCGTTTGCTCTGTGAAAAATAAAAACATATCTATACTACGGGAACCGCACATTTTTCCTGCATAAAAATAAAACTGTAGGATAAGAAAATTATGTTTTGCCTTGAGGGCATTATGAGTTATAACTATTAATATACTCTATTATAATCAGCTAAAAACGTTAAATTTCAGCATGATTTTTCTTTAAACCAGTTTTTCTATTTTGCCGTTGAAATGAGAAATTTTTCCGAAATAAAACGTATTGTAGATAATAATTTAAGTATGTAGCTATCATCATACTTAAATATCACCAATATTCATTTGCAAATAAAAATGTATAGTTTATGCATAATTTTTGTTCCAACCCGTTTTTCAATTTCTCGGATAAATGAGACATTTTCCCGTAGTAAAAAGTATTCTTTTTAATGACTCAGATTGTCATTTATCATCATACCAAATTTCATTAAAACCCATATTTATTTGAGTAAGAATTAATAATATGTTTCTAAAAACAATTTTGCTAATAATGAATTATTTTTGAAACAACTTTAATAACCATTAAAAAGGTTATAGCGGGCCAACCTTAAAAGATAGACATATGTCGTCGTGGACTTTTTTTTAGAACTTTTTAAGAGGAACAATTTTGCTACACATGATTTTATTGTAACTTTAACCATTTACGCAAGACAGGCAACAAACGCTCTCAAAAGGAAAAAATTTTCCTGGTTTTTGCAACATTTTCCATTGATGCTCTGCTGCAATTGGTTGTAGAGTGATGTTGTATAGTCTAAACTCTAAAGCCTTCGTCGATAATTAAGCTATCCAACACAAAAAGAATTTTTCAATTCGAAGCAGTAGTTCCTGAGATTAGCGCGTTTAACCAAACAATCAAACAAACAAACAAACAAACTTTTCAATTTTATATATTAGTATAGATTGCAGGTAGTTGTTGGTGGCTAATATGAAATATTTCATTTTCTCGTTAGAAAAATGCAAGAGGAGTCAAATGACTAAAATTCATCCGTTTTCTACGAAACACGTGACAAGAACTAACATCGTCATGCTCCAGTTCCGTCCAGCTTTTTATTATACCTGTGTGTGTGTGTGTGTGTGTGTGTGTGTGTGTGTGTGTGTGTGTGTGTGTGTGTGTATTTGTATATAAGGCAGCTGCTGAAAAAAGAAAATGTTGATAATAAAATGAAATTACATACTACATAATGAATTGGGGACAAAAGTCAGAAATCCGACTCTCGAAAGCTTGCAACATTTATGTTGATGTACATACTACGTTATATTTTCGAAAGAAAATATTGTACTGTTAAAATTTTATCAGAAATTTAAAGTTCCTTTGATTGTCTTTAATGTGCATTGAATACGAATTTTAAAATTATTTTCATTTCTTTTTTTTTAACTTTTAACCGTAACATTTTTGTTAATTTCATTCAAAATTTGCCAATTTCTCTTATTTAAAACCTGATTGACACTGAACTGCTGATGTTTTTCCATTTTGATGTTGATTTTCAAAGAAGAAGTTAAGTCTAAAATTGCAAAACCTAATGTTTTTCTCAATTATCCATAAGAAGACAAAGACTTACGAATATTTCGTTAAGGGGTGCTTTTTTGAAAATTTTATAAGAGTAACTTTTTGAAGTCCAAATCCACCCCTTTCATTTGTATTCTTTAACTTTAAACTGTATTTCTTGTTTTTACAGAGTTATTTGTCATCAAAGTCAGTTTCTTTTAACTAGTGATAAATCTTGAAAAATTATATCATCCAAACTTTTTTTTCAAATATTTCATTAAGGGATAAGCATGTCAATTTTATAAGAGTAACTTTTTAAAGAAACTCGTATTTATTTTAATTTGAGATTTTTTTGTAGATCTCTGAATAACAAAGCTTTTGATTGTTAAAGTTCCAAAAGATTCTTCTTACGACCCAAATTCTTCAAAAAAACGATTTAGGATTTAATTTAGACAAAATTGCACTAAAGAGTGTTCTCTTGGAATTCTTGCAAAAGTAACTTTTTATAGGTGATAAAATTTTCTTCCTTTTCTATATTTTAAGGTTTAACTGTAAACAACTTTTTAACTGAGTTATTTGTCACCAAAGAGTTAGTGTTTTAAGTCCGGCAAAATTTACATCAATATACTTGGGTTGTTCTAACAAATATTTCGTTAAGGGTTATTACTATGTATATTAGGGTGGCCCTGTTTGCAAAATTGTTTGATATCAAAATGTTCCGGGCTGAAAAAGTTTCCTTTTGACCTATAAAAACTCCCTGCAAAATTTGAAACCGATCTGAAAATAATTGATGGACCCAAAAACAATTTAAAGTTTAGTTAATAAAACATTGTGTTTTCTTTGTAATTTGAATTTTTTAACAATCAAAAACGATTTATAACGTATAAACAAACGCAAAATCGTCTTAAAATCTGATATAATTGCATGGAGAATACGTAGATTTGGCCTTCTTAGCTATCCTTATCAAATTAACGAAATTAAATTCAAAAATGTTATGTTAAAATTCTCAATACCCATTCAATTATTACAACGAATCAACGTGCATGTTTATATTTTTTAATTTTGAAAATGGCAAAAGTAATAGATTTTACTATGAAACCCGGTAAAGCAGTTGAAAAACTACATCAAATTGCTTTAATTGGGCATGTATCCCATCAAATTGTGGAGCGGAAAATTTTTGGGATCTCCGAAATTGAATCTAGTACCAGTAAAAACATCGATCAAGTCGTTCATAACACTCTTGTAGAATAGGAAATTGCGAAGAAAGTTGTGGCTTTAAACTTTGGTACGACTTCTTGAACACTGGTGTGGACCAATGTGCTTGTACTCTTTTAGATAAACTTCTTGCATGAAAACTTATCTATTAAAAATGTGTTTGAGAAAAAGTGAGGGAAAAGCAGTGAAGCATTGTTCAACCGATTTGCTGATGTATGGCACTACATCAACCAAGATCATTCACTCATGTGATAATTCGATTGTTTGCTCGAATATTTCTCCTACTGAATGTGAACAAATCAAACAGTTTTGCCAAAACCAGCTACAGTATAATCAAATACGTGATGATTATATAAGGAACTCTTAGAGCTCACGATTACATTTTTTGGCGAAGGCGGTGGTGCTTTTTGTACATGTGGTGCAACATCTCATGCTAGATTTATGTCTAAAACTATTTATTCCCTTAAAATATTCCTGTTTCGTAGACAATTTCATTTAACACCAAAAGAACTTAATTTTACTAAAGATAATATATGTATTTTACTATTTTCATTGTCAAAATATATATAAAAGCTTGGTTTAGTTGTACAAATGTAATTAAGTGTTCTAATCAAGACTTAAATTTTTTGCATACTGCTTACGAGTATTCTGCCCTCGACAAAGGTGTATCAGAAGCGATGGTACAAAAATGAAAGGCCATTTATGGTATCTGGCCCCAGAAACAACAGGATTGTCATTTTTCGACTCATATGTTTAATTCGAAACAAAACGAAAAATGGTGAATCGTTTGAAATTAAAGAACCCTGATATATTTTAGCGAAAAAACATAGTAACTCAAATGTAGAAGATTTGTTTAAATATGCTCCATCTGATTTCGTTTCCCATAAAACGAAAATTCTTTTTTCTCGTTTTCAACTTGAGACTGATTTTTTTAATCTTGATCCATCCGTATGGGAAGAGAATGAACAATACAAAATGCTCTGGAATTCATTCAAAATTTACCTGTCGTAAATGGTACGGCAGAGCGAGGAGTTACATTTAGGAAAGATTATAACCGCATTTTAACTCAAGATGAAGAAGAAATACAATTAATTTTACAAGTTGTTGATTCTAACCGAAAAAAATGCCCTTCCCATACGAAATCAACATTAATCTGATTAATTACAATATTAATGGCTTCTAACTGTAATTTAAACAAATTGTAAACGTAGTTAAACATTGAATTCATAGTTTTTTACTGGAAATAGAAATAAAATTGGTACATTATAGTATTTTTTACACGAAAAACAAAGAAAAAAATTCAAAATTTTTAAAAGTTTCTATTGTTGAACTTTGAACAACTTTTGGGTCCATCAATTATTTTCCGATCGGCTTTAAATTTTTCAGGTGTTTTATTGAGGTCAAAAGGAAACTTTTTCAGCCCGGAGTTCATTGATATCGCCATTTTTTAAAATTGCCGTATAAAACGCGGCCACCCTAATGTATATTTGACAAAGGTAACTGTTTAAAGTAAATAAAATTTACTCCCATTGTTATTTTTAAGGGTTTTACTGTAATCTTTATAATAACAGAGCTTTTTATATCTAAACATTGTTCCAAACATTGTTCGTGCAACTAAAATTCATAAAAATCGACTAAGGAATATATCAAGCCAAAAACTCGTTTAAGGGATGTCGTTTTTGGAAAATTTGGTAGAGTAAATCTTTATAGATAATAACATTTTCTTTAATTTTTATTGTTAAAATTTTACTGTAAATGTCATAAATATAGAGTTGTAGGTGGTCTAAGTTGGTTCACCTCGATTTCTCTCTTGGTTGGAGAAACTATGTTTGAAAATAACTCATAACTCAAGGGTGGTTTTTCAAATATTTTCTTGAAATTGAAATTTTACTGTAAACCTTGTTTTTAAGGAGTTATAAGCCGTCAAAGTTAGATTAAATTTTCTTTCAAACTCTCATCTAAAGACAATGCAAATACCCAGAATGCCTCAGTTTATTTTTTTAAGTATCTAATTAACGCTGAAGATTTTGAATATTTTACAAGAACTGTTTTTTGAAGACAACAAATTTTCTTTTATTTTTGTTCTGGAAGATTTTACTGTAAATCCTTTAATAACAGAGCTTTTCACGATCAAAGATCCAAATATTTTACTTTTTGTTACCCAAATTCTTTTCAAAAACGACTTAGAGATTAATCAAGACAAAAGCTACTTAAAGACTGTTTTTTTAGGTTATACCTACATTTTTTTTCATTTTAAGGTTTCACTGTAAACAACGTTTTAACTGAGTTATTTGTCAGCCAAGAGTAAGTGTTTTAAGTCTCGCAAAATTTAATAAATATCTAATAAAAAGTTCAATATACTTGGGTTGTTTTTAGAAATATTTCATTAAGGATTAATATTATGAATACATTTCAAGGGTTACTATTTATAGAGCAGTGCTTTTAGCCTTTGAAAATGATAAAAAGTGAAAAAAATTATAGTAGGATGAAACCCATTGGAAAAGGAAGAGAATATAACAAATATGAAAGAAAAAATAAATTACGGTCGATCTGAGGTGGGGAAGTGGAAAAGGGAGCGGAGTTTGAGGGTAGAAACGGCTTATCTCGATTTCCGACAAAACTACAAGTTCTATGTAAAAAGTTAAATGGCAAAGTTGTAGATAATAAGTAGATCTACAACTTTTGTTCTAACAATTATTTCACATAACCTCAAAATTTATGTGAAAAATTCAAATTACTAAGTTTTTGGGTTTTTATTTTTATTTTTTACATTACAAAAAAAAAACAAAATGCAATAATTAAGGTATAAGTTTTAATAGACTGCTGATAATTGTACATTATACAAATGTGCATTACATAATTTATTAAAATTTACACTTTAATTATTGCATTTTTGAAGAACATTTAACATTGTAATGTAAATATTTTTGCACTATTAGAAAGTAGAGGTTTCAACGAACAAAAAGTTCACCGAATTTTTTTAAAAATCAGATGTTTTGACATGAGAATTTTCGATTGAAAATTAGGTTGCTTTTTCGATATTAAGTCATTATAAGGTTAAAAAATTTATATTTCAATTAAAAAAAATTACAGTGTGTTTGGGACATTAAACAAAATTTCATGAAATTTTTTTTTTGTAAAATTTAAAAATAAAAAACTTAAAACTTGGTTATTGGTATTTTTCACATGAATTTTGAGGTTATGTGAAAAAAGTGTTAACACAAAAAGTGTAGAATTACTTATTATCTACAACTTTGCCATTTAACTTTTTTCCATAGGACTTGTAGTTTTGTCGGAAATCGAGATAAACTGTTTCCACCCTTTAAAAAAAAAACCCTTTTCCATTTCCCCACCTCAGATCGACCATAATTTATTTTTCCTTTCATTTTTATTATATTCTCTTTCTTCTCTAATGGGTTTCATCCTACTATAATTCTTTTCTGTTCAAAAATTATCAACCCTGGTTTATTAAAGTAATTAAAATCTCTAAATCTCGAAACATTTTTCTTATAACCAAAATTCATAAAAATCGATTTGGAAACCAAAGGATCGTTGAAGGGATGTTTTTTTGGAAATTTTATAAGAAAATTGTTTATAGTTTATAGAATTTGCCTTATTTTTTTTTTCTTTAAGATCTAACTGTAAACCTCATAAATACAAAGTTGTAGATAGTGAAAGTTAGATCACCTTAATTTTCCTCTTGTTTGGAGAAACTATGTTTCAAAATAACTCATTAAAGGATGGTTTTTCAAACATTTTCTTAGAGTTACTTTTGATTTGAAACTAAATTGTCTTTCGATTATATTACCTTAAAATTTACTGTAAACTTCGTTTTTAAGAAGTTACAAGCCGTCAAGGTTAATTTAACTTCTCAGCTATATGTGGGTAGGAATTCAAAATTCTTTAACTTAATTTTCCAAATATCTCTTCTAACGGAAGACTTTTTGAAAATTTTATCAAAATAATTTTTTGATGATATTAAAATTTTTTTTAATTTTTCTTCTTTAAGGTTTCAAGGAAAAAATTCTTTCTCTATTAAAAGTTTTGTGATTTTATCTAAACTAAGAACTCTTCAATAATTTTATGATAAACTTTACTTTAAGTAAAAATCGTTTGCAAGAAAACAGCCACCATTTGATTTTAGAGTACATTAACTATGTAAGCCGAGAAACTGTAAGAGTAGCAAATATTTTTCGTTTTATTTGGTCCTGATGAAAGATTCAAGCCGTTTGAATATTCAACCTTACGATACGTTGCATCGACCAACCGACCGCCATTTACAAACGTTGAACATGGAAGCTTTCAAAATGCACCATTTCAAAAGCCTTTGCCATTTTTCAAAAAGCTCTAATTTGCATTTGCAATATTCATCAAGAAAAATATGGCGCTGCAAATACGATCGTTTCGGTACTAGTAAATAATGCATTAAAATCAATATGTATATGAAAACTACGGTCTGATAACATGCATTTTACATTTTCCCGAGGAAAAGCTTCAAACTTAATCCGTAGGTAATTGAAATGAGTGAAAGGAATGATACGTACGCATAAGTTTGATATGTTATGGGATAATTAAATAATGGGCTGCTGTATTTGTATATAATATGATGATTTATAGGTAGATTGTAGAGATGCTCGGCGCTTAAGTGTTTGTCAGCTTGGAGCTTCTCGAGTTACTACGTTAACGATACCGAAGTCACTTTTGACTTTGTTTGCAAATACACGTCACACGTTTGAAGTTTTAGATAATTTACTATGCAAATTTTATGATAATAGTATTTGAGCTGTGAAACTCATTTTGGAATAAATACTATATGATGATGATCACCATAAGTTCTATCCGTCCTCCACCTCCCACTTGAGCTCACCTTGTTTAGAGAGATCTCTCGTGCAAAAGCGCTTGTAAAACGATAAACACGAATAATCTTTTTCTTTAACATCGTTGTTGCCTCAACATTTTCAAACAATAGTTTCAACAACGAAGTATTAGACACATTAAAAGCTCTTGAATTAATTTAAATTATCAAACACAAGCTGCAAGTGAACAAGCTGAGATTCAATTAACAATTGGTTGATGGGAAGAAAAAAAGTTTTTTATAAAAAATTTTTTTGTCATCAAAATAAGTGTTTGAGGTTTTCTTTCTTTAAATGAAATAATCTCTCTGATACGACTTTTGAACGTTTCTTTCTTTTGTGAGTTTCACGGTGCGATATAAATGAAAAATGGTGATTGTGAGGCGTGAGGGTCATTAAATTTATTTAAACTAATGTTTTCTTTATTTTTTCCTAAGTGAACATTTTCTTGGCGAACGTTGTGTACAAAAGATTTTTGTGGTTCAAAGAGCAAGGAGAGGGAAAAAAATTTTACTATTGCTTTTAATTTAAATGATTAAAGTCAAGTCTTTGAAGATACTAGATGTAAAAATTTTTTTGATTTTTATTTAAATTAAAAATTTTTACTGATTTCAAAGATAAAGTTTGTATACCTATGTCAGAGATTTCACATTGAAGTTTGAAGTTAAGACATTTTTCTGAGTTGTGAAAATTTTAAAAATTTAAATTTTTGTCGAAAAACAATGAAAAAGCTTTGTGTCCAATCTATGAAAAGCTCCTTTTCCCTGCTCTCTATGGTCAAATAAAAACCTTGAAAGTTCATTTTTGAAGATTTTAGATTTTAGACAAAAATTAACAAAATGAAGTTAGTCGCAAAACCACTGGGTTTCCTGGCGCGCGTAATTTGAATTTTTGTTGTATTTATTTATTAATTTTTATATTTAAATTAAAAATAATTATAGATACAAACGACACATATTATTAATAAATAAGTTATTACTTTTCTCAAATTTTGCAGTAGTTGTTATAATTACTTTTTGAAGTTTAATGATGAAAATGACGTCTGCATCGCGGCGCGGTTTCAGAAGCATTTGTAGCATTCTATTTTATCATCACAAATTAACAAGATGGAGTTGCCCCCAAAACGGCTCGGTATTTTTAACTAGACGCGCGTAATTTGAATTTTTGTTGTATTTATTTATTAATTTATTAATTTTTATATTTAAATTAAAAATAATTATATATACAAATGACACATATTATTAATAAATAAGTTATTACTTTTCTCAAATTTTGCAGTATCTGTTATACTATTTTGAGGTTAGTGATGAAAATGACGTCTGCATTTCATGCATATTCTTAGTTATCACAAAATCTGGAATTGTGAAATGATTCAACCATCTTAGAATAATAATATAGTAACACAAGATATGAATGAGATTAAGACATTTACTTTGACAAGTAGCTACTTACTTTATTTCGCAATTTCTATGAAGCTTTGTTTTCATGACATGCATGAATTGTTAACCAGAAAAATGATCCTGACAAATTTTATAAACGTCTTTCAGCTTTCTTTGGATATTATTTATTGCTACAAATTAAAATATTATTCTCTTAATTTTATTTTTAATAATTATATCTTTCAATATATATATATTATTATTTTTAAATATTTAATTACAGTTTTTTTAAATTGATTATTTGAATAAAATTAATAAAAACTAATTTTAATGATACCAAAGAAGTATAACTTCTCAAGCGCGTATATAAGTACACGCAAACACTTTTTTTCTACATAGCTATAATATTAGACCTTTTGATTTTACATGAATTTTATTTGTGGGGTAGAAAAAGTAGGGGAGTGAAAGAGTCAAAAGATTAATTTTTTTTTTAAATTTTATTTTCGGTTTTACTTTTAGGGGCCATCCATAAATTACGTCCCACTTTAGGGGAGAGGAAGGGGGTCGACGAAGTGTGACATTGTGTGACAAGGCGTGGGAGGGGTCCTAAATTTAGTGACGTCACATTTCAAAATCTATTTTATTTTAACTGTTTAAAGGAGTGGGTTCAAAGTCCATGGACTCAAAATGATTAAGTTAGATCTTTAAATAATATAACTAATCGTTTTTTTTAAATAATTTCTTGAAATGTTAGTTGAAATGTTTAATTCTTCATTTAAATTGAAATAAAACAATTTTTTTTACTGGTTCTTTACCTTTTTTGAGATTTTCTTTTCCAAGATGTGTCGATGAGAGAAGGCCGCATGTCCAATCCTTAATCTGATCAACAGGCATTTGATCCGATCGTCGGTTTAACATTGGGACGGTCTCCCAAATCCTGTCGCGAACTCTGTGTAATTTTGTGGGTGTTGCTTTCCATTCCTCGTTCCACCTGTTTTGAACGTATTTCCGGACCGTTTTTCTGAAGTCGCTAAAAACAAATTTTAAAACTGCTGTTTTAATTGAATAATTATTTGTAGATGTAAAATTGTAAAATACGTGACGTCAACTAAGGAGGGGTGGATCTCACAAGTGTGTCCAGGTGTGACAAGGACGGGGGAGGGGGGGTCAAAAATCATGAAATTTGTGTGACGTAATTTATGGATAGCCCCTTATTGGAGTCTAACTTTTTCCAAATATTTCCAGCTTAAATTTAGTTTTTGAAAGTTATACTTAGCATTGTATAGGCAACTGGTTTGACATTAAAGTATAACTATTTATCGATACAGCTTAGGTAGACATTTTATATATACACCTTCTTTTGATCGTAGCAACTAAACTATTCGGAAAATTGAAAATTTACTAAGAATACTTTTGATAGAAAATTGGGTTGTTTGCAAGTTTTAATTGAAACAATTTTTCGTATGAATTCTTATTTTGTTGATATTCCACGAAATAAGTTGATTTTTATGAATGAACTATATGTTGAATGCTTCTTCAAAAATCTCATTAGGGGATGATATGGGGCCAATTCTATAAGAGTAACTTTTTAAAGTTAACACAATTTTCTTAATTTTTTGTTCTTTAAGATTTTACTGTAAAAAATTGCAATAATGGAGTTTTGGAGTGTAAAAGTTGCATTTTTTCTTTAGCATTTCCTACATTTTAAGATCAGAACATTTTGAGTTTGTTTTTCAAATAACTCATTAAGGGTTGATTTTTGCAAAATTTTACAAGAGTACTTTTTCAAAGGAAAGTTTATTACTTTCCTTTGTTTCTATTTAAGGTTTTACTGTAAATTTCATTTTTTCTGAGTTATAAGCCGTCCAAGTTACCTCAGTTTTTGTGTGAAAAAATCAAACGAGTAATTTTTGAAAGGAACGAGATCGAAATTTTTTTAACAATCGGAAATGAGATCTTAAGAAATCGATTCGTTCTCGACTTCTTATCTTGACCACCAACAACTCCATTTCTATTTTCCAATAGTATGCAGTTTTTCATGACATTGCACCGTTTGTACAACTAAATATGTAATGCCTTCGAAAGTCGCGTCAATACCATGCATGCACATAGACGTATCCATATTTGAGTCTGAACAGGTTGAGGGGGGACAAAGTGCACCCTAAAATTACAACAAATAGGTGGTATTTTTTCGGTTATCACTGATAAAAAAGGCATCAAAATTATCATTTACAGCCTTCTTGTACACGTACTCGTGACAGAAGCACAAGCAATATGTGCATGTTTTTACTCGTAATCATTACCAAATATTCCCCCACCCTCCCCTAAAATAATCTATACCAATAATAAGATTGAAGATTTCTGCCAAATAATGAAAACGTTACGTGTCACCTGCGCGAGGGAACATAAACGGAATTATTTTTCTCAGCTGAGATTTTTTTCTAATCTAAAAAATGTAAGGTGTTTTGTTGAATATTCTTTATAACCTACATTTTCATTTGTTTATACTAAAAAATAAATGCCATTTTCATTGCATTTTAATCCAAAAAAAAAAACATTGTTTGTCCAGGGTAAACTTAAAAACAGCTGAACCGATTTCAATGAAATTTTCACAAAAAGTTATTATATATTCCAACTTACATTATAGGCTACTTTTTATTTCGAATAGTTTTCCCTGTCTGTTCGTTTGTTCTTGGCAAACTTGAAAACGGCTGGTCCGATTTGGACGATATTTTCACTACATGTAGTAAATATTACAAAAGTGCTATAAAATACTTTTTATTCCAAAAAAATATTAATTTTCTAAGCAAAAAAATAAAAACTATAAAAACTTCACGAAAACATACATCGGCAGGCAGCTGTGATACAATGTACATATACATACTTATAATATCGCAGAGACAACATGGTTTGAAATTTAATTAATGTTCGCAAATTTGAAGATTATAACGATAATAGTAGTACAACGATAAGTTGACTTATTCACGGGTGTAACTTTTAGTGAATTCAAAGTATGTCAAATGTTAATTACGGGTAAAAATCCATTGAAAGATGACTGAACTGAACTGAACTAGGCAGGTAAAAATATGAAGATATTTATCACTCTGGAAAATTTACGATTCCTGTGGAACAATTTTTATCTTTTTATGCCAACATAACTAAAATGACTTTTTATATTGTACTATGACCGTTTCTATTAATCAGTCAGTTCAATTTAGCTATGTCCAGCGAAGCGGGCGGGGATCAGCTAGTTTTAAAATAAGAGTTTCTAGTTTATCATCTACATTCTACAGTATTTAGGGATAGAAAAATAGAAATTGGGAATTGGTGATCAGTCACTGAATATAGGGGGAGGGGGGAGTCTAGCTGCACATATTGCCCCCCTTCGATACGCTCATGTACATTATACATATACGCGACAATAACCCATAAATAGAAATATCACACAATCGAAGATGATGACGAAGGAGCGTGGTGCCAGCGAGTGCAGCGATTCTTGTGTCGAAAATGCAAATGCTGTTTATTCGACAGCTCAGAAAGTGTGCAAAGCGTAGAATTGGAGCTTACGTTTACTAACTCGTGCATATATTATCCTTTCATCGCCCAGCTTGCTATCAGTTCGCTTCTACAAACCACTCGAGTCTTTCGCCATCATGTCTATACTCTACACGTGCGAGCGACAATGACAGAGACTCGTCCATTTCTAAATTAATATTATGATTGATTTGCTTATTCATTACTAATTACTCGATGCCATCTATCTATATAATATATAGATATATAGATATTTTGAGCTAGAGGAAATGGATGGATGGATAGAGCGAGGAAGGTAGAATCCAATCGTCATAAGGTCCATCCCATCCTAATTATAATATCAATCTAATAATTAATCCTCATTCAAACAACTATCTCCCTCTAGTTCCAGCTCCGAATTTGGCCTCGGCCACAGATTTTAATATGACCGTTAATTAATTTTGACCAACCACAATATTAGTTGAGAGCCGCATTATAATATGGCTATGTATTTTATATGTGCTATACAAACCCAATATTTCCTATTATATTCTAATATAATAGAAAATTCTAAATACATTCAAATTGATTTATTTTCGAGGAAACAATCGCATTCATCTCGTATTTTGATTGAGAGTTCATCAAACTAATTGAAATTGCAGCCACACTATGTAGGTATGAATCATTTCTATATTTACAAAAAGGTACCACCGTTATGATAACATATAAAACATTATTCTCTCAGTCTTTCTGTTAAGTACCTAGTTAAAAATCATTTGGTAAATCAAAAAAGAACAATCGATCTTTAAGTACCACAATTGTCCAAACAATCTCCAAATAATTTCATTTTCAGAACTGACAAGTTTTTCAATTTTCATCACTTTTTCCATTTTAACGTGCTTTAACTACAAAACCAACTTCAAAATAAATAAAAATTCTTAAACAAAAAATGCACTGAAAAGTAACAAAATAATGGCGTATCCTTGCAGTATCTACAACTTACAAATTATTATGATGATACAATGTACAACTATTGTTATTTTTGGAGTTGGTGTCAGCCAAGGAAATACGACTATATTGGTACTTAGCAAAAAACGAGAATACCTTATGAAAATTATTTTTCAAATGAACTTTTAAACAATATACTCGTACTGTAACAATATCTAGCGACCTTTAAACTACAAAATACCAATTACCAAATAAACCTTTTTACAATTTTTACAAATTACCATTAATATTTATTTTCTTGACTGACACCAACTCCAAAAATAACAATAGTTGTACATTGTATCATTCTAATAATTTGTAAGTTGTAGATACTGCAAGGATACGCCATTATTTTGTTACTTTTTAGTGCATTTCTTGTTTAAGATTTTTTATTTATTTTCAAGTCGGTTTTTTATTTTTTTATAATATTTATTTATTTCTCGCATTTTAGTGATCTGAAGTTTGATAACTGATTTTATTTTCTTGAAAATGGTTAAACCTTCTAAACGCGCTGCTCATATGAGGCAGCGCCGTTTAATATTAAAAGTTACTACATCATCCCTTTTTTCCCTTAAGGGTTGAAATTTTTTGCTTTTAAATGTAATAACAAAACTAAGTGAATTACTCTTTCCAACAGAAAAAAAAAATTATCAAAATTCGATGATTCAGTTAAATGTCACTATGTCATCCCCTATTTTCATCCTTAAGGGGTGGATTTTTTTCTTCAAATTGAAATGTGAACAATTTAAAGGTACGTTGTACGTAATAGAAAAAAATATCGAAATTGGGTTAGCCAGGAAAAATGTATAGCAACAACTCCAAATTTTTAACCCCTCATGAGTGGAGTTTTTTTTTACAAATAATGGATATGAGATTAATTTAAAATTGTGTTCTACAAATAAAAAAAAATTATCAAAATCGAGATATCCAATAAGAAGTTAATATTTCATCCCTTAGTTTTCAACCCTTTAGATGTGGAAAATTTCCCTCAAATTAAAACTGGACCCCACGGAAAGGACTAGTTTTCAAATAAAAAAAGAATTATCAAAATCGAGATATCCAATAAGAAGTTAGTATTTCATCCCTTAGTTTTCAACCCTTTAGAAGTGAAAGATATCCTTCAAATTAAAATGGAACCACACGGAAATTACTGGCTTCCAAATATAAAAATTATTTTCAAAATCGAGCTATCCAATAAGAAATTAGTATTTCATCCCTTAGTTTTCAACCCTTTAGAAATGAAAGATATCCTTCAAATTAAAATGGGACCATTCGGGAAGCACCAGATTTCAAATAAAAAAGAATCATCAAAATCGCCTTACCCAGTCGGAAATGCTGAGATAACAAACATAAATAAATAAAAAATACAGCGAGGATTTCGGGATTTACTAAAGCGCGCTAGATTAATATACAGGGTGATACCTTGTACCCAGTTAAGTACTTCCACCAAATATTAGCTCCATATATGGCCGTCCGTCAAAGATAAAGGATCAGATTAGTAAAAAAAAATTGATCATCTAAAATTCTCGAGGGCGTCAGATTAAGATAGGGTGAGTTAGTTACATGCTAAATGGTGTATATTCCACTAATCTGAAAATTTAAGAGTGACGTAAAGATGGGGGAGGGGTACAGAGTTGTAAAAAAAAACGTCATCTCGACATTCTCGAGCGTGGCCAATTTTTTTTTATTTTGAAGGGAATAAATCAAGGATTACGAAAAATATATAATCTGACGATTTTCACAAGTCGAAGTAACAAAAAATCATCAATAACGTTTAATGCGTGCAGTTGCGTGATGCATATATTCGAATTTTCCCAGGAAAAAGTTTCAAATAAAAGTTGTAGCCATTAATGAGCCTAAGAACCATAGTAAGTTTAAAGAAAATCGTTGGAGTCGTTTTCGAAAAAAATGAAAAAGCTCAAAAACTCCTAGAATATAGTAGAGCTTTCGGTTTCGGGTAAAAGCTTCGCGGCACATCTAGGTATAATATGAAGGCTGAATGCCAAGTTTGGTGAAATTCGGATAAAGCTTTCTATACGATATGGCTGTCACACATGGCTCTGTGTGAGACAGTTATATCGTACTGAAAGCTTTATCTAAATTTCATCAAACTTGAAATTTGACTTCCATATTATAACTAGTTGTGCCTCGAAGCTTTTGGTTGAAATCGGTGAACCGAAAGATCCACTTTATTCTAGGAGTTTATGAGCTTTTTCAATTTTTTTTCGAAAACGGCTCCAACGATTTTATTTAATTTTACTATAGTTCTTAGACTCATTAGTGGCTACAACTTTTATTTGAAACTTTTTCCTGGGAAAATTCGAATATAGGCTGTATGCATATATATAACAAAATTTTTTTGAATTATTTTCAGATTAGGTGAATCCCTCCTGATAATCGTCAGATTATGAGACAGCATGTCTAAGGCATAAAGATAAAGCATATATATCCTAATCTGACGCGCTTGAGTATTTCAAAATGGCGATTTTTTTTTGCACATTCTAATAATGGCAGCGCGTTTGCGTCACAATCAAATCGTCAGAGGTTTCTCTTAGGTTCACTTTACATCCCCTTAGAAAATCTGACGCGCTCGATTAAATTTTCTTTCTTCATTTTTAACCCTTACGTACGACCACCCCTATCATGGAAACAATCAGATTAACATATGAACATTTTTAAAATTACGTAGGACATCGATGCTATCAATATCTAACGAACTCGAGTATGTCTATGTAACAGTTTTTTTTTTTACATTTTTGAAAATCTATAGCCACTTCCCCCACCGCTGAAAAGGTATATTTTATATGACATTTTTTTCTTTTTATCATCTAAGCTTCGCAATCCAATAGGTCTCGATAACGTTCGAGTAAATTCCGATTTAGCATCGTGGGCTCCCCTACTACTAGGGTTTGCAAACCGGTTAAAACCGGTGTTTAAAAACCGGTTTATTATTATAGTTTAATTTTCTTAAAAACCCGGTTTTTAACCGGTTAACCGGGTTTAAGATAGGAAAAAAACCGAAAAACCGGTTTTAACAAAAATACGGTTCTTTTCAAACCCTGATTAGCATAGTGATAATTGATATGGTGTAGTTTTTTTTTTAATATTAGATTGTTATATTATGTCGTTCTAAATTCCCGGTCTGGAGAAAACAGCAAGCGTTGTCCCACTGTTCTGGATCTACCATCGTCTCCTGGATGGACTGTGAGTACTCATCTCCGTCTGCTATCCTTTTAGGACATCACATTCGCAAAAATGTTTAGCGGTTAGTGGATATGGACATTACAGTTTGGTGGTTGAGTCCAGCAGAAGGCAGGTGTGTCCTATCCTCAAATGAGTTACAATGAACTGGGTTGGTCGGGGGATGGTGGTTTGTGTCGTTTAGTTCATATCGATTTTCTGATGGAGTGGTGTGTGGAAGTTTCGCTCTTTCATTCTGTCTCCCATACCATTCAGATACTTTTGCTGAGGTGCTTTTTGAAGTGACCCAGGTGTTTGAGCCACTACAGAAATTTTAGGGGTGATTTTGGTTTCCTCGTCGACTCTTGTATTGCCCGTTATGCCAACGTGCGATAAAATTTATATTAAATTAATAATTTTCCCCGGTTGGCTTGGATATGAGAGATCTTTTTGGTTGGGAAAAGGGTTGGAGGATTCAATGACTTTTTTTTAAATTTAAAATTTGAATTTTATACCATCTGCTCTTAGAGCATTTAGTAAAAGTGATGGATTGATTGGGATAGGGTTTAAGTTGGGGGGAAGTAGAGAAAAAACTTGGGTTGGTATAGGAGGTAGGGTTAGAGAAGAGTTGGGATTGGTAGGATAAGGTAGGATAACGTCTGTTGATTAATGATCTTCAGTCAATCACTGAGGATTATCAGTTATGGAGGGATGTCCTAATCAACTTCACTATAGGTCATCGGGCCATGTTCGTTTCAGCCTTCTGTTGCTAAGCGGATCAGATAGTGGGTTTGTTATCAGGGAATTTGGATGGTTGTCACACCGGTCTCTGTAACTTCGAGATCTTTCCGCGATTACTTCCTGTAGGAATGGCATTTGCAGGTCTTCATGAATAGCTTGGTTCGACTCGTACCATGGTGCTTCCACTAGCATCCTGAGTGTTTTAGACTGGATTGTCTGGATTATTTTAATATTGGATGCTTTTGCACAACCCCAAAATTATATTCCGTGCAGATCGTATAGATCTTTACTTCAATGGCTTTGAGACAGGATAAGGATACGGTACATATTAAGGTTTTGTTTTTACTTTGGTGGCTCGAGGTGAAGAGGGCTATTTCAATGGCGTTACAACACACCCTCTAACTCCGATAATATACAGTGGTACCTCGACATACGAGTTTTTCGAGATACGAGCCAGCGAGCGAGTGGTTTTTTGCTTTGAGTTACGAGCGAAATTCGAGATACGAGTTCGGTTTAGCAGGTCGAAAGTCTCAAAAAAAATTCGTGCATCTGATCTTCTTAATAGAGATAAAAAATAAAATTTGAGATACGAGTAATTCAAGATACGAGCAAGGTTGCGGAACGACTTAAACTCGTATGTCGAGGTACCACTGTACTACCTAGATGAATAAGATAGGATACCACCTAGAGGAATATGTGGAGAAGAACTAAAAAAAAAAAAAACGTTAGGCTAAAAGACACCCATGGCCCGCTGAGATTGACTTATTCTGCTAGACTCTTTATGTTGATTATTTGTATAGGCAACCCACATTACAGTTATGTATAAATCAATTGGCTTAATAAACAATTTACAAAATTTTAGTGAAATCTAAAAAAAATTTTGAAAATCGGTTAGGACATTTTTTCCGATTTTAGTTTCGACCATCTATATTCTGCGTTTCAACGGGAAAATCAATCGGGAAGTCTCGACGGAACTTTTTCTTCGCGCAATCTTGGACTTGTGGATATTACAGTGGAACAAACAATGTTTTGTATAGAAGTTCAAACGAAATATTTTCAGTTCTTTTCTAGCTATGTGGGATTGTCGATGGTTAGCATGCAGAAAGGCTTGGGTTCTAATCCAGCTCTCGGAACGGTGTGTTTTTTTTTCCTTTCTATTTCGTTAATATTAATGTATTTCTAGGTATTCGTTAAAGTGCTTATGTTACAACATTCTTCGATCGTTTATCCTTTGTCCTTCGAAACATAATCGATAAGTTCTTTATAAGTTTTGTTCTTTTTCCCTAAATGAATTTTAATAATAATTTTGGAAAAATTTAAATCGGAAAATTATCGTTTGAATTTTTCGATTTTCCAAAATGAGAAAGCGAGGCGTTAATCATCTTAAATTTTCCAGGCAAAAGCCAAATTTTGATTTTGCCAACAAAATCTGACAAATTCTCGAAAAAGACGGCCAAATTTGCACTTTTTGCAATGTTAACGTCTAATATCTCGTTCACTATCGATCGTACGTTAACGAAAGTAGGTTCATTAGAATCAGCGTGAATTACTCTATCGATTGCCACCAAGAAAGTCCCAAAAAAGCGTATAGGGAAGAATTTAATTTTTCGATCTTAAAGATTTTTGGATTCGACGACCCGTCTCTATTTTGATGCGGTCAATGAAAAACATTTTTGAGACTTTTATGACTCCAATCGCAATTAAACTCGGTATATAGATAGAGAGTGATAAAATTGGAAATGTTTTTGATTTTCTAAATTTTTTGTCCTGTTTTGATTTTCGAAATTCTGGTTCCATGTCTATATTTGCGATTGTAGTAGCATTCGATCGATCATCATGAAACGGTACTTCTATATTTAAATTTATTTTATTAAATTAATCTTAGATAAGCCTTCGGTAAGCCATTGATGAAAAAAAATTTCTCTCCAACGCCGATTTCTGGTAGACAATTTGCCTCGATCCAATTGTCTTTTAACGTTTAATATAAAATTAAACAATTTTATTTGTAACAAATCCAATTTGATTTTGCGATTACGTGTCTCGAACAATAGGAGAGGACAATAAGAGCGAGTCCGGTGATCGGTAAATATTCGTTTTGTATTATGTAAAAGCTGCAAAGCTTCCAAAGAGGTTATCCCATAAAAAAATGTCGGTTCGTTTGTATGAATAAGTTATTTTATGAAGAAGGAACAACAATAAGGGCGCTCTTTAGTTTTCGAAAAGGCAATCTTGGTGTGAAATTGCGCTCGTCTCTCTATCTGTGAGGGTAATTGTGGTGTATAAGTAGGCAGAGAGTTGGTCACATCAAGCGTTTCGTGTTCAATTCGGTGTGAAAACAAGGCGTGGAGCGGGTGGATGGGTGGGTGCCAGGGAAACCCCGGACGATTGGACACAGGATTCAAAACCAATATCTGAAGAGGCGAGGCACAAACGAAAACGTGGACAATGTGATGTGCATTTACATTTAGCTTTTAGTGTTATTTTCGTTTTTCGTATCCTGCATATATGGACGTTGGAAAATGTTGAGGCGGACGTGGTGTGGATAAGTGGACATATGGTACAATCATATCCACAAGATAATTTGGTCATTTTCAATATGAAAGCTCAAAGATTTGTATGAAGAATTTTTCCAGTTTCCTTCCAGGAGGTATGAATATTTCGACAACTATAAGTTATGAAGTCTTTCGATCTCTCAAAACGATATTTGTCTCATTTCTTCGTAGTGCTTTTGATCGTCTAAATCGATATCTATACCTTTACCTATATAATGAAAAATACGTGTCACCTGCGCGAGGGAACAGACACAAAATGATTTTTCTCAGTTGAGATTTTTATCTAATTTAAAAAATGTAAGATGTTTTGTTGAATACTCTTTATTACCTACATTTTCATATGTTTATACTAAAAAAAAAATGTCATTTTCATTGCACTTTTACCCAAAAAAGCATTGTTTGTCCAGGGTAAACTTGAAAACGACTGAAACGATTTCAATGAAATTTCTACAAAAAGTTATTGAATATTCCAACTTACATTATAGGCTACTTTTTATTTCGAATAGTTTTCCCTGTCTGTTTGTTTGTTCTTGGCAAACTTGAAAACGGCTGGTTCAATTTAGACGAGATTTTCACAACAAGTAGTTAATACAACAAAAAGTGCTATAAAATACTTTGTATTCCGAAAAAATGTTGATTTTCTGAGCAAAAAAATAAAAACTATAAAAACTGCGCAACGAAAAACATACATCGGCAGGCAGCTGTGATACAATGTACATATACTAACATATCGTAGAGACGACATGATTTTAAACTATGTAATTTGTTATTGTTCGCAACTTTGAAAATTATAATGATCATAGAAGTATCTATAGCGATAGGTTCAATTTTTAGAAATCATAATAATATCTTATCTATAGTTCGGTTGAGCAAACATTCGAATTATCGAGGAAGGAGAAGGAAATCCTCTGCAGTAAATATGTTTTTATTTATAAAAAGAAATATCTTAGTTTCAAAATGACACCCGTAAGAATAAATGACCAAAACAGACAGTTCGACTTAAGTGATCCTGATTAGGAGTTTGACTTATTGTAAGAGAGGTGAAGCCGTTAGGAAGAGCCCAACTTAGGGTAATAACAGGGTTTGTCCAGGGTAAACTTGAAAACAGCTGAGCCGATTTCAATGGAATTTTTGCAAAAAGTTATTAAATATTGTAACTTACATTATAGGCTACTCTAAATTTCGAATACTTTTCCCTATTTGTTTGTTTGTTCTTGGCAAACTTGAAAACGTCTGGTCCGATTTGGAGGAGATTTTCAATACAAGTAGTAAATATTACAAAAAGTGCTTTAAAATACTTTTTATTCCGAAAAAATGTTGATTTTCTGAGCAAAAAAATAAAAACTATAAAAACTTCACGAAAACATACATCGGCAGGCAGTTGTGATACAATGTACATATACTAACATATCGTAGAGACGACATGATTTTAAACGATGAAATTTGTTATTCTTATAAATTAATGTTCGCAAATTTGAAAATTATAACCATGATAGAAGTATAGCGATAGGTTAAATTCCTAGAAACCATAACTCTATTGTGAATTTACGGGTAGTTAATATATTATTAATAGTTCGGCTGAGTAAAAGTTCGAATTGTCGAGGGAGGAGAAAGAAATCCTCTGCAGTAAATATGATTTCATTCATAAAAATAAATATCTTTGTTCAAAAATGAGACCCGTAAGAATAAATAACAAAAACAAACAGTTTGACTTAAGTGATCCCGATTAAGAGTTTGACTAAGAAAGGTGAAGCCGTTAGGCAGAGCCCCAGAACAAAAAGAAATCCAGCCTAACTTATTTTTCAAGAGAAAATAGCAACTTAGATGTGACCATCGCGTTGTTTTTTTACCAAAAAACTATATTCTTAATTTTCAATTTATTTGAGCAAGATCTATAAAAATTTGTTGTCTAATCTTGGACCTCGGGAAATAGCAGACTTGCCAATAAGACATAATGGCCTTAATACTATATCCTAGAATAATAAACCTAAGGCAACCAAACCTAATACCTCAGATCTTAAGATAACACATTAAATATTATTGATCTTAAAAAAGGTACACTTCCTAAAGGATAGCTACTAATCCATTCTACTAAAATTAATAAATGATTTCATATGATATTTGTTGTGAAAGGTCCTCAAGGCTTAAAATGTTCTTAATATTTTACAATATTCAAAAAAACGTAAAGATCCTACCTATAAGATAGCTTATATTTGTTCCTGGAAAAGTAGTTTAACGGATTTTCATGAGCTTTATCTGAAATAAAGGTCTAGAAATACCTAATTATCTTTTTTTGTTAAAATAGCTGAATTTTTTATTTTGGGTAAAATTTTCTATTATTAAATCAGATTAATTTAGATACGCTCAGCGAAGCGGGCGGTTATAAGCTAGTCTCAGATAAAAGCAACGACATTATCTTATCTCTTTTATATATATAAATATATAGAATATTGGTCGATGATAAACGACAGATATCTGCGCTTCCTCAACTCGCGGCTTTGCTCTCGCTATACAATATTATTGCCGACCAATAAATTATACAATAAAAATTGCTTTTAACTGTATTAAAATTTTAACATTTCCCAAACGATTTATTTCCAATTTCTCCCGTTTCGAGGCTAATTTATGATCGAAACGGTTTTTTTCTTTGTCTTGCCAGAGTTGTTTTGTATGTGTACAATTGCCGACGACAATGGGCACTGAATATCATTTATTCGGTTAAATAAACTCTCGTGAAATTAACTGGGCGAAATTATTTCGATGCTAGCGTTCTAAAGTCACGACATTGGAACATTGTTTTCTGCTACATATAACTCGACAATGCCGAACGCATCATTTAATCGGCTTTCCGTTCTAAAACTGGGAATCGCATTATCGATAAAAAGTATTCGAATTCGAGATAAAGTCGCTAAATTTATATATCCCATCATGCGTCGTTTCTCGTTCCCTCCAGTCATTTCATCATCATTTCCACGTCTCGCTTTACATATATATATACATACACAAATATTATTCCAATACGTATTTTACAGATTATAAAGCTTTGTTGCTGTTGTTCTCGAGGAATCTAAAGCGTTCGTTTGTTGTAAATTTACGGGTGGGAATAAATTCGAGATGGTCGTTTTATGATTAACATTTCGACGTTTCTCATTTTCCAGTCGAAATCGGAAATGGGTTGCAACGTGCATAAAACGGAACAAGAAAACGGGTTTGAATTGTTTCGAGCATAAAAAGGAAAACGTTCGGGAATATATTTGAGACAACTGGTTCGCTCTGGTGGATAAAATTAGAAGGATAACGAATAAGCTTTCTCAAAGCTTAGAAACAAACTAAACGATTTTGAAACCAAATTTTTTAAATAGATTTAGGTCTCATGATTTAAAAAGCTTAAGTTTTAATTATAGGTGTATGAGTTTAAATTAATCTGTGTTTGTTTTTTTTACAGGTGCTGCTGGCATGCTTTGAAGGAATTCGATCAAGAAAAGATGAAATTACTAGTTTTACGTGATAACGTCATAAAGAACAACTAATTGATGAAAAATTGCGTACTTTTATGAATTGAATTATTTTCACTGAATTATCATTACTTTGTATAATACAAAGGAGTTAATTGAAAATTAACAATTTTTTTCAAAATGAAATCAGACTGAAAATTATGAAGGAAAAAATCAATTAAATCTTATTAAGTAAATTGTAAAAGAAAAACACAAAACACGTTGTCTTAGATAAGGGCACCAACTATCGATATATCAAAATAATGATAGTTGATATTTATTTCCGAATATCAAATTCGATATTTTTTTTAAGAGCTTTATTATCTTTTATAATAATTATAATTTATTCCACGTATAGTTATTGACAATTTTTCAAGTAATTGCGTTTTGAGATGAAAATATCGATATATCGAGGTATCGATATTTTTTACTCTGCATCTATCGATATTGCTTGTAAATATCGATACGAGATATATCGATATATTTTATACATTTGCCCATCCCTACGTTTCCTAGGATTCAACAATAATATCGTGCCTCTCTATCACTTGTATCGCGTTCTCGCTTGCACGCACAGGTTCAAATGTAGGTAACGTGACAAAATGGCCGAACTTTTTCAGCCTTGTTGTCGTAGTTCATCAATTTATAAGACGTTATCACGTCAAAAAGAAAGGAAAATGTAAACCCAATAAATTAAGTCAAAAATAAACTAAATTCTCATTTTCGTTACTTGTTTGTGTCCTGAATAGAATTTATATCGATATTAAATGTAAGCTTCAAGTTTTTACTAAAATACATTTTCGTTTTTTTATAAATTTTACTGTTTTCATTAACTCCTTATACCTACTTATATTTTTTGATGAAGTTTTGACCACTGAAGAAAAGGCAAAAGGATTCTGCATGTACAAAAATCGATCGTGGAGTCTATTATCCCAGCACCGAATCCCTGCACGGTTGGAGATTTATTCTGTTCAGCGATTACTTTTACAGAAAACATCGTTTAAATTACGTCTGACGTATTTTTCGATTCGATCGTGTGTGGTGTGTTTTACTACTTATCGATTCGCCGATTACGATGTAGTCACCACAGAAAAGGGGTACGATTTTTTTGAGGCTTTTATAAATAAAACTTGGCAAAAAGATCGTCAAAGTTATCAGAGCAGATTTTGGATGATTAGCATAGACAACCATCATATACATATTCGTTATGTGGGTTGCCGGTCAAGCCGTACAATACAATACTCATTGTAAATTTTTAAGAATCGAAAATTACGAATATCTCGGGAAGGACGAAAAATTTGGAAAATCGGTAACGACAACTTTTCCGATTTAAGTTCCGACTATCGATATTCTGAGTTTCATCGCGAAAAGCAATCGGGAAGTATCGACAGAACTTTTTCTTGGCGTAACTTTTAGCACATTAAAGTTATATGAAGAAAAAAGACAATGCTTTATATAGCAATTTTGAACGAATTATTTTCAGTTCTCCAGTAGCTACGTGGGATTGTCGGCGGTTGGCATGCAGAAGGTCTTCGGTTCGATTCCTGCTCTCGGCGGTGTTTTTTTCCTTTCTAGTCTGTTAATATTAATATATGTCGTTCTATTCGTTACAGTGCTTACGTCATCTTCTATCGATCATTTATCCTTCGTCCTTCAAGACTAATCGATAAGTTTCGATGGACGTGGGTGATAAATGATCGATAAAGCTACGGCAATTTGTTTTGTTCTTTTTCCTATATGAATTCTATTAATAATTTTAGAAAAATTTAAATCGGAAAATTATGGTATCAATTTTTTGATTTCCCAAAATGGGAAAGCGAGGTGTTAATCGCGTTAAATTTTCGAGATAAAAACCAAATTTTGATTTTATAAATTTCATTTTTTGGATGCGGCGCCGCATCAAAAAAAGCTTTATCGATCATTTATCACCCACGTCCATCGAAACTTATCGATTAGTCTTGAAGGACGAAGGATAAATGATCGATAGAAGATGACGTAAGCACTGTAACGAATAGAACGACATATATTAATATTAACAGACTAGAAAGGAAAAAAACACCGCCAAGAGCAGGAATCGAACCGAAGACCTTCTGCATGCTGACCGCCGACAATCCCACGTAGCTACTGGAGAACTGAAAATAATTCGTTCAAAATTGCTATATAAAGCATTGCCTTCTTTCTTCATATAACTTCAATGTGCTAAAAGTTACGCCAAGAAAAAGTTCCCATCGAGACTTCCCGATTGCTTTTCGCGATGAAACTCAGAGTATCGATAGTCGGAAGTAAAAACGGAAAAGTTGTCGTTACCGATTTTCAAATTTTTTCGTCCTTCTCGAGATATTCGTAATTTTCGATTCTTAAAAATTTACAATGAGTATTGTATTGTACGGCTTGACCGGCAACCCACATAACGAATATGTATATGATGGTTGTCTATGCTAATCATTCAAAATCTGCTCTGACAACTTTTGCAATCTTTTTGCCAAGTTTTATTTATAAAAGCCCCAAAGAAATCGTAACCTTTTTCTGTGGTGACTCCATCGAAATCGACGAATCGATAATTAAGTCAGCCTCAGATTTTGATGCGGTTTTGATGCGGCGCCACATCAAAAAAAATTAAAAATGCTAAACCAAAATTTGGGGATCGGCTGGAAATTGATCCACGATTCAAACCTTGCTTCCCCAAACGTGCAAATTGGAAAACTTACAACCAAATTTTCCAACAATATTAAGATATTCATATTAATGCATACAATGATAAAATTAATTTCCATAATGAGACAAAAGAAAAAGGTTAGTTCAATCCATCGACCGTTCAAATCATGAATGACTTGAACGTTCGAAGGATCGAATTAAAGCGAAGGATAACGGGAAAATTTATATGAACATAAATATATGATAATTCAAGCTGTATTACAAACAGAAATAGATTAACATTAGAAAAACATCCTGGTCAGGTACTGGAATCGAACTGAGGTCCACCGTTTGGCTGCCGACATCTCTACCACCAAGGCTATAAGTGAATATATATGAAAGTCATTAAATCTCCAATATAAATTAATTTCTCCCCTGATAAATCCCACATGTCAATGTATTTAATCTCAATACGAGTTCGAAATTGCAACAGGAAAAATTTCGATCGAGACTTTCGATATAACTTAAAATATAGATAAGTGAGACTAAAATCGAAAAGTTGTTGGTGATTTTTAAAAATTTCGTCCTTTCTAAGATAGGATATTCTTTTATTTTCGATATTTAGCAGTTCACAGCTATTATTTTTATAGGCAACCCAAATAACTAATATGCATACTGTGGTTGCCTATGTTAATTAATAAATACGTTTTTTGGAGGTCCACAATTACGAAAAACTTGGAAATAACGAACTTTTCCGTTCTTACTTTCGACCATCTTTTTGCTGGGGGTCATTACAAAAAGCCACAAAAGCTTCGCCACTTTTATTCTGCAACGATCGCATCAAAATCCACGATCGTCGATATTAAAAATCCTATAAATTGAAAATCTTTCTCTTTCGTAGGAAATGTATTAGGAAATAATTAAAAGAGTAAAATTTAATTAATTTTTATTTAATTAATAAGAACCTTCCAAGTTAACAGTACACTTAACAATATAGCAATGCGATAAAATATTCAGATTTTATACAGCACATAAATAATATTAACGAACATAAAAAATTCTTTGTAACTATAAAAGTTTATTTTTAAGGAAATTTATGAAGTTTTATATTTAACAATTGGTATCATCTCGTTTTTTACTTAACATAACGTTTACAATTATCGGTACACAAAAAAAAAAAAAAAATGTTAGTAAAATATTGGATTAAAAATTTAAATAAAAATATCATAACAAAACTTTCAATAACTAAAACTGTTTAAATTATTATTTGTCGAAATCTAATTATCTGTATCTCTATGAACTTGATTAATAATCACGTATAATTATTAAAAATAACACATTATCTTAAAAATTAATCGATAATTATTTTATATCACAATAATCAAATTTTAAAGTGTTCAATTTAAGTTTATTTTTCCCTGAAGGTGTTATATATTCAGTGAAAATGGATTTACAATCAAAAATTTTTATATTCTTTTTGATTGCATTTGCATCGTCTAAAAGGTATTTATCAAAAAATGCAACTAAAAATTTTTTTTGTCTCTCATTCAGTTGATTTAGTATTAAAAACCCAAGAAGCATCACCGATATCAACATTAACAAAGAAACGGATTTCGTTCTTCGGCACGCCGACAAATATATAAAGAACCACGACTTCGATCCATATCCGATTCCAACTCAAAAATTCAACTTTTCTCATGTAAATGTCTTTAATTTTACAAAAAAAAAAAAAAATATTGAAATATTTCTTTTAGGGATATATTGAGCTGATGACCGGATCTTTGGAAGGTATTTCGACATTGGTCCGATCAGACGATGCTTATTTGCATGAAACCTCCACCACCGTCACATTACCGCTCAAATTCAAAAATTTATCTGTAAAAATTTGCATCTACTCATCCTAAACTTACCTGCAATTTCAATTCTTACTTTTAGATAACATCTGACTATAACATCCATATCATTATTAAAGATAACGTGGGCTCTTGGAGTGCAAAAGTTCAGGATTTAGACTTCAACCTAGATGTTTCCTATAATCAAGCAGCGAAGAATATCACATTTAATTCGATAGTAATCGATAAAATTGGGTACGAAAAAAACTTTTGTAAACATTATAACTGTTGACTAATTTTCTTTGAATTTCTTAGTAACTTTACACCTTCAATTTCCGGCGCATTCAGTCAAGAAATTGTCAAAGAAATTCATAAAATTTTAAAAGATCACACATACAATCAAATCGTTGGAGCCATCAACGATATTATCGCCCATAAGGCGGTACCATGGATTAATCAACATTTACCAAATCATTTTTGACCCTTTGATTAGAAATAAGTTATGATTATCTATATCTATATATAATAAAACTGTAGAAGATTTTTCTCTGTTTTTTGTTGTGCCTCTTTCACGCAAAAACTACAGAACGGCTTTTGATGAAACTTGTTTTGTTATATAGCTAGTAGTCCTCGATAACATAATGGCTATAATTTATACATAATTTAGTAGAGGAAAGTCGGGAAATTCAAAGATTTGTAATGTGATGTCGTAACAAACATATTTTTGTGCACTTACATTGCAAACGCTGGCTAAACCTTACGAGATAGATCAAACTTATATGCGGTGAAATTGTGTATCCTAAAAAGGTTGATAAAAAAGTCCGCGACGGTATATGTCTATCTCCTGAGGATAACCCACAGGAACCATTTTTATCTTTTACAAATGACAAAAAAATTATGTTAGCATAGCGGCTGGCTATTATACGACGTACGTATTGCCTGTTTTATTGGTTTCTCCTTCTATCTACACTAATATATAAAATTGACGAGTTTGTTTGTTTGGTTAAACGCACTAATCTCAGGAACCACTGGTTCGAATTGAAAAATTCTTTTTTTGTTGGATAGCCTAATTATCGACGAAGGCTTTAGGCTATACAACATTACGCTACAACCAATAGCAGCAGAGCATCAATGGAAAATGTTGCACAAACCAGGAAAATTGTTTCCTTTTGAGAGCGTTCGTGGCATGCCCTACGTAAACGGTTAAAGTTATGCAAAAATCATGAGCAGCAAAATTGTTCCTCTTTAAAAGTTCTACAAAAAAGTCCCCAACGACATATGTCTATCTTTTAAGGTTAGCCCGCTATAACCTTTTTAATGGTTATTAATTGTTAAAAAGTAATTCATTATTAGCGAAATTGTTTTTAGAAACATATTATTAATTCTTACCCAAATAAATATGGTTTTTAATAAAATTTGGTGTGATAACAAATGACAATCTAAGTCATTTAATAGAAAACTTTTTAATACGGGAAAATTTTTCATTTCAATGGGAAAATAGAAAAACTGGTTCAAAGAAAAATCATGCTGAAACTAAACGTTGTTAGCTGATTATAATGTATTAATAGTAATAACTCATAATGTCCTCAAAGCAAAAAATAATTTTCTTATCCTACTCTTTTTAGTCTTATTTTTATCCAGGAAAAATGTGCGGTTCCCGTAGGGTAGATATTTTTTTTATTTTTCACAGAGCAAAAGATTATCATTATTTCTTACAATATGATGGTTAATTAAGAGTCAGAAAATAAATATAGGCTATCATTAATGTCAAAATATAGCACGGTTCCCGTAAGATTGGATAAGAATTGTACCCTTCAGGAACTGAGTATTTAAAACGAATTTTGTAAAAGTGATGAATAAGCGTTTTAACGAATTTTCCTCAAGAAAGATTGGTCTACCTTTTATCTAGGAAAAATATACGGGCCCCGTGGAATAGATACGTTTTTCCATAGAGCAAAAAATCGACATAATTGTACTCTTCCCGTGGGATAACAAGACAATTGTGTCTTACAAGAACCGGGTATTTAAAAGAAGTTTCGTTCAAGTTCGTGATATAGAGTTCTAGCGCATTATCCTCAAGAAGGCCTGATCTCTTTTTTATCTAGGAAAAATGTACTACTCCCGTGCGATAGAAATGTTTTTGTTTTTCTCAGACCAAAAGATTGACATGATTTTTTACAATAGGGTAGTTGAGAGATCAGAGAATAATATAGACTATTTCTTATGTTAGAATAATGCACGATTCTCAAAAGATAGCATAACAATTGTATTTATCCTACAAGAATCGTATTTTTAAAAAAGCTTTCGTTAAGGTTCGTGAAATAGCGTTTCAACACAGTTACTCCAAAAATGTTGAAATAAAAATGACAATTTTTACTAAAATATATGATTTTTAATTTAACATCCGATAACATTGATAAATTAATAATGAAAATTTTTGAAACATTGAAACTTCTTTCATTGTTAATTTTTGAATGTCTATAATTTTTATAATTTTTAGAAATAACCGTGTTAAATTATATTTAAACAGTAAATAATAACTACAATTACTCAACTTTTTGAACTATTGAAAACTTTAAACTTCGCGAAAAATTAAGTTAAATATATAATACATCCCGCTTCTGAGGTTCTACGGTTTCTATTATTCAAGCAGAATAATTTAGATACGTCCAGCGAAGCGGGCGGAGACCAGCTAGTATCATATAAAAATGTTATGTTGGTCTTTATTCTGTACCAACTGAGCTCAAATTTTGATACAATATACAATCGGGCTCCAAAATGGTTTTTATCTATATTTCGCGTCAGTAATATATCGTGAAAAACACGTGAATCCCATAGGACAGCATAACAATTGTATCCTACAGGAACCGTGCATTTAAAAAAAGTTTCGTTAACGTTCGCGAAATAGCATTTTAACACATTTTCCACAAGAAAGCCTGACCAAGTTTACACAGTAGCGAAAGAAATTCTCAACGAAGTTTAAATTAAATAATTGACAAAATTTTACTGAAAAATAAATGAAAATTTCAATTTAACACCCGATAAAGTTAATAATGAAATTTTTTTAAATATTTGAATTTCTGTATTGTTCATTGTCGAAGAAATATTTTTATCCTTTTTATCCCTTTTTGTCCTTAAGAGTTGACATTTTTTGCTTTTAAATGTAATAACAAAACTAAGTGGATTATTCTTTTCAACAGAAAAAAAATTATCAAAATTCGGTTAAATGTCACTATTTCATCCCTTATTTCCTTCCTTAAGAGGTGGATTTTTTTCTTCAAATTGAAATGTGATCAATTTAAAGGTACGTTGTACGTAATAGAAACAAAGTTATCAAAATCGGGTTAGCCAGAAAAAAATTATAAAATTATTTCATCTCTAATTTTTAACTCCTTATGAGTTTTTTTTTATAAAAAATGGATATTTAAAATTGTGTTCTACAAATAAAAAAAGAATTATCAAAATCGAGCTATCCAATAAGAAGTTAATATTTCATCCCTTAGTTTTCAACCCCTTAGAAGTGAAAGATTTCCCTCAAATTAAAACTGGACCCCACAAAAAGCACCAGCTTTCAAATAAAAAAAGAATTATCAAAATCGAGCTATCAAATAAGAAGTTAGAATTTCATCCCTTAGTTTTCAACCCTTTAGAAGTGAAAGATGTTCCTCAAATTAAAATGGGAACACGCGAGAAGCACTAGCTTTCAAATAAAAAAAGAATTATCAAAATCGAGCTATCAAATAAGAAGTTAGAATTTCATCCCTTAGTTTTCAACCCTTTAGAAGTGAAAGATGTTCCTCAAATTAAAATGGGAACACGCGAGAAGCACTAGCTTTCAAATAAAAAAAGAATTATCGAAATCGAGCTATCCAATAAGAAGTTAGTATTTCATCCCTTAGTTTTCAACCCCTTAAAAGTGAAAGATATCCTTCAAATTAAAATGGGACCATTTGGAAAGCACCAGATTTCAAATAAATAAAAAAATCATCAAAATCGCCTTACCCAGTCGGAAATGCTGAGGTAACAAACATAAATAAATAAATAAAAAATACAGTCGAATTGAGAACCTCCTCTTTTTTTTGAAGTCGGTTAAAAAACGGTAAACGTATTAAAATAATAAACTAAATTTTTTAAACATTTACAATTACTGAACGGAACGAATTTTAATGAAGTTTTGTTAAAGATACCTCAGATCTTAACATATTATTGAATATCATCTATTCTAAAAAAGGACGGTTCCTGTAGGATACCTCCTAAACGTTTCTACTAAAACAGCTGAAATGTTTTAAATGGCATTTGACAAAATCTTATAGAACCTGTAAGATAGCTAATATCTCTTCCTAGAAAAGTAGTTTTAAGGATTTTGTTGAACTTACCTAGGATCTAAAGTTTGGAAGTATCTATCATCTTTTTAAGTCAAAATATTATAGATTAATTTTTATATATCACTATGAAGGAATCTATTAATCAATCAATTACATTTAGATACTCTTAGCAAAGCGAGCGGGTATCAACTTTATCAAATTTTGATTTTAAGTTCAAATCACAATCATTTTTACACCGGCTAGGGGTATAACGTTTTCATCTTTATTCCTATGTAATAATTTCTCTGTACTGAATAGTTTATTAGAATATAATTTAACATTAACTTAGCCACAGCGACGCATTCCCGGGTCTGCTAGTAAAAAATAAAACAATTTTTTTTTGTAGTTAAGTTTTTTCTTTATTCGAATGGAAATGTCGTGCAAAAGTTTCACCGACAATAATCGGAAAAACTAAACTTGCCTCGGCATAGACTTTCACAGGACTAGCATTGACTCGAATCTTGCCCCACGAAACAGCTTCATCAGGATTCGCTCCGCTATCACTACCATCAAATTCGCTCCCCGTATTAACAAAAACCGCGAAATCCGCTCCGTTTCTCATCAAATTCGCGTTACAAATATGATGTTTCACGACTCCACCACCCAAAATAATCATTCCCGTGTTGATCGCCTTCATGGCGATCGAATTCAATCGTCGCAAATCCGACAAAATATCAATGATCAAACCCGGTTTTCGATACGAATGAAAGAACATCATATCCCCTAAACTGCCGTCGGTTAGTGCTGGACAGAACACAGGGATTTTATTTTTCGCAGCCCAATAATAAATGGATGTTGGGTCGTTGATTTTTTCACCCAATCGTGTGATTAGTTTCGATGGAGTCCATATTAAATTCTTTGAGTTTTGCTCATCGAGCATTTCATCGAGAATTGGGACAATCCAATCTTCGAATTTACAATAGTTATCGTTCGGTACTAATAAATTACCGATTCGATTCAACCCTTTTTCTCGTAGGTCTTTGCCTTTTAAATTAAAATCGCCGAGATATGTCGGAGCCAGACATTTGATGAAATCTTCTTCGACTCCACCAGCGGTTGTTACGATACAATCAACATAATTGTGCTCGACTAGGAATCTGAGAGTTTCCCGAAGCCCAGCAGAGACTAAGTTCGAGGTGTATCCCAGAAAAATTGTACAATTTTTCTTACGTCGAATAAATTCGTCCTCTTCGAAATTGATATTTTCCTCGTGGACGATTGGAAGTTCGCGACTTGCTAACATACGATTGATTTCCTGGACGGCTTTTGCTAGATTGGTCGCCTGAAAGCCGGTGTTGAGATAAGTCTTGAAAAGTTCCGCGTAGTTGATACCCTGGTTCCAATCATAGCCTTGGATCGTTGGATTTGTGCCACTTAACGACGAACTAGGAACGAACACTGCATTTTTTGCGTCCAAAACATTATCCTTGGCTATATTTGGTTCCATTTTATTGACTAGAATTAAGGAACAGAACCTAAAGATTACGAGTAAAAAATAAACCAACCCTTAAAGATTTTAAAAATAACCGGAAAGAAGTTAGCGTAGAACTTTTTATTTTTTTATTAAGCTATATGTCAAAAAATTGCTCCTTCAAAACTGCATTTGTTCCAGGTGTAAAGTTAACAGTTAATTAGTTATTTAATTTTTTTAAAACCAAGTAAATAATCTTTGCTTAAAGTTTTTTCTTTAAAAAAAATTGCTCCTCGAATGCTCTTTCCAGGTCCACAATTGCTCCAAGTGTAAAGTTAACCGTTAATTAGTTATTCAATTTTTAAGAAATTAGACATAACCTCAACAATTAGAATGGCTATTAAATTTCAAATTACTAACTTTTTATTAAATTTTTTTCTTTCAAAAAATTTCTCATCAAATTTTCTTTTCAGATCCACAATTGCTCCAGATGTAAAGTTAACTGTTAATTAATTATTCAATTTTTAAGAAATTAGACATAACCTCAATAATTAAAATTGCTATTAAAATCCAAGTAATTAACTTTTTATTAAAGTTTTTCCGTTCAAAAAATAACTCCATAAATGCTCTTTTTAGATCCGCAATTGCTCCAGGTGTAAAGTTAACCGTTAATTAGTTATTCAATTTTTAAAAAATTTGACATAACCTCAACAATTTAATTTGCTATAAAATCCAAACTAATATCATTATTAAGTTTTCTTTTTCAAAAAATTGCTGCTTAAATTTTTTTTTGAAATAAACAATTGCTCCAGGTATAGCTACAATTAATAGGTAAATTGAAAATCAATTTTTAAAAATTGAATAACTAATTAACGGTTTAACTTTACACCTGGATCAATTTCTTTGCTTAAAGTTTTTCTTAAAAAAATTGCTCCTCGAATGCTCTTTTCGGATCCACAATTGCTCCAAGTGTAAAGTTAACCGTTTATTAGTTATTCAATTTTTAAGAAATTAGACATAACCTCAACAGTTAAAATGGCTATTAAATTCCAAATTACTAACTTTTTATTAAATTTTTTTCTTTGAAATAATTGCTCCTCAAATTTTATTTTCAGATCCACAATTACTCCAGATGTCAAGTTAACCGTTAATTAGTTCTTCAAATTTTTTAAACGTTACACATAACCTAAACAATTAAAATTGCTATTTAAATCCGAATAACTAACTTTTTATTAAAGCTTTTCCGTTCAAAAAATTACTCCATAAATGCTCTTTCTAGATCCACAATTGCTCCAGGTGTAAAGTTAACCGTTAATTAGTTATTTAATTTTTAAAAAACCAAGTAAATAATCTTTGCTTAGTTTTTTCTTAAAAAAAAATGCTCCTCGAATGCTCTTTCCAGATCCACAATTGCTCCAAGTGTAAAGTAAACCGTTAATTAATTATTCAATTTTTAAGAAATTAGACATAACCTCAACAATTAGAATGGCTATTAAATTTCAAATTACTAACTTTTTATTAAATTTTTTTCTTTAAAAAATTGCTCCTTTAATTTTCTTTCCAAATCCATAATTGCTCCAGATGTAAAGTTAATTGTTAATTAGTAATTCAATTTTTAAATTTTTACTCATAACCTAAGTCCTAAACAATTAAAATTGCTATTACAATCCTAGTAACTAACTTTTTATTAAAGTTTTCCGTTCAAAAAATAACTCCATAAATGTTCTTTCCAGATCCACAATTGCTCCAGGTGTAAAGTTAACAGTTAATTAGTTATTCAATTTTTTTTTAATTTGACATAACCTCCACAATTAAATTCGCTACAAAATCCAAATTAATATTATTTTTAATGTTTTCTTTTTCAAAAGATTGCTGCTTAAATGCTCTTTTCAAATCCACAATTGCTCCAGGTAAAGCTATAACTAATAGGTAAATAGATAATCAATTTTTAAAAATTGAATAACTTATTAACGGTTAACTTTACACCTGGAGCAATTGTGGTTCTAGAAAGAGCATTTATGAAGTAATTTTTTGAACGGAAAAGCTTTTAAAAAGTTAGTAACTTGGATTTTAAAAGCAATTTTAATTGTTTGGGTTATGTGTAATTTTTTAAAATTTGAATAATTAATTAACAGTTAACTTAACACCTGGAGCAATTTTTTGAAAGAAAAAAATTTAATAAATAGTTAATATTTTGGAATTAAACAGCCATTTTTATTATTGAGGTTATGTCTAATTTCTTAAAAATTGAATAACTAATTAACGGTTAATCAAATACCTGGAGCAATTGTGGATTCGGAAAGAGCATTCGAGGAGCAATTTTCAAACGAAAAAACTTTAAGCAAAGATTAGTAATTTGGATTTTATAGCGATTTTAATTGTTGAGTTTTTAGTTTTTTAAATATTGAATAACTAATTAACGGTTAATTTGACACCTGGAGCAAATGCAGATTCTGAAGGAGCATTTGAGGAGCAAGTTTTTGGCATATAGTTTAATAAAAAAATAAAAGTTCTACGCTTACTTCTTTCCGGTTTAAAAATACCTCTTAAATAAATTGAGCTTAATTTATAAGCTCTTCCAGCGATGTGTTAGTCTCCACAAAATCTTCAAACCAGGTAAAATTTTTAATTTGGACAGTAACAAATTAATGTTTAAGGATTAAATAGAAGAAAAACGTTCATTAATTACTTTTATTATTTCATTTTCGGATAATTGAGAAATTTCTCACGTGCATAAACAGTTCAAACAATTCGTTTAACTGTCAAAGTAACGTCAAATTTGTATCTTGTCTAGAAATTACGAACTGTTGTGTTCCGTCAGGAATTTTTAATAGACTTCCAATACTTTCATAGACTTATACAACTAAAGTTAACCTATAAAAATGTTTGACAACAAAACGTAAATTTTTCTCTTTAAACTTGGTTTTAGTTGAAATTTAAGATTAAAATCATAATTTGCAACCTTAATTTCCCCTATTTCATATTTTATTAGGGACATAAGATGCTACATGTGCCAGGATGTTCAGTCGTCGGGAAGATTTGATTCGCAAAACCGGCGAAGACGGAATCGGAAGATTCGAGTACTTAGAACAGTTACTGAAGGAATTTAATGAGACCAAATCACTCGGTTTATAATTTATCATTTGAGTTTTTGGGTCAGTTTATGATGTAATTTATTTTATAGAAGCCAAACACCAGGTGCTAGCCAACTTCGCAAACTTTGCCTACGATCCAATCAACTACGATTTTTTTCGACGACTAAGGATAATAGATCTATTTTTAGAGCAACTCGCCGAGACTGACTTAGATATCGTCCATTTCTCCATAGCTGGATTGTGTAATTGTTGTTTGGGTATTGAAAATTCAAATATCAATTGCAATTTTATTAAGGCAATTTTCTTTGTAGATCCTAAAAATTATGAGTATATCATTCGTAGAAGTGGGATTAGATATATATTGCCTTTGTTGAAATCGAACCACGAGGAAATTTTGTTAAATACACTAACTACGTTGATGTATTTGATAACTCCGGAGACTGAAGCTCAAATCGTTAACCAAGAGAATTTAGAAGTTATACGAAGGCTTCATACCTCAGAAAATCAACGAATTAAGAATTTAACATCGATTTTCTTATCAGACTATTTTAAACAACCCGTGGTAATCGTGGAAAATGTTTAGGACAATCGTAAGAAGGTACAGTTGGAAAGTTGGTGATAAAGTGAAAATTTCACGTAAAATCTCTGAGGAGGACATCGTCCAGTTTGGACAGTTAAGTGGAGATCTTAATCCGATACATTTCACGGAAAAAATTGTGCATGGAGCCTTTTTAAATGGCCTGGTTTCGAGTGTTATTGGCACTCGACTCCCAGGACCGGGAACGTTAGTAATTTCGCAAACTTTAAACTTTCCACGTAAATGTTATGTCGGAGAAACGGTCGATGTGGTTGTGGAACTATTGGAAAAACGAAAAATTACGAAAGTTTCTTATAAATGTTTCGTAAATGAAACGATTGTAATGCACGGCGAGGCTCGATTAATTTCCAATGAGAACGTCGTGTAAATTTTTTATCAAGAAATTTGTAAATTTGATGACAAATCACTTAATTTAACTAATTAGAATAAGCTGATGTATTTTTTGTTGACTCAATAAAATAAATTTTCAAAAGAATTTTCTTGCTTAATTAGTTCAGTTATCTCTCCATGTTGTCGACCATGTATATATAAATAAAGAAAATAATTTTCAACTAAGCGTATTTTTAATTTAGTAATAAGGTTGCTGAGTTGGTCTTTTATTATTTGTAACACGGAAACTTTAGTCAAGGCTTGATTTTTATTTTAAACTTCGTTCAGTTTATTGTTGGTATTGCAAGTATTTGGACGATTGGTAAGATTTTCTTTTTTAATTTTTTTTTTAAAAATTTTTTTTTTTTGAAAAATTTTTTTTTAAGTATTTACCATTTTAAATGTTTAGATAAAATGAGGGCTTTACACGTTTTTAATTTGGTGTTGATCTTTGCATCGGTAATCTACATGGTTATTTCGGGAGAGATTAAGGCTGTAAATGACGTCGAGACTGTGGGAGGTGCGCCTGCAGGACCCACACCATGCACCTGTGGCATTTTCCTCTCAGGCCAATTTGTCAAGGGATCTCCGGAGCCTCCCAAAGGAAATCCGGCTTTGCTTCAAGAACAAGACATTCCATTACCGTGCACAAATTTAGGCTTGAAACAATGCACCAATAAATGTCTTGATATTGTAAGTTGAAACATTTAATTTCATAAAAAAGGGATCATTACTATATTTTTTTTTCAAATTAGATCGTAAAGCATTTGCCGAACAGTCCATCGATTTTGTGTGCCTCGATCGATCGAGATTGTCACAAAGAGCGTGCCTACTTGTTCGTGAAGAACTGCAACAATACGTGGGTCAACTCCAACTTGTCGGCAGGACGGGAATATTGTTGCAAAGACGGCATGCCCTACAAATGTCCCTTGATCTAATCTTTATGATGATTCACTTCGATTCACACAACCACCGAGAAAAACCTTTTTTATACTTGTATTAATACCAGTAAGTTCTTTTTGTATTCGATTTGCTATTAAAAATATTTTTAACAATATACACTATTGAAACGTTTGCATTTGTGTTATTTTTTTTACCCAATTTTCCATCACATTTTTCAATCACCAATTGTTATTATTCTAGCAAAATTACTTTTAATGTTTAATAAATAATTTTTAATATTTTTATATCTAATTAAAAAAAAATTATTGTTAACCATAATCATATGAAGTATTATTTTATACAATCAATTATTAACTATTACAAAATTAGATGTTAATCTTAAAACTTGCCTGATGAAGTCGAAATAAAGTCGACGAAAATGTGCAATTTTTTAAAACACAACGTCGTTAATTATTTAAATATTGTCCCAATACCCAAGATTTGTAATATATATAATTCTACCAAAATCTTTGCTGACCTTTGGAAGACCATATGTTTCCTTCTTTACCATAATTACGAATTTTTCAGGATAGCTTAGGTATTCTTAGAGCAGAGAGGCTTTTGATATAAAATAAAAAAATGTTTAAAGAAATTTTAAAACCACATATTTATAGTAAGTAGGTAAAGTGTAAACCAATGTAATTCCCCTGGATAAGATTTTTGTTCACCTTTTTCATAAGAAAAACAAATCATTTACGAGAAATTGTTGATTTATATTGGACTTAAAATAAAAAATCTTAGTTTAGAATGAAGAACAAGTTTTGGAAGGTTAAATAAAAAATACAAGATAAACTCATTCGAACCAAATAAAAACTCCCCTAAACCCCTTGCGACCAAAGCAAGTTAATATCTCTACGAAATTAATTTACAAATTCCCATCTTCATCCGAAGAATATCTTTTCCTATACCTCCATGGAGGAAAAAAACCGCCATCTTCCTAGATTTACATGAATACCCGAAAGAAGGAACCCCGCAGGAAGTGTTTAAACAGCTCTTCCATGAAATAAAAAACAAAGGCCCCTACGATCAAATGGGTCAATATTTGGACAAGACCAAGAATGCGCTGTAACCGACGAATATAAAATAATCACGGGCCAATATTTTCCGCACGACCTCTACATATTTTCATAAGAAGCCCACGCAAATGAATTGAACTAGCCCTCTTCTAGGCGAGCCACGAAAATTAAAATACCCTGTCTCAAATCCATTGAACCCCCTAATTCTTTTCCCAACCAAAGATATCTAATATCAAAGCCAACATCGCCTCCCAGGAGGAATCAGGGAAAATTATTAACCTAATATGGATTTCTTCATACGTTGGCATAAAGGGCAATGAAAGGGCCGATAAGGAAGCCAAAAACGCAACCAAAATATCTATAGTGGCCCAAACACTTGGGTCACTCGAGGACTTCAAAAAGCACCTCAGCCAAAGGATCAGGATGACTCCATCAGAAAATATCGACAATGACTAAACCCCCCATTGAAGTCATCCCCCGATCAACCCAGGTCATATCGCTTGAGAAGAACTAGAACACACAAAATTAACTCAATCATACCTTCTGAAAAGGACCACCAAAGTGCATGAAATGCCCACTCAATCCCCACTCACCGCTAAACACTTATTCGAGTGTGACCTCCTAAAAGGATTGAGGGAGGAGACGAGTACGTCACACTTCATCCAGGAGGCGAAGGGAGACCCAGGACAGTGGAACAACACTCGCTGTTTTCTCTAGAGCAGTGATGGCGAACCTTTTTGAGAAGTGGGTCAAATTTTGTTTTTTTTGTTAATACTAGCCCGTGGGTCACTTAGTCAGTGGTGTCACTTTGAAAGAGGGGGGGAGGTAAAATGGTACCAATAATTTGCACTGATACGATAGAAAATCAGTTAGCCAACGGCAACCTGGATTTTTTTTATTAATTTCACATTTATACTTTAATTTTTTAATATTTAGATATTTTATAATTTATAATAGGTTCATCGGGTCATAGGTTCGCCACCACTGCTCTAGAGGCTAGAAATTCAGAAAAAAACTAACCCATATCAATCACCACTGGGCTAATGACCATATTGTAGTTAAAGCACGTTAAAATGCAAAAAAAAATAAATAAAAAACGACTTATATGAAAAAATGTAATTCCCCTGGAATTGTCCTGCACTTTATCAGAGAATCAAAACAGGAAATATTTGAATGATTTTGAGAAGAAAATTGAGGTTTAACGAAGGGCAAAGCGGTTTAGATGTTTGTGTGATGTCAATGAGTAGTTCCTAGGGAGAATTGGGAACAGATTAAAAATCGTTTTTTTAATCTGTTCTTCTTTTTAATGTTTATAAAATGTGTTATTTTTGAGGATTTATTTATTTTTTTAAGGAACTAGTCATTATAAGTTATTTTTTTGTTCGTTTGGAAGGATAGCAGGTTTTATTTGAGACAGAAGCAAGATTTTCCTTTTTTATTACCTCGCGTGAGATACCTCACCTGGTCTAAACACATACCCCATTAGCGCAGCCATAGTATTACTTTTTAAGAGGGGGTGGTGGTTATTACGAGGAGATTCCCAATTGTCCCTGAATGGAAAGTTGACAATTTACAAGTTCATACTGAGCTATGGGAGACTACCAGTAAAAGTTTTTTAGATTATCGTTTAACGTAGGCAACCCTTCTTACATACTTGTAACACTAATCGCCTATATATTAGCCATTCGCTCTATTACAAAGGATCAAAATTGGGGTTGTTTTTTTCAATTAACCCGAAACTTCTTTAACTTTTTAATTTGAAAAATAAAATTTAATATTATTGCTTCTTTTATCTGCAAAAATTTCAATGATTTGAATGACATTGAGGATGTATCAAGCGACTTAAGACAACTCATTGCCAGGATTTTCATTGGGAAAATTTGGTAATTATGACACATTTTATAATAATATGAACGTTTGGCGTGCCCCAATCGAGATGAAATGAGGGGCCATGTTTGAATCGGTCCTAGTCGGATGAAATGAGGCGAAATTCCCACATATTGTATGTATATGCAGTGAGAGGGATTGGGGGCGCGATTGGAATCGCTGAGTTTTCACGAGAGCTGAAATGATTTGTGTCGTGGAAGCGGGGCACCACACGGGCGCGTAGCGACGCTCCACACACACACACACACACACATATACACATGCATCCACCTGACCCTGACTCGTGGGCCCGTGGAAGAATGGTGATTGTGCAATAACATGAGAGTAGAAGGAGCGCCTCACAAAACCGCCTCGATTCAAATATTATATCCATACATACACACAAATAACTGCTTTCAACAGGGAAATTGAAACATGTCTGTATGTGTGTATGTGTGTGTGTGTGTGTGTGAAGGAGGAAGTAGAGATCGTTCTATGTAGTTTCTCAAGTGTATTACATTATAGTTGTAGGAATTGTGAGCACATCAAGAAATGAGAATAATTTTCTCAGCGTGTTGGCTTATAAATACACAAATGTACGTGGTCTTCTCTCGCTCGCATCGCTCACACATCCATCTCAACTATCGCTAACAAACCAACAAATGCATTTCAACGAACAGCTCACCGTGCTAATGTTCTGTATGCATGTGTGTGTGTGTGTGTGTATTCATTTACAACATGCTATATAAAATCCATTCTCTCCACCTATTCGATTGCATAAAGTTTTTACATCATTTTTTTATGATTCAGCACAATTTGAAGGAAACTGTTAACAGTTAACTGTTGTTGTTTTTTTTTTCTTTTTATTATTTTATTTCGTGAGACTGATGATTCGAAAACGAGCAAAATCTTTTTCCATCTTTTAGAACTAACACGTCACAAACAGGGTTTTCCAATGAGGCCACAAACAGGAAAATTGGTTTCAAAGAACAATAACAAGTGGCTAATAATGGGGGGTTTTACCAATTATTTCCTCAGTAACATCTGTTTAATTACTTGAACAATCATTTTCAAGACTAACTAGCACTGAATTGAGTTGATGAAAAAAAAATTTAATGTAATTCCCCTGTCAAATTTAATTTTTAACAGTTTTTAAGTCTAAATATAAAACACTACTGGGACTAGTGCTTAAATGTGATTGTCAATGGATTGAATGCACTTATTGCAACTCTATGCAGATTGTGCAGTTTATTTGAAAATAAAAAAAAAAATCTAAAAGACTAGCTAATACCTGCTTGCTTCGCGGAGTGTATCTAAATTTAACTGATTAATGAAAAGATTCCGTACGTTCATAGCAAAATATAAAAATAAATCTATTTTGACAGAAAAAAAATTATAGATACTTTCAGACTTTAGATCCAAAAAAAGTTCATCAAAATTCGTAAAACTACTTTTCAAGAAAGAGATGTTAGCTGTCTCACATCAGCTTCTATACGATTTTTAATAAAAAAGTAACTGTATTCCTTCCTTTAGGACTTGAAAATCGTTCATACCAAATGTCATTTAAAACCGTACAGCTATTTTAAGGGGCATCCATTAATTGGGCGAGGTGTTTTTGCAATTTTTAAAATCCCCTCCCCTCCTCTATGGTAAGATGTCATGAGATTTGGCATATATCATTCCCCCAACCCGTAATCTAATGTGATATTTTTCAAAACAAAAAAATACGTGATATTTGCGAGACCTTCCCTTTCCCCAAAATAAGATTAGATGAGATTCGGCTCGACACCATCGGCCCCTGAACGCTTCACGTAATTAATGGATGTTCCCTTAAAAGAATAGATTAGTAGCTATCCTACCGGATCTTTAACAAAACTTCATTAAAATTCGTTTCGTTAAGTAATTGTTCATTTTTTGAAATTTTTAGTTTATTATTTCAATACGTTTATTTCTAATTAATATCTTCAACAATGAACAATGAAAAAATTCAAATATTTTAAACAATTTCATTATTAATTTTATCGAGTGTTAAATTGAAATTCATATTTATTTTCCAGTAAAAATTGTCAACTTTTAAATTTCAACTTTGTAGAGATTTCTTTCGTTTTTGTGTAAAATTGGAAGAAAATGCGTCAAAATTCTATTTCACGAACATTACCGAAACTTTTTAAATGTACGGTTCCTGTAGGATATAATTATTTTGCCATCTAATGTTAAACTGTCTATGCATTATTCTAGCCTTAAAAGTAAGCTATATCATTCTCCCCCAAACTACCACATTGCAAAAATCATATCAATCTTTAACTCTGTGAGAAGCAAAAAACATATCTATCCCACGGGAATAGTACATTTCTCCTGAGTAAAAAGTAAATCAAATCTTCTTAAGGAAAATGAGCTTAGACTCTTTTCATGAAACTGATTTTAAATACACGGTTCATATAGAATAAATACTTGTTTTGCTTGTGCTTATTACGGTATGAGAAGTAATCTATATCATTTTCTGACCCCTAAACTACCACATTACAAAAAAAAAGTTAATCTTTTGCTCTGTAAAAAACAAAAAAATACCTATCCCACGGGAACGGTACATTTTTTCTAGATATAAAGTATATTATATGTTAAACCGGATTATAATCTATATCTATGCCAAATTTCATCCAGATCCATTCAGTATTTTTTGAGTGAAAGAGCAACGAACATTCATTCTTACAAACTTTCACGTTTATAATATAAGTAAGATTGAAACCAATAGGTATAAGGTAAAAATGGTAATTCCTCTGTGTATGGTTTTTTTTTTAAGTTTTTTATAAGTATAAAGTTTAGCAATCTAAAAATTAAACAGGAAGTTAATATAGGAAAAAATTGTTATAGATTGAAAAGAATTGAGGCTGACAAGTAGGGAAAATCATTTGTATATGTATCCTTCGTAGAATTGTGTTGTTCTAACTATTTTTTTTTTTTTTTTTGGTGTTAGAGGTAAATCAATGAAACATAGTCTTCCAACAATAGAACCATTGTTTCATATGAAAAGAAGACCATGAATGCTTAACTCGAGCAACTAATAAATATTCATCTGTAGTATATTCTTTCATCTGAGATAATATTATGAATGTGGGATTGAGACTACTTTTATAGAAAGAAACAAAAAAAAATTTTTTCTTTCCGTGATTTCTTCTGATGCGATTACCTCAATCACATCTTCTAACACTTGGCGGTTAGTAATTAGACGAAAGGAAGTGTCTTCGACTTGACTAAAATGGCACAACTGTTGTTTATATATACATATATATGTATGTATATAAGATTTGAATATTCGACCAACTGTTGTCTTGCGAGTGGTTCAAAAACCCAATCTAATCAAACAAAATCCGTCTGTTCACCTCGGCCTCGCCGACCATCACGGTTTTCTAAGTGTGGTTTTATCAATCAAGAAAATGGAATCAAACCAAAACACCTGTTGCGTCACAGTGCAGTGCACTGTGCTGGCATTCTATACACTCGGCTAGCTGCTATAGGCCATTGTTGAGCCATCGTTGCGAACGAAATCAAAATAAGTTTACAAAAAGTATAGAAACGAGTATGAGAAAAACTAAAACAGAGGGGGACAGAGAACGAAAAACTCGGCTAAATTATTATCTCGTCGAATCATCATCTTTAGTTCGACCACAAATTATTTTATTTTACGTAGGTATATATCTAGGTACAGGTACACCTATGTTTCCTCTCTGTTGGTTTCAAGCGTGAAATTCCGGTGGAAAGATGGTCAATAGATTTGGAGATTTTGGGTAGCTAGATATAAAAAAAAAATTCTTAGCCAAGAACTTTTCCATATTTCCCCTTTAATAAGAACCTTGAAAACATCTTAGTGCATAATGGCATTGATCCTGTCTATAATATAACATTTAAAATTTATCTTTTATCAATAATTTATCGCCAGAGGAATTACATTTTTCAAATAATTTGTAAATCAAGAGATTAACCAACAAAACATCATAAATCTGATGGTTGGTAATAGGTTCGTTCGCGGATGTGATACTGAATCGATAACGAATCAGTTCAAGACCGATTTAGGATCATCGCCAAGCGCATGCAAGCTTATGAGCCGAGTTACGGTCCGATATTCGCGGGGTTCACACGAAATGCGTTCGTTACCGATTCATAATTGGTTCTAGCGATCCTCAGAATTTTGTTAGGACGAAAAATTCGATTCTCTTACTCATGCGCAGTTTGCTAAATTGTGGCTAATTCATAATCCAGTTTCGCTGTCATGCTGCGTTCACACGAGTCAATTTTAGTAGCGCGTTTTTAGTTGATAAAAAAAAGTTGAATGAAAAACCTCGTATGAGAACCGTAATTAACTTTTTAGTAGATCGAAAACAGTTTGAACGAGTCATGACACTAGGTTTTTCATACCACTTTTGATCGATTAACTAAAATCGGTCAACTAAAGTTGACTTGTGTGAACGAGGCATCAACGTCTGTCAACGTTCAATTCAATTAACAATTTTCGTGGGTTCTCGTTAATCCTCGCCTTACTTCCGAACATTTTCAAACTCGTTCACGGGAAAATAACCCTTAATCAGTTTATTCATAAGCGTGTATGCGTTTGGCGATTATCCTATCCACTTGGATTGATTCAGTTCCGAATCACCACCGCGAACAAACCTTAAAAAAGTCAAAGTCAAAACTTAAAAAAGTATATAAAATTTTCAAATTTTTATTAAGGAAAATGATCTGGTACATCTTAAGCCAGGGGAATGACATACTTCTAAATGCATTATCAGACGTCAGATCTGTAATAAGTTGCATATTTCTAATTAATAACGATACAATTTTCTGATATTTAGCTAAGGCCGCCTGTTTATTTTCTATTTGTAATGCAATAAAATGGCAACAATTAAACAAGCCAGGGGAATTACATTTCTTATTATTTTTCCTCTTTTGTGTAAGTTTACGGTATTTAATTAATCCAAACATAATTTTTCTATAATGAAATAGACTCGAATGTCTGTAGGTTTCAAATAATTCCCAAAATCTTCAAATTTTCTTGCAAAAAATTAGAGCATTATTCTTATGTCAGGGGAATTACATAAAATAGTCGACGTCACAAACGTGATATTATAACGTTACTTTTTACCAGGGTTTTGGATATAGATATATTTTGAATAATATTTGAGATGAGATTTGGAAAGGTATAAATGTCTTGGTCTTTCAATTTCAAATTTATTAACTAATTCTTAATCGTATCAATTGATTATATGAAAAGTTTTAAACCAGGGGAATTACATTTTTGCTTCTTTTTTTTTTCTTCAGAACATTCAAAAGTACAACACACAAAATTTGTCCCAGTATTAGTCAGCAACAGATAACATGTTTTTGTAAAATAATAAAAATTTACAATCTGTTTGAAAAAAAAAAATGTAAAAATCATAGGCCAGGGAAATTACATTGTAATAAATAACTCCTATTTATGAGATCATTCACTTCAGACCACTGCAACACTTAGATTGAGTGCTTTGCACATAATTTTCTCTAAGATTTCTTTAAGAGTTTTTTTCTTCTTTAAGAGATATTTATCCTGTAATTTTAGTGTAAAAAAATTTGACTATTAGAAAAGAAAAAAAACTAACGTGCCAGGGGAATTACATTGTTAACAATCCATATTAACCACAAAATTTACAACCAAATTAAGAAAAAGTTCTAAGGAAATACACTTTTTGTCAGGAACCAATCGAACTAATTACAATTTTTTGAAGCAAAACCACGAAAATTTTAGTCCAGGGGAATGACATTTTTAGAAAATCTTCACGATTTTGACTATATCATCGACTCATGTGTAAAAAAAAAAATTTACAACCTCTATAAAAATCAAATATTTTAAAAAGCCTCTTGTATGATACAATATACTTTCTGAATTAAATGTACACTTATTGAAAAATTACTATCAAAAGATCAAAGCCAGGGGAATTACATTTTTAGTCAATCTAACCCGACTGGAAATTAGTTCAGGGAACCCGGATCATGATCAGATCCGGATCAGATTTTCTAGATCAGTTCCTGATCAAAGTACAGTACTCCATCCAGTGATCTGGTCATCTGATCAGTGACTGATTAGTGTCCAGTACCCTTTCCCTTGATCTCTGGCTATCTGATCAGCTCCTTATCAGAATCTAATAGTACTATTCTGGTTTCGGTAAAAACTTAAGTTTTTTTTCTGTAACAAATGTTCTTATGTTTTAAATCGTTTAAACGGATCCGGTATTGGTCTTTTAAACATATCCTGTACGGATCTAATTTGGCGTGACGATTTTTCATCAATCAAATCAGTCTTCGGGCAATCCTGATTCGGATCAGATCCTATACTGAATTAATTTCCAGTCGGGATATAGGCCAGTGGTCGGGGAACTTTTTTTGTCATTACCCCAAAATAATTATGCATTAGTCGACGATAACCCCTCATTTTGAAAAAGAGACAATCAATGTAATTGTTTTTTACAAAATTTGCTTTTTCTTAAATGTGTTAGGGATCTGAAACTTTCAGGATCTTATAATTTCATTAATACCTACAAACCCTCCAATAATATATAAATATTTTCCGGGGGCAAATTCACCATATTTTTATCTCTAGGGCCTTTAAACATTATTTATTGAATTAATTGACACGAAAAGAGTTGCATGAAAGTAGTAAGTATGAAATACAAAAAAAAAAAAATTCTCATATTGGAACAAACAAAAATTAAGTACCTAATTGAAAATTTTCCCTCTTTAGATTTTCGAGAGTTAAAAATCGGGGCTTTTTGACGTAAGAACAATTTGGATAAAGTCTTCGGCTATACTAACAAAGCAAGAAATTTCCTTATTACCCCCAAAAACTTCATTTTTACCACATTTGGGGTAATTTACCCCGTTTCCCCGACTACTAATATAGGCATAACAGGTGTTTTCCATTTACTCCATTATTTTTAGAATTTAATACTTTATGCTGGCACTTAGCTTTGATTTCTTTGGTATGAGGTAGCCAACTTAAGTTCTAACATGTTTTCTGTTTTAAGTTGTCCTCCAAATAAAGTCCGTTTCAGAGGGCGGAGACCTTATTTTAAAAGAGAAAAACTTTAATTTATCTTCGTTTATGTCAAAGTTTTTAATTTTTTCTTTTCTCAAAAAAAAAATAAGCCAGGGGAATTACACATTGGGTCACTAATACCTAAGTCGAGGTCATCCAATTTTTTTCTTGGTCAATTAATTAGCATAGCCCTAATAGAAGACCTATTTATGGAACATAATTAACGAGACAAAAACTTGAAATAAGAAAATGTCCACTTAAATATATGTGAACAACAGTGGCGTGCGGTGACTTTTGAAACAGGCCATGCGGTTAGAAGTGGGGGGGGGGTTATAAGAACCACATTTTTAAAATTTATTTTTTTATTTGATAAACGTGGTGTTATAAGTATTTTTTTTAAATTAGCCTTATTCGACGTTCCTTCCTACAAAAATCATCAACAGCCGCATCATATAATGTATTTAAAAACCACGAAAATAGTTCTTATCCTAAAGAACAGAACATTTGTATGGCCTTTGGGTTAATAAATCAAAATAACTCACGAAAAGTATCAGTAACAATTAAATTCACTGTTTAGATTCAAAACGGAAAACGCATCTGCCGACCGTTAATCGGCTATGTTAAATGCCGAGAGAGGTAGTATCCGACTGTAATAGTGCGCATGCGCGACCAATTCGAAGCAAAGAATCGCATGCTACGATCTCCAACGCATTCATTGATCATTCGGCTTTTGCCATTCATTTGATTTGATAAACTATGCCAATTTTATGAGTGATACCTTTCATTATTACGTAAATTAAAAAATTTATAAATGAAAAAAATTATTTTTAGAATGATTTTACAAATGCAATTACGTAAATTAAATCAATAAATTATAAAAATATTAAATTTTTAAAATCGCCTTACAATCCAAAGGCATGCGCCGCATCTACAGCATGTATGGACCGCACGCCTCTGGTGAACAACTAAATATTTCTTAGAATCTTACTTCTTACTTCTTACTTATATTATAAACGTGAAAGTTTGTAAGACTGGATGTTTGCTGCTCTTTCACTCAAAAAGTACTGAATGGATCTGGATGAAATTTGGCATAGATATAGATTATAATGCGATTTAACATATAGTATACTTTATATCCAGAAAAAATGTACGATTCCCGTGGGATAGGTATTTTTTTGTTTTTTACAGAGCAAAAGATTAACTTTTTTTTGTAATGTGGTAGTTTAGGGGCCAGAAAATGATATAGATTACTTCTCATACCGGAATAATAAAGGGTTCCCATGGGATAACAAAACAAGTATGTATTCTATAAGAACCGTGTATTTAAAAGCAGTTTCATTATAATCCACGAAATAAAGTCTTAACTCATTTTCCTTAAGAAGACTTAATCGCTTTATTACTCAGGAGAGATGTACTATTCCCGTGGGATAGATATGTTTTTTGTTATTCACATAGTTAAAGATTGATATGATTTTTGCAATGTGGTAGTTTGGGGGAGAATGATATGGCTTACTTTTAAGGCTAGAATAATGCATGGTTCCTATGGGATGGCAAAACAATTATATCCTACAGGAACCGTACATTTAAAAAGTTTCGGTAAAAATCGTGAAATAGAATTTTGACGCATTTTCTTCCAATTTTACACAATAACGAAAGAAATCTCTACAAAGTTGAAATTAAAAAATTGACAATTTTTACTGGAAAAAAAATATGATTTTCAATTTAACGCCTGATAAAATTAATAATTTATTTTTTTCAAATATTTGAATTTTTCATTGTTCGTTGTCGAAGATATTAATTAGAAATAAACGTTTTAAAATAAGAAACTAAAATTTCAAAAAATTAACAATTACTTAACAAAACAAATTTTAATGAAGTTTTGCTAAAGATCCTGTAGGATAGCTACTAATCTATTCTTTTTAGGGAACATCCATTAATTACGTGAGGCGTTCAGGAGCCGATGGGGTCGAGCCGAATCTCATCTAATCTTACCTTGGGGAAAGGGAACGTATCGCAAATATCACGTATTTTTTGTTTTGAAAAATACCACATTAGATTGCGGGTTGGGGAAATGATTTATGCCAAATCTCATGACATCTTACCAGAGAGGAGGGGAGGGGATTTCAAAAATCAATTAATCAGCAATTAATGGATGTCCCCTAAAATAGCTGTACGGTTTTAAATGACATTTGGTATGAAAGATTTTCAAGTCCTACAGGAAGAAATACAGTTACTTTTTTACTAAAAATCGTATAGAAGCTGATGTAGGACAGCTAACATCTCTCTCTTGAAATGTAGTTTTACGAATTTTGATAAACTTTCTTTGGATTTAAAGTCTGAAAGTATCTATCATTTTTTTCTGTCAAAATAGATTAATTTTTATGTTTCGCTATGAACGCAGAGAATCTTTTAATCAATCAGTTAAATTTAGATACACTCAGCGAAGCGAGCGGGTATCAACTAGTAAAGACATAAAGATATTTTATTTAGGATGGCCGTACAACAAATGATTGTATTAAGCCAAGTTATGTTCAAAAAACTTTGCCAGGGGAATTACAGCTTAGTTTTTTTTTGCAATTTATTTACAAAAATACCTTGAGGAAGAAATTAGAAGAAAATAATAAGCCTGGAGAACGAAATTGTTTATACCTTACTTATATGTTAATCGTTATAATTGTACAAAAAATCCAATGCAGTTTACTATCAAAAACCATAAGCAACAAGTGGTTGCATCGACTGAAAACTTCCATCAAATTATTTCCCCATTAAAAATCTATCAAGTTTCTCCTCCACACCACATTAAGATTTTAATCTAAACCGCCACTTATTGCCACTTGAAACTTGGCACTTTTATGAGCTCAATTTCCAGGGGAATTACATTTTTCTGTTCTCCCCAAAAAAAAAAAAAAAAACGCTGCGTAAATCATTCAGAGGTAATAAAATTGATAATAAAAAAAAAAACTTTGGTTTAAGACCTTTGGAGTTTTCTCTTCGTCGCTTATAAAAAAAAAATGTCTTGTACATGTCATATTTATTTATCTATATGTGCGAGTCGTCGGAAACGGATATTGATGCGGTTGTCAGTTGTTTTTTTTTCCTTGAAATCCTCCATTTCTTCCATTCATTTACAACCATGATACTTCATATTTATATTGATGAACACACACTTAATGTTCTCGGACTTTTCTTTTGATTGTTAAAGGTATTATTATTTTTTTTTTTTTACGTTTTGATTGTATTTTACACTTACTTTAACTGATATGTTCTCTTGATGGAGTTTATCGCTCGGTTTTATTACCGTATTAACGTAACTGTAACTGTACTTAGAAAAGGTACTTAAGTGGGCTTCGTTTTACGACTTACCACCGCGCACCGTCCTCATCGGGTCAGCGGGGACATTTTCAAGAGACGATTTTCAGGAGTTTTTCATCGACTCGTTGCATTGTGAAAGAGTTTGGAGAAACTTTCATATTTTCCCTGAGTCAACACAAAATGAACAAAGACATGGAGGACCGAACAACGTGGACTGTTGTCTTTCCCAAGAGCATCGCTCTTTGGCTGATTTCAAAATTGTAATAATTATTCGACGGGCAAATGTTGAATTGAGCAACATTTGGCCAAATTGGGAAATAAAAGATGGTTATAATATGCTTGTCGTCTCCCTCAAGAAACCAACGTTAAAACATCACAAATATATCAAAAAAATATTTTCAATGAAAAATTCAAATTTAATTTTACATATTTGGTGTTAATGAGCAGAGACCCATAAACGTATTTATTGAAAAGGATGTTAAGAAATTTTAAAATTCAAAAATAATTGGAATTTTTTTTTCGGTACTTCATTCGGTTTTTTTCGACACCTACACTTTACATGTGTGCCTTATTTGATATTCAATGTGTGTGTGTATTCTTTGTGAAGAGGATCTACTTGAGAAGATTTTTGTGTTGTTTGGAATTTGAGAAGAGCAAATTGAATAAATATATTGAGAACGGGGTAATTATATGATGAAAATTATGAACTAATAAATAAACAAATTGGTTATTAGCTGGTGTTTAATTGCTGTTTATAAATAGATTCAGATTGATGAAAGCGTAACGACTTTGAGACTAAAAGAATTAGTTTTCACGGTTTGATTGGAATCGTTCGTTGTCACGATTGAAAAAAGGATTTCTCTCGAAGAACTTTAAATTTCAAATTTTCTCATTAGAATCGATGAGAAAATTTCTTTTTTTATAAATAAAATTTTATTTTTGATGTTTTTTTTTTCAAGGAACAGAAATACCAGTGGTCCTAAACAGGTGGAAAATCCAGGATTCGAAAGCACAAGTAAAAGTGTCGATGAAATTTTTGGAGAAATTTTTTTTCTATCCCATTTTTCAAAAACTAGAGGTCTTCCAACTTGTTCCATTAGTACCATTTAGATCGAAAATCAAATCCCCAACAACTTTTTAATCTATGCTTTTTCGTTTACCCGAGTCGAAATTTTAGACCTATTTTGGCCCTAAAATGGATCTTTTACCCTCATTTCAACCTACAAAGAGTAAAATGAACCTAATCTCAACCTAAACGATATTCCATCGCCCTCAAAAAGTTTCGTCCTAAAAAAAGTTTTATCATCATAAAACATAAAACTTGGTTGTAAACCTGCTCTTTTTTTACAAAATTGCAAATATTATTTACTAATAACCCAAATTTTTGATCTCTCTCTTTCCTATAGGTACTTGGATGCTTAATATAATATTGTGTAGCCTCTACTAGCATAGAACTTATTGTGGATCTGGATATGATCCATTACTGGTTTGATCCTTAATCCTGTCCAGTCTTGTTCATTTTTACTCAGTTTTAGTCTCTTGTCGTCAACCGTTCGAGTCAGTTCGAATGGCTACAACTTCCGTTAGTAATTATAATACAACAATTGAATAAACTTATTTCACTACCTATTTGATTTATTTTTCAATATTGTCTGTATCAAAAGGCCTAAAAGTGTAAATGTAAACAATTTAAAGGTGAAAAAACCGAGTTTAAAAGAAAAAGTGTGAAGAAATTTGCTTTAATTTATTATCTTGAAAGTAATCAGAGAGATGTTATAGAATTAAATAAAATTTCTAAAGAAATGCGCATGGTTGGGTATATTGTGGATTATAATAAAAGGAAATCCTGGAAAAAAATGATGGCAATGGCGACAATAAAAGAGCTCGTAAACGAGGACAAGGAAATTTAGAACTGATATTTGTAATATTCTTATTACTTTTAAATTTATCGCTGATATTAATGAAACTTGTATATTTAATGAATAAAAAAAATAAAATATTAAAATAAAAATGTTATTCTTTTTGGAAAAACCCCTACCAATAAAGCAATAAAAGAGAGTGACAAAGAAAGAGTGGAGAAAAAAGAGAGAGAGATTAAATAAAAAAACCTTTTGAACCTCATTTGAACCTAAACATTGTATTTTGTCCGATAAATGCCACTTTTAGGTTCAAATGAGGGCCAAAATTCAAATGCTGATGGTCCTCTTTTCAATCTACTTGAATCTCTGAATAGCCTAGATTTTGAGGGCGAAAATAGGTCTAAAATTTCGACTCGGGTAGCCTCGACTTTTCAAGATACAGGGCTTTCAAATTAAAATTTCTTGAAAAATAATTTTTTAATTATTTTTAATTTTTACTTTAATTTTCACAACTTAATTTTTAATGTCTCATATCTCAAAAATTAGCAATCAGCTTTTGAAATTCAATCTTCTTTAATTTTTGTTCTAATGATAATTTTCTTTACACTCTTCATTTTTGAGTAATGATCCTTCCAAGTTACTTCTGTGTAAAGAAATTAACAAAGAAACTGATAGTTTAAATTTTCTCGGGAAAAAAAATCAATTGTTTGTGTGGAAAACTGTTTAAATTCCATATTTAACCTTTTCTAAGACACTTCAACTACCAGTGGTCCTAAACAAGTAAAAAATTAAACGCTTAAAAATTCGAAAAAAATCATTTTTTTTTCGATCAGGTTTCAAGAAAACCAATTACTTTTTATGGCAGATCTCCAAAACCAGGATAATTGTATTTAAAATTATATTTCCTACAAATTTGTGCTTTTAATTTTTTTCTGCTGAACCTGAGATTTTCAAGATATAAGAGCTTAAAGCTAACCTAGTAATTTTTAAAGGTTAAATTTCAGAATTTTGTGTTTGAGGCCTCATTTCTTACAAACTAGTAAACTGATAATTTTTATGTCAAGACCTTTTTGGCGTGAAATTTAATTTACTTTAATTTTTATCCTTACAAAAAATCTGTTTACTCTTATCCATTTTAAGTTGTGAGCTTTCAAAGAAACTTCCTTCTCAAAATTATTTTTCAACAATTAATTTGTTTTTTTATTTTGTTTTTGAAAACAATAAAGGTCCAAAGAAATTCTTTGTTTTTGAGTTTGAGTCCTTGAAAGTTACTTTTGTAGAGAAATCAATAAGGAAAATAATCCTTAAACATTTTCTCGTTAAAGCTAAAAAAATTTAAATTTTTAGTTTAAAAAACTGCTAAAATTTCATATATAACACTTTACATGACACTTCAAATACCAGTAGTCCCAAACAAGTGAAAAATTCATCACTCAAAAAATCGATAAAAATCTATTGATTTTTATCGATTTTTTGATTGATGTTTGATAAAATTTCAAGAAAACCATTTACTTTTCATGGCATATATCCAAAACCAGTAGTCTTACACCTTTTTTTGTTATTATTAAGTGACTTAAAATTAAATTTTCTACAAATTTTGTATCTATAGTTTTTCCTGTTGAATGTAAGATTTTCAAGATACAAGCCTATATTTGCGAGACCTTCCCTTTCCCCAAAGTAAGATTAGATGAGATTCGGCTCGACCCCATCGGCTCCTGAACGCCTCACGTAATTAATGGATGTTCCCTTAAAAGAATAGATTAGTAGCTATCCTACAGGATCTTTAGCAAAACTTCATTAAAAATCGTTCCGTTAGGTAATTGTTAAACTTTGAAATTTTTAGTTGATTATTTTAATACGTTTCTTTCTAATTAATATCGTCGACAACGAACAATGAAAAAATTCAAATATTTTAAACAATTTTATTATTAATTTTATCGGGTGTTAAATTGAAATTTACATTTATTTTCCAGTAAAAATTGTCAATTTTTTAATTTCAACTTTTTAGAGATTTCTTTCGTTATTGTGTAAAATTGGAAGAAAATGCGTTAAAATTCTATTTCACGAACTTTACCTAAACTTTTTTAATGTAGGTACGGTTCCTGTAGGATATAATTGGTTTGCCATCCCGTGGGAACTATGCATTATTGTAGCCTTAAAAGTAAGCTATATCATTCTCCCCCCCCAAACTACCACATTGCAAAAATAATATCAATCTTTAACTCTGTGATAAACAAAAAACATATCCCACGGGAATAGTACATCTCTCCTGAGTAAAAATTAGATCAAAACTTTTTAAGGAAAAAGAGTTAAGACTCTATTTCGTGGATTTTAATGAAAATGCTTTTAAATACACGGTTCTTATAGACTACATACTTGTTTTACTATCCCATGGGAACCGTTTATTATTCCCGTATGAGAAGTAATCTATATCATTTTCTGGCCCCTAAACTACCACATTACAAAAAAAAGTTAATCTTTTGCTCTGTAAAAAACAAAAAAATACCTATCCCACGGGAATCGTACATTTTTTCTGGATATAATGTATACTATAAATTAAACTGGATTATAACCTATATCTATGCCAAATTTCATCCAGATCCATTCAGTACTTTTTGAGTGAAAGAGCAACAAACATCTTCACAAACTTTCACGTTTATAATATAAGTAAGATGTAAATTAAAGAGATATATTGACTTGAAGTTATATTCAGAGAACCAGTGGTTCTACAAATGTTAAGATAAATACGACCTGTTTTGAAAGATAACTAAATGATCTATTGATTTGTTTCTAAAAACATATTTATGGAACGTTACAACTCTTCAGTCGTATACCATTTTTAAGTTGTTTAGGAAGGTTTTTTTCGAAGAGGTATAACTCGAAAACCAGTGGCTCTAAAACTTTTATGTTCATAACATTTTTATAGTAAATTTTATAATTAACAGATTTGGTTCTTACAGTTTTGTATCTAAGTGTCATCATTTTTGAGTTATAACTTATCAAATGTGTACCAAATCAACTTAGTGGTTTTTTATGAAATTTACACTTTTAATCATATTTTTAGGGGTCAAAGAACAATTTTTATTGGTGAAGTTTGAGTGTGAAAGACTAGCGTTAGTATGGGATGAGAATAGGAGAGTTTAACGAGGATATAAATCTGGATTTCTAAGTAAGAATTATGTATTTGATGCGGTTAATATTCCATTTCCTTCATTGTCTCACTGCTACGAAACCGCTGCTCGAATGTTTGTAAAAACCATAGAAAAATTCTCGCCAGAACGTCACAGTTTGGCGTGTTTTGGAACGACGAAACGAAACGCGACGAATGGGTTGTAAATGGAGGCGATTGTGACGATGGTGGCGGTGACGTGGTGGCGGTGGCTCTGTGTTGTGTTAGTTAGAAATAATAATAATAATAAACATCAAATAGAGAAGAAATAGCGTTGGAAATGTTGAAATGTTCAAATGCTAGAGCAAAGGGAACGCATGCCTGAATGGATGAAGTGTAATTGGCTAGAGAAGGTCGATAACCTACGACGATGCTACAACCCCGTGTACTAAAAAGTATAAATCTACTTTTGTGCGGCCTCTTCATTTCGTTTCATACGACCAACGACTAGATTCTAGCACTCTCGAGTGGAACAACACTTGGAAGAAGAGCTGAAGAAACTTCGCCAGAGAAGAAGAGCGCTCGCTTGGGAAGGAACACACGGACATAGAACTCTTCTTCGTGCAGTCTTTGTCCCTCTACAATATCAATCGCCACATCTCACAATCTCGAGGAGGCATTTCTCGAATTGGTAATAATGGAAAAGGAAAAGAAGAACTAACCAAGTTGGATGAAGAAATATGTCCATTATGTGTGCCGTCTCTTCATCTTCCTCGTCTTCCTCTCACGGTTCGCGTTTGAAGATCGTTTTTATGTGATTATATTATTATTATTATGATTGTTAGGAAGGCGACTATTTCTCTAGGTGTTCTCATCCAGCTCCATGTCCGTCCATCCGCTCGAGGACTCAGCCGATCTGCCCATCGGCAAATCAGCCATCGGAAACGGATATTGGCCGCTTCTTGGACTTTTTTCAAGCGAAACGATCGCTCAAAACCTGTCTTATAGCAAAATGTAACTTTAACGCTTTGTAACTCCAAAACAAGGACTCAAACAGGAAATATTATAAGCAGCAATATTGAACATCATTTGATTCCCTATCAAAAAGATCTTGTATGAAAAAATCCAAAAACCAGTGGTCTCCAAAATATTTACCTCAAGAAGTTGATTTCTTGAAAATTATTAAAATCAATGAATTTTAGTCGTTATATCTTAAAAATAAGATGAAAAAATAAAAATTTTTCAAGAACTAATATTATAGATAATTAAATCATCTTTCACAAAATATTTATATAAAAGCCGTAAAAATTCTGGTTTATGAGATATCAGATCAGAAATTTAACTTTTGTAATAGATTTTTTTTGATGGTACTTGAAACGTTCAACTCCAAAATAAGGGCTTCTAAAAAAATTTTATAAGAAAAAAAATTGAAAATCGTTTAAATATCTATCAAAATAATATGTGGTGGAAAAGTCAATAAATCAGTGGTTTCAAAATATGAACTCCAAAAGATGAGCTCTGTCAAAAAGTTTTAATAATAACACTGGTTAACTTTGAGCCCTTATAACATAAAAAGCTGGATTAAAAATGAAACTTAGTGTAAATTTTTATTAAAGCAAATATAGTTATCTATCAAAAATATCATTACGAAAATTCTGTAGAACCACTTGTTTTTGAGATATGGAACCAGAAAAGTTAACTTCCTGAAAAATGAGGATACGATTTTGTTTGTTTTTGTTGTATGGAAGTGTATAACTTTAACACCTTATAACTCCAAAACAGGACTCCAAAATAAATATAACAGTTAACAAAATTATAGATCGTAAAATTTTCTATCAAAAAGTTCCTGAACACAAAGTTACTTAAAGCATGATTTTTAAGTTATGAACCTCAAAAAATGGTGTCGTAAAAAAAATTCAAAAATAACAAAGACTCCATTTGAGTCCTTATAACTAAAAAACTGGAGGTTGAAATGAAAATTTTATAAGGACTAATTTTAAAGATAGTTTAATTACCTATCAAAAAGTTTCAGTAAGTAAAAGTCGCAGTGCCACTAGTTTTTGAGTTATAAGGCCAAAAAGTATTTTTTCAAAAATTTAAGAGTCGTATAAACAAAACTCACTTGAACACCTTTTAACTCTAAAACTAAGAGTCAAAAATGAAATTATATAATAACCAAAATTGAAAATAAAATTATTTTCTATGAAAAACTTTTATTCATTAACATCATTCAATCAGTAGTTTTCAAAATATAAGCCTCAAAAGTGGAGCTCTTTAAAAACAAATCAATAACAATGGTTGACGTATAACTTAATAACTGTAGGTAGAAATGAAAATTTTGGAAGGACTAATATTTAGATTAATAAATTACCTATCAAAAAGGTTTCTTAAACAAAACTTGTAGGACCACTGGTTTTTGAGATATAACGTGTGAAAATCAACTTCTTAAAAATCTGAGTGGTATGTTGAGGAAAACTAATTTTAATATGGTACATTTTCAAAATAAGGACCTTAAAAAGAAGTTTTATAAAAAAAATTTTAATTTGTTCAATTATCGTTCTAAATGTTCTCTTGTATTCATAGAACTAGTAGTTTTCAAGATATGGACCTTCAAAAGTAAATCTCGTCAAGAAAATCTCCAAACTAATCCTGGCTGAGTTAAGCCTATATAAGTTGACACTAAATGAAAAACTGAAAAATTTATAAGGACCAATATTTTAAAAAACTAAATTATCTACTAAAAAGGTCTCTTACAAAAAAGTTGTAGGACCACTGGTTTTTAAGATATAACGTGTGAAAATCAACTTCTTCAAAATCTAACTGGTATAATGTATATATATATTTAAAGATATAATTATTAAAAATAAAATTATGAGAATAATATTTTAATTTATATTAATAAATAATATCCAAAGGAAGCTGCCAGACGTTTATAAAATTTGTCAGGATCATTTTTCTGGTTAACAATTCATGCATGTCATAAAAACGAAGCTTCATAGAAATTGCGAAATAAAGTAAGTAGCTACTTGTTAAAGTAAATGTCTTAATCTTATTCATATCTTGTGTTACTAAATTATTATTCTCAGATGGTTGAATCATTTCAGAATCCCAGATTTCGTGATAACTAAGAATATGCATGGAATGCAGACGTCATTTTCATCATTAAACTTCAAATAGTATAACAGCTACTGCAAAATTTGAGAAAAGTAATAACTTATTTTTTAAATAATATGTGTCATTTGTATATATAATTATTTTTAATTTAAATATAAAAAAAAAAATAAATAAGTAAATAAGCGAGCCAAGAAACCGAGTTGTTTTGCGGCCAACTTCATTTTGTTAATTTTTGTCTCAAGATGGCCGCCCATCTAAAAATTTCACTCTCATATTATTTCATAACGCGCCTAAAGAAGTATAACTTCAAAAATAATTTATTCATTTATCCTTCAAAATGTTCTCTTGTATACATAGAACTAGTAGTTTTCAAGATATGGACCTTCAAAAGTGAATCTCCTAAATAATCCTGACTGAGTTGAGCGTTTATAAGTAGACACTGAATGGAAAGTTGAAAATGTTATTAGAACCAATTTTTTAAATAGCTAAATTATCTACCAAAAAGGTATCTTACAAAAAAGTTGTAGGACCACTGGTTTTCAAAATATAAGACTTGAAAAAATATTTTTTCTAAAAATTATTCAAATACGTTTTGTTTAAATATTTTGATATTTGTAGTTTCTAAGTTTTCTGAACCACTGGTTAAATCAATGGTAACTTAGATCTTAGTTTACAAATCCCACTCTTACAATATATTTGATGAAAGCAGTTTTTTTTCGAGAAAAATTCTTTTGTATAAATTTTTACTTAATTTACCTGGAACTTATAAAAATCAATTTATTCACCTGAAAAAAATTCAATCACTCATTGAAGAAGTTGGCTGTTCGATCAAAAACCCCCTACTAAGTCGTCATGAAATTAGCGCTAATTCAAATTTACCCGAAAAAAAAGTAAAAAAAAAAAAATTTCTTGGCTTCAATCAACGTGGAAACCACACAAAATTTCGTTTAAAATCGATTGAAGCGAAATTATTAACGTTTTTCATCGTTCGTTCGAGCTCGATTCTCAGTTAGGATAGGGTTTATGAACGGTCAAATTATATGCTAGGCCAATGAACTGGCCAAATGATAGTTTACCTATCGTTAAAAGAAATATTCGTTATGGGGACGAGTCGAAAAATCTATGATGACTGAAAAATGTCTCTCGGCTGCCATTTACACGTCGGCCACTAAAATCTCAACCTGAAATCGTCTCGTTTCAGTTTAATATCTTTTTGATTTACAGGAAAAACTTTCCTCCAAATGTCTCTTCGAGTGTACCGAGAGACACAATAATTACGAAACTCCTCCGACCAAGAAACCAACAAGAGAAAAATTCCTCGGTTTTTTCTTCTCGTGTTTGTTGTGATCATCTCTCGATCGAATGATCCAGCGATTTCCGAGCCTGAGAGAATTTCTTTTGAACCACTCAACCAACGAGGCAGCGAGCAAGCATCGTTTATTTAGTTACAGAAAGTGACTGACTAGTCCTTGAATTAGAAAGTAGAACGGAGATAATCTTAAAAATATTTCTATTACCAATTCAGTAACTCGTTTCAACGAGGATAAACTTTCTATAGCTTCAAAAAAATTATAATAAAATAAATAAACGAAGAGTCAGTGTGACGTGAGGATATTAAAGGTAGGTAAACCCATGACTGAAATAGGGGGCTTCATCAAGTCAAGAAGTTAACAATTGTTTGGTTATCATTTGTAAATTTTTACATGACACATTAAATTTTTAAATAAAACTAGCTGATCCCCGCCCGCTTCGCTGGACATAGCTAAAGTGAACTAACTGATTAATAGAAACGGTCATAGCACAATATAAAAAGTCATTTTAATTATGTTGGCATAAAAAGATTGTTCCCCAGGAATCGTAAATTTTCCAGAGTGATAAATATAAAGTATATAAAAGTTACACCCGTGAGTAAGTCAACTTATCGTTTTAGTACTATTATCGTTATAATCTTCAAATTTGCGAACATTTATTTATAAGAATTATAAATTATAGTTTCAAACCATGTTGACTCTTCGATATGATATGTATGTATATGTACATTGCATCACAGCTGCCTGCCGATGTATGTTTTCGCGCAGTTTTTATTTTTTCCCTCAGAAAATCATCATTTTTTTGGAATAAAAAATATTTTATAGCACTTATTGTAATATTTACTAATTGTAGTGAAAATCTCGTCCAAATCGGACCAGCCGTTTTCAAGTTTGCCAAGAACAAACAAACAGACAGGTAAAACTATTCGAAATTTAGAGTAACCTATAATGCAAATTGGAATATTAAATAACTTTTTGTGAAAATTTTATTGAAATCGGTTCAGCCGTTTTCAAGTTTACCCTGGACAAACAATCTATTTTTTGGGTAAAAGTGCAATGAAAATGGCATTTATTTGTTACTAGCTGATACCCGCCCGCTTCGCAGAGCTTATCTAAATTAATCTGATTGAATACTAGAAAATTTTACCCAAAATAAGAAATTAAGCTATTTTTACAAAAAAAGATAATTAGATATTTCTAGACCTTTATTTCATAGAAAGTTCATGAAAATCCGTTAAACTACTTTTCCAGGAACAGATATAAGCTATCTTATAGGTAGGATCTTTACGTTTTTTTGAATATTGTAAAATATTAAGAAAATTTTAAAACTTGAGAGCCGTTCACACCAAATGACATATGAAATCATTTATTATTTTTAGTAGAATGGATTAGTAGCTATCCTTTAGGAAGTGTGCCTTTTTTAGGATCAATAATATTTAATGTGTTATCTTAAGATCTGAGGTATCAGGTTTGGTTGCCTTAGGTTCATTATTCTAGGATATAGTTATAAGTCCATTATGTCTTATCGGCAAGTCTGCTATTTCCCGAGGTCTAAGATTAGACAACGAATTCTTATAGATCTTGCTAAAATAAACTGAAAATTAAGAATATAGCTTTTTGTTAAAAAAAACAACGCGATGGTCACATCTAAGTTGCTATTTTCTCTTGAAAAATAAATTGGGCTGGATTTCTTTTTGTTCTGGGGGCTCTGCCTAGCGGCTTCACCTCTCTTAGTCAAACTCCTTATCGGGATCACTTAAGTCGAACTGTCTGTTTTTGTTATTTATTCTTACGGGTCTCATTTTTGAACAAAGATATTTATTTTTATGAATGAATATTTACTGCAGAGGATTTCCTTCTCCTTCCTCGACAATTCGAACGTTTACTCAGCCAAACTATTAATAATATATTAACTACCCGTAAATTCACAATGGAGTTATGGTTTCTAGAAGTTTAACCTATCGCTATACTTCTATAATGGTTATAATTTTCAAATTTGCGAACATTAATTTATAAGAATAACAAATTACATGGTTAAAAATTATATCGTCTTTACGATATGATATGATATGTGTACATTGTATCACAGCAGCCTGCCGATGTATGTTTTTCGTTGCACAGTTTTTATAGTTTTTATTTTTTTGCTCAGAAATTCAACATTTTTTCGGAATAAAAAGTATTTTAAAGCACTTTTTGTAATATTTACTACTTGTAGTAAAAATCTCAGCTGTTGGCTCAGCTGTTTCTAAGTTTACCCTGGACAAACCCTGTTAAACCCTGCTTTGGGGGGGGGGGAAATTACAATGTAAATGGCGTTTATTTTTTGTATTAAATATATGAAAATGTAGGCAATAAAGAGTATTCAACAAAACACGTTAAATTTTTGAGATTAGATAAAAATCTTAGCTGGGAAAAAGTATTCCGTTTTTCGTTCTCTCGCGCAGGAGAGATAGAACGTTTTTATTATATAGGTATTCAAGTAGTAAAAATCTTCAATCTTATTATTGGTATAGGATTATAAATATATGAAAATGTAGGTAATAAATAATATTCAACAAAAGACCTTACATTTTTTAGATTTGATAAAAAACTCAGCTGAGAAAAATAATTCCTTTTATATTCCCTCGCGCAGGTGACATGTAACGTTTTCATTATATAGTATTCAAAAAGCAGAAATCTTCAATCTTATTATTAGTATAGATAACTAACGAAGTTAATGTTTGACTTGATTTGACTAGATTTCAAAAATTGACATTCTTAAATTAATTAGTAGTATTAAACAAGTTGGATCAAATATCAACCCCTGGGTGGCCTAAGAAGAGTTAAAAAAGGGTTAACATGGAGAAATTTTTAGAAAAAATTTCTTAATAATCGATTTTTGATTTAACTAAAGCAAATTTAATACCAATATTTGGAAGTTTTTTGTTTGGAAAAGAATTCGTTACTATATTATAGTGCTACTAAAACAGTGGTCCTAAAAAAGTTTTGAGGTGTTAGATTTTTAAATGTTTGCATTTTTTTGAATCTTAGACTTAAAGTATAAACTAGCTATAACCAACTTTTAGTTTGCATTTCAAAAACCAGTGGTTCTTCAACTAGTATTTAAATAAATTTTATTTAAAATTATGGTACTTAGTTTCATTTTTTTGTTTAGTCTTATTTATTAAGTTACGAGTCTCTAAAGAAGATTTTTTCCTGTTCTTATATTTTAAGACATTACTTTATTTTTACCTTATATCTCTAAAACCAGTGGTTTCATGACATTTATGTCTTTATTTTTTAATAGTAAAATTAGTGATCTACAACTTTTTTACTTACAATTTTTTCTAAATTTTTCTCCATTTTCAAGAGATCGTACGTCAAAGTTACTTAACACTAATTTTTAAAAAGACTCAAATAATCAAATTTAAAAAAAAAAAAACTTTGTCATAAAAAGATTAATCTAAGGATTTTTCTTAATTAAAAACATGTTTTTTCTTAAATCTAAATCAGTGATTCAAAAAAGTTTTTTTTTTTTCAAATTTTTTAAATTATTTTATGTTTTGGCCTTTTTTATTTAACTTTTTGGTGTACCTGTTATTAAGTTAGGGAATTTATTAATTATTTAGACAAAACAGTGGCTACAAAAAGTTTTAAATAGCTTTTTAAAACAGAATTGTCTTATCTTTGGGTCATGAATATCTAAAGAAAACGAAAAACCCGCCTCGATCTCCCTTTTAAGAGCTTTTATGAAAGATAACTTTGTTTTTACCTTGTATTTTAAAAACTAGTGGTTCTACAACTTTTGAGCCAGGATGTTTTTAATAGAACAGCTTAAAATCTACAACTTTTATAATTAATTTTTTTTCGAAAATTTTTCCAATTTGTAGATATTGCATGTCAAAGTTATTAAACTTTTGCTTCGAGTTAAACCTCAAGATAATCGTTAATATTTAAGAAGCTATAAGTTTAAAAATTTCCGGGGATATTTTAAACCAGTAGCTGTAAAAAGTTTTTCTTACGTCTTAAAAATTTTATAAAAACCATCGCTTTAATAGTTTCCAAAAGGTCAAGTAAGTTTATAAAATCAAGCAGTGGCTACCAAAAATTTCAATAAGTTTCAAAGTTCTAAAACTGTAATTAAAAGATGGAGGTTAGTTACTTAGTCCTTTGCAATTTAGATTGAGATATAAGAATTTGCCGAGTCTTTACTTCAATTAAACTTGGTTTCACAATTTCCTCTATAGTTTTAAAACCACTGGTTTTACAGCGTTTATGAAGCTAACTTTTTGATAGTAAATTAAATCATCTACAACTTTGTTTTTTACAAACTTTTACCAAAATTCTGTTTTTTTCAAATTACAACCCCTGAAAGCTTCATTTTTCAATAACAAAATTTATTTATTTGGTTTTATACAACTAGGTACCATTTTCTAGTTTTTCGAAATATAAAAAGAGTTTTTACCTAGGCAGTGACTGCAAAAAGTTGTTAAACACTATAAATATTTAAAAAAAAAGTTTAAAAAACGAACTTTAATATGGAAATTTTCCGAAAAACTTAGAGTAAATCTACGATTTATTGAATCTTCATTTCATGGAAGAGATTTTATTTTTGTATCATAGTTTGAAAACCACTGGTTTAATAATTTTAATGTAGAGAATTAATCGGTAGTAAATATAATTTACTGCAACTTTAAAACCAAAAAATTTTTCTAGAACTATCATTTTCATACCACAACTCTACTAAAGCTCTCTTTCTTTTGCCAATAAAATTTATATATGAAAAAAAGATTTTACATTTTGTATCATATTTTAGAAACCACTGGTTTTATAGCTTTTATAAAAATTTTTGATAGAAAATTAAATTTGTTAAAACTTTAGTCAGCACAAATTTTTCTATTTTATTCTAATTTTGGAAGTTATAGCCCCTTGAAGTTGATTCTTATCAAAACACTTAATTATTGAAGAGGATTTCAAGGAGATATTTTTTTAAGAAAATGGCCCCTAAAGTTACAAATTTCACTGATAAACAAATTAAAATTTTAAATTATTAAAAACATTTTTTTCTTCCTTGTTTCTCCCGTTGACAAATTGGGATAAGTTCATATTTCCTCTGACAAAATTAATAGATTATGTTTGTAACGACAATTATTTGTTGGAAAAGGTTATCGTCGCAGTTCAATGCTATATCTAAATATTGCCCGAAGTTGAGGGGTTGTGATAAGACCGAACATTAAAAATTACAACTCGCGACGACAAACACAAACTACAAACTAAAATTTCGACTTAAAAGAAATTTTAATAATTAAATTTTAGCTTCCAAATTGAACACTGCATTTCTTCGATTCAAGGAATCGTGCCAACGATTTTTGAACTTTTTTTTTCATATGGGAATAAACCAAGTGAAAAATTCATTCTGGCGCCTGGCTTCTTCGTCTCGTAGGCATTTTTCTCGACTCTCGACTCGACAATATCGTCTAACACTTGAGACATTTGAGTAGGCTCACAACAAGGTTGCATGAAACGAATAAATAACGTAGCTGCGATTCGACAACAAAAACGAGGCGATTAACCCAAAAAAAAATCAGAGAGAAACATTCAAGAGAAAATCTAAAAAATAAATTCGACGAAAATGTATAAGAGAAATGGTGCAACATTTAACGTTTCCTTGTCAAAAGCGTAATAAAAACGAGCCAAGAGAAAGAGGCAAAATGTCATTCCTGATCCTAAAGGTTACTGGCCCAATGACCGGTTCAAGTGATATCAGCGAGTTGACTTGTTCAAAAAAACTTGTAATCCGTTTTTCAGTGATTATTTCACACGAGTGATGGATTTTTTTTTTTTTTTTTTGGGATCGTTGGGTTCCAGGCTTTGAGCTCTGGGCATGTCGCAGGCGATGGACTGTATTTTAAGAGTCTCTTCCTGAAATCAACTATGCGTGTCGAATGTCGATGTTGCGCGCCTTTCCCGTCTCAGCACCACCCGGGTGCCGGGTAACGACCACGAAGACGACGCTCAAATCCCCACAATCTCTCCACAGTTCCTCCTCAAATCGGATCGTCATACTTTTTGGACATACACGTGGCTCTTGGTCTGTGTATGCGGTGCGATACATAGATAAAAATAGACAAATATCAGCCATTATGCACACACACACACACACACATACATACACATTATATATGTAAGTGTTCGGTTCATTCCATCTCCGACATGCGTCACATTATGAGGACAGGCAGGAATATACTAGGGTGTGGACAGTGCCAAGAGAACAATTTTCCCACTTGAATTTCTCTTCACATCCTTCAGATGTAAACATCCAAAGTGATCTCACCCAAGTCTATAAATACATTAAAACTATAAAAGATAATAAAATAACACGTTCAGGTATTCTTCCGTGACGATATGCATAGCCAAAAAATCTCTAATCTCTCTAAAACTGAACTTTGATCTTTTCTATCTTTCAACTGGAAACAGTAACATGAAAAATTGTCAGAACAACACTTGTAAATCATAAAATTTCCTATCAAAAAGCTTACGACCAAAATTTTGTAGAGCCACTGGTTTTTGAGACAAGAGATAAAAACTTTTTTATAATCCAATGATAGATCGCCCAAAAAAAGTTTCATGTCATTGACAAACTTTTAAAGCTAAAATTTCGAAACTTTTCAAGACCACTGCTTTATTCAAAGCCTCCATTGATTTCATTTAAAATTATATTTTGCAGATAGAACGTTTTTGATTCGCTTGTTTAAGATATCCCGAAAAATTTTTATCAAAAAAAAATATGTTAACCATTTTTAAAAAAGTTTTTCTTGTTTTTCATCTAAAAATTTTTCAATATTCAATTGTTTTCATTACAATGCTTTTCGAAAAGCATGGTTTTTGAAATATTTTTTCAGTATGGCGACTAGAAATGGAATTCGAACATGCAGTGATACCTCTCGCAACTGCCCTGGCGAAACGACGTTATGTACCTTAAGCAATTCAATTTGTTTGAGGCCAGTGCTGGCCACTGTAAGTGTATATACTATGTGTCAATAAATGTGGGTACCAACTCCCACCTTACAGCAGTTTTGGGGTATAACTCAAAAATGTTTAGTTTACTATCTTTGATGTACGATATCTTGAAATTGCCTGAATTTGCGATGAAAATGGTAAGAATAAAAGTTTTAGAGTATTAATTTTACTATCTACAAGGGTGACAAAAAAGTTTTGGAACTACTGGTTTTTGAGTACAAGACGAAAAGAAAATTTGTGATAATATTTGACGTATAGTCAAGATTTTCCGTTGGAGCTTATTGTCCTTAAATAATGTGTAGATAATTTATAGGCATCGTTTAAAGGGCTTAAATCATTTAAACATTTTGACGACCATTTTATACCAAGTCACGCATAATTTTTTTAATAAATCTAACACAGTTTATATAAAAAAGTTAATGAGAAAATCCAGAAACTAAAAAAAAAAACTTTTTTGAACCCCTGGCATGAGATATCTTTTAAGCATTTCTTCAAGAAGCACTAAAAATGGTCTCTTTTAACTTAAAAATGTAAAAATTTTGGGAAATTCTGACTTTATCAAAGCATTCTTAGATTATTTTTTTTTTTTTAATAATTAACCAAACATAAAAACTAACGCCTTTGAAGAGTTATAGATTGAAAAGGACAAGTTTGAAAAAAACATTTGTAAGATAAAAATTGTAGATAATTCAATTTTCTAGCAAAAAGATATCATACAAAAAAGTTGTGAAATCAGTGGTTTCCAAGATTTTAGCCAAAAAGTTATACCTGGTTGAAGGAACAAAGATTCAGCCAATCACTAACTCATTGACTCCATCCAAGTTTTTTTTTTTTGAAAAATTAAAAATAATAATGGTTATTTAAAACATACTTTAAAAGACCATTTAGGCAATGAAAATTAAAATATCCGAAAAGAAAACTTGAAAAATCTAATAAGATATTTATAAGATAAAAAAAGTTAAATAATGGGGTAGCTTCAATGGGACGTATCTTAAAAAATACAAACCCTAAAGAAAATTTTATAATAACCAAACTTGTAGTAAATTTAATTTTCTATCATTAAAATCCTTGACATATATTTGGTAGAACCACTGGTTTTTGAAATAGAAGACAAAAACCAATCCAAACTCTTGACTTTACTTATTTTTGTAGAAAAATGGATTAAAATTAACTCAATAAATATGAGAAAGAAAATTAAAAGAATTATTTTTTTCCAACAGTTTTAAATATTAATTAAAAATCGTAGGGAAGTGGGCAAAAGATGTAAGTCAATATACAAATTGCTAATTGAGCGACTTTTTTGAACTTTTGACTTAAGTGATCCTTTGACGAATTTGTAAAGAAAATACTGGAAATTGTCCTTTTGGACTAGAAATGAAAAATTTTGGGACTTGACCAAAGATTAGATTAAATAATAATTTTATAATTAACTAAAAATAACGCGAATTCCTTTGGAGGGTTGAGTACTAAAAAGGACAAGTTTGACGAGAAAAAAAATTGTTAGATAAAAGTTGTAGATAATTAAATTTTCTAGCAAAAAATGTCTTGCAAAAAACTGGTGAAATCAGTGGTTTCCAAGATTTTAACCAAATAATTACATCTAGGTAAAAGAGCAAATCATTGACTCCATCCAAGTTTTTTGGAAAAAATATAAATAATCACGAATTTCTTAAGGTTTTTTAAAATTTCTCTTATTTCTCACACTTCTAAAGACCATCAATATAATGAAAATCAAGATTTTCCAAAAGAAAACTTAAAAGCTAAAAAGATTTATAAAACAAAAAAAATAAATAATAGGGTAGCTTTAAGGGGTCGTATCTTGAAAAATACAAGTCCTAGAGAAAATTTTTTTAAAATGAAACTTATAGTAAATTAAATTTTGCATGATTTAAGTTCTTAACATAAAACTAGTAAAACCACTGGTTTTCGAAATGGAAGACGAAAACCAATCCAAACTCTTTAATTTAATTATTTTTATTGAAAAATGGTTCAATTCTTAAGGTTTTTCAGGCAAAGTTTGGTCAAAAATTTAACATCAATAACTTTTTTAGGACTAATTGAAATATCCACATTTATTTAAGATTTCTGTTATAAAAAAGGTAACTTAAAGAAGTCATGTCAAAGAAGCAATGGATACTTTGTTCAAAAAGATTCGAAACTAAAAAGATTTTTGATTGCTTGACTGATTTTTTTAGTTATTTGACTTCAAGGTTATTAGATACATAAGGTATGCTCACTTGACTAAGCGGCGTTTCTTTGATCTTTGAAAATGACGTCAAAGGTTTGCTGTTTCTAACAGAAGCCAGTAGAGGCGTTAAAGGCCATTAGCTATCGTTGGTTTGTGGGGATTCCACCTGGTGACTGCATTTGATTGGCACTACTCTATTTAATAAAATATGCTTTTTATTTAGGTTATTAAATCCCTTTAACAACAAATTTAAACTTTCCATATGCCAATAATTAATTTTTATGAACATAATAAATGTTAATTTGATTTTTTTTGTTATTTTTTTTAATTGAATAATTAAGATATATTTATTCTAGAATCTTTACCTTACTTAGCTATAAATTTTGAATTCCCGCGTCAGTCAACAAACCAGTGTTTTGATATTTATTATGTACATATGTACATAAAAATTAACTATTAACATAATGAAACTTTATTATTTTTTTTTTTGTGAAAGGAAGCCCACCTTCTTAAACTAGATAAACCTAGGAAGGTTACAAAAGAAAATGAATATAAACAATATTGCTAAAAAAAATTCAAAATAAAATAAAGTATATAAAAAAATTTTTATTTTGAACTTTAACTGAGCAAAATGAAATTTCAAACTATAGAGCGCAATAAGAACGATAGTAATGATAAGAACCAATTATAGCAGATATCTAATGGCTTCTAACGCCTCTACTGACTTCTGTCAGAAACAACAAACCATTGACGTCAGAGCAAGGTAATAACCTAGTAAGTGAGCACCCCTTGACTTGACTTGACTTAAATTTAAATTGAAATAAAACCAAGCTTAAGTGAAATGTTAATATCTAAATATCAAGACAAGTCAAGACTTTTAAAATTATTTCGTTTTCAAGTTACAATATTAAACGTTATTCCTTTAATTACATAGCCAAGTACTTAATGAATCCCATTAATATTTTACAAAAGAAAAAAACAAATAAAAATCTCGAAATTTAACAGATTTTATTAAAATAAAGTTATAAGATATCGTAATATCCCTGTTACGTGAGTTTTGAGCATTTCTTTGAGATACAATTAATTTCCCACTAAATATTTCCTTGGCGTGCATTTTTATGTGAGTTTCAATGGGAACGTGAATCTCGACCCAAAATATTTCTAATGTAATGTTTTTTTTTATGAATGAACCAAATTAATCTGTGGGTCGAAGACACGAAATTTTCTTAGTTTTTTTTTTCACGAAAACACATCAAGTAAATGAAAGTTTGAACGAAAAATAATAATGAAAGATGAAGTGAGGAAGGAATTTTTTTTTTCAAATTGTTCGAGGAAAGGTGGATGCACCTCGCACTGACCGGATTCACGCTCCAAATACAAACAGTTATCAACGAGGGTTTTATCATATACAACGCGTTTGCTACGATGGAAAACCTTCTTTTGATTTTCCCTGCGCCAAAAGGCAAAATTACGAGGCAACTTTTTGAGTAACTGTAAATTTTTCTATCTATACATCATTAAGATGTTGCCTCGTTAGAACATTTTTCTTTTCTCTTTTATATGATTACCTCGGCCAAAATTGCACAATGTCGGTGATGAGATGATCTACAATACATTGCGATGGGATCAATTCAAGCAAATGTTACATCTAGTACGTGATTTTTTATTTTTTTTCAATTTCGATCCATTGAGCCATCTGGTTTCTCACGTTTTTTTTTTTGAAGTTATACTTCTTTAGGCGCGTTATGAAACAATGAAGAGAGTGAAATTTTAAGATGCGCGCGCATCTTGAAACACAAATTAACAAAATGAAGTTAGTCGCAAAACCACTGGGTTTCCTAGCGCGCGTAATTTGAATTTTTGTTGTTTTTATTTATTAATTTTTATATTTAAATTAAAAATAATTATAGATACAAATGACACATATTATTAATAAATAAGTTATTACTTTTCTTGAATTTTACAGTAGCTGTTATAGGTACTTTTTGAAGTTTAATGATGAAAATGACGTCTGCGTCGCGGCGCGGTTTCAGAAGCATTAGTAGCGTTCTATTTTATCATCACAAATTAACAAGATGAAGTTCCCCGCAAAACGGCTCGGTATTTTTAACTAGACGCGCGTAATTTGAATTTTTGTTGTATTTATTTTCTAATTTATTAATTTTTATATTTAAACTAAAAATAATTATATATACAAATGACACATATTATTAATAAATAAGTTATTACTTTTCTCGAATTTTGCAGTAGCTGTTATACTATTTGAAATTTAATGATGAAAATGACGTCTGAATCGCGGCGCGGTTTCAGAAGCATTAGTAGCGTTCTATTTTATCATCACAAATTATCAAGATGAAGTTGCCCACAAAACGGCTCGGTATTTTTAACTAGACGCGCGTAATTTGAATTGTTGTTGTATTTATTCACTAATATATTAATTTTTATATTTAAATTAAAAATAAATATATATACACATTAGGGTGTCCCTTATATGGGAGAAAAAAAATTTTTTTTAGATATCGAAATGCATACCCCTTAATTCTTTTTAAACTACCTAAACTTAATCAAATACGAAATTTTATCCTTATATGTTAACATTAACCCGTGCCGACAGAGCCTTAAAGATTATAAAAACCTTTGACTTTAACCCTTATCGTTGTGTATGTATAATAAAATGAAATAAAATGTTTATATTGTATAAAAATTATAATCGAAGAGAAAGTTAACAACGAGGTATTCATTAATCAAAAGAACATCACAAATCAGGAAGGATATTTTCTTTTAAGGGTCTCTTTTTTACAGTCTGGATACAGATTTCTATGCTCTTATACACAGCGCAGCAAAAATTGTTTTTGTTCTTCCTTTGCAGTGACTAAACCATGGAAATCTTGCATACGTTTTACAGCTCTTTCAGCTGTATCATTAATGGTCCTTAAGGAAAGCACCCTTCTTTTTGCTTGCAAATAGGTTACACCTTCCCATGTAGAAACGGGTCGCTTCAAGAAGTTTGTATCAATGTTTAAACGCGCAAATAAATTTGTGCTCTTATCTCTCATTTTAAAACCAGTCCGTAAACGTGATGGCGGCAAGCAAAGAGTAATAATTCCCTGTAGTTTTTGTTCCAAAAGTACACAGGCTCCTTTCAGTCGCCCTGTATTAGATGCAGTTGTTTCACAACACATTATTTGTACTTTGTCCTCGAGGTCATGAAGTGCAGTTAAAACAGCTTTAGCTTGATTTTGACCGGAAGAGTTTTCCAGTTTGGGCACAGATAAAAGTTGTTCCTTTTCTCCAAATGAAATAAGAATTGGTGTTCTTCTTAAGAACTTCTTAAGTCTAGTCCGGGTAATAATTTCTTATCCCAGTGTACGGTCACCATTTCAGGCAAATTATTCTGAAAATCTAATTTTATAACTTCCGCGAATGCGTTGAATAGACGATTTATTTATCGGGAACTCATCACAGCTGAGATCTAGGGCTTCTACTACAGCCTGAAGTATATAGACAGAGTCCCTTATGCTTAATTGACATCTATCTAAAGCGTCAACTACCTCTATACGGGCCACTGTACCCTGAATTACCATCTTCACAAGATCGGTAAAGCCGACACTAACATATGTCGTCTCTGCTGGAAAGCGCTAGAAACGGCGGAACACATTTTGTGCTCATGTGTATCTTGTGTAAAGACGAACATGGCGCCTGGCGAGATAGCAACGGCAACCTCTAGGCAGGCGCTGGCTTTCTTTAAAAGCCTGGAGCTCTCCTAATGACCACAGAAGGTCACATCACAAAAGACCTCTTTGGCCGCAGTGATAAAAAAGCGGCAACTAACTTAGGAGTGCTGAAGTCTTTCCTTCGTATTTTTGAAGTTGTTAGAGAACGTACCATTTGAGATGTCGAACGCAAGGGTTTCTCAAGGCTTTCGTCAGAGCTGGTAAGTTGATTGGGATTTTCTTGCGTTTCGATAAAATCTTAAAATATATAAAATCTGAAGTTAAAGATGACGACAAACTTTCGGAATACATTTGCTCTTGTCTTTTTTATCTTCTTTTAATTTTCTCTGTCTTGTTCTTTTGTCTTTCTCGGCTAACTTTTAGCTACTTCCGCTAAACATTCTGGACGCCTTGGTTCTCTTTGCTTTTGTAAAAAAATTTTATCTTCTTCTATTTTTATCCATTCCAAAGCATTAATTGCGTGTGCTATATCGAATAAATTATCTAAATTGTTGTGAAAGTCCTCCTCACGGTGCTTGTAAACATCTTGCGTTTTTTTTTTAAATTTTTTTGTAACCCTCTCTTAGCACGATGAAGATCCAGAAGTTTTTTTTTACACAGTTAGGCACAGCTCTGGTAGGTATTCTTGCTTTTTCCCAGAATATAATACACTCTCGAACGGCAAGATTTGCGCTTTCAATAACAGTAAATTTAACTTCGCGAAATTTAAAAAAGAGGACTGCAAGAACTTGTCGATTAGATGGTTCACGTCACCAACTAAGAAAATAATTTTTTTATTGCTTCTTAATTCCAATGCCATTTTTTTAAACATTAAAACAATGTTAATCACGAGAGTTACTGTGAACAAATGACAAATACGACGGGTGCACGCTGCTAGTTCGGCGTTACCTGTATGAACATGTTTCGATGCAAGTCGGCACGGGTTATCGTTCTCCAAATAAGGTAAAAATTTATTTTCGAGTGTTTTAGAAACACATGAACAAAACTAAGACGTATGCGTTAAAAAATATAAACTTTGAAAAATAAGGGACACCCTAATACACATGACACATATTATTAATAAATAAGTTATTGCTTTTCTCGAATTTTGCAGTAGCTGTTATACTATTTGAAATTTAATGATGAAAATGACGTCTGAATCGCGGCGCGGTTTCAGAAGCATTAGTAGCGTTCTACTTTATCATCACAAATTATCAAGATGAAGTTGCCCACAAAACGGCTCGGTATTTTTAACTAGACGCGCGTAATTTGAATTGTTGTTGTATTTATTCACTAATATATTAATTTTTATATTTAAATTAAAAATAAATATATATACAAATGACACATATTATTAATAAATAAGTTATTACTTTTCTCGAATTTTGCAGTAGCTGTTATATTATTTGAAATTTAATGATGAAAATGACGTCTGAATCGCGGCGTGGTTTCAGAAACATTTGTAGCGTTCTATTTTATCATCACAAATTATCAAGATGAAGTTGCCCACAAAACGGCTCGGTATTTTTAACTAGACGCGCGTAATTTGAATTTTTGTGTATTTATTTTCTAATTTATTTATTTTTATATTTAAATTAAAAATAATTAATTCTTTAAATATATTTTTTATATTTTATTTAGAAAATATTTCTATATATAAATTACACATATTATTAAAGAATAAGTTATTACTTTTCTCGAATTTTGCAGTAGCTGTTATACTATTTGAAATTTAATGATGAAAATAACGTCTGCATGTCATGCATATTCTTAGTTATCACGAAATCTGGGATTCTGAAATGATTCAACCATCTGAGAATAATAATTTAGTAACACAAGATATGAATAAGATTAAGACATTTACTTTGACAAATAGCTACTTGCTTTATTTCGCAATTTCTATGAAGCTTCGTTTTCATGACATGCATGAATTGTTAACCAGAAAAATGTACCTGACAAATTTTATAAACGTCTTGCAGCTTTCTTTGGATATTATTTATTGATACAAATTAAAATATTATTCTCTTAATTTTATTTTTAATAATTATATCTTTAAATATATATTATTATTATTAAATATTAAATTACAGTTTTTTAAAAATTGATTATTTTAATAAAATTAATAAAAACTAATTTTTAATGATACCAAAGAAGTATAACTTCTCACGCGCGTACATAAGTACACGCAACCACTTTTTTTAAATTCTGTTTCCCCTCAAACTGATAATTTCAATTTTTGAAAAGATTATAAATCACGAAATTTTGACAAATTTCCTGTTTCAAAAATAAATCAATTAGGCCCAAATAGACGAACAGAAAAGAGCCTGTGGATGGAAAAGTCGAGCTCGATAACTGTTCTTTTGGACTAAAAAATAAAACAATTTTATGTCTCACCTAATATTCAACAAAATAAAAAACAGGTTTGCCTCCTCTTAAATTACGATGTGAAACACACACACATACATAAACATAGTTGAATGCAACTTCTTCCGTTTGATTTATTGAAATATATGAATTTATGCTAATTCGATCGACTCGATACAATCACTTGCAGGCGAGATCTAGAAAATGTTTCCTTTATTTTGAACGATCACAATCTATACGTTTGATAGATCAACAGGTGGAACAGCTTGAGGGAAGCTTTAAAGGGAGTGTATCCACATGAAAGCAACAGGTTGGTTTTCTCTGTTAAAAAAATTAATGAAAAATCTTCGAGTGGTTCATTCAACCATGAAAAGCTTAAGTGTTGAACTTTTTTCGAATATTCGAATAAAAACATTCCAATTGACTAAGCTGTCCTTATGATATTTGTTTGTGTGTGGTGCACTTGACATACCACAGTGTAAAAGTTGTAACACGCCTTTTGCGTTAGTAGGTCAAACATTGTGCGCCTCTTTGCTCAGATATTTAAATAATCTAAAGGTAAAACGACGACGAGTTCCTCGTTTAAAGCAACACACCGATGATTGTTATCAGAAATTGGTTTTTATCGTGCATTGAGATGTACACGTACCAAATTTAGATATTATTAAAAGTAATTTCCATGATTGGTATATTGAACGATAAAATGTTTAGTACATAAAAGGTTGGGTGTGATGTCCAAAAAATTCTTCGGTCTGGATTGGTTTTATGACAAACATATTGATAGATGAAATCCCTGAAAAAAGCGAGTCGAAGTCGTTGTACATAATAATACAATATTTGATTTCAAGGTAACGAAAATAATTCCATAATTCCACTCCCCCACGACGATGTGGCAGCGACATTAGAGGCTTGAAATTATCCTCCATCGACGTCGACGTGGTTGTGTGACCTTCGAGGATTCGGTTTTTTCTTCGTCGTCTTCATTGAATTTTCGAAAATCACATGAAAAAACTGGCCGAGCGAATGCTAGTATACGTTTCACTCCGTGTTGCTTGGCTCATATACACTCTTGGGAGGTTTTAATGAGAGAGTTTCCCTCGATCCACCAACATATTATAAATATAATGTATTTGAAATTGTTTTGTCCTATTAGGTTTTTTCATGCGAGGCCATTTGGTCCATTTGACGAATTTCATGCATCATGCAAATCGAGTTGTATTTCTTAAATAATTATAGAGTTGAACATTTTGATTTAAAAGCCAGTACATTTTTACTTGTTTCCTTTTCTTGAAATTTTTAACAAGATTCAACGTCGCCTAGATGTATCGATTTTTATTTGATTTCCGTCTTGTTTTTTTTTTATTCACTGTATTTCGTTCCAATTTAGTTTTTATATATTAATACAAAGCCATGTTTTGTGTTGTAACGAGACCAAGTCTCCTTTTTCTCTCTTGCCGTTTCCTTCTTCTGGTTTTATCGGTTACTTATCGCAACGTATTCAAGCAAAAAACCATAACATACATATCGTAAAGCTAAGTTTTTGTAATTCTGTCGATCCAATCCTCAAAGGTTAGACGCAATTTTAACATGACATTTTTATCCGTTATAAACAAAAGTTACTCAATTATAAATTTTTTTTAATTTTCGTAATGCTTATTGTGACTTACAACACAAGCAAAAATTAAGGATTGAATTGAAACCCAGTTTCATGGCAAAGATTACATTTATCGGAATTTAAACGAAATGTAACCTAAATAAAGAAAAAAAATCTGCTGCGAGGCGTCACAGTACTTTAACTTTCATTTATGAAACTCGTGGTTGCTAAAAAGAACTCAAAGCACTTTATAACTATGTAATTTTGATTCTCGGGCATCTTAGATGCCTATGAATAAAAATAATAGAGGTAATTTTAATTCTCGGGGATCTTAGATGCCCGTGACTCTATTATCTATATATTAATACGTGAAGCAAAATTTTTAAATCCCTTTTACCGAATATTATACGAACGGAGGAGTATGACATTTGGCACAATTGAAGTTTATATGGGGAAGTTGCGTTATGAGATAATATTTTTTTATAACAATGCCTCAAAATACCTTAAATTAATGAAAAAAGACGTCACACACACTACCACGCGTTTGACACACACAGACACACAATACACACAAATATGTAGATTTTTAAATCTCAGTTGTTCAGTTTGACCACAGACTTCAACCATATTCCAAATGTCATTATTTAAACAAAATATTGTGAGAGGAATTTAAATTTTGAAATTGTAATTATTGAAATTGATGGAAACAAATTTAACCGATTATTTGATTATTGAGTAATATTATTAAAAATATATTTAAAAGATACGTATAACTTCAAATACACAACGTTTCAACCATTTTATTTGGTCTTCATCAGGTGTTTCTTGATTATTATATAACGTATAAATAATTTATACTATATTCTTTTGGCAAAATCATTCAAATAAATTACACAAAAAATTAATTTAGGTAGGTAGGTACTAAGTATTTGAAAAAAAAAGCTTAGCTTAATTCAAAGTTTTAAACAGGACTTATGAAGCCTATTTCCATTTTTTTATCTTTGGCTTTTAAATGAAAAAATCTAAACATAAAGGTACTTTTGTTTTACTTTTGAACGTAGGAAACTCACTTGAAATTACTTCTGATGTTTCATAGTCATATTTTTTTTTGTTTGTCTAAAAATATTTCAAAATATTGTAATTTGAATTGACATACAACATTATAAAAAGAAAAATATCTGCTGCGTGGCGTCACAGTACTTTCTTCTACTTTCATTTATGAAACTCGCTGTTGGTTAAAAGAAATATATAAGCACCTTATAACTATACATAGCAGAACTATATGCATACAAGTATACAACATATATGTATTTATGAATTCGCAACCTTCACCCCAGAACCGTCCTTAATCGAATTTTTCCAAGAAAAAGTTTCAAATAAAAGTTTTAGCCATTAATAAGTCTAAGAACTATCATAAGCTTAAAGAAAATCTTTGCAGCCGTTTTCGAAAAAATTTGAAAAAGCTCAAAAACTCCGAGAATAAAGTGGAGCTTTGGGTTAACCGATTTCAACCAAAAGCTCCGCGGCAAAACAAGATATAATATGAAAGAAAATTTCCAAGTTTGGTGAAATTCAAAAAAGCGTTCGATACGATATGGCTGTCACACACAGACATGTTTCTAAAAACTACTTTTTTGAACTCAGGGGACCTCAAAACATGTATGATATGAACGAATTGATATTTAGTTTTGAAATTTTTAGAGAATATTCTGAAATAATTTTGTAAAAGATTTATGGAAGAAAAAAAATAAATTTTTTGAAACCTCTACACCTATTTCTTTCTTTAACTTAAAATAAATATTTTCAATCATTATATGATGCACTTTCTTTAAATGAACCTTGAAGAAAAAATTAGTCAAGAAATTATTTTCCAAATATTCGCAAATGCATTTCATTATCTGCTGTAGTTAGCTTAGAAACTAAAGTTTTTGAGGCAGTTACAAGTGAAGTGTACCCTTAGGTATGTAAAAATTGTAACGAATTATGGTCGAATTTCGACCACTGGGCGACCTCTAGTTTTCATTCATAGGCATCTTAGATGTCCCCCTGTATCCATGGGCATCTAAGATGCCCGAGAATCAAAATTACAACTATATAAACAGAACTTAATGCATACATATTATAACTCTATATAATATATATACGAACTCCCACCCTTAACCGTCCTTATTTGAATTTTCCCAGGAAAAAGTTTCAAATAAAAGTTGAAGGCATCGATAGGTCTAAAAACTATAGAAAGTGTAAGAAAAATCGTTGGAGCCGTTTTCGAAAAGATTTGAAAAAGCTCAAAAAGCTAATGAATAAAGTTGAGCTTTCGGTCAACCAATTTACAACCAAAAGCTTTGAGGCACAACTAGATGTGATAAGTAGGCTTAATTCCAGGTTTGGTGAAATTCCGACTCGATTACAATACTTCCTTTACTATATAGTAGTAAAGGAAAGCAATATGTATACAGGTTATATGTATTATAGTTATATACAAATTCCCACTCTTAATCCCAGAATCGTCCTTATTCAAATTTTCCCAGAAAAAAAATTCAAATAAAAGTTGTAGCCATTAATGAGTCTAAGAACTGTAGTCGAATTCGAAAATTCCACCCGATTTCAATACTTCCTTTACTTATTGTCAGTATATAGTAGTAAAAGCAAGTAATAATAATAATTGAACCATAGTTAAAAATATTTGTACCTCTTTAACCTTTGTAAGAAATTTTCTCTACAAAAGGAAAATGCAGATCTGAATGGTTAATACAGTATCCCCAATGGTAAAAATGGAAAACACACCATGGTAAACACAAGGATCAGTCCTCAGTGTGACCCTATTCCTAATAGCAAGACATTTTTGAGCATTTCCTAGCAAGGCATTCTTATTTGCTGACAACCTAACTGTACTAATAAAGGGAATTAGTTAGAGAAATACTTTCAACACCTTTCAAAGAGACTTGAACAGGTTGATGTAATGGAGCCAAGAATCTGGATTTGAGCTCTACAGGAAAAAAATTTCCAAGAAGACTGATTCTGAACACCCACCTGAAAGGACCATCGTATTAACTGGTTACCAAGATTAAAAATCCCGGGCGTGACTTGGAAAAATTATAAAAGGGGAATTAAGAACGGAATGTTACAAAAAGGTAAATATCCTAAAACCAATGGCGCCTAAAGACTGAGGAGTGAATTCAAATATCCTAATAAGGTAGTGATACGACGCAAAATAGATTATGGGGTCTTGCTCTATGACCTGGCTATAAATTCAATTCACAATTCAGCAATGCGGCTTTGCATTTAGCAAGCCTTTAGTACCCTAAATGTACTAACCGAGGTAGGAGAACTATCAACTAAACCTTTCAACAAAAAAAAAAAATGATATGGAAATACGTAACAAAAATTAACGGAAAATTAGCAGAAAACCGAAATTGTTCCAAATAGTAAGCGCAAGAGAATACATAGACTCCAGAGGCGTGCGGTCCATACATGCTCTAGATGCGCCGCATGCCTTGGGATTGTAAGACGATCTTAAAAATTGAATATTTTCTATGATTTATTCATTTTATTTTTAACTAGCTGACCTGCGCAACTCCGTCTGCGTCACATAAGGGTGAGAGAAGGTTAAGAGTGGGGAACCTATGGCACAATTCTAAAGGAGTTGAAACTTTCATTGTTTTATACACAAATCACTTAAGAACCATTGAAGAGATAAAATTTGGTACCTATAATGCTAATTTAAAACCACGTGGACAAAACCAAGAAAAACATTGTAGGTCTGTAACGTTAAAAGTATAACATGACTCATCAGCTATCTTAGGTACATCACACTATGATCAGTAAGAGTGGAACTATAAAAGAAAATGTCACGGGAACGGGAATAATAAAGGAACGCTGCATAACACTACTGGGGTGTTTTATTGATAAAATTTACGTATGTAAACTTAAAATATAATGAAAAAAAAAGAATATATGAAACTTAAACAAAGAGTAACGTAAAAAAAATTGAAATGTTATTTGATTATTGCAACGCTTGTAACCGTTGTAACAAATAATATATTTTAAACTTGTACTTCTGTATCTGTTATAATATATTGCAAGGAGTTGAATGCCTGAATGTCTAATGATCTATGAATCAGCTCAGTAGTCAGTACTGACTACTGAAAAAAAGTTAGAAGTACACAAATATTGAGAAGGAAAAGCGCAAGCGCTCACTTAGGAGGCCTAACATATTTTAAAGAGTGGGAAGTCTTGAAAAATATTACAAGTTAAAAATATAATTGTTGATTTTTTAAATGTAATTTAACACGCTAAATTCTAAATATGTATTCGAAAATTAACAATGAAAGAAATTTCAACGTTTCAAAAATTTTCATTATTTTTCGGATGTTAAATAAAAAATCATATCTTCAAGTGAAAATTGTAATTTTTATTTTAATCCTAAAGAGAAAATGTGTTAAAACGCTATTTCACGAACTTTAAAGATCTATTTCACGACCTTTTTTTTAACACACGGTTCCTGCAGGAGACAATTGTCATGCTATCCTTTGAGCACCGTGCATTATTCTGGCATAAAAAATAATTTATATTATTATCTGATCACTGAACTATCATATTGCAAAAAATCATGTCTATCTTTTACTCTGTGAAAAACAAAAACATATCTATCCCACGGGAGTAAAACATTTTTCCTGGATAAAAAAGAGATCAAGCCTTCCTGAAAAAAATTCGTTAAAACTCTTATTTATGAACTTTTAGAAAACTCCTTTGAAATACTCAGTTCCTGAAGGATACTATTTTTAGCCTATCCTACGGGAACCGTACAATATTCTAACATAAAAAATAGCCCATATCATTCACTGACTCTTAAACCACCACATTGCAAGAAATGATGGTAATCTTTTGTTCTGTGAAAAACAAAAACGTATCTATCCTACGGGAACATACATTTTTCCTGGATAAAAAGTGAACTGTATGAAAAGAAACATTATGATTTTGCCTTGAGGACCTTATGAGTTATTACTATAAATATATTGTAATCAGATAAAAATGTTGAGTTTCAGCATGATGTTTCCAGTTTTCTCTATTTTCCCGATGAAATGAGAAATTTTTCCGAGATAAAACGTGGTCTAGATAATGATTCGCATATTTAGCTATCATCATACTTAAATATCACCAAAATCCATTTACAACTAAAAATAGAGTTTATGCATAATTCTTTTCTCCAACCCGTTTTTCAATTTCCCGGGTAAATGAGACATTTTCACGTATTTAAAAGTATTCTATTAAATGACTCAGATTGTCATTTATTATCACACCAAATTTTATTAAAAACCATATTTATTTGGGTAAGAATTAATTATATGTTTCTAAAAACAATTTCGCAATTATTTTTGAAACAAACTTAATAACCATTAAAAAGGTTATAGCGGGCTAACCTTAAAAGATAGACATATGTCGTTGCGGATTTTTTTGTAGAACTTTTTAAGAAGAACAATTTTGCTCCTCATGATTTTTGCGTAACTTTAATCGTTTACGCAGGGCAGACCACGAACGCTCTCAAAAGGAAAACATTTTCCTGATTTTTGCAACATTTTCCATTGATGCTCTGCTCCTATTGGTTGTAGCGTGATGTTATATAGCCTAAAGCCTTCCTCGATAATTAGGCTATCCAACATTAAAAGAATTTTTCAATTCGAACCAGTAGTTTCTGAGATTAGCCCGTTTAACCAATCAAACAAACAAACAAACTCTTCAATTTTATATATTAGTATAGATTTAAGTAATTGCATTTGTAAAATGATTCTAAAAATGATATATTTTTAACATTTACAAATTTTTAATTTACGTAATTATGAAAGGTATCGCTCATAAAATTGGCATAGTTTACCAAATCAAATGAACGGCAAAAGTCGAATGAATTCGTAGGCGACAGTAGCATTCGGTCGTTTGCTTCGAATTGGTCGCGCATGCGCACTAGTACGGTGGAATACAATCTCTATCGGCATTTCACATTGCCAATTAACGGTCTGCAGATGTGTTTGCCGTTTTGAATGAACAGTGAATTTAATTGTTACTGATACTGTTCGTGACTTATTTTGATTTATTTACCCAAAGGCCATACAAATGTTCTGTTCTTTAGGATAAGAACTATTTTCGTGGTTTTTAAATACATAATATGATATGGTTGTTGATGATTTTTGTAAGAAGGAGCGTCGAATAAGACTAATTTTTAAAAATAAATACTTATAACACCATGATTATCAAATAAAAAAATAAATTTAAAAAATGTGGTTCTTATAACCCCCCCCCCCGCTTCTAAGCGCATGCCCTGTTTCAAAAGTCACCGCACGCCACTGATAGACTCCCTGTAAGAGTGCAAGCAGCACGCTATAGAAAAGAACTAAAATTGGAACTACCAAAGCTTTTCACTTGCGACCAGCCTTCACCTTGGGAATGCTGAGAACCTGAGATTGATCTCACAAAGTGACCCAATATTAAGTGGAGAATACCCCTTCTGTGGTTTTCCGAAGCTTGCATTGAGAAATAGCTGATATTTCCAATATACCTATAGAGTACTTTACAGGTGGCTCAGTACAGGATGAAAAGGCAGGTTTTGCAGTGGTGTCCAACAATGAAACCTACCAAAAAAGATTACGTAATGGTTCATTTTTTTTCACGTGTGAAGCAGGAGCTATTCTCAAGAGCTTATTTGAGTGAGGAACTGGCGACTTCGAACCAAGCAGTTACCTTTACAGACTCCTAAAGTCTAACTAGCCTAACGACTATAGCAAATCCTAATAGCAGAATTACAATTATCAGGGCCATACAGGCCCGTTACGCACATTGCAGGCGGCAGGGCTTATTATGGCGTTTGTGTGGAAACCCGGACATGTAGGTATAGAAGGAAATGAACTGGCCGATGCAGCAGCAAAGAAAGCTGTAGTGGAGTTGAAAGTGATTCAGTTGTGGGACCTTACTCTGGAGGACAGTGTAAATGTGTTTCGGAAAAAAAACTTGGACATTGTGGGATAACATCTGGCGGGACCAACCGCAGAAACTTCAGCGGATCAGGTCTACAGTAAATTGGAAAGAGCTCCCCTGGGAAACCTGTGTAGGAGGGATTCTGTAATTATTTGCAGGTTAAAAACTGGGCATACCACCTTGATCCACTCTCACCTGATCACTGGGGAGTGGACGAGTTGGGGGAGATGTAAGGACGCCCTGTCAGTATGTCATGTAACATTGTTGAATGCCAGTGCTATAGAGCGTTAAGGGAGCGGTGTGATTTGCCGCCAAACATCGAGGGATGTCGCACCTCCCCTGAAAGGATTCGTGCAACCCTAGACTTCTTATTAAAGATTAATGGTCTCTACCAAAAAACGACGTTTAAGCGACTAAATAGTTTTAAAAACATGTAAATAACGAACCATTTACAGTATTAAGAAATGGTCATATGCCATATACCTTCATAGCCTGTCTTTCTCTAACTCACTGAGTTTTCCATAAGTCGCAACGTTTAATACGATATATTTAACATTTAAAAGCATAACATTGCAGTTTTTATACTAGTAAGTGCTAAAATTATAAACAAGGCTTGTTTATGTAATAATAAATAACTAAATAATAAAAAATGGAAGAGTTAAGAACTTCAGTTTAGGAATCGATTGCCTTTCTCTCTTTAAAACATTCAATCTGTATTCAATTTATCTTTGTTAACGATTGTTTTGATTGTTGTTATCGTTGACCTGTGAAAATATGATGTAAACATTTGCTTTCTCACTATTAGTAACTGTGCAATATAACCATCTCTCTTACTCTTTTTTATAGACGGATATGTTCATTAATGTTATACTCAATTAGGGATAAAACTATTTCCTAGGGTTGCAAGGATGTAACTAAGAATTTGTAATTTTGAAGACTCGAATGAAGTCATTGATTGCATCCAATATTGCAACATAGGAAACAAAAGAAATGCGACACTAACCTTTATTAGCAATCGAACTGTTCATCAATTCAACTCCAAAAGGAATTCGATCGATGAATCACCAACACTTAAATTTAAGTCTTTAACACTAAAAGTCTTTAAAATAACTTTTTAGAAAATATTATTAACAGTTCTGGAAACTTGAAAACAAGCCGGCCATATTATGACAAATGGTCAATTTTTCTTTTGACTTTTCACCGATTTAAATGTTCGGGGGTGCAATTAAAAATCGATCAGTGCTTTGAGGGCACGTAAAGCTTGTTATTTGTCATAAAGTATCTGTTCAAAACGGGATTTGAACTCAAAATTGTCCCATTTCGAAAGTTCAAGAAATGACAGGTAACATGGCGGCGCGATGCTCAATTAACACTAATTGGGTCAAAGGCCGAAACCACGACCCGAAGTTTGAGGAATTAAAAAAAATGCAATGCAATGCGTCGATTTGATCGACCTCGGCAATTTTCGTATCTGTCAATATTTTATGCGTGAATCGCTGAGAAAATATCAGAAATGTAACCGAAATATGATTTTTAAGGGAAGATGATTGTTTAAATTTAATATTACTATTGATTTAATTATTTCATAGATTTTTAGAGGTTTGACAATACTAATGGGATTTTTGTCTAGAAGTTGGCATAAATTATTTTTGCCAATAAGCTTTTCTGGATGTCACACAGGCATTTGACAGGGTATGGCATCCAGGACTTCTATCTAAGCTCAAGAAGTTCTTACCATCCCAATATTTCCTTATTCTCAAATCATATCTTTCCAACCGATCCTTCAAAATGAGATGCAGATCTAAATTTTCTCCTCTTAAACCAATGAACCAATAAAAGACTTAAAACTTATCCAGAGTTCCTCAGGGAAGCATACTGGGTCCCATCTCTTAAACCATATATAAGGTAAAGTACCCAGTACTTGAACACTGGCAAAAATGGACCCAGTACTTGAACAGATTTTTAAACTTGTTCTAAAACAAAATCCGAAGATTCATTATAAGTAATATGTGTATGTAATGATTATTTATTGGTTCAGTTATTGATTTTAGCGATATTTTTTCTTTATAAATTGAAATAATAATATTTTTGTCACATTGAAAGTTGACACATAAAGAATAGACGATAGTCGCTCCTTTTTTCATGAAAAAGGTACTAACCGTTAACTGATCAATCAATAAAAAAAACTGTTTATTATTAAAGTAAGTAAAAAAATTAGTGCCACCAAATGAAATAGTCCTTCCTAAACATCCTAGAATTTTTGCAAAGCTAAAAAATATAATTTTTATATTTAATTTTTTTCGTCTAACTATACCTCCCAATGTTTAAAGCGGTACCCAAAACTTGAACAAGATATTCACGTATTAGGTATGTGTATTTCTAATGCAAGCAGTAGATGAACAGCGTGACAGATATTCTAATGCAGTAATAAAAAATTCCATTTAATTGTTTTCTTTTTATAAAAAGTATAAAAATATACATATATATAGTAATTATATTATTAAAAACTGCAGTAATTCCAAAAAATGTCAGTGCAAACTTATTTTTTTGACCGAAATAAAATATTAATGAATTTAAACCAATAAAAGTTGATACCAAAGGTAAAATAAACGTTGTGACTAATATTTACTCGTTAATCAAGAATATAATCCGATAAAATTAATAAAATTATGGTAAAGTTCTAGTTTAGACACCCCGAGATTTACATTGTTGGTGTACATTATTGATACCGCGAAGTTTTACAGAAAACCAAATATCTTAAATGTGTAAAACTTTTCGATGTCACTATTATTATATATTTTTATATAAAACATAATATAATATAACATTTACATTAAAAAAAATTGAAAATTCCAATGTAGGTAGAGGTACATAAAAAATGTAAGGTTATGTCTAAATTTTGGGGTGTCTATAACGGAATTTTATCCATAACCCAAATAACAGTTTATATTTTTATTTTTTTATGGGTAAAATTAATCAATTTGTTGATAATAATCGTCTACAACAATGAAAAACTAATTTTTCGAATGTATTTCATACTTGTTCAAGTACTACTCCCGGGGCGTTCAACTACTGCGGCGAGTCAAAATAGATTGTTCAACTACTGGTGCATTTGATGTATATTTTCAAAACCTTGTAAAAATATGATAATTTCATAATTAATTACTTTCTGTTTGATTTTATCTTAAAAAAATATCTATATTTTCATAAACAACCTTTCTTTGATCAATTTATTCGTATTTTATTTGTTTAAATTAGGGGTAAATAGGTTTTGTTTTGAAACCCGTTCAACTACTGGGTACTTTACCTTATACATTTGACATCCCAACCCATCCTCCCAAACCCAACCCAACCCAACCCAAGCCCGTTTCAAGCCACCAATAAAATAAACACTGATAATAATAATTGGGACTAACGCTTGAAAATAAATTGCATTGGAAAAACGCGTAAAGGTCAAGAAGCGGGAACTTGAAATGAAGTACTGTCCACCACCTAAAAAATTCTTCTAGTCGTTTAAAGCAATAATGGCCAAGAGACCAGCTCCCAATTTTTTAAGGGGTTCCAGTGTTAGCTGATGGCTTTCAACACCCTATTCATATTCTAGTTGACCTTTAATTTAAATTAGATCTTATATATATATATATATATATATATATATATATATATATATCAGTGGCGTGCGGTGACTTTTGAAACAGGGCATGCGGTTAGAAGTGGGGGGGGGGTTATAAGAACCACATTTTTTAAATTTATTTTTTTATTTGATTAACGTGGTGTTATTAGTATTTTTTTAAATTATCCTTATTCGAAACTCCTTCTTACAAAAATCATCAACAACCGCATCATATAATGTATTTAAAAACCACAAAAATAGTTCTTATCCTAAAGAACAGAACATTTGTATGGCCTTTGGGTCAATAATTCAAAATAACTCACGAAAAGTAACAGTGACAATTAAATTCACTGTTTAGATTCAAAACGGCAAACGCATCTGCAGACCGTTAATCAGCTATGTTAAATGCTGAGAAAGATAGTATTTGACCGTACTAGTGCGCATGCGCGACCAATTCGCAGCAAACAATCGCATGCTACTATCGCCAACGCATTCATTCGGCTTTTGCCGTTCATTTGATTTGGTAAACTATGCCAATTTTATGAGTGATACCATTCATTATTACGTAAATTAAAAAATTTATAAATGATAAAAATATATCATTTTTAGAATGATTTTACAAATGCAATTACGTAAATTAAAAATGAAATGAATAAATTATAAAAAATATTCAATTTTTAAAATCGTCTTACAATCCAAAGGCATGCGCCGCATCTACAGCATGTATGGACCGCACGCCTCTGATATATATATAGCAAATAAATAATAAAGAAAAAAAATTTATGTGGTTATTAACTTACTTTTACTAACAATTGGCCAATATTACATTCAACGTATGAAAATTTAATAAGAACCAAACTTCGTAAATTACGTAGTAAATTTTATGATCTAAGACTTTGCACATATCCTTAAATATCGTGAAAAGGACAAGAAACGACATATTAAGAAAAGTCCACGTTCGAGAGCTTTGAGCTTAAGCATAATGGTACACGTACATGAAAACTTTATGGGTCATATGGAATGGTGACCCTGATACAATGATAGCTAAAAATTTCTTTAAGTTTTCCAAAAAAAAAAAAAAAATTAATTTTAATCCTTACAACATTTTCCTCTTAAATCAGATTGGTAACTACAAATTTTTTATCATTTTTGTAGCAGATTAATCTTAAAAAACGCCAATTCCAAATGTAAATACCTACAGAAAAATGTAGTTTCAGGAGGTCACTTTGAACCACAAAAAAATGTTTTGCCCTTAATGAAAAATAGCGATCGCGAGGTGAACTAAATCAGAAGAAACACCTGGGATTTGGCTTTCTTGTAAGAACTAGGACTACTTATACTTAATGTGGCATTGCAACGCCTCTCGAGTACAACTGGTTAATTATAAAGTGTCCCTTAGAAAACTATGATAACCTACGAACATCAAAATTGAATATTTTATAAATTACATAACTTTCTAGGAATAAGAAAATTTATCAACTAGAGAAAATAGCACCTTTACCTCAATGATCTCTTGATCTCTTGAATTGCAAAATACCAACGCCTTCAAATCACATCTTGTTGGTGTCTTTTGAAGATTTCCCTCCTATAAAAAACAAAAAAAAACTTAAATAATTTTTACTTCTTAAACTAGAACTATTATTTTTATAGTATTAAACTGAAGAGTTTGTTTGTTTGTTTGATTGTTTGGTTAAACGCGCTAATCTCAGAAACTACTGGTTTGAATTGAAAAATTCTTTTTGTGTTGGATAGCTTAATTATCAACAAAGGCTTTAGGCTATACAGCATTACTCTACGGCTAATAGCAGCAGAGCATCAATGGAAAATGTTGCAAAAACTAGGAAAAAATTTTCCTTTTGAGAGCGTTTGTTGCCTGCCCTGTGTAAATGGTTAAAGTTACGCAGAAATCATGCATATCAAAATTGTTCCTTTCAAAAAGTTCTACAAGAAAATCCGCAACGGCATATGTCTATCTTTTAAGGTTAGCCCGCTATAACCTTTTTAATGGTCATTAAAGTTGATTCAAAAATAATTCATTATTTGCGAAATTGTTTTTTGAAACATATTATTAATTCTTATCCAAATAAATATGGTTTTTAAAAAAATTTGGTGTGATAATAAATGACAATCTGAGTCATTAAAAAGAATACTTTTTATTACGGGAAAATGTCTCATTTATCCGGGAAATTGAAAAACGGGTTGGAACAAAAATTATGCATAAATTAGGTATACATTTTTAGTTAAAAATGGATTTTGGTGATATTTAAGTATAATGATAGCGACCTATGCGAATCATTATCTAAAATACGTTTTATTTAGGAAAATTTCCACGGGAAAATAGAAAAACCAGTTTTTCTGGTAAGAAAAATAATGTTGAAACTAAACGTTTTTAGCTGACTATATCATATATTAATAGTAATAACTCATAAGGTCCTAGAGGCAAAAAATAATTTTCTTATCCAACAGTCTTATTTTTATCCAGGAAAAATGTACGGTTCCCGTAGGATAGATACGTTTTTATTTTTCACAGAGCAAAAGATTATCATAATTTCTTACAATGTGGTGATTAATTAAGAGTCAGAGAATAAATATAGGCTATCTTTAATGCCAAAATATAGCACGGTTCCCGTAGGATAGGATAAGAATTGTACCCTTTAGGAACTGAGTATTTAAAAGGAGTTTCGTAAAAGTGCATGAATAAACGTTTTAACGAATTTTCCTCAAGATGGATTGGTCTACCTTTTATCCAGGAAAAATGTACGGGCCCCGTGGAATAGTTACGTTTTTGTTTTCCATAAAGCAAAAAATCGACATAATTGTACTCTTCCCGTGGGATAACAAGACAATTGTATCTTACAGGAACCGTGTATTTAATATAAATTTCGTTAAAGTACGTGAAATAGAGTTCTAACGCATTATCCTCAAGAAGGCCTGATCTCTTTTTTATCCAGGAAAAATGTACTACTCCCGTGGGATAGATATGTTTTTGTTTTTCTTAGAGCAAATGATTGACATGATTTTTTACAATAGGGTAGTTGAGAGGTCAGAGAATAATATAGATTATTTCTTATGTTAGAATAATGCACGGTTCTCAAAAGATAGCATAACAATTGTATTTATCCTACAAGAATCGTATTTTTAAAAAAGCTTTCGTTAAGGTTCGTGAAATAACGTTTTTTCACAATTACTCCACAAAAGTTGAAATAAAACTGACAATTTTACTAAAAAATATTATTTTTAATTTAACATCCGAAAACATTGATAAATTAATGATGAAAATTTTGAAATATTGAAACTTCTTTCATTGTTAATTTTCCAATGTCTATAATTTTTAGAAATAAGCGTGTTAAATTATATTTAAAAAATCAATAATTACTCCACTTACTCAACTGTTTGAACTATTGAAAACTTTAACTTGGCGAAAAACTCAGTTAAATATATATTATTTATATATAGCTGGTCCCCGCTTCTGAGGTTCTACGGTTTCTATTATTCAATCAGAATAATTTAGATACGCTCAGCAAAGCGGGCGGGACCAGCTTGTAACTAATAAGGTAAATGTGGATAGTATTGATACAAATGAAGAATAGAAAATTTTGAATTAATACGAATCTTTTGAGTAAAGTAAATTATCTTCAATTGCATATGAAGTTATCTTTAACATGATACAATTTTAAATTTTACCTCTCCCCCCCCCAACAACTTTCAATACAAATAAAAATTACTGTTGTAAAATACGATTTTAAATATAGGTACCTACTATGAGGCATTTCTTTGGTGATTTTCTTGAAAATTAAAAATGTTGTTTTCAACCCTTAACTAAACGAATTTAAAAACTTAAAAAAGCAGAGGTTCCGAATTGAAGGAATAAAATTTCAAAAAATTGATATTTTAGAAGAAAAACGTAAAAAATGAAAACAATTTTCAACCCCATTTTTGAATTACTCAGGGTTGGAATTTCAAAAAATTCTTTCATAGTGGACATCCTCATCCGTTTAGGAATAACACTTTTCAAATTTTTATTTTTATCGTCCATGGTTTGGCCTCGAGCGTGTCAGTCAGTCAATCAGCTTCCGTATTAGGGAATTTTTTGTATAAGATTAAATATTTTACCTCATATCCTGAAAAATTAATTTTTTCCTGCAGGATAACTGTAAAAAAACAAATTTTGATATTGTTTTTTACAGAGAAACTAAGAAAGGAATCAACGTCTTGGCACAAAAGGGTAAAAGCTGCTAATTCATAACAATGCATAATTCCCCAAAAAATTATTTCGGTATATAAAACAACAATATGATTGATTGACGCTGAGGATTAAAACACCGAAGATAAAAACATGAAATTTGACGATATTAATTCTGAAACAACTGTGACCTTTACCAAAGAAGGATTTTTTTTAAAAAACACCCCTAAGTAATTCAAAGAGGGGGTTCAAAATCTTCTATTTTCAAAGTTCTACTTCAAAATTATCAACATTTTGAAATACTTTTAACGCCGAAACGTTACGTAAGAAACGTAAAGAATCCCTGTTTTTTAAGTTTCTTATTTCGTTAATTTAAGGGTTGAAAATAATGATTCCATAACCATTAGGTTTATTGAGTTAATCTTAAATTTAGCAAGCGCATTTTATGTGGTTAATCTTTCTGCAATTTCATTCTTCATAAGCTTGAACGAAATCATGGGTAGCCAATTATATCATAAAGACCCCTTTTCCAGCATCGATGAAATCTTTAATCAATTTATTAATTGATAAAGATTCACTTATCAATCAACTAAGCAACGAATGATTTAATTAATTTATGTCAAACAATTTTTTTCTTTTCGAATCCAAATCTTTCAAATCCCAACTTCTCTAGTGAAGAATTCAAAGCAACCCTTACACAAAACGTCATGGTTTGGGAGCACGGAAGACTATATTCTCAGCTATCTGTATTTTTTTTTGTCGTTAACGACTTTACTTGACGCACAAAACATACTGAGACGCCACAATCGGAACGGGCATTGACCCCCTCACTCATAAAAACGAAGAGAGCGACTCATCGTAAACGAAATAAAAAAAAAAACAAATAAATAAATAAACTTTAAGATAGATTATCAAGCTTCAACCCCTCACATGTGAACGAACTGAAAAAAATCCCACCGTGCGGGTATTTATTATTTCAGGGTGGAGCATTTGGTTGGAACCAAGTAGTTTTTTTTTTCTATATCAGAAATAACTTGAACGTCATGGTCATGAAGAGCCACGGTGCATGGGAACGAGTCATGGGGGCTAGTTTATCATTTTTTAAGGGTTGAAAAATGAGTCGAGAAATGAAACTGATTGAAATTTGAATATTGTGGTCTTGGCTCGGCTCTGGTTGTGGCTATTTCATGGTTTGCTAGTTTCAGTATAGAGGAACACACCCGGGTATTTTGTCTCGTTGGGGGTGTGTGAGTGGTCATACAACACACACACACACACATATATATACTCGGTACATTGTGTAAAAAATCGAATCAAAAGAATGTAGTATAGAGGCAAAGCGGTGGTGAATGATTATATAAAACATTTTCCATTTAAGAGACCGTGACGAGAAGAGGCGAACGAGGTCCGTGTTGTATGCTGTTGATCTGTGTTTCGTTGGGCGGAAGGTAAAGTTATTTTTATATTTAACATTTCCAAAGCCCAGTCTCTCAAACAGCAGCAGTACCAAACATATTGCATCACATCCAAAGGATGTTCTTAAATTTTTCATCTATACCAATAATAAGATTGAAGATTTTTACTACTTGAATACCTATATTAAAAAAAAAGTTTCATCTCTCCTGCGCGAGAGAACGAAAAACGGAATCATTTTCCCAGTTAAGATTTTATCTTATCTTAAAAATTTAAGGTGTTTTGTTGAATACTCTTTATTGCCTACGTTTTCATATATTTAATACAAAAAAATAAATGCCATTTACATTGTAATTTTCCCCAAAAAAACAGGGTAGTAACAGGGTTTGTCCAGGGTAACCTGAAAAACAGCTGAGCCAATTTCAATGGAATTTTCACAAAAAGTTATTAAATATTGTAACTTACATTATAGGCTACTTTTTATTTCGAATAGTTTTCTCTGTCTGTTTGTTTGTTCTTGGCAAACTTGAAAACGGCTGGTCCGATTTGGACGAGATTTTCACTACAAGTAGTAAATATTACAAAAAGTGCTTTAAAATACTTTTTATTCCGAAAAATGTTGATTTTCTGAGAAAAAAAATAAAAACTATATAAACTCGAAAAAAACGAAAAACATACATCGGCAGGCAGTTGTGATACAATGTACATATACTAACATATTGTAGAGACGACATGATTTTAAACAATGTAATTTGTTATTCTAATAAATTAATGTTCGCAAATTTGAAAATTATAACCATGATAGAAGTATAGCGATAGGTTAAATTCCTAGAAACCATAACTCCATTGTGAATTTACGGGTAGTTAATATATTATTAATAGTTCGGCTGAGTAAACGTTCGAATTGTCGCGGGAGGAAAAAGAAATCCTCTGCAGTAAATATTATTTCATTCATAAAAATAAATATCTTTGTTCAAAAATGAGACCCGTAAGAATAAATAACAAAAACAGACAGTTCGACTTAAGTGATCCCGATTAGGAGTTTGACTAAGAGAGGTGAAGCCGTTAGGCAGAGCTCCCAGAACAAAAAGAAATCCAGCCCAACTTATTTTTCAAGAGAAAATAGCAACTTAGATGTGATCATCGCGTTGTTTTTTTACCAAAAACTATAGTCTTAATTTTCAATTTATTTTAGCAAGATCTATAAGAATTCATTGTCTAATCTTAGACCTCGGGAAATAGCAGATTTGCCGATAAGACATAATGGCCTTAATACTATATCCTAGAATTATGAATCTAAGGCCACCAAACCTAATATCTCAGATCTAAAGATAACACATTAAATATTATTGATCCTAAAAAAGGTACACTTCCTAAAGGATAACTACTAATCCATTCTACTAAAATTAATAAATGATTCCATATGACATTTGGTGTGAGAGGTTCTCAAGGTTTAAAATGTTCTTAATATTTTACAATATTCAAAAAAACGTAAAGATCCTACCTATAAGATAGCTTATATCTGTTCCTGGAAGAGTAGTTTAACGGATTTTCATGAACTTTCTATGAAATAAAGGTCTAGAAATATCTAATTATCTTTGTTTTTTTGTAAAAATAGCTTAATTTCTTATTTTGGGTATAATTTTCTATTATTCAATCAGATTAATTTAGATATGCTCTGCGAAGCGGGCGGGTATCAGCTAGTTAAAAAATATAAATAAGGGAACCTTAAAAACTAGCCAACCTTCAAGCATGAACACGCAACCTTTTAAATTTCTTCAAAGAAAATTTTCCCACCCAAAAGATCATCAATCATTTTCAGATTCAAATCGCTGCAGGTTTTCTCTCTAAGAAAAAAAAATTAATAGAACAATAAGACAAAAATCGCCTCCCCTACAATTTTTTCTTGAGTAATTTAATATATTTATTTATGTTGGGGGTTGCAAGCAAGGAAGTTAAATGTATAGTGATTTACATAATAAAAAAAGGGTTGTTCTGGTAGAAAAATTTTATGAATCGAGTCTGGTCACTATTATATAATTCACCCTGAAATCCTGACCATCGCGTCGTGCTTCAATCCGTGACAAAGGGGTTCTCTCGGAAACTTCCTTCTCACACAGGTGAATTTTCATAATGCCGACCAACATTTAAATGCCCTCGATTTAGAAGTAAACATATAATAAATGTACACAGAAGAAAAAATCCATTTTAATGCGTCAATTCCGTATTAAATACAGTACCGATAAAAAGTATTTGGTACTTACTTTCTCATATCAATACCATTTTTAAACTTGAAAATTTAGATCAAGAAATAGTTGCATAAATAGTAGAAAAGAATGACAGTGATTAAAAGTAAGATTAGAAACAGTAATGTAAAGTTTAGAGGAATTAATGGGGAAAGGAAAAATCCAACTTCTAAGAAGAACAGAGCTGGTATTTGAGTCCTTTTTTATTATTGATACTTTTAAATGCTATGATTATTCACTTCGTGCATGTCTTCTGGTTGTGTCTAAGTCGTAATATTGAAAGTACTCTTAGGTACCATCAATAAACCCCCCATTAGTCTCACTTTTATTGTTTAGATTGCCTAAAATTATATCAAATTGATAAATATAGTTAGAGGGGCAATGGATCAGGATTTACAATGAATACTACAAGAGTATAATGTATTATAGATTCATCAGGCTCTCTTATACATGCTCAGCATTCTTGTCCTTCTGTAGCCTTGCATATACCAATTATATATAGTTTAATTTTATTTAAAAAAAACAAATTTGACACTCATGACTGATAAGAAATTATGAAAATTCAATTAATGCTGAGCATGCCTCAGAGAACCTGATGAAGCTATACTATATGACGAAACGTCGCGACCTGATACTCTTGTTGCATTTGTTGTAAAATCCCGATCCATTGCCCCTCTAGCTTTACCTATCAATTCAAAATAACAAGGATCTGAAGAAATATTAAAATTATATCCTTTAACTACACATAATATTAGAGTATACCCCTCTTGAGTGGGCTACATGGTTTAGGGATGACCCACAAAAGAGTTTTCAATATTATTAAGAGGGTTGCGGGGTAGGGGGGGGGGTCGCAGTAGACATTCACGAAGCGAATAAACAACTTTAAGTCGTTGCTATTGAAAAGTTAATGAAGATAACAGTTGATCCTTTAATTTTCAGGCTCTATCTCAAAAAGTATTGAGTTTCATGAAAAATTTGTTCTTATATAAATTAAAGATCATAAAATTTTCTACTAATTTTTTTTTGGCTTAGATCAATAATTTTGTCATTATCGAGAAATAAAAGCCAACAATGAAAAAAAGTTGCTGTTTGGAAGAACACGGTTTTTTGTTATTAATTCAAAACTAAAAAAAATCACAAACTGTTATAGATCTGGTGGAAAAAAAAGGCAATAACTTAATTGAGATGATTATTTAGAAAAATAAAACTCTTGTGGAGAAAAAAATTAAGGAATATCGAGAAACTATAAATCAGCTTTTGAATTGCTTCAACCTTACTCTTTAATGTTTGATTAACTGATTTTTCCCCCACCTGATTTAAAATTGAGATATTTTTCTCAAATTTTTAAGTTGTAAGCTTTGATTTGATTAGGCGAAACGAGTATACGCGTCTTTTTTTTTAAAAATCCCAGGTAATGTTCCAACTGTCAATAAGATGCAACCATCCCTAGTAAAATTAGTCTTCATTTTTGGGCTGTATCTCCAAAAGTATTGATTTTTACGTAAAGTTTGTCCTTATTAAAATTAAAGATCATAAAATTTGCTATTAAATTTTCAAAACAAAATTTTTTCTCAAGTCAATAGTTTCATCATAATCAAAGAACGAAAGTAAAGAACTTCTGAGATAAACAAGGTTTTGCTTTGTAGATTCAAAACTAAAAAAAATTCAACAACTGTCGTAGATCTAGTACAAAGAGAACGTAATAACTTAACTTGGAAGATTTACGGTCCAGAAAAATTCAAAAATCCACATCCATACCCTGATGTAGACAATCAATAGTACGAGAGCTAGCGACGTAGAAAAAAAAAATTTTAGGTCGGCCAGTTTTTATATGTTATCTCTCGCACTATCCCGGGCAGCATACGGGTCTGGCTGTCGGGAGGGGTTGCGTTTATTAGTGCGCATCGCACCTATGACAGGTAAAATATTGAAATTTTCAGAAAAACAGAAAAGGTTTCAGATGAAATTTGTCGAAAATAATATTTTACATAAAAAATGTCCAGTGACTAATTTTCGTAAAGTGGCTAGTTTGCCCGCTACAAGCTTGTAAAGCTCATTGTATATATGTCTGAGCGATCAGCTACTCAAATGACGTCAGGTCGAGCCGCCTTTCCAAGCTTGTAGCGGGCAAACTAGCCACTTTACGAAAATTAGTCACTGGACATTTTTTATGTAAAATGTTATATTATACAAATTTCATCTGAAACTTTTTCTGAAAATTTCAATATTTTACCTGTCATAGGTGCGATGCGCACTAATAAACGCAACCCCTCCCGACAGCCAGACAGCCCGTATGATGTCCGGGATAGTGCGAGAGATTACATATATAAAAACTGGCCGGTCTAAAATTCTCTCTCGAAAACGTTGCTAGCTCTTAGACTACAAGGAATCAATAGACAGCTTAAGTAGCTTAAGCCTTACTCTTTGATGATCGATTAAACGATTTTTTTTCGGAATGATTGTTAATTACCAGCTAAGATAGTTTTCACCTAGATTGTAAGCTTTGATTTGATTAGTCACACGGCCATCTTTACGTATCTTTTTAACCGACTTCAAAAAAAGGAGGAGGTTCTCAATTCGACTGTATTTTTTTTTTATGTTTGTTACCTCAGCATTTCCGACTTGGTGAAGCGATTTTGATGATTCTATTTTTATTTGAAAACTGGTGCTTTCCGAATGGTCCCATTTTAATTTGAAGGAAATCGTTCACATCTAAAGAGTTGAAAACTAAGGGATGAAATATTAACTTCTTTTTGGATAGCTCGATTTTGAAAATAATTTTTTTATTTGAAAGCCAGTGCTTTTCGTGTGGTTTCATTTTAATTTGAAGGACATCGTTCATTTCTAAGGGGTTGAAAACTAAGGGATGAAATACTAACTTCTTATTGGATAGCTCGATTTCGATAATTCTTTTTTTATTTGAAAGCTGGTGCTTTTCGTGAGGTCCAGTTTTAATTTGAGGGAAATCTACCACTTCTAAGGGGTTGAAAACTAAGGGATGAAATATTAACTTCTTATTGGCTAGCTCGATTTTGATAATTCTTTTTTTATTTGTAGAATACAACCTTAAATTAATCTCCTATCCATTTTAAAAAAAAAGCTCAACTCATAAAGGGTTAAAAATTAGAGATGAAATAATATTATAAATTTTTTCTGGCTAACCCGAATTTGATAATTTTGTTTCTATTACGTACAACGTACCTTTAAATTGTTCACATTTCAATTTGAAAAAAATCCGCCCCTTAAGGATGAAAATAGGGGATCAAATAGTGACATTTAACCGAATTTTGATATTTTTTTTTCTTTTGAAAAAAGTAATCCACTTAGTTTTGTTATTACATTTAAAAGCAAAAAATTTCAACACTTAAGGGCAAAAAGGGACGATGTAGTAATGTTCATATGAGCAGCGCGTTTGGAAGCTTAACCATTTTCAAGAAAATAAAATCAGTTATCAAACTACAGATCACTAAAACGCGAGAAATAAATAAATATTATAAAAAAATGGAAAACCGACTTCAAAATATATAAAAATTCTTAAGCAAAAAATGCACTAAAAAGTAACAAAATAATGGCGTATCCTTGCAGTATCTACAACTTACAAATGATTAGGATGATACAATCTACAACTATTGTTATTTTTGGAGTTGGTATCAGCCAAGGAAATACGACTATATTGGTACTTAGCAAAAAACGAGAATTCCTTATGAAAATTATTTTTCAAAAGAACTTTTAAACAATATACTCGTACTGTAACAATATCTAGCGACCTTTAAACTACAAAATACCAATTACCAACTAAACCTTTTTACAATTTTTACAAATTACCATTAATATTTATTTTCTTGACTGACACCAACTCCAAAAATAACAATAGTTGTACATTGTATCATCCTAATAATTTGTAAGTTGTAGATACTGCAAGGATACGCCATTATTTTGTTACTTTTGAGTGCATTTCTTGTTTAAGAATTTTTATATATTTTGAAGTCGGTTTTTCATTTTTTATAATATTTATTTATTACTTAGAAAGCACAGGTAATATTCAAATTGTAATTAAGATGTAATCATCAACGGTAAAATTAGTCTTTTAATTTTTGGACTACCTATATTTCCAAAAGTATTAATTTTTATAAAAAATATGTTCATACCAAAAATTAAAGATCATAAAATCTTCCACAAAAGTTGTTTAGATGATTTTTTTCTTAAGTCAATCCTTTTACTGTTAGTAAACTAAAAACAAGGTGCTATCATTTTTCGAGTTAATCTGTAAAATATGGAATTTAAAAAAAAAAAATTACCCTTAAAAATTTTGGCTCGTAGTGTATGTGGAGTGAAACATAACATCCCTTATATTCATAAAGCATTTAAAAACATTTAAATTTTAAATAGAAAAATCACCGACCATTTCAACAAATTAGTGCTTGTACACGTACACGTTAGCGTTTGTGTGAAGGGTATTTTTTTTTTTTTTTATAACGTCATTCACGGACATCGACATGTCCCCTTGTCGTCCAACAGGATATAAATCGAATGAGAGTCTATCCATCCATCCATCCACCCTATCGTGGCACGACGCGCCGATCCTCATCGAGGTTCCGCTGCCATTCACTTGCACTTGTGTCTGACCTTTTAAACAATCAACTATGCATTATTTATGACGAGTTTTAAAATGGAACGATTAAATCAACAAGTAAAAATTCTAAATGCAATGGTAGTTATCTATATGTGTGTGTGTGTGTGTGTATATATTATTACATATCCTTTCCAAACATATACTTAAGCAACCCCTACATTTTCAATTTATTCCATGCTCGTTGTTTCTTCCCTTGTCTTGGTGGGTAGTTGATATGTTATCATTTAATTTTTCTCGTCCCCCTTCAGTGGTAGCCATTTCCTGGCCTTTCCTACTTAGGTCTTTTGTTTAACTTTAAAAAACCCTCGTCGAGTGTTGTTTTAAATGTATATGTACAGGATTATAATATATCCGGACCGATCGACCCCCCGACCAAGAGTTTAATGAGTCTAGTAATTAAAATTCAAATTGAATCAGTTCAAAGGTTTTCGGTTATCGTAATGTTTAGTTTACATACAAATTATGTTATTATATTGTGTATATATATATATATATATATATATAAATGAGTATACCATACAGGATGTGTTGGAAATTATGCATTGAATGCACGACGGGAACAATTAGAAATTTGTTTCCGAAAAAAAGAGGAAATTGAGCTTTTTTAGCTTCCGTGATATCAAATTAGATTTTCATAATAATTTGTCTCGTCATTAATAATTCTTAATCCTTTCAAATTCAAACAATGCAGTTTTTAGCTTTCAATAAGATGTAATTCCCCTGGTTGATTAATTATTATCGCTCCTTTGGATGTGTTGGTTAGAAATATTAATATCAAGTGCCAAATTTTCTCATATATATAAATGTTACAAGAGGTGAGATAACTCAGTGAACTTGTGTGTGAATGGAATCAATAAAATTAAAAATGTAAATTTATTCATATCGCTTAACTTGGTAGAACAGTCGTAGGTATTTGTGGTTGATTTATGATGCACCCTGTTTATTCAATTAGCATTTTAAATCTATAACATTAAATGTGCATAATGAATCGCCCTGTGACTCACATATATAGTGGTTGATTTAATCACTCGAAGGACACGAATTTCGTTTCGAAAAGGAGAAAGTTTCCTCGAGTACATCAAACATTCCAGCAATTTCTTAAGAAAAAATAATACACTCGTAGATACTTAGTCATAAATATGAGAGATCCCAACAAAAATCTGATTGATTCAATTAGTACAAATTATTTTGCCAGACGAAAGAAATGCCGCTTTAATCTTTTGGTGTGTTGAAAATAAAAACTCGATTCATCATTTGATGGATATTTTGCTCAAATCAACATAATATAGCTTCTGGTTTTTATTTAATTGCTGCTCTAACCTTTCTCGCCACATTTGCAAACGCGATTAAATTGAAAATATTAAATTAACTTGATTCGGACAGAGATAAATCTATGCAGATAGATCGGTAAAGACAAAGAATATCGAATAAGCGTTCGTTAAATGCGACCCCTGTTATTTGTTATTTTTGGATGGGTATTTGCAATTAAAATTAGGCCTTATACTTAACCATTAGGCCTTACCATTTCCGGTTTATTAAAAGTCAATTTTTGATACACTTTATAAGGGGTAAAAGACTTGCAAGTGATCAATAAGTATATGAAAATAAAAAGTTCATTTTTATAGCATACTAGCTGATACCCGCTCGCTTCGCTGAGTGTATCTTTTAACTGATTGATTAAAAGATTCCCTACGTTCATAGGGAAATATAAAAATTAATCTATTTTGACAGAAAAAAAATGATAGATACTTTCAGACTTTAGATCCAAAAAAAGTTTATCAAAATTCGTAAAACTACTTGTCAAGAAGGAGATGTTAGCTCTCTCACATCAGCTTCTATACGGTTTTTAGTAAAAAAGTACCTGTATTCCCTCCTTTAGGACTTGAAAATCATTCATACCAAAGGTTATTTAAAATCGTTCACCTTTTTTTAGGGGCATCCATTATTGGGCGAGGCGTTTTTTGAAATCCCATCCCCTCCTCTCTGGTAATATGTCATGAGATTTGGCATATATCTTTCCCCCAACCCGCAATTTAATGTGATATTTTTCAAAACAAAAAAATACGTGAAATTTGCGAGACCTTCCCTTTCCCCAAAGTAAGATTAGATGAGATTAGGCTCGACCCCATAGGCCCCTGAACGCCTAACATAATCAATGGATGGTCTCTTAAAAGAATAGATTAGTAGCTATCCTACAGGATCTTTAGCAAAACTTCATTAAAATTTGTTCCGGTAAGTATTTGTTAAATTTTGAAATTTTTAATTTATTAGTTTAAACGTATATTTCTAATTAATATCTTCGACAATGAACAATGAAAAGATTCAAATATTTTAAACAATTCGATTGTTAGTTTTATCGGGTGTTAAATTGAAATTCATATTTATTTTTCAGTAAAAATTGTCATTTTTTTCATATCAACTTTGTAGAGATTTCTTTCGTTATTGTGTAAAATTGGAGGAAAATGCGTTAAAATTCTATTTCACGAACTTTACCGAAACTTTTTAAATGTACGGTTCCTGTAGGATATAATTGTTTTGCCATCCCATGGGAACTATGCATTATTCTAGCCTTAAAAATAAACTATATCATTCTCCCCCAAACTACCACATTTCAAAAATCATATCAATCTTTAACTCTGTGATAAACAATAAACATATCTATCCCACGGGAATAGTACATCTCTCCTGAGTATAAAGTAGATCAAGTCTTCTTAAGGAAAATGAGTTAAGACTCTATTGCGTGAACTTTAACGAAACTGCTTTTAAATACACGGTTCTTATAGAATAAATACTTGTTTTGCTATCCCATGGGAACCGTTTATTATTCCGCTATGAGAAGTAATCTATATCATTTTCTGACCCTTAAACTACCACATTACAAAAAAGGAAGTTATTCTTTTGCTCTGGAAAAACAAAAAAATATCTATCCCACGGGAACCGTACATTTTTTCTGGATATAAAATATACTATACGTTAAACCGGATTATAATCTATATCTATCCCATATTTCATTCAGATCCATGCAGTACTTTTTGAGTGAAAGAGCAACAAACATCCATTCAAACTTTCACGTTTACAATATAAGTAAGAAGTAAGAAATATCTCAAAAGTATTGATTTAAATGAAAAGTTTATGTTGGTTAAAATTGTTGGTTATAATATTTTCTGGAAAATTTTTCAATTTTAGCTATTTGTTGTCTTGAGAGGGCAAAAAATAAGAAGGCCGATCCTCAGAAATAAGTCGGTATCATTTTTTCGCATTATCTAAGAAAATATGTTTTTTTTTTTTTAAAAAAAACTACCTCTTTAAAAATTGTAGAATACAAAATTTCCTAAAAAAAGTTGCTCTAAATTTTTTTTCTATTTACTAAGATTTTCGTTTAAAAACAATATTCAATACGAGTCATCATCGTTGTCAACTTCCAATGATGAAAATCGATGAAAATATTAGGACTACGGAAATAATACCCAAGATCATTTTTGTAGTAGATTCTTTGGTCTTTAATTTTGATAAGAAGATCTTTTTTGTTGAAGATCATAGTTTTTGAGATAGAGACCAAAATATCACTTAAGTAAATGTTAGTTGGCCGAATTAAATCGAATGAATTTAAGTGGATACGAAGGACGTCGATTCAAATCCCTATAATGACAAAAAAAATTTTTTTTCGGAAATCTTCTTTAAATCAAAATTAAGATACCCAAGACTTTAAAAAACAAAAATAGCACCCAAAAAAATATTTTTTCAAACCAAAATTAGATGCAACTATTCAACTAAAGTGCAACAAATGAAAAATAAAATTAACGTTGGAAATCTTAGTTAAGCTATGTATCGATCAACTTTAAGCAATTAATGTAGAATGTAACATTTCATCCCCTTTCACCTTTGTTATCAGAGGAATATTTACACAAGTTTATGTTGAATCTACTTTTCAGTATATTTTGTTAGTTCAAAAAAAAATTTTTTAAATCAATTCATTTTTTAAAAGTTAAATTTTTATCTCTTAATTTTCAACCCTTAAGGGATGAAACTGTTTCCTCCACTAAAATGAGTCATATTTAAGACAAAAATGATCTAAAATCACAATATTCCCCTAAAAAAAATGTCATCCCTTATTTTTCAACCCCTTAATAAAAAGGTGTTTTTCTTTAAATTAAAATAGAACAAACTCTCAAGTTTAAAACGAAAAAAAAAATCACCAAAATTGGATGTTAAAATCAAATTTTTTAAGGATGCAGAAAATTTTTACTTTCTGCTTTTACGTTGATTAAAACAGAGAAACTTTTGAGATACGAAAAAAACGATAAGGACCACTTTAAAAGCAAATTTTTAGGTCTTTAATTTAAAACCGAACAATAATTTTGATAAAATTTAAATCGTTCGAGTTATATAGCTTTACGAAATTGATTGCATCTTCATGGATACTTCCTCTTATTATTAAGCTAATATTTTCCAAAATTTACTAATAACAAAACAATGCTTATAAAAATTTTATAGTAAATTTAATACTCTTTAATTTTGATAAGAACATATTTTTTGATTGAATTATTTTTTTTAGAGTTATAGATCAAAATAGTACCATATAAAATTTGAAAAATTCAATTAGTGAAAGGTCAAGTAACATTTAGGGAACGGGTTCAAATCCTCAGTTATATAAATTTTTTTCTGGATTTGATTTGAATTTAAAGATAAAGATATCCAAGACCTTATCAAGTAAAAAATAAACGCTTAAAATTTATTTTTTCATGTAGAAATTGGGCGTTTGTTTCTAATAATAACATTTTTATGATAAAGTCGTTAGAGAGAATCATCTTAAAAATAGATAAATCTAATTGAGAATTAATTAGTGTTTGTTGGAGTCCCAATGATAAATTGCCATCCATGCTTGAACTGAACTCAGTTTCACTGAGTCAAGTCAAGCAAGCGCGAGATTACGTCGCTTTGCGTTTGCTTTTTGTGTGGAGCCGAGAAGAATTTCAACGAAATGCCCTCCTCTTCCAGGACATTGAATTTCAGGGGGTGTTGGCTCGGCTCCGGGGGTTTCGAACGTTTCAAAATAAATATTTCCAAGTGTAATAACACACCGAAACCCTTTCGTCGACGTGAACTCGCGGCAAGTGACTTTGCAGTGACGACGACGAAGACTTTATAAAATCAAGCAACGTTACTAAGCGTGTTCGTGGAGGGTTCATTGAACCCCCGGCCGAAAGGTTTGTTGAGAGAGCGGCCAAACGACAACGAGAGGCAATGAGAAGATGTCCCGGTGGGTGCTGCGAGGCTCTTTCTCGTGCACAGGCCGTCACACAACCGACATCTGTTTGTCCCCTTTTCTGATGCGAGTGTTGCGACTGTATTGTGAGGTGTTCACAGCATTTCGAGAAGAAATTGTTGTTTATTCTTGAAAGGATGTTGCAGCTAAGTCGCCAGCCCCGACTCTTAACTTGACTCTCGCAGCCCCCGAACTCTCAATTCTTGCAACTCGAGAGATTATGATGAAGGAAATGAAACGGGCATATTTACCATAACGGTTACATAAAGACAACGAGCCTCACTCAGATATATACCCATAGATAGCTCTCTTAGATAACTCATTTTTTTTATTATTCTTCTTCTTCGTTGCTCAATTCTCATGTGGGCTGTTTGGAAGATATTTTGGAGGAGGCAAAAATGAACTTAGAACGATAACATCTTCCTCGTCATGGGGATACACGGGGGCTCGCTTACGTAACTCCAAAACTTAAGAAACGATGTGAACTCGGCCTCGGTTCTTCTTCTACTTCCAAACAATATACTAATACCACCATATCCATCTGACACAATTAATTATATCGAATTTTATATGATATTTTAATGTTTTGATTTTTGTCGCATGTAACGGAGAATTACGGAACGTCTCGAGGCGATGCATTTCTGTTGATAATTATACTTGAGATGAGGAATAAAAAAAAATTTTTTGGCTTCTAGTTTGGTTAATTTTTTTTTCTCTTATCTATGCATAAATAACGGGCCGCCAGGCTCTCGGTGTGCTCAATGGGCTTCCGATGGAGATGGAGGATTTTGATTGGAGGTCAACCATGTCTTAGTGTTAGTTGAGAGAACAAAAAGATTTTATTGATTCCAAACGATAAGTCCAAGGATTGGTCAACATTTGCATTAGACCGGAAAAAAGAGAATGAGAATTCAATCTGTCGTGAGTTTTATGGCTTGATTGAAAAACTTTACGACTCACTAATTAAAAATGAAAAATTGCACTCGCTAATTTCTGACATTAACGTCGCGATAGAAGCAAAAAACTTACTGATATAGAAAGAAAAAACCATCAACAGGTTTTAATTTGGAAAAACAATGCCTACTAATATTTCAAATGAATTTTTAGTTTGTACCACTTAACAAAAATTATCACTTTAAGAAGTAATTGTTATAAGATGATAACGTTTTATCTTACACCTCTCTATGATAATTGTTAAAATAATTGTCTTAGATAAAATTTCATCTTTGTATTGTTCATGGTAGCCTTAAAGCAATCTCATGCTGAGTAATAAACCTTGCCTTGGATTCAAGGAATCTTCGAATCCAAGTTAAGAATCCTTGATATACTTAAAAACGTAAGATTTCCACAAGAAAACCACGAGTTTGAAATGTTTCTCAGAATGTATATCCTACACGGAAAAAAATATGTTGTAGATTTAACAACACTCCTTGTTAATTTTACTACATTAACTAGTATTATATAGAATGACACTACGTGTGGTAACGTTTACCAGACAAGTGTAACTAAAAAAATAAATACTATAAAAAAATAAAAAACCGACTTCAAAATATATAAAAATTCTAAAACAAAAAATGCACTAAAAAGTAACAAAATAATGGCGTATCCTTGCAGTATCTACAATTTACAAATTATTAGGATGATACAATGTACAACTATTGTTATTTTTGGAGTTGGTGTCAGCCAAAGAAATACGACTTTATTGGTACTTAGCAAAAAACGAGAATACCTTATGAAAATTATTTTTCAAATGAACTTTTAAGCAATATACTCGAACTGTAACAATATCTAGCGACCTTTAAACTACAAAATACCAATTACCAACTAAACCTTTTTACAATTTTTACAAATTACCATTAATATTTATTTTCTTGACTGACACCAACTCCAAAAATAACAATAGTTGTACATTGTATCATCCTAATAATTTGTGAGTTGTAGATACTACAAGGATACGCCATTATTTTGTTACTTTTTAGTGCATTTTTTGTTTAAGAATCTTTATATATTTTGAAGTTGGTTTTTCATTTTTTTATAATATTTATTTATTTCTCGCGTTTTAGTGATCTGAAGTTTGATAACTGATTTTATTTTCCTGAAATGGTTAAACCTTCCAAACGCGCTGCTCATATGAGGCAGCGCCGTTTAATATTAAAAGTTACTACATCATCCCTTTTTGCCCTTAAGGGTTGAAATTTTTTGCTATTAAATGTAATAACAAAACTAAGTGGATTACTCTTTCCAGCAGAAAAAAATTATCAAAATTCGATTAAATGTCACTATTTCATCCCCTATTTTCATCCTTAAGGGGTGGATTTTTTTCTTCAAATTGAAATGTGAACAATTTAAAGCTACGTTGTACGTAATAGAAACAAAATTATCAAAATCGGGTTAGCCAGAAAAAATTTATAATATTATTTCATCTCTAATTTTTAAAAGTGGAGTTTTTTTTTTAAAAAATGGATAGGAGATTAACTTAAGGTTGTGTTCTACAAATAAAAAAAGAATTATCAAAATCGAGCTATCCAATAAGAAGTTAATATTTCATCCCTTAGTTTTCAACCCTTTAGAAGTGAAAGATGTTCCTCAAATTAAAATGGGAACACACAAGAAGTACTAGCTTTCAAATAAAAAAAAAATTATCGAAATCGAGCTATCCAATAAGAAGTTAGTATTTCATCCCTTAGTTTTCAAGCCCTTAGTAGTGAACGATTTCCTTCAAATTAAAATGGAACCACACGAAGAGCACTGGCTTTCAAATAAAAGAAATTTTCAAAATCGAGCTATCCAATAAGAAGTTAGTATTTCATCCCTTAGTTTTCAACCTCTTAGAAGTAAACGATTTCCTTCAAATTAAAATGGGACCATTCGGAAAGCACCAGCTTTCAAATAAAAAAAAAATCATCAAAATCGCTTCACCCAATCGGAAATGCTGAGGTAACAAACATAAAAAAAATACAGTTAAATTGAGAATCTCCTCCTTTTTTTGAAGTCGGTATAAACTGTAGTATTATTTACAACACGAACTATTAAAATTTAGTTGAATTTTTGACATTTGCATTTATTTGTCAAAATTATTGGTTATGTTGTACGCGCCGCATGCGCAAACGCCAAAATTTGTTAATTGTACAAGACACAGCAGTTGTAACAGCTACATATATTTACTACACTATGGTAGAAACACTGAATACAACACAGTGTGTTATCTAATGTTACATTTGTGGTTATAGTGAACACAAAGTGCAGTAAAAATATTACTAGTTTAGTGTTGTAAGTTTTACACCACTATTTTTTTCCGTGTATAGACATGACGTATTATATGAAAAATTGAAAGGGATGGCCATATACCAATATACCATATACCATCTTCTCATTATCTATCAAAAAACACGCAAACCTGTACTATGAGGGTGATACATTAAAAGAAGAATTAGTGTAAGCATATCTGGGAATCTTCTTAGATAAATAATTATCATGGAAGACAAATTGAAGAAGCCGCGGCAAAAGGAAAAAAGCGATCGCGATTACTGAAGCGATTTACAGTAATCAATTGCAGAGTCAACCAGGATACACTCCGCATAACCTACCTGTGTGGAATATGGAAACGAAGTTATGACTACTGTAAGCCAGGTACAACTGAAGAAGCTTGAGAAAGTGCAGAATCATCAGGGGTGGTTCAAAACCATCGTCGATCACAGCAATACAAACTCCAACTGCTGTCGAACTACTACAGACTCGTCGAGAAGTAGCCACATTAAAAATATGGGAACGTGTAAAGCGGATGAACCCCAAACAATGGACACTATCGCCAAGCTCCAAATATACTCAAAACACACATATCTTCTCTAAACATGGCAGAAGAACTAAAAATATGGTTTTAAGATAGATAATCCTGCTCTTGTTAATATAATGAACGAAACATATAGCTAACTTCCCATCGCCACCCTTCGACTAATGGGGCAAAACTTATCAAAATCATCATATATGGATATCAAGCTACGGGAAGTCTCTCTAGAAACCATCCACTCCATTTGCCTACGGTTAGAGTTCCTGCACATCTATACAGATGGTTCTTCCTTCCCAGGATCCGGAAAGACTGGTGCTGGTTACTACTAGCTATATAGGTATTTAAAGGATGCGCCGCAGTTTTGATTGAGAAGTAGAGGGGTTTTTACTAGATTCGTCTAAACTTTACGAAGTTAAGACTGTCATCTAACTACGCCACTAATTGCGTCCGCAGCGACAAATTTCGAGCCGCCTTGGACAGTCTCGCTGAAACAAGTTGGCACCTGTCATAACAATGGATTTCCAGTCATTTTAGTGTCTTGGGAAATAAAAAAACAGACGTTCTCACTAAGTCTGATACCTCTCTAAAATAACCGCCAACCCTTATGTTCCTAACATCAGCTTAGAGCCACATTTCAAGCACTATCAACTGGAGTTCTTATAACATTCAAAAAATGAAACACAAGAAAAACAATTGAAATCCTTACTAGAATTCCCAGTCCCACGACTTCTCCCCCATCAGGTGTCAGTTGCAGCTTTTCAAACTAACACGTTTTGGCATCCTACCGACTTCAATCTGCTCCCTCTGCAATGGGAAACCCATTAACCCAATGCATTTTGGCAACTATCCTGCACTTGCAGACGCCTGGAGCATAAACAAAAAAAATCAAAACCAACTACCCTCCAACCTATACTAGACGGGCGGCACCGAACTACAGAACTATCAAGAGTGGGCCTTGGATAAGAAGAAGAAGATTTAGATATCCTAAAACAGTGGTTCTTAACCTTGTTGGAGGTTCTGAACCCCAGCATTTTTACATGCGCATTCACTGAACCCTTCTTAATTGGAAAAATAAAATATAATCCATATAACTTGTAAGAGTCGGGTATGTGTCTTGACGTCCGCCAACCCCCTGAGATTAAGTCACCGAACCCCTCGGGTCCGATCGACCCCAGGTTAAGAACCACTGTCCTAGAAGGTTCCTGTATTTTTCGTGTTTACAGTATTCCTTACTTTTTGTAACCCATAATTTAAATCAATATAAAAATTAAGGTTGACTCGTTACTTCAGAGATCTCCAGTCTTTACCCTCCCAGAAATCCTTTGAGGTCATGGTCTTCTTAAAGGAACCTCATGTTTAAAGATAAATTAAAAAAGTTTACCAAAGAAAATAATTATCAAATCTAAGAGTTCCACGAATATAGGTTGAAGTCCCCTCATTACTTCACACTTGTGGGAAAACCAACAAAAAGTTTTTACTAAAAGCTATCCCAAAGAAACCATAGATTTTTACAATGAAAACAGTGCTTTTGGCATCCTCCAATCCAAAAATAACTTTTAAGCTTTTTTTATTTCTAGCTGTCCCACAGGAATCATACATTTTGCAGGGATTGGGCATAACTCTATAATCTTCCTTAATTTATTATTGTTATTCCTAAACAAAAACCACTTTATTGTATTTATTTTGTTTTTGCGCTAAGGACCAAACAATGGTTATCCTACAGGAATAATTATTTTTTTCAGGATTAAATCAATTTTTCTATTATAAGATTCTAGTGTTCATAAAAATTCTTTAATCCTACGGGATAAAAGATTTCCCAAGATAAAATATAACTTATGGTAATCAAAGATGAAGCAATTAATGGCAAATTAAAAAAAGTGGTTGCGTGTACTTATGTACGTGCGTGAGAAGTTATACTTCTTTGGCATCATTAAAAATTAGTTTTTATTAGTTGCATTCAAATAATCAATTTTAAAAAACTGTAATTTAATATTTAGTAATAATAATATATATATTTAAAGGTATAGTTATTAAAAATAAAATTAAGAGAATAATATTTTAATTTGTATCAATAAATAATATCGAAAGAAAGCTACAAGACGTTTATAAAATTTGTCAGGATCATTTTTCTGGTTAACAATTCATGCATGTCATGAAAACGAAGCTTCATAGAAATTGCAAAATAAAGTAAGTAGCTACTTTTCAAAGTAAATGCCTTAATCTTATTCATATCTTGTGTTACTAAATTATTATTCTAAGATGGTTGAATCATTTCAGAATCCCAGATTTCGTGATAACTAAGAATATGCATGGAATGCAGACGTTATTTTCATCATTAAACTTCAAATAGTATAACAGCTACTGCAAAATTCGAGAAAAGTAATAACCAATTTTTTAATAATATGTGGCATTTGTTTATATAGTTATTTTTAATTTAAATATAAAAATTATATTTAAAGAATTAATTATTGATTAAACAAAAATTGTGGTTTTGCGGCCAACTTCATTTTGTTAATTTTTGTCTCAAGATGGCCGCCCATCTAAAAATTTCACTCTCATAATTTTTTTCATAACGCGCCTAAAGAAGTTTAACCTCAAAATGTCATTATTTATCTTAAAGCGACAAAGCATTTTTTAAAATTTTCAGGGTTTGTTATGCACTTTGAACAGGTAATCAATATCAAGATTGAATGCATTTTTATTATGACATTATCGTATTAAATTGAAGTAACATCGTTTACCTGAGATAATTGCGACTTATCCAGATGAAAAATTGCTTTATTATTCACGTTAAAACGTTTTTTTTTTCTCCTCTATCCACTTAATTTTTGGATTGGTACATGCCAAGGAAAAATTACTATGTGAAGTTAGCCGATATAAATATCATATATATAATTTCATTTATTGAACCATAAAAGATTCTGATTTGACTGACACAGTGTTCCTGAAAATGTATTTTCATGCACACATTTATTTATATCCTGACGCTGTGAAACTACCCGCAATCACACGCGTCCTTCTCAAGCGACCGAGAGACGATTTTCCTCCCGTCGTATATCCTCATAAAAATCAAACGTGGAACGCTTGAATCTTTAAAAATAACTCGGACGAGAAATGTGTGAGTGTGTAAGCACTAAAAATATATAGAACAAAAAACCAAGTATAATATTGAATTACCAGGATAAGAAGAAATATTTTCTGAGACCTTTTGATGATTCAAAGGCAGTTTATTTTCATCGAATCGGAAACTCGGTTTTTCCGGGAAAAGAAATGCTTGGTGGAAGAAAAAAGAGACATCGGAACGATTTAGAAAACTAGCCCCGGGGTACGAGAGGAACATATGGACTTAAATAGCGAGAGAAAATTGGAATGAATATACGCTTAAAATAGATGCTGCGATGAAAAGTTTGGACATACGGCCTGAAAATGTTTAAGGGTGCATCTAGACAAGAGAAAAATTTCCACAAGAAAAAATTATTTTTATATTTATTAAAGGCACCGTTTTGAATTACATAAGAAATGATGCGATTAATCGATCGACTCGATCAATCTCTCTCATGCAATTCATTCATACTTACAAGATGCTTGCAACTGCTTTGTAATCATACAAATCGATCGATAATTCAGAGGCTGATTATTAATTCAAAAAATTCGTATTATCGCATGTTTATATCGCGTATATAGAATTTATAAGAACAAGAAATGCAATAAGTCATGAAATGATGGTCGTATGTGAAAGTGACGGCGAATATCAAAATTAAACGATCAATTAGCCATTAAAGTCATACTAATGATTAAAAAAAATACTTAAGTTACTTGATCGTTGAATATTTTTAAAATCAATCTTTTAATGAAAAAAGGCTTCAAATAAAATTTCTAGACAACTAAATTTTGCTTCGAAAATATTCTTAGTAAAATTGTGATTTTTCTACTAATTTTATTACGATAATTATTAGCCAAACATTTTCTTAAATATCTTCCAAAGTAAATTATAAATGAAAAAAATTTTTAAATAAAACTATTTAAATCAAATAAATTTATTTAAGTAAAATTTCCATTTTCCTAATATTTTGGTCGTTAGAAGCAAAAGAAGACCACTAATAAAAAGATTGTATCACCTTTACATAGTTAGTTTAGTTGTAACATCAGAGCAAGCTTTGGAAGCTTCGTCATTATCAATTAAGGATAATTTATTATATCTTACTAATATTATAAACGTGAAAGTTTGTAAGAATGGATGTTTGTTGCTCTTTCACTCAAAAAATACTGAATTGATCTGGATGAAATTTGGTATAGATATAGATTATAATCCAGTTTAAAATATAGTATACTTTATATCCAGAAAAAATGTACGGTTCCCGTGGGATATATATTTTTTTTTTGTTTTTTACAGAGCAAAATATTAACTTCCTTTTTTGTAATGTGGTAGTTTAGGGGCCAGAAAATGATATAGATTACTTCTCATACCGGAATAAGAAACGGTTCCCATGGGATAGCAAAACAAGTAGGTATGTATTCTATAAGAACCGTCTATTTAAAAGCAGTTTCGTTAAAAATCACGAAATAGAGTCTTAACTCATTTTCCTTCAGAAGACTTGATCGCCTTTTTACTCAGGAGAGATGTACTATTCCCGTGGGATAGATTTGTTTTTTGTTTATCACATAGTTAAAGGTTGATATAATCTTTGCAATCTGGTAGTTTGGGGGAGAATGATATTTTTAAGGCAAAAATAATGCATAGTTTCAATAGGATGGCAAAACAATTATATCCTACAGGAACCGTGCATTTAAAAAGTTTCGGTAAAGTTCGTGAACTAGAATTTTAATGCATTTTCATCCAATTTTTAAAAGAAATTTCTACAAAGTTAAAATTAAAAAATTGACAATTTAGTGGAAAATAAATATGAATTTCAATATCAACCCGATAAAATTAATAATAAAATTGTTTAAAATATTTGAATTTTTTAATTGTTCATTGTCGAAGATATTAATTAGAAATAAACGTATTAAAATAATAAAATAAAAATTTCAAAATTTAACAATTACTTAACGGAACGAATTTTAATGAAGTTCTGCTAAAGATCCTGTAGGATAGCTACTAATCTATTCTTTTAAGGGAACCTCCATTAATTATTACGTGAGGCGTTCAGGGGCCGATTGGATCGAGCCGAATCTCATCTAATCTTACTTTGGGGAAAGGGAAGGTCTCGCAAATATCACGTATTTTTTTGTTTTGAAAAATATCACATTAGATTGCGGGTTGGGGGAAAGATATATGCCAAATCTCATGACATCTTACCAGAGGGGAGAGGATGGGATTTTTGATGGATGTCCCCTAAAATAGCTGTACGGTTTTAAATGACCTTTGGTATAAAAGATTTTCAAGTTCTTAAGGAAGGAATACAGGTAGTTTTTTACCTACGTCGACCTTCACCGAGTTGACAATAGAATGAAACATATTTAATCATGAATTTAGTATATAAGAAAATATATTAAAAATGGGTTGGCTAAAAAAATCCGGGGCAGACTATTTTTAAATATTTAAAAAAAAAATTTTAATAAAATTTTGCAACATAATAGAAAAAATTTTATATCATCATAAGCGCTGTTTTATTGCGAACACGTTGATATGAGTATAGGTTTGACTGCCAAAAATTCGGTCCTATTAGGGGTTAGCGAATTTTAAAGATTTAAATTTTAATGCGCGTGGAAATGTGTGATAGAGAGATCCGAGGTAAATATACTGTGTAATAATAAAGGATCCAATATCGCAGTCGCCTGTGATGTGTAAAACTTTTTCTATTTGTTGCAATATGTTATTAAAAATATTTTTTTTTAATAATTAAAAATAGTCTGCCCCGGGTTTTTTTTTAGCGAACCCATTTTTAATATATTTTCTTATATACTAAATTCATGATAACATATGTTTCATTCTATTATCAACTCGGTGAAGGTTGATGTAGGTTCGGATCTTCTACTAGTACATTAAAGACCAATACACGTTAACTCAGTCATGGCCTACTAACAGATTTACAAAAATGTTATTAAAAAATTTTGTCAAAATTTTCGAAAATTGATTATTTTACATAATAAAAAACAATTAAGTGCCTAATTCCCATTACTTAAGTAGCTGTAGTTTAATCAAAGCATTTTTTTCTAATAAAATTAAACTTACACAAAACTTTTTTAAAAAATATAAAGAAAGCAAAACAAAATCAGAAAAATAGTTTTAGGTAAAACATGTAGGAAATAAAATTTTGAATCGAAAATAATTTTGATAAAATTTGAAAATTGCAATAGTTACGCCCCTAGAGCCCATATTTATATTATATATTTTTTTGTAATATCTTAAAAACAAAACACAATCTGGAAAAATTTTTCAAATAAAAGTTGTAGGAAATTAATTTTTACATTTAAAGTTTAATGAGTAAGACCACGATTTTCCTAACACTTTAGCTGTTAAAAACAAAAAAAAAATCAGCTTTACAAAAAACGTTTATTTCATTAACTTCATGCGATAACTAATATAGGTACATTTTATTTAATATCTCGAAAACAAAACAAAATTTGGAAAAATGTTTCAATTAAAACTTGTAGTAAATTAAAATTTACATCAAAAATGCTCTCAGTAAAATCACGATATCCCTACCAACTTTCCCACTAAAAACAAAAGAAAAGGAAGTTTTTCCTTTGAAGTACCTATAACCCATATTTTTTTATGTAATCTCAAAACCGAAGACTTAATTAAAGAAGATTCGAACTAAACATGTAGGCCATTAAAAAAAGAACTAAAAGTATTTTTTATAAATTTTTGAAAATTGCAATATTAAGATGCTAGGATCAATAAAAAAAAACTCATTCCATACAAAAAATTAGTTAAAACTTCATCAACATATTTTTTGAATATCTTGAAAACAAAACACAATCGGGAAAAATTTTTCAAATAAAAGTTCTAGAAAATTAATTTTTGCATCGAAAGTATTCTTAGTAAAATCGTGATTTTTATAATAGTTTAGCCATAAATAACAAAACAAAAACAATTGCTACAGATTAGAAATTGTATATTATGCTTCAAGCAATAACTAATTTAATTAAGATTATTTAATTAAGATATACTCTACAATTAAATAAAATTTCTAAAGAAATGCACATGGTTGGGTATATTGTGGATTATAATAAAAGGAAATCCTGGAAAAAAATGACGGCAATGGCGACAATAAAGGAGCTGGTAAACAAGGACAAGGAAATTAAGAACTAAGAACTGATATTTGTAATATTGTTATTACTTTTAAATTTATCGCCTATATTAATGAAACTTGTAGGTATATTTAATGAATAAAAAAAATATTAAAATAAAAATCTTATTCTTTTTGAAAAAAACCCCACCAATAAAACAATAAAAGAGAGTGACAAAGAAAGAGAGTGACAAAGAAAGAGTGGAGAAAAGAGAGAGAGGGAGAGGTCTATTTGAAGTTTTTTCTGTCAACCTCTTTTGGGCCTAAACATGGTATTTTGTCCGATAAATGCCACTTGTAGGTTCAAAAGAGGTCCTTAATTCAAATGCAAATGGTCATGTTTCAATCGACTTGAACCCAGATTTTGAGGTCTAAAATAGGTGTAAAAGGCTCTAGCCCAATAGCCATAAGAAAAGTGCCCCAAGCGGTTTTTGAAAAATGCTTCCTTGTGCTGATTCCTCTTCATGAAAAACTTATTATCGCACAATTTTAACTCGCTACCCCCACTTGTATTGGAGTTACGGGGGAAACTACCACAGACGTTAAATTTTTTTTTCTAGAAAACTATTGAATTGTTTTTTATGAAATTAAAACTGTACGTAGATATGGATAAAACGCATAATATATATTTTTTTCAGAATTTTTGTAAATCTATAAATGATGAAAAATATTATTTTTATTTTTTGAGGGTGGTTTTTTACATCAACCTTTAAAGTGACACCTTTTTTTAAAAATGCGATTAGAACATTTATTATTCATCTTTCATTTAAAAATAGTCGCTTTAAGAAATTAGTTGTCGCTCACCACCAAAATGAGGTCATCCAGGGACAGGTTTGTAATAGACAGCGCATTTCGTAAATGCATTTATTGCTTTATGACTTGTATATATATGCCATAATATGGTTTTCGTCAAGAAAAAAGGTCCTGAGAGAGAAATTAATTTTTGAAAATTTTTATAGGCCTATTAACAATATAGTGCAGGGATCTTTTATCCATTCTTTTACTTACTAATAATAAATTCAAAGAAAGTTTGATAAATAATACCTACTCGTAATTATTTTCTATCTCAGATTATCTACGTACATACTCAAATATTGATAGTATTATTATTTGAATCAAGTAATATTTTATTTGTTATATATGTCCAATACAAGTGGGGGTAGCGAGTTAAAATTGTGCGATAATAAGTTTTTCATGAAGAGGAATCAGCACAAGAAAGCATTTTTCAAAAACCGCTTGGGGCACTTTTCTTATGGCTATTGGGCTAGAGCCTTTCGACTCGGGTACCCCACAGGCAGTAACGTAGAGAATAGAGGGTGTCCTGTTGGAACAGATTGCAAAACAACACAAATTATAAAAAAAATTAAAAAATGTTTGTTAAGTATTTATTACAGTTGATACTTGAATTACTACTGAAGTTTTGTAGAGGTATAAGTTCTTAAAAAATTTAGAATAATTAAGTCTTCAACAACAAGGCACACTGAATTATCTACCTACCTTAAATATTCTAAATCAATTGGATTTTTCCAAAAATTAATTAAAGTATTCAGTATAATATGTAAATATAGATTTTAAAAAAATAATGTCTTGCTCTCTTGACATATAGAGACGGCAAGAATTGAAAGAAGTCGTTCAAAGCTCTTAATCTATTTACAATATTTCCATTTTAAATATCGGCGAAGAAATAAATTCTCAATCGATAGCATGTACAAGATTCTCGTTCAAATCACCAACATCTTTTCATGTTGAACATGAAAAATTTACAAGTTTATAATAACGAGTGGCATTTATTTAATGTCACGTTATGTTTAATTTAAATCTAACGTATTTACTCTCAAAAAAGAAAAACAACTAAGACAAGATTCGAGTCGAGTCAATCCTGTCAAATTCATCCACAAGAAAAAAAACAGCAAATATATCCGTAATATTTGGATAGTTGAGAGGATTTTGAAGACACAAAATAAATCAAGCTATATGCTTTATGTATATATATATATGAGATAATGAGTGGTTGGCGTTTCGTTTTGTGAATAATTTCGTAACAATACACACATAGAGAGAAAACATTGAAAGCGGGGGCTCCGTTAAGGGGGTTACAAAACGATTGAGAAAAACGAGGTTGTAGGCAAAATTTCATGCTGGTCATAGTGTTGCAGTTTTTTGTCTAGCTCTTTATGCTGTGATACACACCCTAGTGGTAGGTGGGTGGACATATTTAAATGACGTGCTATTTATTTATATACCTCAATGTATATATACGCAACACCCGTTCGTCCGCAACAGGCGAACTTTTCATCCTATTATCGTCATTAGCATTATTATTCCTATTAAAAATGGCCTCATAATGTTCTGTTTCTCGCTAAATTTTTCTCTAACATCATTCAATCCTATGACAGAAAAAAAAAAACCACCAGCTCTTCCCTTCTTCATTCATACATCTATGTACATACCAACATACGATATGTTCACTCACACCAACCTAAAGTCACGCAGAGGATTAGAAAAATGATGATTTTATAATAAGGCAATGAATATAAAAGGGAGACAGAAAGAATTATACAAATTTTTTCGAATAATTACAGGATGCGTGTAGGACAGAGAGATGGTTCGATAAACTATGTTGCAAGCAACCTGATTGTCTTCCGCTAACATCAACATAATTACATTAATACGAGTACATTGGAGAAGAACATCCTGCTTTTCTCACACACAAACAAACTTTGTATACAATTATTTTGTTTTGTATCAAATATGGATATCTATCAATTTTTTTTCTTCACCTGATCATATTCTTGGTTAGTGCATTGCTTTTAGTGCATTTTTCTTCACTTGCCTGATTAGTGTTAATTAAACCGGCTGTAATTTAATCAAGTTACCATCCACTAAGTTTCTCGATTTAGATGTTCTAAAAATAGATGCACTTGTGATTTTATGTTCTTGAAGACTGTAAGGCGGTTTTTTTTTCAGGATCCTCAACTTAAGTGTGTAGGTACTCATCTTTTTGCAGTAGCTACGAGTTAATTGTGTTAACCTCGATTTAATCGACCAGAATCAACCACAAATATTTTATACATTTTTTTCTTTATTAAATAAATAACTTTGTTAAGTACTTGAATTGGATTCAAGAGGTTTTTTCAAGAATTTTTTTTTTGGTCATTGGTTCATCTTTTTTCAAATTGAAAAAGTACTTTGGACTTTTCTTAAATTTAACGAAAAAGTTTAAAAAAATATTTAAAGTGAAATTTAATTTTTTCTAGTAATTACGATTTTAGGGTCAAAAAAAACTCCCAATGCATTGAAATGTTCATGAAGCTGTCAACAAGAGTCAAGTAAAAGTTCTTGTTACAAAAATTTCAAATTGCAAAAGTTTACCACATCAATCGCATATATGTATGTAGGTGATCCAAAACAGAACCCTTAGTCTCATAACAGGATGCCTCTGGTATAAAAGCTCAACATTACACAGCGATCTGAACAGTAAAAAGGTATCAGAAGTCATCCAACAAGACTAGAGGAAACTACACTCAACATTCGCCAAGCAGGAAAATCCAGCGCCCTTGCAGCAGCACAACCAGCAGGCAAAGAACTAAGCAGACTAAAGAAGAAACGGAATGTTGATTTCCTAGAAATAACAACTATAACCAAATAAAACAAAGTTGGGGAAGCTACTGGACTGTACCCGGTACAAGCTACTCATTAGTTTGACTTATAAGGTTTGTTCCACTTGTCCATTTGATGATGTTGAAACACGTCCATCGAATGACAAAGAGTAAGACACATTAACCAAGAGACTAATTTAAAACTGGTTTTGCGGTGTTTAAACACTTCCAAATCAGTGTCTGAGCGAACTATTATCATAAAAATGTACGTTCATAGCTCCGCTCTCGGCCTGGTGCGGCTAAACGGCTGAAGGCTGGGGCGTTTCTTCACTCACTCTTGTCTCTTGGTCAGTGTGCCTTGCTCTTTGTCTTACGTGGACGTGTTTTGCTTTAACGTCTGGAACAAACCTATAGTCTACCATCACAAAGACATCAGAACTGTGACTATGTACCTATATAGTCAGCAAGTGACAAAAAGGTAAAAAAAAATAAATAAAACTTCTAGAATATTAAATTATACTTAAGGACTGTTCCAAGTATCTACAGTTTTGATTTTCTCAATAGTTTATAAGTCTAGAATATTATCTAGAATTGGCGTTATCCTATGACTAGACTTAAGAAAGCATCAAAGCTAGCTTTGGCATTGTCCAATGAAAATCACTTATTGTATCCATAAGACCAATGGAAATTGACTCAATCATAGCCTACCAAAAATAACTTTCAATATCTTTATTTTCATTTTGATTTTTAAAAAAGTATTTTATGTACCTATGTGACTAAGCAAACTGCAAATTGCTTAGTTGTACCCCACTTTCAAATTTTCTTTTTTTCGCCTATCGTTTGATAGTCACTGAATGTATTTATTTTTATTTTCAAGTTGAAAGGGATTTTCAATGATTTCATAAAGCTGACTTTTTTTGTATAAATTAGATAAATAGGACATTTCAGACCTAACGAAAATAAACTTCAAATAAACCTTGTAGATCAATACGTTTTCTATCAATAATAATGTTGGTAAAATTTTGATTTTTTTCCTAGCTTTTATAGCTGCTAAGATCAAAAAAAAAAAAAACTCTCATCGAAAACTAACCCAATTATTTAATAATATCTTTAAAACAAAACGCAATATGAAGAAAAGTTTTAAATAAAATTTGTAGAAAACTAAATTTTGTATCGAAAATATTATAAATGATATAATCATTTTTCTAATAGTTTAGCCGTTAGAAGGCATGAAAACTTTTCCCCGTAAAAATATTACATTCAGATTTAATGAAAGCAACTTTACTTACTTTGATACCTTCAAAATTAAGAACCTGATAAAAAAAAGCCCAGATAAAACTTGTAGTAAATTTAATAACACATCGAAAGTATTCTAGCTAAATTTTTGAAAATTACAATAGTTAAGGCACTAGACCTAATCAGTTGAAAATCCCTCAAAGTTGAAATTTTCTAAACTTAACCTAATTGTTTTTAAAATATCTCGAAAACAAAACACAGTCTGGGAAAATGTTTCAAACAAAATTTGTAGTAAATTAAAATTTACATCAAAAGTATTCTTAGTATAATTTGTATTTTCCTAATAGTTTAGTCTCTAAAAATAAAAAAAATCAGCTATGCAAGTTCGGTAGTTTTCTTGCCTCAATATAATTAGTCTAAATAAGGCATCAAAGCAAGCTTTGGAAGCTTTAGAATCACCCAATCGGGAACATTTATTAATTACTTATGACCAATAGAAGTTAGCCTAATCATAGCCAACTAATTTAGTAACAAAAAAAAAATTCTTTATTATCGTACCTAACTTTAAAGAATTTCTTTTAATATCTTCAAAATTAAGAACCTAATGAAAAAAAAAATGGTTGTCTGTAAATTCGGTTTACGGACGATAGTTTTACGTAATAACTTCATAAAGAAACATTGATGAAAAATTGCATACTTTTGTAAATTGAATTGAATTGTTATTACTGAATTATCATTATTTTGTATACCTTAAATACAAAGAAGGAATTAATTAAAAATTACAATTTTTTTCAAAATGAAATCAGACTGAAAATTATGAAGGAAATCAATTAAATCTTATTAAATTGAAAAAAAAACACAAAACGCGTTGTCTAGGATTTAACAGTTATTGAATACGAGGCGTTGCTTATTGTAGAAGTTCTCGAAGAAGCTCGCGTGGCGGCGTTCCAATAGCAGAACTCTATCGCGTTCTCGCTTGCACGCACAGGCTCAAACGGAACGTGACACTTTTTTGTACAGGCTGCCCATGTTCATCAATTTATAAGACGTTATCACGCCAAAAAAAAAGCTCAAATTAAACTTATAGTAAATTTAATAACAAATCGAAAGTATTCTTAGTAAATTTTTGAAAAATTACAATAGTTACGGCACTAGAGGCAATCGAAAAAATGCCCCGTTCTATATTATGAAGTTGAAATTTTCTAGACTTAACCTAATTGTTTTTTAAATATCTCGAAAACAAAACACAGTCTGGGGAAATGTTTCAAAACAAATTTATAATAAATTAAATTTTACATCGAAAGTATTCCTACTATAATTTTGATTTTCCTAATAGTTTAGTCTCTAGAAATAAATAAAATCAGCTAATTGCAAGCTCGGTAGTTTTATTATCTCAATAATTTATACCTACACGGAAATAAATAGTGGTGTAAAATTTACAACACTAAACTAGTAATATTTTTACTGCACTTTGTGTTCACTATAACCACAAATGTAACATTAGATAACACACTGTGTTGTATTCAGCTCTAACGTATAGTATTTTTACTACCATAGTGTAGTAAATATATGTAGCTGTTACAACTGCTGAATGTTGTACAATTAACAAATTTTGGTGTTTCTGTTACGCCACGAATTTTAACAAATTTGTAATCGTTACCATTTCTGGTGTATAAATTACTAGATACAATGTACAAATTACTCCATTATGTTGTAAAACCTTGTAAAACGACTGAGAAAAAAAAAACATCAGAGCCATCTTTACCTTTTTCTATAATTATATTTTTAAGATTTTCAATGGTGTTAACGGCGCGTACAACATAACCTAAAATTTTGACAAATAAATTCAAGTGTTAAAAATTCAACTACATTTTTACTAGTTCGTGTTGTAAATAATGCTACAGTTTTTTAATTACACTTAACTGGTAAACGTTACCACACGTGGTGTCATCCTATATAATACTAGTTAATGTTGTAAAATTAACGAGGAATGTTGTTAAATCTACAACACATTTTTTTTTCCGTGTAGTTTAAATAAAGCATCGAAGCAAGCTTTGGAAGCTTTGACATTAGCCAATAGGGAACATTTATTATTTCATTATGACCAATAGTAGTTGGCCTAATCATAGCCAACTAATTTTAGCCTTCAAAACCTTGATTTTTTTTTAGTTTTTCAAGCAAAAGTTTTTAATTATGTCGCTGTTTTTGTATGTGAGATCAATTAAATAGGAAACGAAGAAGGCTGAAATGATAATTGGTGTTGTGTGTAATAATAGAGAAGGCATTTTATTATCTAATTCGTGGTAGGTTTGCGTATTTCGTAAACAATTAAGAGAGGTCCAACCCTTTGTTGTTCGGTTGTTGATCGTTTCATTGATGGCGTGAAACCCAAAGATTACAAAACACTTACCAGCTAACAACAACAACAAAAAGTATCCATGAACCGAGATCAAACAATTCAATTTTTTCCTTCGCTGTTATCTGAAGCGTAGTCGAATCTAAACAGATTTTTTCGTAGAGTGAATGAAAGGAATTGAATTTTAAAATGTTTTATGCACCAAATCTGATTCGGCCCACATCAAAAAGGTTCTTTCTCTATTCAGGTCAATGACTGTAGCCTAACTGAAATGTGATGTTTTGTTTGGAATAGCTTTTGGGAGTTTTTTTTTTTTTTTTTTTTTTTTTACGTAAAACTACCAAATAGCATTGGGTGATCAACGTTAATTTATGTTAGCGAGAGATACTTGACTCTGATTATATGGTCCGATCACGTTTAATAAATTTCCTGGTCGAAATGGAGTCAAATCAACGTGTTTTAGATATATACAAGAATATATTTTCGTGAAAATTAGATTTGTGTCTTTCGATTTGGGAGATAATCATGTGGATAGTTATTTCGGTGTACGAATTTGATTTGAAATGAAACTTTAATCAAAAAACAATTTAACTGTCGACTTAAATCTTTTATTGTTTTGCCTTTAAGTGAGGATAAATGGCCGAAATGATAATTTATGCAATTTGAGTTTCATTTTTGATGGCTTAATGGAGCTTTGGGTTTTCGTAACAAAAGAAAATTTTATATTGGTTTAAGATTATAATTTAAATGATCAATTTTTGGGATTAAATGATAATATTATAACTAATTTTGATTTATATTTGTCTTTAATCAGTTTTTAATAAAAATAATAATTCAAACGTCATTTTCTAATAGTGAGGCCAATTTTAAGGAAAATTTGTTAAGAATATTTTTTGAAGAAAATTTGATAAGCTTTAACTTTTATGAAAACAATTTTTTTCGTAGACCTAATTTTTTCAAACTTATATTCAAAAAAGTCTGTTAGTTTCTTAACAGTTAAAGGTAAGAATCCATTTTTTCCGAGTTAAGTTGATTTTAAAGAAATACTTTTGAGACCCCTTTTAAAAAAACTTTAAGAAGTTTTTTTTTTGGAACCATAAAAGTATTTTCAGGAACGTCTTCAAGAAATATTATTTAAGAAGTCATTTTTTCAAGTTTTTAGAAAAAAATATTAAGAACTACTTTTGAAGAAAATTTAATAAGCTCAATTTTATATAAAAAAAATTTTTTTATAAGATCAATATTTTCGAAGGTATTGCAACAAAAGTCCTTTGGCGAAATTTTCGGAAAATCCTAAAAGCCGTTTTCTTTGAGAAAATTCTGTCAGTTTTCAGGAACTTTTAAGTAAATACAGTAAAATTTAACTTTGATATGAACTTTCAAAGAGTTAATATTTTCGAAAATACCAGCAAAACTAACCTGACAGAATTTTTTAAGGAAAATGTTTTTTTAAAAGCTGGTTTACTTCCAGTTAGGTCAGGTTTTAAGGAAAATTTTAAGAACTTATTTTAAAGGAAATTTTTTAAGCTTTAATTTTAATAAGTCCCAAATTTTCCATAAAACTAATATTTTTGAAAGTATAACCCAAAATGTCGTTATAGGAATTTCTTAATAAAAGGAAAATCAAAAAAGTAATTTTTTTCAAATAACATGCATTTTTGGGAAAAATTATAAGAATAATTTTTTAAGAAAATAAAATAAGCTTTAATTTGGATAAGAACAATTTTTTTCTTGGAGCTAATATTTTTGGAGATAGCACTAAAAAAATCGATAAAAAGAAACCATTTCCTCGAGTTAGGTCAGATTTTTGGAAAACTTTTGAGGACCACTTTTGAAGAAAATATAACAAGTTGTAACTTTAACAGAAAAAAAAATTTTCATAGAACCAATATTTTCGAAGATAAAGCCAAAGAAGTCCCGACAAGAATTTTTAGTAAAAACAAAAATCTAAGAAGCCATTTTTTCGAGTTAGGCCGGTTTTTAAGAAAAAATTTTAAGAACCACTATTCTAGGAAATAATAAGCTTTGATGAACTTTTACTTTGATAAAGCCAAATTGTTTCTTGGAATCAATATTTTCGAAAATATACCCAAAAATGTCCTTCAAAGATTTTTATGTTTAGGGAAAACAAAACTTTAGAAGTCATTTTTTTCAAGTTAGATCAGTTTTTAGGAAAAAATGTTAAGAACTATTTTTAAAGAAAATTTAATAAGCTTTATTTTTAATACGAATAAATTTTTTGTCATGGAACCATTGTTTTCGAAGATATAACTAAAAAAGTCTTTAAAGGAATTTTTTATTTGTGCCAAACATTTTTTTTCGAATTGGGTAAATTTTAGAAGAAAATGTTTAGAAGCGCTTTTGTAGAAAATTTTATAAGCTTTAAATTTGATAAGAACAAAATTTTTATCGGACCATTACTTTCGAAGTTATAGTCAAAAATGTCCATACACGATTTTTTTCAGGTAAAGTATAATAAGATTTTATAAACCATTTTTTCAAGTTTCCTTAGTGTCAAGAAAAACTTTTAAGGACCTCTTTAAATAAAAATTTAATGATCTTTATGAACAATTTTTTTTCTTAGAGCCAATATTTTTGGAGATAGCACTAGAAAAATCGATAAAAAGAAACCATTTCCTCGAGTTAGGTCAGATTTTTGGAAAACTTTTGAGGACCATTTTTGAAGAAAATATAACAAATTGTAACTTTAATAGAAAAAAAATTTTCATAGAACCAATATTTTCGAAGATAAAGCCAAAAAAGTCCTCACAAGAATTGTTAGTAAAAACAAAAATCTAAGAAGCCATTTTTTCGAGTTAGGTCGGTTTTTCAAGAACAACATTTTTCATAGAACCAATACTTTTCGAAGTTATCGAAAAATTATCTACGTACTTATCTACTTTGAAACTGCCAGCCATTTTTAAGCCCGCGATAATTTGAATTGATAATTTTGAAAAAAAAAATATTTACTGCCAGCTTAAAAACGAAATTATTTTTTATCATTTGCTCAAATCAAAGATATCAATTTATAGCCTCCCAATAAATCCCATTAGAAATTCCCAGTCAGCGGCGTGAGACAGAAAACACTATAAGATCTGAAATCTCACTACAACTAGAAGGATTAATGTCAGATTTGAAGTTTTTAATCTTTGAATTGTTCGGCTTTGTATTAGAACCGTGATGGGAATCAGATAAAATAGACCAAGTTTTGATTACTGCAGCACACATAATAATAGAACTTAAACAACTCGAGATTTCAATTATTACTCGACGCGATTTTATTACCGACAATGAATCATCGAAATGGTAGCGTTATAATGAGTCGAGTCGTTTTTCCTCGAAAATTTGCCATTAAAAATTTGTTCATCAGGTCTAAAATAATAGAATTTTCTCGAAAGAAAATGCCATTCGTTATCGCAGCCTTCGATTTTTATCGCAATTTTTTCTTTGTGTTTTTACTTCCAATTTGACCAAGTTTAGGTGTCGAACATTCGTGGTATATACCGAGAGTATAAAATAATAATTCCACGCTAGTTTAGCTCGTAACAAAAGAAAATGAAATCACTGATTTCTTATCGGAATCGATCGTAAAATGGTCGTATATTTCTCTCGTTTATCAGTTCAATAACATTCGATTGATTTTTCCCACTTTGGTTATATGGCAGTACGTTCAATTGATTTAGACATGAAATAGGGGTGGCCAATTTGTTCGTTTTTCTCGCCGAGACTTTTTCAGGTGTGCCACGGACCAGAATGAATAAATTGCATCATCACCAACTGTGGTTTTGACGATCCGGTCGCACGACTTCCTGGTCTCATCGCTTCTTCTTCTTCTTCTTTCTATTTTCGTAATTTCACCGCTTGATCATTGAAGCAAATACACAGTTATCCTTACACGTTCTCTGCACTAACCTCCATTGCGGCGAATATAATTTATTATCTAATATCTAGCCACATATATCTAGGTAGATATAATTGCCAGAAAAATAAAACCAATCGTAAATTACCGACTTCCAACGTACCAAGTTTTTAACGTAGATGGATTTTTATTTGTTGCATTATTAATTGCAGTCGTAAAGATTCAGTTGTTGGGAATTTCCACAACCAAAACCGAATATTTGATTTGATCAAACTAGTGGTTGTTATCAGATTTTGAAATTGCTGAAATTTTTGCTGTTTTAAAACAGACAAAATTTTCTTGAATTAGTTTTTAAAGTTCAACTTTCATTATAGATTCAAAAATCTTTGACACTTTCATATACAATCTGCCATATTTTTCAAAAACTCTGCCACCTAAGGGATAATGCTAGATTATTCTAAGAGTACCCGAGTCAAAATTTTAGACCTATTTTGGCCCTAAAATGGATCTTTTACCCTCATTTCAACCTTCAAAGAGTAAAATGAACCTCATCTCAACCTAAACGATATTTCATCGTACTCATTTTAACCTACATGAAATTTTTATTATATTATGTGAACCTCGTTTCGTCCTAAAAAAAGTTTTATCTTCATAAAGCATAAAACTTGGTGGTAAACCTGCTTTTTTTACAATATTGCAAATATTATTTACTAATAACTCAAATTTTTGATCTCTCCCTTTCCTATATTTGGATGCTTAATATAATATTATGTAGCCTCTACTAGCATAGAATTTATTGTGGATCTGAATATGATCCATTACTGGTTTGATCCTTAATCCTGTCCAATCTTGTTCATTTTTACTCAGCTTTAGTCTCTTCCGTTAGTCATTGTACAGCAATTGAAGAAACTTATTTCACTATTTGATTATTTTTCAATATTGTCTATATTAAAAGGCCTAAAAGTGTAAATGTAAAAAAATTAAAAGTGAAAAAACCGAGTTTCAAAGAAAAAATGTGAAGAAATTTGCTTTAATTCATTATCTTTAAAGTAATCAGAGAGATTTTATACAATTAAATAAAATTTCTAAAGAAATGCACATGGTTGGGTATATTGTGGATTATAATAAAAGGAAATCCTGGAAAAAAATGATGGCAATGGCGACAATAAAGGAGCTGGTAAACAAGGACAAGGAAATTAAGAACTAAGAACTGATATTTGTAATATTCTTATTACTAAGTATTGATGAAATTGGTATATTTAATGAATAAAAAAAACCAAAATATTAAAGTAAAAATGTTATTCTTTTTAAACAAAACCCTACCAATAAAAAAATAAAAGAAAGTGACAAAGAAAGGGCGGAGAAAAGAGAGAGAGTAAATAAAAAAAATGTCAAACCTCATTTGAACCTAAACATTGTATTTTGTCCGATAAATGCCACTTGGAGGTTCAAATGAGGTCCATAATTCAAATGCAAATGATCCTCTTGTCAATCAACTTGAACCTCTAAATAGCCTAGATTTTGAGGGCGAAAATAGGTCTAAAATTTCAACTCGAGCTTTTTTAAATATCTTGAAAACCAAACATAATCGGGCAAAAAGTTTCAACTAAAAGTTTTAGGCGATTAATTCTTACAACTACAGTCTTCCGTGTATAAAATTGTGATTTTCTTAATAGTTACATCTATCATAGCCTACTTAATTTTCAATACCTGAATTTCGATCCAATTTTCTTACTTGAATTGATTTCTTTTATAGTTTTAATAAGCAAACTTAAACTGGTTAGTTGTTAAATTTTTCGTCGTTTTAAATCATGATAAATGATATAAATAATCAGTGGCGTAGCGAGCTTAACACGCGCCCGGGGCACAATACTTTTTTAGCACCCCCCCCCCAAATACAAAAAATCTAATTACTATATATAAATTTTTATTGCTTTTGATGAAGCAAATTTTTCAATAATATCATCAAAGTTGATAATTTCAAATTTTTCTCTTTCAACACTTAAAAATCCCACGATCTAGCTGCACTGCCTGTTGCAAGTGTCACGGATATGAACTGACACGGAAAAAAGTTTTATTTTCTAGAAATCAATTATAATTTAAAAAAATATCCAGCAATTTTTTTAAAGTGAAACTTTTTATAAATCGTCTCAAATTTTATGGTTTGTCGTTAGCATGTCGTTGAATGTAACACATTCTCGGCAAGGAATCGGCAAGTGTTCGGCAGAGCTCGTATACACATTGTTAGCTATATACCATGTCGTTTTTCCAAGCCTGTTGCGCGATCTATTACTGAATGTAACGAGCTATTTTCCTCTCCATGACTACGTTTTATTATATTATAAGTTGTCATTAATTGTCAATCATATTTGTATTGGTATTTGTATTTTGATCAGTATATTGATATAAATGTTATTGCTCACTTGATTATGATAGACAAAGATACAGCTAGTGAAAATAGTGCCAATATCCGACGGTGATGTTACAATAGATAACAACAGGCAGATGATCGATTTAACAAATATCAACAAATTCAATAATGAAAATAACATTCGAGTATTAACATCAATAATGAAAATTCAAAAATAGTTGCAACGGTGCGCATCGAGTCAGACAGCGAATTCGTGCCACATCCCTTTCTTTCTATTCTATTTTCATACCCTAAATCGAATAATTTTCCGAAAATTTTCAGTTACCTACTTAAGTGCCTAAAATCCGGTTTCGTAAAACCACACAATAATTTTATTTTATATATCTTAAAAACCAAACACAATCGGACAAAAAGTTTCAAATAAAAATTTAATAACAATAAGGATCGTATTATAACTCCAATTAATAACTAATTTAAATAAGGAATCATAGAAAGCTTTGGTTGCTTTGACATTTCCTTAATGGTATTCATTTATTATTTTTATTAGACCCATAGACATTATCTCAGTCATAGCCTGCTTAATTAAACTTTCAATACCTTAATTGTGATACAAATTTTTACTTGAAATGGTTTTTTTTTATAGTTTTTAAGCAAACCTAAATTGGTTAATTATTAAATTTACCGTCGTTTTGAACCATCTAAATAGATTGACAAATCGATTTAACTTTTGAATTACTTGACTTATAGATTTTGAGTCATCAATTTCAATGGATTTTTTTGTCAAATGGCTTCGAGGAGTTTTATACAAATGATCTGTGACCAAAGGATCCGCCTAAATGGTTGACTCATCCTTGCAGGAGGTCGAATTATTATAACTGAGGGCTCGGTCTTGCAAAATATTCTCTCTATTGGCTCCATTCGTTGTGGGGTATCTTTTTAAACGCAGACATTGCAGACCTTTTTTTTCTACTTCTCTCAAATTCCCATAAAAATAGAAATAATAATTTCATTTATATAAATAAAAATCGAGGCAAAAAAACGCTGATTCTCGCCGATTTTCTTCATGAATGAAGAAATCGTTTTCTTTCCTCGTACATTTAGTTGTTGTTAAAGTTGGAAAGTGTTGAGAAGGTGTTTTTTTTTTTTTGTAAGTAATATTATTTGATGGTGTCATCAAACTTGAACATTGTTGAGTGAAGAAAAAACGACTGCCATTTATTCGACGAAATGTCCTTTTGAGAACATATTGCAATTGTTATGATTCGATGGACGTTTTTTTTTTTCGAAGAATTTTTCAGATTTCCTAACATGAAACAACCTCAATTTGATTAATTTCCTCTTGCAATTGGACAATTAATTTAGATTATAAACATTTTAGCCGTTTCCTGATCTCAGATTTTTGATGAGAGAACTTGAAAATTAAAAAAAACTTTTTTGCAAATAACTGTATAGATTATTTCGTAATAAAATCGTCTCACGAATGAACTTGTTCATGCGATACAGATCAAAGCCAAAACCCCGAGAAAAAATCTCGTATGAGATAAAGTTTCCTCCATATAGTGCAAGCAACCTTTTAATTTCAAGGGAAATCATAACAATTATTTGCATGACATTCATAATTTCGATAAGATTTGTCTTCGTTAAAGTCATCCCATAAAGTCAACCACTTGTTGCCTCTCATTTTAACCAACGCGGAAACAAGTCAAGTGCATTATACACTTTAAATATAAAAATACCTATACATATAAATCTCAAACATACAAAATCATCATTTCAAAATAATTAGCCAGAGATTTTTTTTTTTGAAGACAAACCGGTCTCTTAATTTTAAGATCAAACCAAGATACTACATACGAAATTTTTATAATGAAAAATGAATTCTTCAAATATTTTATGTGTGTGTGATTTTTTTAGTCGTCTCCCCCTCATTTCAATCCTTTTGTGAACGATTGCAAGTAGTGTAATTCCTTGTGGCGCGATAAGACGAGAAAACGATCGCATTTAATCGCACAATCGAATATCAAATAAATCAAATTATTGGCTGAGAAGCGATAAAAATGCATATTGCTTCCAAGAAATTCACTCTCTTATCAGTAACTTTTTCCTCTAATCTCTCGTTCTATATTTTTCCATATGAAAAAATGTTCCCTCGTTTAGAAAAAAAAAAAACAATAATTAGCATCCATAGACCAACGAAGATAATCGCACAATGGATAAATTTATTCAAATCCGAATAGGAAATTTAACCTTCTCGAATTGCAGGGGCGTCATGAGATTACTATTTATTTAGTTGGGTGACCATATGTGTTGTTACACCCCCATATTTGTTAATGATTTCCCTATATGAGTAAGGTTGGGTTTGTAAAAAAAAAATATAAGAGGAAGAAATAACACTTCGTACTTATCATAGAATTCAGTGAATAAAACTCAATTTTATGAGTCGTTTTATTTCATTAATTATTATTTAAAGCAAATATCAACCTGGGTTTATAAAAACTATTTAATCGTGAATTTCAGTGAACATTAACTTAATACCACGAAAATCACAAGTTCAGCATTTAAAGTTTAGTTTCAATATTCAGAAAATTTTTATTAAATTATTTATTTTATTCTAAATCCTGCCCAAAATATAGATCCTATAAAAACATTTGTTCTTACCAAAATGCAAAACTTTTTTTTCGGATTTTAGACACTTAAGTAACTGAAAATTTTTGGAAAATTATACGATTTAGGGTACGAAAATAAAGAAGAAAGAAAGGGATGTGGCACGAATTCGCTGTCTGACTTGACGCGCGCCGTTTCAACTAATTTTCAATTTCCATTATTGATGTTAATACTCGAATGTTATTTTCATTATTGAATTTGTTGATAATTGTTAAATCGATCATCTGCCTGTTGTTATCTATTATAACATCACCGTCGGATATTTTTGCACTATTCTCACTAGCTGTATCTTTGTCTATTATGATCAAGTCATTTAAAGTTTAGTTTCAATATTCAGAAAATTTTTATTAAATTATTTATTTTATTCTAAATCCAGCCCAAAATATAGATCCTATGAAAACATTTGTTCTTACCAAAATTAAAGCGCATTTAATATTCTTTCAAAGTGGTTCTCAAGATTTTTTTAAAAACCAAATGGTTTTCTTTGATAAATCGTTTATAAGTTTCTCAGTGGCGTAGCGATGGGGGGGAAGGGGAAGGCATCATGCCCCGGGCGCTACTCACAAAAGGGCGCCAAATGGTCCGCAAAACACAAAAATTATTGTGTGGTTTTACGAAACCACGATGTAAGTGAAACTTTTTTTTCGGATTTTAGGCATTTAAGTAACTGAAAATTTTCGGAAAATTATTCGATTTAAGGTATGAAAATAAAATAGAAAGAAAGGGATGTGGCACGAATTCGCTGTCTGACTCGATGCGCACCGTTGCAAATATTTTTGAATTTCCATTACTGATGTTAATACTCGAATGTTATTTTCATTATTGAATTTCTTGATAATTGTTAAATCGATCATCTGCCTGTTGTTATCTATTGTAACATCACCGTCGGATATTGGCACTATTTTCACTAGCTGTATCTTTGTCTATCATAATCAAGTGAGCAATAACATTTATATCAATACACTGATCAAAATACAAGTACCAATACAAATATGATTGACAATTAATGACAACTTATATAATAAAACGTTGTCGTGGAGAGGAAAATAGCTCATTACATTCAGTAATAACTCGCGCAAGAGCTCTGGTAAAACGACATGGTATATAGGGAACAATGTGTTACGAGCTTTGCCGAACACTTGCCGATTCCATGCCGAGAATGTGTTACATTAAGCGACATGCTAAAGACAGGCCAAAACATTTGAGACGATATATAAAAAGCTTCACTTTAAAATTTTTTTTTTATTATAGTTGATTTCTAGAAAATATAACTTTCTTCCGTGTCTGTTCATATCCGTGACACTTGCACAGGCAGTGCAGCTAGATCGTGGGATTTTTAATTGTTGAAAGAGAACAATTTGAAATTATCAACTTTGATGATATTATTGAAAAATTTGTTTCATGAAAAGCAAGGAAAATGTATATATAGTAATTAGATTTTTTTAAATTGGGGGGGGGGGGGGGGGGGCTAATAAAGTATTGTGCCCCGGGCGCGAGTTAAGCTGAAGTTTCTTTCATCACCAAAAATTAATTTGAATAAGTCTTCAAACATTTTGTTCGAATCATGTCAAAATGAACAGTCCTCGAAATTGCATTGTAAATTCTAAATTGTCCTTTTTTCTACCTTAGATAATTCAATAATAAAGAGCCACACCTCAAACCCGAATTCGCAACACGGGCGCTTTAAACCTCACAATTACATAAAACATATAGGTTATAGATATCCATTGCATATCGAGTTTCATCGAGTTTTTATTCAGCCAAAATGCGGCTTGAAAGCCTCATCTCATTAACATTCACCATATTGATTTCATTAAAGCTATCTGGGCAATAAAATTTGATCAATAAAAAGCAAATGATATCCACCCGTTTATATTCACAAGTAGGTATATTGAGTGGACTTTTTGACCTTTTTCAAACTGCATAGCACGTGTGCATTCCGCACTTCCTCTTCACTATAACTTCCAACATTGATCTATCAATTTCAAACCTCAAAAATCAACTCACCAATTAAAAATTGCTAAGTATAAAAAAAAATAAGGAATGTTTCCTTCTTTCTTGTATTTGCAATCTGTCCTTGCCCGAGTCAAAATTTTAGACCTCTTTTGGCCCTCAAATGGATCTTTTACCCTCTTTTGAACCTACAAAGAGTAAAATGAACCTCATATAGACCTAAACGATATTCCATCGTCTTAATTTTAACCTACATGAAATTTTTATTATATTTTGTGAATATATCGTCTCGTCCTAAAAATAGGTTTATGATCACAAAACATAAAATATGGTTGTAAATTTCCTTTTTTTAACAGTACCTATTGCAAATATTATTTACTAATAACCCAAATTTTTGATCTCTCTCTTTCCTATACTTAGATGCTTAGTATAATGTATTCTTGTATCCATTACTGGTTTGTCCCTTAATCCTGTTCACTCTGGTTCATTTTTACTCAGCTTTAGTCTCTTGATAACCGTTCGAGTGCTACACAAGTTATTAAACAACAATTGAATAAACTTATTTTACTATTTGATTATTTTTCAATATAGTCTATATCAAAAGGCCTAAAAAAGTAAATGTAAAAAATTTAAAAGTGAAAAAACCGAGTTTCAAAGAAAAAATGTGAAGAAATTTGCTTTAATTTATTATCTTTAAAGTAATCAGAGAGATTTTATACAATTAAATAAAATTTCTAAAGAAATGCACATGGTTGGGTATATTGTGGATTATAATAAAAGGAAATCCTGGAAAAAAATGATGGCAATGGCGACAATAAAGGAGCTGGTAAACAAGGACAAGGAAATTAAGAACTAAGAACTGATATTTGTAATATTCTTATTACTTTTAAATTTATCGCTTATATTAATGAAACTTGTAGGTATATTTAATGAATAAAAAAAACAAAATATTAAAATAAAAATCTTATTCTTTTTGAAAAAAACCCTACCAATAAAACAATAAAAGAGAGTGACAAAGAAAGAGTGGAGAAGAGAGAAAGGTCTATTTGAAAGTTTTTCTGTAGACCTTTTTTGAGCCTAAAGATGGTATTTGGGCAATAAATGCCACTTGTAGGTTCAAAAAAGGTCTAAAATTCAAATGCAAATGACCATGTTTTGCGGAGAAATAAGAGAGAGAGAGAGAGAGATCGAGAGAGAGAGAGAGAGAGAGAGAGAGAGAGAGAGAGAGAGAGAGAGAGAGAGAGAGAGAGAGAGAGAGAGAGAGAGAGAGAGAGAGAGAGAGAGAGAGAGTAAATAAAAAAAATTATGGCCAAGTAGAAAAAGGTCCATTGGAGGGTTTTTCTGTAGACCTCTTTTGAGCCTAAACATGGTATTTTGTCCGATAAATGCCACTTGTAGGTTTAAAAGAGGTCTAAAATTCAAATGCAAATGGTCATGTTTCAATCTATTTGAACCTCTCATAGCCCAGATTTTGAGGTCGAAAAGAGGTCTAAAATTTCGACTCGGGTGGACAATAAGCAAATGTGAGGTAAGTACAGGCGGGTGGGGGGTCGGACCCATCTAATGGGAGTAACTCATGCTGTGCATGGGTCCTTGTAGGGAGCTCCAGAAAAGACAAACGGTTCAGCCGTTGATACTCTGGTGTCTAGTCTAGGAGGTTGACAGCCAGTTGGTTCGAATGTCTCTCTAGTCTTGTAAGGTATTTTTGGTTGAGTCTGATTATCTCACTCCTGACCGTCGCCATGTTTAGGTCCCTGTGTATACGGTAGTTGGTAACATACCACGGGACACCTGTTATTGTTCGTAGCGCCTTCGACTAGAACCGCTGTATCCTTTCGATATTTATCCAGATGGGCTTTATGATCACCTTTTAGATTATTTACCAGAGACAAACCGGAATTGTTTTTGAATAGCTACAACATCTTACGGAAAGTCGCTCCCAGTTGACTAGTATTGGATGTACTTAGACCAAGTAAGAATCAGATACATTTCCAGGTCCTTAACCTCCATGGCCTGGGGGATTTGTCACAATTAAATGCCGAATGTTCAAAAGTTCAGAAACAGACCAGAGTCGTTCTTTAGTTGACTACGATTGTGCTGGATCTACTTGGATCTAGTATGGCGACTGTCCAGATACATTTCCAGGTCCGGGGGATTTGTTGACCGTTGAGTGTTACCGGAAGGCAGATGTTTCTTCTTGTTGTGAATGTCACGTGGACTGACTTAGTCTCGTATCTTCCACTTCTAGAACCTGTCTTGCAGTCCTTGTAACGCGTCTTTCAATCATTCAGATGCCGCTGTAGGCCAGTTGTCTATTGCCATAAGTGCCGTATCGTCTGTGAATTTGTCAGCATTATGTCTTCTGGGGTGGAAAGATCAGCCGTATAGACCATGAACAGGAGAGGACAAAGGACAGTGTCGTGTGAGACTCCTGATCCTATTTGGTACCGTTGTGCGATTGCTTCGTCGTAGCTAACGTAGAATGTTCTGCTAACCAGATAGGATCTTATTACCTCCGCCAATGGAGAGGGTAGTACAAGAAGACAGTCAAGCAGCACAACTTTCAATCTGTGGATGATGACGGGACGATATTTGAGGCGAATATTAATTAGAGTCAATGAAATAATTATAGAGTTTATAAAGAAGAATTAATTTGCATTGATCTAATTTGTCGATGGTCACTTTTTGAATTATTTCCGTGTTATATTTTAGACTAAATTTTATTTTTCCCAAATTTAGGAAAACCATGTCTAATTTTGGTACTTTCGTGTGAAATAATAAAAAAATAAGACAATAGATAGAGAGAAGAAAAAAAATGCTAGAACTAAAGTAGTTTCGAGTTCAATGATCTAGAACCTTGAGATAGATGCGAGATGAGCAAGAATTTTTTCATGAAAAAAATTTAATAAAAAGAAAATAACTGTTTTGGTCGAATCGAAGCAAACCATTCGAAAATAATTCCATTTTTCTAGAGAGAAAAGAAAGGAAATTTGCGATTTAATTTGAAAAAGACCAAAATTTAAGTGGTTTTAAATATTAAGGGTTGCGTTATTCATTTTATTTAAATGTCTTGATTGTATCTGGGTCATGTCTAGGACATTGGTTTCTCTCACCATAGAGAAATTTTCTACTAATTTTCATCTAATCTGAGAAAGAAAATCACGAAGAGTGCAAACAAAGCATTTTCTCAAATTTGCACACAAACACTCGCGCGTTTAATTGCAAAACGAAGAAATTGAGGTCTCGCTCACAACATAGAGCTATATAGCTATTTACAAAATGTGGTTTGGCGAAATCATTAAAGGCATATTACGCAAAAGGTTTATTAAAGATTTCATTGTATAATTAACAAACGATTTGGGGTTGATTTTCGAAATAATTACCCTCAAAAACTAATTAACGTTTTTGCATAAATGATTTTATCTTTAATATATAATGTATATAGTTAGTAATATAATTGCTGTTTGCTGGGGCGACCATTTGAAAATTCATTATCCTCGAGAATTTCGAACTTGGATATGAAAGCAATCAACATATTTTTATCTTGGTGAATTTTAGACTTTGACTCAGTACTGAGAAATTTAAGGTCTTTCAATTAGTTGTACGACTGTTGAAGATTTCACAATTTTTATCTAGTTAAATTGAAAAATTTTTATTGCCTCTTTTACTTTAATTTTCTTTAAAAACTATATATAAATGATAATATGAAGAAAGTAAAATTATGTGGTTCGTTCAACAGATTGATATAAATATGAACTTGTATGATTCATCATATACGATGAGTTAATTTTAATGAGTCCAATCAATTATATTTTAAGACTTTCGGATTTGATTGGAGCCTTATCGGGACCTTAATGAAATTGATGGTTTAAACATTCTTTGTGTGTCTGGAATAAGGAAGATAAGCCATTTCATGTCTGTATATTTATAATTTGACAAAACGAAAATGAATTGAAGACAATTTTGCAAGTTTATCACTTTTTAAACTAATCTTACTTATATTATAAACGTGAAAGTTTGTAAGAATGGATGTTTGTTGCACTTTCCCTCAAAAAGTACTGAATGGATCTGGATGAAATTTGGCATAAATATAGATCATAATCCGGTTTAAGATATAGTATACTTTATATCCAGAAAAAATGTACGGTTCCCGTGGGATAGATATTTTTTTGTTTTTTACAGAGCAAAAGATTAACTTCCTTTTTTGTAATGTGGTAGTTTAAGGGTCAGAAAATTATATTTTAGTATTTATTCTATAAGAACCGTGTATTTAAAAGTAGTTTCATTAAAATCTACGAAATAGAGTCTTAACTCATTTTCCTTACGAAGATTTGATCTACTTTTTACTCAGGAGAGATGTACTATTCCCGTGGGATAGATATGTCTTTTGTTTATCACAGAGTTAATGATTTGTATAATTTTTGCAATGTGGTAGTTTGAGGAAGAATGATATAGCTTACTTTTAAGGCTAGAATAATGAATGGTTCCCATGGGATGGCAAAGCCATTATATCCTACAGGAACCGTACACTTAAAAAGTTTCGGTAAAGGTCGTAAAATAGAATTTTGACGCATTTTCTTCCAACTTTTCACAATAACGAAAGAAATATCTACAAAGTTGAAATAAAAAAATTGATAATTTTTACTGGAAAATAAATATGAATTTCAATTTAACGCCTGATAAAATTAATAATGAAATTGTTTAAAATATTTGAATTTTTTCATTGTTCATTGTCGAAGATATTAATTAGAAATAAACATATTAAAATAATAAACTAAAAATTACAAAATTCAACAATTACTTAACGGAACGAATTTTAATGAAGTTTTGCTAAAGATCCTGTAGGATAGCTACTAATCTATTCTTTTAAGGGAACATCCATTAATTACGTGAGGCGTTCAGGGGCCGATGGGGTCGAGCCAAATCTCATCTAATCTTACTACGGGGAAAAAGAATCTCTCCGAAATATCACATATTTTTTGAAGTTCTACTTCTTTATGAAAAGAAGATGAAAAAATGATGAGAGTGAAATTTTTAGATGGGCGGTCATCTTGAGACAAAAATTAACAAAATGAAGTTGGCCGCAAAAACACTCGCTTTCTTGTCGCGCGTAATTTGAATTTTTGTTTTATTTATTTACTTACTTATTAATTTTTATATTTAAATTAAAAATAATTATAAATACAAATGACACATATTATTAATAAATAAGTTATTACTTTTCTCGAATTTTGCAGTATCTGTTATACTATTTTAAGGTTAGAGATGAGAATGACGTCTGCATTTCATGCATATTCTTAGTTATCACGTAATCTGGGATTCTAAAATGATTCAACCATCTTAGCATAATTATTTAGTAAGACAAGATAAGAATAAGATTAAGACATTTACTTTGAAAAGTAGCTACTTACTTTATTTCGCAATTTCTATGAAGCTTCGTTTTCATGACATGCATGAATTGCTAACCAAAAAAATGATCCTGACAAATTTTATAAACGTCTGGCAGCTTCCTTTGGATATTATTTATTGATATAAATTAAAATATTATTATCTTAATTTTATTTTTGATAATTATATCTTTAAATATATATATATTATTATTACTAAATATTATTTTATAGTTTTTTAAAATTAATTATTTGAATGCAATTAATAAAAACTAATTTTTAATGATGCCAAAGAAGTATAACTTCTCACGCGCGTACATAAGTACACGCAACCACTTTTTTTTGAAAAATATCACATTAGATTGCGGGTTGGGGGGATGATATATGCCAAATCTCATGACATCTCACCAGAGGGGAGGGGATGGGATTTCAAAAAACGCTTCGCGCAGTTAATGGATGCCCCCTAAAATAGCTGTATGGTTTTAAATGACATTTGGTATGAAAGATTTTCAAGTCTTAAAGGAAGGAATACAGTTACTTTTTTACTAAAAATCGTATAGAAGCTGATGTGAGACAACTGGCATATCTTTCTTGAAAAGAAGTTTTACGAATTTTGATGAACTTTCTTTGGATCTAAAGTCTGAAAGTATCTATCATTTTTTTCTGTCAAAATAGATTAATTTTTATATTTCGCTATGAACGTATAGGGAATCTTTTAATCAATCAATTAAATTTTGATACACTCAGCGAAGCGAGCGGGTATCAGCTAGTAATAAATATTTTAAAATTAACGTTAACAATTGTCCTACTTTAGAAAGTAAAATTCCGGAAAACAAGCATAACCTCTATCAGTTCATTCTGTCAAATATAACTGATAAATCTTATTTAAACGATGAAAAATTTTATTTGATTAAAGGACTATATATTTTAGTCTTTAGGTCAAATAACCAAACTCGAGGTCAAAAAAAGATTTCAAAAAGAAAATTCTTTGAACACATGCAGTGAATGTATCAATAGATGTATCGCATTTGTCTTTTTAAATTCCTTTTAATTATTCTTATACAAATCCTTGAAATTCTTATCTCTTATTTACTGTAGACATGTCATTATATCCAAATCAACATATACAAATCCTTAATTTCTCCCCAAATCTTTGAAACCAAACTCAAAACGATCAACATTCAATAAAAGCCTATATTTACAGAAAAAGGAAAATAAATTTTTCATCTGTTCACTAAAGGAGACTTACGTCATTCGAGTTATTAAAAAAAGCCTTGACTATATTTATTTAACTCAATCGAGTTACTGACGAGATAACTTGAGTGAGGGTAAAATGTTCTCCGAAATGATAACACATTCGTATATTTATAAAAATTGTTTGGTCATAAATGAGAAAATTTAAATTTTCCCTAGGCGTGTATATAAACGTGGACGCGAGGAATGCAATGGTGTGTCGTTTTGTCAGGTTCAGTTGGGTCCCGTTAAAAAATTAGCATTCATTTCCTTGTTGGAGGCGTCCAAGTATAGGAAGTCGGTTCTTTTAAAAGCCGATTTGATTCAATCTCGTTATTATTATAAAACTTTTTTCTTCAATACATCTAATTTGTTGCGCCCCTATAATCTCCATCTATTTCATTATTTCGATATATGGCTAATGAATGTGGTGGAGAGAGAAAAAAAAAACCCACCGAATGGTTGGTGTGGTAAAAATGGATATTTGGTTCTTATAAATTTTTTTCATGTACAATTTCTAACTGTGGTGGGTTCCACAAAGGCACTAGCATGGAGTTTCACCTCCGTGATGGCCTCCGTGTGCTGCCTCCTTTTCCATCCATCCACTCCACTCTTTTGAAAAAGAGTTTGTTCCACACACCGAATGGGGTGGAAAGAGTTCATAGCCCTCTGAGGCACATCAGTGCTCGCGAGCACACGGCCGCACTATAAAGTAACATTGTAAAGTCATTAAAATGAAATAGCAGCAACACGATAGTACGGGATGGCCATAACATCATACACACACACACACACTATGAGATTGCTGCTTTGCGCTCGGACGCGTCTTTAGAATTTGTTACTTTCCTAGAAAAAATATTTTCAGGCTATAGTCGTCGTTAAATAATAGACAGAAGGCACACATGCTGAAGACATTGTTCCACATTACCAATATTTATTTATTGGTTCATGCCAACTGATATGAGTCCGATACTCGCACTCCTCCATCGTACACAGGAAACTTACTCCTTCAAGGCAAATATTGTCTAAAGGTATAATACGAGTACCCACTCCGCTCTATGACTGGAATATTAATTTCTGACTAATTAGCATCCAGCCATCGAAAAGCCTTTACACAAACAATACGTGCCGAGCCAAAAAATTTGGTTTGGAAACTATATACCTACGCTCTTTTTTATGAGGTACAGCAAACTCATAATTTATCTATTGAAACGACAGCAATGCGAGTTAGAAGCGAATTGTTCAAATAGTTTGCTAAAAATTTTTTTACCTCAAATACCAAGATTGAACCCAAAAAAAACTTATTGGAATTGAAAATATGTTGTTCTAGGTATTTTATGATTTTCTACTTATAGGTTGGCTACTTATAGATATTCTAGGTTGGCATAATTTTTCTAGTTGCAAAACGTTTTCATGTCGTAGCTAAATTCATTGTGTTAGAAGTAGCGATTTAAGTTTCCACACTTAACCTTTTAAAAAACATAAATAAAAATTATAACAAAACCGACTACAAAATAAATAAAAACTCTTAAACAAAAAAATGCACTAAAAAGTAAAAAATAATTGCGTATCTTCACAGTGTCTACAACTTACAAATTATTAGGATGATATAATGTACAACTATTGTTATTTTTGGAGTTGGTATCAGCCAAGGAAATACGCCTATATTGGTATCTACTTAGCAATAAACGAGAATACCTTATGTAATTTAATTTTCAAATGAACTTTTATACAATATTCTATAGTACTGGGACAATATCTAGCGACATTTAAACTACAAAATACCAATAAATAATTAAACCTTTTTAAAAATGAACATTTATGACATTTGACACCAACTTCAAAAATAACAATAGCTGTAAATTACATCATTCTTATAATTTGTAAGTTGTAGACACTGCAAAGATACGCAATTATTAAAGTGAAACTTTTTATACATCGCCTGAAATTTTTTGGCCTGTCTTTAGCATGTCGCTAAATGTAACACACTCTCGGCAGGGAATCGGCAAGTGTTCGGCAGAGCTTGTAATACACATTGTAAGCTTTATACCATGTCGTTTACCCAGGCCTGTTGCGCGAGCTATTACTGAATGTAATAAGCTATTTTCCTCTCCACGACAACGTTTTAGTATATTATAAATTGTCATTAATTGTCAATCATATTTGTATTGGTATTTGTATTTTGATCAGTATATTGATATAAATGTTATTGCTCACTTGATTATGATAGACAAAGATACAGCTAGTGAAAATAGTGCCAATATCCGACGGTGATGTTACAGTAGATAACAACAGGCAGATGATTGATTAAACAATAATCAACAAATTCAATAATGAAAATAACATTCGAGTATTAACATCAATAATGGAAATTCAAAAATAGTTGCAACGGTGCGCGTCAAGTCAGACAGTGAATTCGTGCCACATCCCTTTCTTTCTATTCTATTTTCATACCCTAAATCGAATAATTTACCGAAAATTTTCAGTTACTTAAGTGCCTAAAATCCGAAAAAAAGTTTCACTTGCATCGTGGTTTCGTAAAACCACAAAATATTTTTTTTTTTTACTTTTCAGTGCATTTTTTGTTTAAGAGTTTTTATTTATTTTGAAGTCGGTTTTTCATTTTGTTATAGTTTTTATTTATTTCTCGATTTTTAGTGATCTGAAGTTTGACAACTGATTTTATTTTTTTGAATATGGGTAAACCTACTAAACGCGCTGCTCATATGAGACAGCGCGTTTAAATGTTAAAAGTTACTACTTCATCCCCTTTGTTCTTAAGGGTTGACATTTTTTGCTTTTAAATGTAATGAAAGAACTAAGTGGAATACTCTTTCCAATAGAAATTATCAAAATTCAATAACTCAGCTAAATGTCACTATTTCATCCCCTATTTTCATCCTTAGAGGGTAGATGTTTTTCGTCAAATTGAAATGTGAATAATTTAAAGGTTCGATTTACGCAATAGAAAAAAAAATATCGAAATCGGGTTAGCCACGAAAAATTTATAATTTTATCCCTTATTTTTTACCTCTTAGGAGTGGAGTTTTTTATAAAAATGAAAATTAATTTAAAGTTATGTTCTACTAAAAAAAAATTATCAAAATCGAGCTATCCAATAACCAATAGTTTTCAACCCCTTAGAAGTGAACGATTTCTTTCAAATAAAAATGGGACCACACGGGAAGCACCAGCTTTCAAATAAAAAAAGAATCTTCAAAATCGGTTCACCCACTCGAAAATTCTGAGGTAACAAACATAAGAGTCAAATTGAGAACCTCCTCCTTTTTTGAAGTCAGTTAAAGTTGATATTAAACTGTAAGTTTCAAGGATTGCTAGCCGATAATTTACGATCCTTTAATTTCCGAAAGAGGGTATGTATGAAATTCACTAAGGTTATGCTCACAAAATTCTAGTCAAATGTGATTGTATTGTAAAACCGAAGGCATTTTAAATGTGTTTTCTAAATGCACTCTATTTGAATCTTCAAATATATAACAAACTCGTATAAAATGTATTGGATTGTACAATACACTATAATGGTTAGGTGTATAGATATCCAAAATTGAAAAATATTTAATTAAAAGGTTTTTTTTTCTAGGATAAGAATTAAATGTATCCAAGATTTCTATTTAATATTTAAATTTTCCTTTAGAATAAAGAGTTCAACATGTTCACACGATTCAGTATTGGATCGCCGAAGTGTAACTTCCTGAGTCCAACCATTATGTAACACAGAAAAAGACGAAAAATAAAATAAAATGTGTTTATGAAAGAGTTGAATTTAATGCCCCTGATAAAAACTGTTTACTTATCCAATTGATAAAACGATCGACAGTTAGTAAGATTCTCGCGACGGAATCATTTTTCCCCGACTTGCAAAATATGTACCAGAGTAGATATTAGAAAACTTATTATATGATGTATAATCTAAAATTTGATACGATACATGTTGCCTTGATAAAAGAGTGACCGCAATGACGTAATTTTTCCCTTAGATATACTTACATATAAAGTTCAGTGTGAGCGAGCGGCTCTTAAGTAGAAAAATTTATTTAATGAATTATAAGTTTTGATTAAGAGAAAAATTAAGGAAGACACGCCTCGAGAAAGAAGCCTCATTCTTGTATATATGTAATATTTATGTATGTATATGGTGTATTTAATTGCAATCAACTTGTATAGGATGTGAAGTGGAAATAAGGTCTGAAAAGATTAGAAAAGTCGTACTATATGTGGAAGACTGCGAGAAACACACCACGAACAGGGAAAAAAATGTTTAGACAATAGATAATTGTCTTTTCTTTTCTAATCTGTGTGATCTGTGGAGGATTTTGATGGTCGGTGATTGAAGGAACGGCGAGAGGGAGAGCAAAATGTGTTATATTATTCATATATATATATATATATAAATGGTGGTGTGCTCTGTGAGAGCATCGCATCTATATGTATCTATTATAGAGGAAAAAGTTTGACTATTATCTGCGCTAAAACAGCAGTCTTCAAACTTTAGAACTTATCGTTTTAAAGCCATTAAGTAATTTCTATCTATCTATACCAATAATAAGATTGAAGATTTTTGCTACTTGAATACCTATAGCATAAAAATGTTCCATCTCACCTGCGCGAGCGAACGAAAAACGGAATCATTTTTTCCAGTTGAGATTTTTATCTAATCTAAAAAATTAAAGGTGTATTCTTGAATACTCTTTATTGCCTACATTTTCATATGTTTAATACAAAAAAATAAATGCCATTTACATTGTAATTTTCCTCAAAAAAACAGGGTAATAACAGGGTTTGTCCAGGGTAAACTTGAAAACAGCTGAGCCGATTTCAATGGAATTTTCACAAAAAGTTATTAAATATTGTAACTTACATTATAGGCTACTTTAAATTTCGAATAATTTTCCCTGTCTGTTTGTTTGTTCTTGGCAAACTTGAAAACGGCTGGTCCGATTTGGACGATATTTTCACTACAAGTAGTAAATATTACAAAAAGTGCTTTATAATACTTTTTATTTCGAAAAAATGTTGATTTTCTGAGCAAAAAAATAAAAACTATAAAATCTGCGCAACGAAAAACATACATCGGCAGGCTGCTGTGATAAAATGTACATACATCATATCATATCGTAAAGACGATATGATTTTAAACTATGTAATTTGTTATTTTTATAAATTAATGTTCGCAAATTTGAAAATTATAACCATTATAGAAGTATAGCGATAGGTTAAATTCCTAGAAACCATAAATCCATTGTGAATTTACGGGTGGTTAAAATATTATTAATAGTTCGGCTGAGTAAACGTTCGAATTGTCGAGGGAGGAGAAGGAAATCCTTTGCAGTAAATATAATTTCATTCATAAAAAGAAATATCTTAATTCAAAAATGAGACCCGTAAGAATAAATAACAAAAACAGACAGTTCGACTTAAGTGATCCCGATTAGGAGTTTGACTAAGAGAGGTGAAGCCGTTAGGCAGAGCCCTCAGAACAAAAAGAAATCCAGCCCAAATTATTTTTCAAGAGAAAATAGCAACTTAGATGTGACAATCGCGTTGTTTTTTTACCAAAAAACTATATTCTTAATTTTCAATTTATTTTAGCAAAATCTATAAGAATTCGTTGTCTAATCTTGGACCTCGGGAAATAGTAGACTTGCCGATTAGACATAATGGCCTTAATACTATATCCTAGAATTATGAATCTAAGGCAACCAAACCTAATACCTCAGATTTTAAGATGACACATTAAATATTATTTATCCTAAAAAAGATGCACTTACTAAAGGATAGCTACTAATCCATTCTACTAAAATTAATAAATGATTTTATATTTTGGTGTGAAAGGTTCTCAAGGCTTAAAATTTTCTTAATATTTTACAATATTCAAAAAAACGTAAAGATCCTAACTATAAGATAGTTTACATATATCTGTTCCTGAAAAGTATTTTAACGGATTTTCAACTTTCTATGAAATAGAGGTCTAGAAATACCTATAATTATCTTTTTTTGTGAAAATAGCAGAATTACTTATTTATAAGATTGATAACCCAATTGTCAAAAGGGATAAATATAAAACCCAATGATAAAAATATATAGGTATTAGTAGATAGTCAACTAGTAAATTTAAAAATAACTAATGAAATAATCTCCTTGATTTGCTGGCAAATCAATTACTTTGGTTTAAAAAATTCATTGATTCAACTTGATTAGTTCCATACGTACATTTGTCGCAAATTGATTGCATAGCGATGCAATTATGAATTTATTGAGAGATAATCACAATGTGCAATTAGTGAACTGTTAAATTGAATTCCAATTATAAAAAAAAAAAAAGGAAAAACATTCTTGCAATATCTTTTAGCTTTAAATAAAACACAAAAAGATAAAAAATTTTTTTTTCAATTATTCATAGAGTAAATGTAAATTTTTTGAGGACTGATCATCGAGTCTATAGGGCATTTGAAATGTTTGAGGATCTCTGTTATGTAGGAACATAGATATATATATATATATATATATATAAGTATAAACTCTCTACTTTTAGGGGGGTCAACACCCCACAGTCCCCACAAAGAGGATGTCGTCGTATACACACACGTGTTGTGTGCGATGAGGAGCTAAACAATCTAAACGCGCTAAGTTAGAGCGTTCATTCTAGCCAAGTTAGCGTTAGCCCCATTCCAAGAGAACATCAGAGCGCAATACAGTCGACCATTGCGGCACTGATCGCGAACGGACGGCTGTTTATCGTGAATGGTTGGTGTGGATGTTTGCGCTAGCCCTCGTAGAGAGAGGACGCTTCCAGTCGCTCAGTACCAGTTGAGGCTATGAGGATTGTAAGTAGCAAAGCGGGTGACGAACGAGCATTTCGCTGATCGGCTGCGTTACATCCACAGAGACCCCAAGGTCATACCGCGCGCGCGACTTGGTGGTGGTAAACTCGATATCATCATCGTATTCGTCGCTTCGTACCGTGTTCACTGCACTAACCATATCAGGAGTTTCACTCTAGTTCTCGAAGGGTGTGCGCCTGCATTAAAATACCTTCGGTCACCAAACCCTTTTTTCCTCATTCGAAAAGCCCTGCACACAGTGGAAAATTGTCAGTGTTGTTGAAAATATTTACCACAACGAGGCGAATTATTTGTTTTTCCTGGTTTCGTGCGGTTTGTTGCCCCTTTCGTGACAGTGTTTCAAGAGAAAAATATAAATAAAGTGTGAAAATCGACAAAAATCACAGTGCCTTCCAATAAAAATGTAGTAGTGTGAAATATTGAGGTTTTGCCACCCAATTTTGACTTACGAAGAAATTTGTGATTTACGATTTTTTTTCCGTTTTGGATTATTAAATTTTTACATACATGGTAAGTTTTTTTTTTTTTTAAATTTTTTCTATTGTTGCCATCTAAGCAAAGTAACGGTATACTGAAAGTAACTGTAATGAAGTGATTAGTCTATACCTTTGAACAATGTTTTCCTATTAGAAATTCATGTTATTGTAGGGGAAATGTGGGGTTTGAGGTATTTTTTTTCGTGATAATTGTTGTAATAATTAAATTTCCTCAGTATTGCGCGATTGGTTTTAAACACCCCGTTTTGTGTGTATGTGTGTGTATATTTGCTCGTTCGACCCGCATTCAGAGCGGGCGGATGGATGGAAACTGAAAATTCCGAATCGCGCCGAACATACCCGAGTGAGACAGACGATCATTGCTGACATGGCGACTTGAAAAGTGTGTGTGTAGTACGATTATTTTTTCCTGCAAGGATTTCAACCCTAAACGTAACCAAGTGAAATAAAATGTTAAGGTATTGTTGAAAAAAATTTTTAACCTCACCCCGATCGTTTCGTACCGTTTTCAATCGGCCACGTGTGCGTTTTACATGTGAAAACTCCGTTTCTAAATCCGTGTTGAGTGGTGCAAGATTTTTTTTTTTTTTTTCCGAACGTAGGCACCCATATTATATATTTTATATGTACGCAATAGGGTCGTCGACTCGCGCCTGATCTCCACTCGCCCGCGCATTTTATGCCCTCACACACACAATTCTTATTCAATTCCCATATATTTAATAAAATCAATAATTTTCTTGATAAATCCCAAAAATTATAACCCCCATCATCATATCGTCCACCCGTTCTTGATTCACGATTTAACCCGCATTAGATTAATCTCGTGTCGCGTTTATTTATCAAATTGAAAAAAAAACATGATTAAGAAAATGAATAAATAATAAATTCCCCTAAAAAAAACTTTCAAGAGAAAATCTACCTAATTGAAATCCATGTCGCTCGTGTAATAATAAAAATGGCGGAAGGGCAGTGCCCATTTTCTCTCTAACGCATTCCTCCAACCACCCCCCACCCCCACACACACATACACACCTCATCGATCTCGAAAACCATAAAATCACTGACAGGGTTGGACAATAACGAAAAATTTTCAATCATGCCACTGACAAAATTTCCGTGTTGTTTTGGTTGTGGTATTGTTGTTATTATTTTGTGATGTAATTTGATTTTAATGACATGACACATGCACTTGTTGTTGGTATGTGTGTGTGTGTGTGTGTATGTGTGTGATGTAACGCGATGTGGAGGACACCTGTGCGATTCACGGAAAATCTTTGAACCGGAGAGAAATAATTTAAATATATTCGGAAAAATATATTTCGGGGGGTAATCTTTCTCCATTTTGTTTTTGGTGTGATTTGTGCACCGCCCTGCCTTTTTTCAAAAAAAAAAAAAAAAGTTTGCTACCTGAGCGAAGGGGCTGTAAAATATTTGGATCGTCAAGGATCCGTTTTGTTGAGAGGGGGTGTGCAAGCCTTGATTTCTTGTTTTGCAACTCGAGAATTTCAGCGTAAAAAAAAATGGACGATTGGTTTTTAGTTAAATACAAATTTGTTTTCTTAACTCAAGATTAATATTATCTTATCGTAAAGTTTGCAATTTTTTTTTTGTTTGTTTCAGGGATTTATTATTACAATTGGGAAAACGACTAAAGTAATATTTGAGAAGCAATAATTTAAAAACTATGTCGATCGACTCTCGATATCGGTACACACAATCGTTTGGGTCTTCAAATATGCCAGTACACGCACCACAAGCTTCAATGTCGTCACAACGTTTCTGTTTACGATGGAACAACCATCAGTCGAATTTGTTGTCGGTGTTCGATCAGTTGTTACACGACGAAAGTTTCGTTGATGTGACATTGGCCGTTGATGGTCAACTATTAAAAGCACACAAAATGGTATTATCGGCCTGTAGTCCATATTTCCAAGCACTGTTCGTTAGTCATCCCGACCGGCATCCGATCGTGATACTAAAAGACGTGCCGTACGCGGACATGCGAAGCTTGTTGGACTTTATGTATCGAGGCGAAGTGAGCGTGGATCAGGATCGTTTGACTGCGTTTTTACGCGTGGCGGAAAGCTTACGGATCAAGGGCTTGACGGAGGTGAACGAGGACAAATGCGACCTGCCCAGCATCAGATCGTCACTGCTCGGTGTCAACAACGTGCAAAGTCCATCGTACAATTCACACAGTCGAATGCAACACTTGGCGCCGAAACGGGCTGCGACCGGTGGAGGTGCTGGCGGTGGAGGCGGCGGCAGCGGCAACAGCAGTGGACCTGGACGCAACATCATGTCACCATTATTGGGCAATGCATTGGCGCAACCAAAACGGAAACGGGGTAGGCCTCGAAAATTGTCAGGTAGCTCGAATGGGGTGCCCTCACTTGATGATGATGGTTCCCCAATCGTGCGGGGTTCTCCCGAAATTCTCGAAGTTAAAATGAACATGGATGGCTTTTCTGGATCAGGTAACGACATTAAGAGTGAGACGGAAATGGACGGGGATGACGTCGATGACGATCGCTCCGACGGCGGCGGAGCACGGGACGACCAGGACCAGCCAGTGGCCGGCACCTCCAGGGAGCAGGACTCCTACTCGAATAGCGAATACCAGTCAGGTAAGCCACAGTCAAAAACCAACACCAAACTTAAAAAAATTAACCCTGCTAAATCATTTTTTCATATCTTTCACCCTTCTACACACCCCCCACCCCCTAACCACGTGATACTAGACACGACATCTTTAAAAAGACTTGTTAAATTCAAGAAGTATTTTCTTAAATCGAAATAGTGACTTTCGACTACAAATAGTGACTATTCACTATTTGAATTTGGTGGTATATTCACTACAAAATAGTGAATAGTCACTATTTCTAGTCGAAAGTCACTATTTTGATTTAAGAGAGTAAGACAGAAGATACTTGAGCATGCTAAACATCTCTCTATGTCTCACTTCTTGATTTTAACTTACCAAATGTTTTTACGCCAAAGCCATCTTAATATACTTTTTTTCGAGTAATATTATGATATCACGGTGTTGGGATTCACAACTTTAAAAAAAATGATATTTATATATGAAAAATGATAACGTGAAGATAATTAAATTTTTTTATAATATTAGATTATTAAGGGAAAAGCTAAAAGGGAATGCGCTAAAATAAGTCATTATTTCATATTGATTATAATTAGTTTGTTATATGATGATGATGATGATGATGTTGTTTATGATGACGATGAAGTGCTTCAACAGTTTCCAAGAATTACTTTTTTGACAAAACATACTATAAAAATATATATTTAAATATATATATAAAAAGGTGAGTCACATGATGTAATTGAAAAATTTGGGGAAGAGCAAATATAGGGATGAGCCAGCGAATTTTTTCATTTTTGTATTTTTTTTTTTTTTGAAAATAAAAAGGAAAATTTGATTTTTTTTTTAAAAAGAGGAAAAAGAATTTTGAGCTTTTAAAAAAGAGAGAGGCGAAGCGAGTGAGAATGAGAGTATACGAATTACACTGTCCGAAGCAACAGGCTGTCCCTATAGCTTTTCCCTTAAAAAAAAAAAAACGGAATATTTTACATCTATTAATCGCGAATGTGTTTGTAGTTTTGACGAAGATGAAAATTAATGGGTGTGATTTATTCTTTGTTTGAGATATTTGAAAAAAAAAATCGAGAATATTTACGTTTTGTGTTATGTTTTGATGAAATGTGAATGTTCTGGATTTTTTTTTTTGTTATGGAAATGTATGAGGTAAATGTTGGAATTTGTTGTTTGTAGATGCCGAAAAGAGTCAATCGACTAAGAGTAAAAAGGTGCATTGTATCGATTTCAATGCGTCGTTACACCAAGAGTACAATTTGCCGTACGAGGAGAACTCGTCGTCGTGCGCTATGGAAGAGGAATCACGGGAAGCGGATGCCGTCACCGAGGCGCTCGAGCTCAAGTTCGATCCGAAATCGATTCTCGAGACGTATATGATGGAAAATGCCGCGGCTACAGCGACGGCCAATGCCGTGCTGAATTCAGTCAGTGGCGGCGGCGGTGGCGCGCACGAGCCAAAAGCCAAACTCAAATCGCCAAAAGAAAACAAAAAAATCTATCAAAAATACAATTTTGATAACTACGATTGTGATATGTTTACGCCGGATTTGTCGATCGACGAGAATTCCTATAGTGCATCGAATAACGATAACACCGTGACGAACAGTAACAACAATAGCGGTAGTGGTGGGGGTAGTAGTAATCGTAAGTCGTTGAAAAAGATCATTGACGATCCGGACAAATCAGCACGCGATTTTTGTATTCGCGAAAACGATAATCTCTTCCGATGTAAGCTATGTGATAGGATCTACACCCATATTAGTAATTTTTGTCGACATTACATGACGTCACACAAAAGTGATATTCGCGTATTTTCTTGCCCTGTTTGCTACAAAGAGTTCACGAGAAAGGATAACATGATGGCACACTTGAAAATCATACATAGGCAATTCAATCCGGTCAATGTTACGTTTTGATAATTAGCCAAAATTTTCGATTTTTTACAAAAAAAAAAAATTTTTCTTTGGAAAATTATAGACGGGAAAATTGTTAATCTCATACATATTTAGGAGACGTAGACTGGCTTTGATGAAGTTTGAGGACTTTACTCACTCAGATTTGAATGACGTGTTTTTGATTAAAATCAATGAATCTTGACCAAAAGATGGCGCTAATTTCCTTGAGTATTGATATAAGATTAAGGGCCGTATTTATGAACGTTAAATATCTTGCTAAAGGTTTCCTTAAATTCCTTAACACAATTTCCTTTTATAAACGATCCTTTACTCTTTCCTTTTTTAACGAACCAATTGTTCCTAAGGAGTTCCTATACATTTGGTCGGTTATCCTTCCTGATAGAAATCTCTTTTGATAGAAATAAACAGAGAAAACAGGACTTGAATTTTTATTAAAAAAGAACGAAGAATAAAACTTGCTTTATTTAAATGAGCTAACACCAGGAGCACTTAAAATATGTTTATGAAATGTCAAAAATCCTCTTGAATTATACAGTGACAGAACAAATTTTGTATTTATTCGTGGAGTACACATACAACGCCTACTAAACAACTCCACATTTTGGTTATACGCTCATTAATCAATATCTGATTGGTTCTTTTGTTAAGTTCTCCGTATGCCTAACGTATTCGCGGACACTTAAAAAAGGATTGAAATAATTGTTCACTCATAAAACGAGACAAAACATGGGAGGGACACTTAGTGTTAAACTGCGGTGCTTTTTTGGTATTAGTACAACGGTTCATTCATAGGGGCGCTAGTGTCGGCAATTTTTTAAATAGGCGCACGTAATTTGAATTTTATTTAATTTATTTATTTTTAATATATTTAAATGTAAAATTAGATTAACTCCTTCTTCGTATTATACAAAATAATGACAATTCAGTGATAATAATTCAATTCATAAACGTATGCAGTTTTTCATCAATATTTCTCTATGACGTTATCAAGTAAAACTATCGGCGGTAAACCGACTTTACCGACAACCAATTTTTTTTTTTTTGATTATCGCCAATCCTCGGTATCAATCGGAAACTTCGGAACAATTGATTTGAATCAATTTTACCTATCTAACCAACTGAACATTGTTTTGCCATCTGTGTTTGAACCGCCGTACTAAAAAAATCCCACCCATGACAAAAAGTTCTAACCTGTTAAGGTTAATAAAACAAAATTTCACTAAAGGAATACTTAAGCTTAAAAATGGCGGAAAGGATTCCTTAACATAGGATCTAGTTAGGCGTTCATAAATACGGGCCTGAAAAAATTTTAAGACTAAAAAAAATTGTAAATATTCAAATGTTCTCATAGCTACGTCTCTGATCTCACTACATTGTAACAAGAAAGTGTACTTATATTTTTTAAAATATGAATTATCCCCTCGAATCCTGTAATTTTCCAAGAGAAATGCATCTAGATGTAATAAAGTCTCTTATTCTTAAAATTTTATATAATAATGGGGGACTAAAAACTTATCAAATGGGTGGCCTTATAGTTAAATTTGAACGAAGAAAAAAATATATGCACAAAATATATCCTATATATAAAATATATATAAAAAAAAAAACTAAATATATTTACACTCTATAATATTTTTATATAAAGAAAACTTTTTTAAATCGTATGTCTTTAATCAATTCGTGCCTTCTTTATAAAAACTATAATACAAATGTATATAACAAATATTATATATATATACCTATATATAAAAAAAATGCAGAATGATGATTTTTACTTATAAGAGAAAGGGTATTATAGCATATGCACTTTGGTATGAGACTTGGTTTAGAATGGGGTTTGCAAAAAACCGTATTTTTGTTAAAACCGGTTTTCGGTTTTTTTTTCGTATCTTAAACCCGGTTAACCGGTTAAAAACCGGGTTTTTAAGAAAATTAAATCTATAATAAACCCCACCCTTATTGTATTTATTTACAAAAAAAGATTAATTTAATGATTTTTTTTTTTAAATTCAACTTTAGTTATAAAAGCTAATTTGCAAATTTTAAAAATTTTAATAAAACTGAGAAAATCATGTTTAAAGTAATTTCATTTACTTAAATAATATTAAATACAGTTAAAAAAAATCCCGATTATTTTTATTAAATAACCGGGTTTTCAGTTTTTGATTTTTACTAAAAAAACCGGTTTGCAAACCTTAGTTTAGAGTTAGTACTCCTTTACGACTTTTCTTAAAATAAGAATGCTCAAATAATTTTTAGAGAACGGGCTTAAATTGTTAGTATTTACAAGTTTCCCATTGTCCAGTAATCATTGATTGGGTCGTGACAAAGTTCATTATTCCATTCAAAACCTGCTGGTAATTGGAGTCTTTTAACAACTTAAGGCCGCGTTCACACGGTTCAACTTTAGTTGATCAATAATTCACAATCTTTAAGACCGTAGCGGGGTAAGCGACGCGAGAAGTGAAGCACAAGCGAGTCGAGTTGGAAGCAAATTGAGCAGAATTGAAAGAAAACTGACCGGTGTCGACTTGAACGACAAAATATTTGACTCAGTCAAACTTTTGTTGATCGAGTCGACCCCGGTCAGTTTTCTTTCAATTCTGCTCAATTTGCTTCCAGTTCGACTCGCTTGTGCTTCACTTCTCGCGTCGCTTACCCCGCTACGGTCTAAAAGATTGAAAATTATCGTTCAACTAAAGTTGAACCGTGTGAACGCGGCCTAAGCTATGAACTTTTAACAATTTTTTTCTTAAAATTGGCTTATTGTTATAACTTGTGTCGTCTTATTATAAGAGTACTACCCATATACCAAGGGTCATTCCTAAGGGCATTTTCCATGTTGCACTTTCCTTTTGTAAATCAAGAAACTTTGTGATAAAAAATTAATACATTGAAAAATTTCGAAATAATTTTTTTTTTGGTAATTGAAAAAAAAAACTCATTCTGCGTTTTGTACTGCGTGAATATAGTCTACCTCGTTAAATATTTGATGGTATACATACGATTGAAATATTTTTAATGTTCTCTTCGTATATATAGTAATTTTTTTTTATATAGTGGAACGAATTTCGGGTCTCTTGTACTTTGGTCTAGTGAAAAGAAATACTATTGCTATAATATAAATATATATATAATATATATTATTTTATTTATCAAAAAAAAAAAAAACAAATTTCCATGAAATGCCTTAAATTAGATTATAGAGAAATATTAAATAATATATTTATTTGAAAAAATGAAACTTTATCAATCAATTGAACGAACAAAATAGTCATAGAGATTTTTTCAATAAAAGGACTTGTGAGAGACCGATGATATGCCAACATTTACATGTACTTGGTAATCATTTGAAGTAAAAAAAAAAACTGATCCTCTCGTGTCTTTTAGTTATTTAAATAAAACTGCACAAAACTTTTTGATATATTTATTGTTGGGGGATTTATCTGGTATTTTTCCTATCTATATTTTATTTGAACGTTTTGCTGTTTTTTTGTAGTTTAAATAAAGCGTCATGTATCAAGAATTCTACAAAATACTAAAATACCAATAATATGTTAAAATATTATATTATATAATCTATTATTTATTTGTTTTGGATGATCCAAATGATCCAAAGATGTTTTTTACTAATAGAATCTTAAAGATCTCACAATAAATAATACTAAAAAAAAAATATTAAAAAAAAAATATTTAAGCCAAGTCAATGAATACAATGTCAGATTCCTACTACTACAAAGTCGTTAATTTATTTTATATTATGAGGTCGAACGACATTAAAAATTGACTCTTAAAAGAGTCGTTTTGAAGGCGATTGCTTCGAAGAAAAAAAACGGAAAAAAAAACGAAAATTACTATCTATAATTATTGTATGGAATAGTTTTAATATATTTATATATGATTTAAAAGAATATGATGAAGAATGAAGATCTGTTTCGAGAGCAGGTAAACATTAAATTTTTATTACTATGTATATCATTTTCTGTAACTAATTGATAGTTGTTTTTTTTTTTTAGTTCGGTGTATTTAGTTTTTAGTAGTGTTTTTTTTTCTCTCGGTAGAACTGGAGCTGTGGGTCTCGTTGAAAATGTATCGGAAAATTTTAGGAAGACATTTAGACATTTTACGTCGGTAATATCGACATCTGAAATTTTACTTAAGACTGATAACTTGATTTTTTTTGAAAAAAATTTTTTGGATCTAATTGATTTGATACATTTTCAATATTTGGACTATTTTTTTTTTTTGGTAAAATTTTATGTTACAATAAATATTTGCAATATTTCTTGTATGTTTGAAAATTTTATCTTTGATGAGAGGTGTCGTATATACAGTGTCCGACTAAATTAAAGCACGGGGCTCATTTTGTTTGAATTTTAAACTTTTAGAAAGAAGATCGTTGGATTTATTTTTTTTTACTGACTGAGCAAAAATATACAATTGGGTTAATAAATTAACAAAGATTTAATTAAATTTTACATTTAAAACAAAAATATTTATTAAAAATATATAAAATGTGGTAACGGCGCGTTCAGACGTTTCAACTTTAATTGAACGACAATTTTCAATCTTTTAGACCGTAGCGGGATAAGCGACGCGAGACGTGATGCACAAACCAACAGAATTTCAAGCAAATTGGAACGAATTGAAAGCAAATTGACCGGGGTCGACTCAATCGACTTGAACGACAAAAAGTTTGACTTCAAATTTTTCGTCGTTCAAGTCGATAAGTCTGATCGAGTCCAAATTGCTTTCAATTCTGCTCGTTTGTGCTTCACTTCTCGCGTCGCTTACCCCGCTTCGGTCTAAAAGATTGAATATTGTCGTTCAACTAAAGTTGAAACGTCTGAACGCGGCCGTAAGACTGTAGTTTCTAACGCGCCAAAATTTGACGACGGATTCTTATAGATCCCGCTCAAATAAATCGAAAATGATAAATTTTTCCAGTTTTTACTTAGTTTTCGAGTTTTAGAATTTTAAAAGTTGCATCGACAACGCCAAATTTGGTTAAGTCGCTATTTTCTCTTAAAAAATAAATTGAGATGGATTTTTTTTTTTATTTTGGGGTTTCTGCCACTAAACTCTCGCTGGAGGCTTCTCCCCTGGGGCACTACTTCCTAAATAGTTGTGAGCAGCGGTCAAAACTTCGTAGTTCCAAAAATGGCCGCATTCAAAAAATTTATCTCTCATAAGGCGCCATTCATAAATTACGTAAGACGTTTTTAAGGCTTATTTAAGCCTCCCCATATTATAAGAAATCAGAAAATTACAACTACTCACCCCTTCCCCTTCATAAGAAAATTTTCTTAAAAAATGAACATAGGTATTTATAAAAAAAAAAAGTTTAATCAGATTGATTCTTAGTGCGAAATAGTAAAATTTTCAATTCAAAATCAGATTGTCTTCCCCCCATATAAACAATTGATAATATTCAGTCTGCCCCCTGGCCCCTACCCTAAATGCCTTATGTAATTTATGAACAGTCCCTAATAATGGAGTTGTGCTACTAAAATCTAATTTTTCTCGAAAACTAAGCGATAACTCGGAAAATTACACTCATAATTATCGTTTTATTAAACCTATAAAAACCCGTTGTCAAATTTTAGCACCCGAGAAACTGCAGAATCCCCCGGAATTTTAATGTTGATTCGCTTCAGTTGTTCAACAAAATTTACAAAATATCCAGTACAGCCCAGTGTATATTATTTTTCTTAAGCCTTTTCTACACTTACTGATCGCTATGTGTAATGTGCAATGTATGTATGTCGTCGCCATTTTATAGACTTCAATAGATCTAATAAAATTAGTAATAAAGAAAGTAAAAAATTTATTGATGATGCACAGATGTGAAGCTTAAAAGGCTTAAGATGCTGAAAACAGTATTTTTAACGATTGACTTGTTCTATTAATTAATAAAATGAGATCACTTTGTGACGTGATGGCTGACTAGATATAGTTGCCCCATACGCCAGTAGTCCTGGGTACGAATCCTTATAAAAACCCAAGATTTTTTCATGGGTTTTCAGATTCAACGGTTGCTAAATAAAAAAAAAAAATGGAGTAAACATGTTTTAAAATTTTATTATCTAAAATTCAAATAAAGTGAAGTTCGTGCTTTAGTTTTGTCCGACCCTGCATATAAAAACAAATCATGAGATTTTCTTTACTTTGTATTTAAGAAAAATATGCTATGCGGTTAATGAAAAATCGGAAACCCGATTTTTACGTATAGTGTGTGTAACCAAGACTTAAGTTATTTTTTTTCTCCTAGTAATTTTAATTTAAAAAAAAAATGGCTGTAGATAAACATGAATATATTATTATCATATTATGCAATTGACACCTCTGAATTATGTAGTTATTTTTATTATTTTTTTTTTCTATTAGTTTAGCCAAATGTTATTTATTTTGAAAAAATATGGTACAACCGTCATTATAGTGTATGTAGATAATTTATATTCTTTAGTTACATCTTTTTTTGAATGCTTATATTTTTGTAATATTTAGTTGTTCTTTAATAAAAATATTTAAAATATTTCTCTGTGGTAATATTTGTGACTAGTTTGATTTATTTTTTTTCAAAATCCAATTGTCCCTATTTTCGGAAATGAATAATTCAATGATTATTTGTTTTCATCATGCCTAAAGGATTACTTTAAGAGGTAAATGATTTGAATATTTGTTAAGTAGTTTGTAGTTTTGAAATTTTAGTCGAATCTCTAGCTTGGACGATTCGGAAAATCTTGAAGGATTTTGATGGAGATTCGACTATTTGAGTTTTAGAGTGATTTGTTAATTTTTTTTTTCTTTTTCTGTTGATAGAATCGCCGTCGATCGAACAAAAAGTAAAAATAAAGCAAGAAGGTGAATCGTCGCAAAGTATATCGTCGAATCAGTCACCGGAACGTAAATATACGCCGAGTACATCGGAAATGATTAGTAATTATCAGTCGATGTTAAATATCAATAATAATAATTCGCCGCAAAATGTAGTCAATGCACAGACGTCGGCGTCGACCAGTGGCGGTAATATATCGGCGCCGCCGACGAGACAGCCGGTGCGTCGCCGGGCGCGGCGCCGAGCGACGTCCGCGAGCCACGACCCGGCCGAGCAACTAACAGAAATGTCGGTGCGAGGCCTGAACCTATTCCGTTACGCGTCCGTGCAGGACGGCATCTATCAGTGCACCGAGTGTGCCAAGGATCAAGTGCAAAAGACATTTAAAAACAAGTACAGTTTTCAGCGGCACGCATTCCTCTATCACGAGGGCCATCAACGCAAAGTATTCCCATGTCCCGTATGTACAAAAGAATTTTCACGGCCCGACAAAATGAAAAATCATATGAAAACAGTTCACGAGTGTTTCATGCCGAAAGATTGTGTGTTTCCCGTTGCGAACTATTTGTCCGATACAATCAATCAGTTCAATCAATCAATCTAACAATAAATTTTTTTTTAGTTTTCAACAAGCTAAGAACATCTTCAATCTCCCCCCCCCCTTAATTTGTACTAATTGTTAATTAGATAAGGACGTATTATCTGGACCAAGACAAATGAATCAATGATCTTTTTTTGAACAGCTTAAGTTTTTGATTTGCAGTTTTTAAAACAAAAAAAAAAAATAACATCACAAAATGCAAAAATTCCATTTTTAATTATTTTAATTAAATCGCTAGTCATTTAATTTGCAAAGGAAAAGTTAGATTAAGTCATTGATTTGTTTGTGAAGGCCAATTTTTTTTTTAATTTAATACTTTTTAACATAGTTAGAGAGAAAGTTGAGAGGGCCAGATTGTACGATGACACGTGCTTTGGAAATTTGGAATAAATAGTTGGTCGTTTTCACTTTTCTCCACCAGAGAGACAGTTGAGGGGCAAATCGCACGAATACACGTGCTGCCCCCTACACTGACTACGAAATTAAGAACTATTCCTTAGTCGCTCGTTTGTTCTTTTCTACACTCGAAATAGTACGAGAGCTAGTGACGTCGAAAAAAAAATAAGAATTTTAGGTCGGCCAGTTTTTGTATATGTTATCTCTCGCGCTATCCGGGACATCATACTGGGGCTGTCGGGAGGGGTTGCGTTTATTAGTGCGCATCGCACCTGACAGGTAAAATTTTCAGAAAAAAGAAAAAGTTTTAGATGAAATTTGTAGAAAATAACATTTTACATAAAAAAATGTCCAGTGACTAATTTTCGTAAAGTGGCTAGTTTGCCCGCTACAAGCTTGTTAAACTCATTGTATACATGTCGTCATAACGGCTGTATCTCTGAACGGTCGGCCACTCAAAAGACGTCACGTTGAGCCAGCCTTTCTAAGCTTGTAGCGGGCAAACTAGCCACCTTACAAAAATTAGTCACTGGGCATTTTTTATGTAAAATGTTATTTTCGTCAAATTTCATCTGAAACTTTTTCTTTTTTTCTGAGAATTTCTGATGTCCGGGATAGTGCGAGAGATAACTTATATAAAAACTGGCCGACTTAAAATTCTCTCTCGAAAACGTTGCTAGCTCTTAAACTAAAACGCCTGAAACACTAAAGATTCGACCGTTTCTTTGTGGTTTTAGTCGTTCCGAGTGTAGAACACTGAAGAAATGTACTAACGAGTGACTAAGAAATAGTTCCAAATTTCTTACTCGAAGTAGGGGGCAGCACGTATATTCGTGTGATCTGGCTCTCTCAAACTTTTCTTCGTCTCGTTACTGTTCTATACCTTTAGAAACTCGGAACAGTTCCTTTCTGTCATGAGCACATATGCGTCGTAAATTATCGCAAAATAAGTAGTGCTAGGATTCTCAACTGAAATACGCGACAGAACGTTCCTTCAGAGAGCTATAAAACAGTGGACAAAACTACAAACGACCGACTAAAGTTCCAAATTTCTGAAGCACGTGCCCTCTGGCTCTCTCAAATTTCTCTCTGACAGTATAAATTTAGTTGAACTGCAATTAGTATAAATGATATACGTATTTTTTAAACGACTAAAAGGTGCTAAATAGTACGACCAAGTGCTGCCTTTTCAAATCAAACGACAAAACCGTTGGCAGTAAATTGGGAAAAATGCCATGAAACAATGATGTGGTTAACTTTTTGTATATAGTATTAAACGGAGAAAAATTTATATAAATGCAGTACAAAATAATTTTGTTTGATTTTTTTCGAATACAAGAAAAATTAGTGTTTAAGGCAGTTGCAAAAAATATGAAAGAAATATATTTAAACTATAATTGTGATAAAACATCAGTTTTTCAAAAACTGCTCTATTAAAGAGAAAATTTAGTATCATTTATCGAGCCTTGAAAAGGATGAAAAATGTAAAAAAAAAAAAAAACTACAAACATGCAAAGCAGATTGAACTAATTTTAGTTAGTTAAGAAAAAGGCATATTACAGTTTTTAAAAAAAAAAATAATAATAAGTATAAAAATATTAACATAGAGAGGATTGTTTAAGTATATATATAAAAAAAAAGTAAATACTAAAAAAAATTTATATAATTATATATATATATATAACAGAGAGAGAATGTAATATTTGTTAATAAAATTAGTAATCTAATAGTTGAATTTTTGACCGAAGAAAAAATTTGGTCACTAATTTTTTTTTTTAATATATAGTTAGCGACTTGCACAAATAATATATAAATTTCTTTACTTTCCACCAGTTTCTTTAATATTTACTAAAACTAAATTAAATAATTGACGCATATATAAATTGTCAGTATATATGCACAGAGATGGTCTTAAGAAATTATTCTTGCATATTATAAACTATAAATGGATATGTTTAAAGATTTATTTTATTATTTTCGGTGTTGGGTTTTCTTTGTATAAAATACGGACAGTATGTGAAAAACGCGAGAAAGTTTCAGTTGACCCCCCGCCCCCCATGCACCTATATAGTGTTTTTTTTTTTTTAGAGAACAAAATTGTTATTTTTTATTTAGAGAAAATAATTTGTGTGAAACATTCAAAGCTTGGCATTATATGAAAAATAAACATAATTGGAATGTTTCACATAAAATGTGATTTTTTAGCAATATAAATAATATATAGATATATAATAGAGAGAAATATGTCAGATTTTAAGATTGTAATTTTTCCTTACCACTTTAGTACATATACAGGTTGTTTCGTAAGACATGAAATAGTTGGTAAATAACGCAATTTTGGGACAAAAATTTTTCTGGTATTTTCATCTTTGATTAACGAATTATTTTGTTATAGTACGTGGCTAGCATTAATTCCTATTTTATTTTATGGATTTTTCATGTTTTTTTCGAAAACGGCTCTAACGATTTTATTTAAACTTGCTATAGTTATTAGACTCATCAAAACCTACAACTTTTATTTGAAACTTTTTTTTTTGGGAAAATTCAAATAAAAAGGGTTCTGAGGACAAAGGTGGGAGTTAGTTAAAAAATGATAACTTTTTGATTTTCTAGGGGGCTTTGAAAGAATTTATTTCATGGTTTCTATTTATTTTCAACCAATCTTGTGGAAAGTTTTATGACGCGTCCTGGTAAATATGACACAAATAATGCTTATTTAAAGATGAGAATATCAAAGAACTTTTTGTCTTATACAGAGAGAAGGTTGAGAAAGCCAGACTGCACGATTACCCGTGCTGCCCTCTATTCCGAGTACGAAATTGGGAACTATTATAGTCACTCGTTTGTATCTTTCTCCACTGTTCTACACTCGTGATTCGGAACGTCTAGAGCAGTGGTTCTCAACCACTGTGCCGCGGCACTTTTGAGTACCGCGAAATTCACGAAGTGTGCCGCCAAATTTTAGAAAGACTAACATTATTAATGTTTATATTATTGTTAGTGTGCCGCCAAAATTTGGGATTTTTTAAATGTGTGCCGCAACCAGGGCCGTACTAACATATTTTGAGCCTATGATCCCGGGGAAATTACCCCCCCCCAAATATTAAAATCACTTTTCTCTAACCAACATTTCTATCCCAAACACGTCGGCTCGGAGCCACTCTGCTGCAGTAAGTTTATTTTGAAACAAGTCAATCGTAAAAAATACTTTTTACAGCATCTTAAGCCTTTTAAGCTTCACATCTGTGCATCATCAATAATTTTTTTTACTTTTTTATTACTAATTTTATTAGATATATTGAAATCTATTGAAGTCTATAAAAAAAATTGTGGCGACGACATACATACATTGCACATACATTATCTCATTCATGATCAGACCACATGCTCATACGCATCGGTTTTAAAACTGGAATAGAGTTTTAGTTTTGTTCCAGATACAATTTAGAACTGTAATATTCATCTATTTCCCAAATTCCCGGGTATTTTTATTTTGTCACTATGGACCCGGGCCGCCATGGCAAATCCGGTCCTGGTCGCAAAAAAAAAAGGTTGAGAATCACTGGTCTAGAGCCTCGACCGTTTCTCTATGGCTTTATACGTTTCGAGTGTAGATCAGTGGAGAAATGTGCAAACGAGTGACAAAAAAATAGTTCTAAATTTCGTACTCGGAGTAGGGGGCAGCACGTGTATTCGTACGATCTGGCTCTTTCAACTTTCTCCCTGTCATACAACTACGCTATTAATCTCCAGTTTCCAACTTACTCATAACTTAAAAACTTCCTGGTTTTGATTTTGACTAAGACAAAACGTCCTCAATTATGGAAACCTCATTATAAGTTTCTTTACATATAATTTTTTTAAATAAATTCATGATCCGTTGTGATATAGTATGAAGAGAAACGTAGAATTTTTTTTAAAAAGTAGAGAATCAAAATGTTTGTGTTATATTTTAAGAAGTTTATATTTTTCTTTATTTTATTTTAACTATTTTTTTTTTTTAATTGACTAAGGCTTAACGAGGCCAGTTTAACAAATGTTCTTCCATTACGAAGATGAATTCTTGTTAAAAGAGAATAAAATTTTAGTTCAAAACACAAAAGAATTCTCTTCTCGACCGTATATAGTTATAAAAATTAAAATGTAATTAACGTGCAATTTTTCCTTATTTTTTTCTATTAAGAGAACTAACAAATGTTACAAAATACTAAATAAAATTCTAAAAAAAAATCAAGTAGTGTTCAAATAGTTTTTATGTTATTTACTAAAGCAATGATCAAATGGAATAAAAGACGTTTTTTTTTTCTTAAATTTTATTATTATATGTTTAACATATTGAATATATTCTTTATTTGTAGTAAATATATATTGCAATGGACTGATGACAAATCGTTAAAAAAAAACAAGGCATTAAACACGAAAATATGAAGAAAACGTATTTTATGCAAGATGAAGATTCGAGTCTTGCAAATTTGTGTGTATAGATTTAAAAATAAAAAAGTACCTGTAACAGGTGTAATATATTATATATTTTATATTTTCTCACATTTTTACGTTTCACTCAAGCTAAATCATGTTGTTAACAGGAGCCAAGCTCCTGTATAAAATTTTTTTCGAACATTTGATTTTTGACTTCTTACAAGACACTATTTTTATGAGTATTCTAAAAATCATTTTTTTTAAATGCTTGAGTCAAATTTGCTTCAAATTAATAAAAAAAAAAAATTTTTTTTTGGTATAATTTATATTGCTTTCCCTTATTTACCTGATAGGTAACACAGTATCGTAAATATAATTTTTTTTAAAAAATAAAAATATAATTATATATAAAATGGTGCAGATTTTTATATCACGTGTGTAAAATATTAGGACTTTAATACACTTGATCGTTGAAAAATGAAATAATACAATTTATTATCTAATAGATAGAAACAAACGTGTAATTATCATTTATAAATTAAAATAATAATTAAAAAAAAAATATATAAAATAAATCTACCTCTAATCATAGAGAATTTGGACTTTTTTTTTAATTTGATTTTTTTGATGTGTAACATCTTTTTTTCGTTTTCTAGTTACATTTATTAAGGGTTAGTATTAATATAAAATATTTTCTGTTTTTATGTTATAGAAAATCAACAGATCTATTTGGAGAATAATCAAAATCATCCGAATATACAACCGTGTGTGACTTTTGAGATTGTCGCCACCGAGGATGGGGGTTCTCCGAAATCGATGGATTCAACTTCAATGAATAACATGGACAGTGTGATAATAGCACGTGAAAATTCTCGACCTGTTCCGGTGATACAAGGTCCTGTACATAATACAGAGTCATGTGACGTAGGCTCGTATAGTAAACGACCAATCAGCGAAGAGGATGACGACGAAGATCTAGCAACCGGCGTCCACTTTCTAACCGACGACGAAAATGCGTTAATCATCCCAAAAATCGAAGAACCCGACACCTACGAAACCTCCGAACAATCAGACACATCCGAATGTGGCATCAAATCAAAAAGTGAACTACTCGAATATCTGATTCGGGACGATGGAAGCGTCATTTGTAAGCTATGTGGACAAATTCTAGCGAGTCGAACGCATTGGTATCGGCACAAATATAAAGTGCATACAATCCTAAATCCAGCGCCGCTATTCAAATGCAGTCGATGCAATGTTTTCTTTAAGAGTCGCCGTGGATATATCGGGCATATACACACGCGGCATCCAAAAAAAAGTAGTCCACCAAGCGAGTCGAAAGTAGCATTTAATGAAAAACGAAAAGAAAGTCCTACGAGAACCGTGATGAAACGAACAGAATTAGTCCCGGTCGGCGCGAAGCCGACCGACTGGGAACAGCAGCGACAGAAGGAAGAAAAACTGGTCGCTGATATAATTGACCGGGTGCGAAGGGAATGTGAAGCACAAGGCACGACAGTAACTCGTCGGGGTTACAGCCGACGCACCACCGTGATGAACTCATGAAATCCCGAACACTCGCCCAGACGTGCCAAAGACTGAACTGATGGAAACTTGTGCCAAAGCAACACGACTGAATTTATCTATTTATCGAACTAAAACACCATCTAACTAATTTATAATCATTTCTGTCAATTGAGAACCTTGTACTTGACTAAAATTACTCTTAAAAGATTTAAAACTTGTGATCATTAGGATAATGCATGCATTTCGTACTAAAATTGTTTGTAATTTTTTAATCTATTTTTTCTAAGTGTTTTAAACTATGTTACAACACTTGCATGCAATATCTATTCGTCAAGTCAACCCGAGTCGAAATTTAAGACCTATTTTAGACCTCGCAATCTGGGTTCAAGTCGATTGAAACATGACCATTTGCATTTGAATTTTAGACCTCTTTTGAACCTACAAGTGGCATTAATCGGACAAAATACCATGTTTAGGCTCAAAAAAGGTCGACAGCAAAAACTTCAAATGGACCTCTCTCTCTCTCTTTTATTGTTTTATTGGTAGGGTTTTTTTTCAAAAAGAATAACATTTTTATTTTAATATTTTGTTTTTTTTAACCGACTTCAAAAAAAGGAGGTAGTTCTCAATTCGACTGTATTTTTTTTTATGTTTGTTACCTCAGCATTTTCGACTGGGTGAAGCGATTTTGATGATTCTTTTTTTATTTGAAAGCTGGTGCTTCCCGAATGGTCCCATTTTAATTTGAAGGAAATCGTTTACTTCTAAGGGCTTGAAAACTAAGGGATGAAATACTAACTTCTTATTGGATAGCTCGGTTTCGATAATTCTTTTTTTATTTGAAAGCTGGTGCTTTTCGTGGGGTCCAGTTTTAATTTGAGGGAAATCTTTCACTTCTAAGGGGTTGAAAACTAAGGGATGAAATATTAACTTCTTATTGGATAGCTCGATTTTGATAATTCTTTTTTTATTTGTAGAACACAACCTTAAATTAATCTCCTATCCATTTTTAAAAAAAAAAAACTCCACTCTTAAAAATTAGAGATGAAATAATATTATAAATTTTTTCTGGCTAACCCGATTTTGATAATTTTGTTTCTATTACGTACAACGTACCTTTAAATTGTTCACATTTCAATTTGAAGAAAAAAATCCACCCCTTAAGGATGAAAATAGGGGATGAAATAGTGACATTTAACCGAATTTTGATAACTTTTTTTCTGTTGGAAAGAATAATCCACTTAGTTTTGTTATTACATTTAGAAAGCAAAAAATTTCAACCCTTAAGGGCAAAAAGGGATGAGGTAGTAACTTTTAATATTAAACGGCGCTGCCTCATATGAGCAGCGCGTTTGGAAGGTTAACCATTTTCAAGAAAATAAAATCAGTTATCAAACTTCAGATCACTAAAACGCGAGAAATAAATAATTATTATAAAAAAATGAAAAACCGACTTCAAAATATATAAAAATTCTAAAACAAAAAATGCACTAAAAAGTAACAAAATAATGGCGTATCCTTGCAGTATCTACAACTTACAAATTATTAGGATGATACAATGTACAACTATTGTTATTTTTGGAGTTGGTGCCAGTCAAGAAAATAAATATTAATGGCAATTTGTAAAAATTCTAAAAAGGTTTAGTTGGAATTGGTATTTTGTAGTTTAAAGGTCGCTAGATATTGTTACAGTACGAGTATATTGTTTAAAAGTTCATTTGAAAACTAATTTTCATAAGGTATTCTTGTTTTTTGCTAAGTACCAATATAGTCGTATTTCCTTGGCTGGCACCAACTCCAAAAATAACAATAGTTGTACATTGTATCATCCTAATAATTTGCAAGTTGTAGATACTGCAAGGATACGCCATTATTTTGTTACTTTTTAGTGCATTTTTTGTTTTAGAATTTTTATATATTTTGAAGTCGGTTTTCATTTTTTTATAATATTTGTTTTTTTTTATTCATTAAATATACCTACAAGTATCATTAATATAAGCGATAAAAAAAGTAATAAGAATATTACAAATATCATTTCTTAGTTCTTAATTTTCTTGTCCTTGATAACCAGCTCCTTTATTGTCGCCATTGCCATTATTTTTTTCCAGGATTTCCTTTTATTATAATCCACAATATACCCAACCATGTGCATTTCTTTCGAAATTTTATTTAATTCTATAACATCTCTCTGATTACTTTCAAGATAATACATTAAAGCAAATTTCTTCACATTTTTTCTTTGAAACTCGGTTTTTTCACTTTTAAATTTTTTACATATACACTTTTAGGCCTTTTGATATTGTCAATATTGAAAAATAATCAAATAGAGAAATAAGTTTATTCAATTGTTGTTTAATAACTCGTGTAGCACTCGAACGGTTAACAAGAGACTAAAGCTGAGTAAAAATTAACCAGAGTGAACAGGATTAAGAGACAAATCAGTAATGGATACAAGAATACACAATATTATATTAAGCATCTAAGTATAGGAAAGAGAGAGATCAAAAATTTGGGTTATTAGTAAATAATATTTGCAATAGGTATTGTAAAAAAAGGAAATTTACAAACATATTTTATGTTTTATGATCATAAACCTTTTTTTAGGACGAGATATGTTCACAAAATATAGGTTAAAATGAAGACAATGGAATATCGTTTAGGTCTATATGAGGCTCATTTTACTCTTTGGAGGTCCAAAAGAGGTCTAAAATTTCGACTCGGAAACTAACGAAGGCCTAAGGCGAAGAAAAATCAGTTGATTAAACTCTAAAAGCAATCAATGTAATTCTTAAGTTAAACGAAAGAAAAAATTTTTTTTGAGCAATATTGATGAATGATTAAAGCAGAGATTTGTATAACTTGAAATGTGATTGAAACTAGTTATTAGATATTATTGTATATTAATAAGATGAACATTTTCTGTCCATTAGATAAAAAGTTTTAAAAATATGTCCAGATGTAACTTATATTTATATTTTTACTTGATAACAAAATGTTTAAGAGTTGGTGATTGATATTTTTGTATAAGTATTTTATGTTTGTGATTTTTTCTCGTTGTGCCAATTTCTTGTAACAGTTATGAAAATGAACTAATTTTCGCTAATACTGTCTCCACTTCCTTGTGGAGTTGACTCCTTAAGGGGGGCGATACACGTAAAAAAAAAAAAACTATTTTTTTTTCTTTCATAAATCATTAGAATATCATCTCAAAAATATGCCTGTAAATTTTCAAAACAAAATTATCATTATTTATATATTAAAAACTCAGTGCTTCGCCTCAACTCGGCGCGTAAGCCACTGTAATCATACAGTTTCTGTACGTGTCAAAACTTTAAACACGTTATTTCCAATGAATTCCAATGAAATTTTGTACACGTCTACTTTATAGTAATTTTTAGCAAAAAACCATTGAAAAAAAGGTAAAAAATCGAACTTTTTTTTTTGAGGTTTAACTAGAAGATATATGTTTTATGAACACGTACAAACTAATTTTTTTAAGTTCAGATCACCGTACGAGAAGGGAGAATGCCCGCAAATTGATATATTTTTCCGAGAGGGTCTCGATAAATTCATTTTTAGGGCGGCCATTTTGAAAAAAGGAAATAATTTTTTTTTTATTTCTGTACTTCAATATATAATAAATAACCCTACAACGTTTCAAAATGATTTAGTAATTCCTTCCCAGTTTAAAAAGTCCTCAAAAAACGGTAAAAATTATGGTGGTTACATGTATCGCAACCCCCCCCCCCTTAAGAGGTTTTTTGTAATATGTTTTATGTAGTTATTAATATTATGCCCATTTTTATTTTACTCATTGGGGCTTAATAATAAGTTAAAATTTAAGTTTGCTCTTATTTTTTTTTCTAACTCTATCTTTTATATGGGATTTGTACCATTAGACCAGAGTTAAAGCCTTTGAAAATGATAAAAAGTGAAAAAAAAAATTATAGTAGGATGAAATCATTAAAAAGAGGAAGAGAATGTAAAAAAAATGAAAGGAAAAATAGATTACGGGTGATCTGAGGTCGGGAAGTGGAATAGGGGGGATTTTTTAAGGGTCAAAACGGTTTATCTCGATTTCCGACAAAACTACAAGTCCTATGGAAAAAAGTTAAATAACAAAGTTGTAGGGAATAAAAAGATCTACAACTTCTGTGCTAACACTTTTTTCACATAACCTCAAAACTGATGTGAAAAATGTCAATAACCAAGTTTTTGGTTTTTTATTTTTATTTTTTGCAAAAAAAAAAATTTCACGAAATTTGGTAAAAATAAACCTTTTTATGTCTCAAGAACAGTGTAATTTTTTTGATTTAAAATATTTATTTTTTCACCTTATTTTGACTTATAGTCTAAGATTTGAACATACCTCGACTTTCACCGAGATGATAATAGAATGAAACCTATTTGGTTATGAATTTAGTATATTAAGAAATATATTAAACATGGGTTGGCTAAAAAAATCCGGGAGAGCCTATTTTTAATTATTTAAAAAAAAAAATTTTTTTGAATAAAATATTGCAAAATCAAGATAATAGAAAAAAATTTATATCACCATAAGCGCTGTTTTATTGCAAACACGTTGTTATAGATTTGTCTGCAAAAAATCGGTTCTATTAGGGGTTAGCGAATTTTAAAGATTTAAATTTTAATGCGCATGGAAATGTGTGACAGAGAGATCCGAGGTAAGTATACTGTGTAATATAATAAAGGACACAACATCGCAGTCGCCTGTGATATGTAAATTTTTTCTATTTCTTGCAATATTTTATTAAAAATTATTTTTTTTTTTAAATAATTAAAAATAGTCTGCCCCGGATTTTTTTAGCCAACCCATGTTTAATATATTTCCTAATATACTAAATTCATGATAAAATAAGTTTCATTCTATTATCATCTCGGTGAAGGTCGAGGTAGGTTCGGATCTTCTACTATTAATATTGAAAAAGAACCCTAATTTTCAATCAAAAATTCTCACCTCAAAATATCTCCTTTTTTAAAAAGGCGGTGGGCAAATTGGTCGTTAAAATCTCTACTATCTGATGATGCAAAAAAAAAACATTACTATGTTAAATGTTTCCAAAAAATCCAACAATTAAAGTGTAAATTTTAATAAACAGCTCAAAATTGTACATAATACAAGTGTACAAATATAACTTTAAGCAATTTATTAAAATCTACACTTTAAATTATTGAATTTTCTGGTAACATTTAACATTGTAATGTATATTTATTTTGCAACATCAGAAAGTAGAGATTTCAACGAACAATTTTCCCACCGACTTTTTTTAAAAAGTAGATATTTTGACGTTAGAATTTTTGATTTAAAATTAGGGTGCTTTTTCAATATTAAGTCAAAATAAGGTGAAAAAATAAATATTTTAAATCAAAAAAATTACAGTGTGTTTGAGACATTAAAAGGTAGTTTTGTCAAATTCAATGAATTTTTTTTTTTTTTTGTAAGTGATAAAAATAAAAAACCAAAAACTTAGTTATTAAAATTTTTCATATAAATTTTGAGGTTATGTGAAAAAAAAGTAAACACAAAAGTTGTAGATCTTCTTATTCCCTACAACTTTGCCATTTAACTTTTTTCCATAGGTCTTGTAGTTTTGTCGGAAATCAAGATAAATCGTTTCTACCCTTAAAAATCCCCCCTATTCCACTTTCCGACCTCAGATCGACCGTAATTAATTCTTTCTTTAATTTTTGTTATATTCTCTTGTTTTTCTAATGGGTTTCATCCTACTATAATTTTTTTTGGGTTCAAAAATTATTGACTCTGGTCTATATATTCATCTCTCTTATATAAAATACCTAATGTTTAAAGAGATGAACCTCTAATAGTCTAAAATCCCGCTATAGAACGTTCTTCGTCTAGCTGGTTAAATATATTGCAAATGGGGTTCCTAAAAAATTTCAGTCCAGAATATGATTAATTAACAATTTTTTTTAAATTTTCACTGACTTGGTTAACAGATAAATTCTATACTAATCAAAATAAAGTTATAAAAAATTTTGTTGTACAAAAAATGTAAAAAAAATGCTGTATCCTCATCTATCGTATGAGATGTCGCGTATATTCACTTGCGGCAATATTTCACTTTTTAACACTCGACATCAACTAAACGTTTGCATATTCTATGGGCTTCATACTTTCGATTGAAATGGAATTTGTCTATTAACCAAATCAGTGAAATGTTTAAAAAAATAAAAAAATTTAATTGTTAATTAATCATATTCTGAACAGAAATTTTTTAGAGTACCCATTTGCAATATATTTATTGACATATTATTTAATTGAATATAAAATATTTTTCATCCATTAACCAGCTCGGCGAAGGTCGTTTTATGATAGGATCTTATCCAATAATTGAGCTGGTAAGAATCAGAATGATTTAAGTCAAATTTTCCTCAGTTTGAGATTTTTAAGGACTTAGATTCATTGTAGAAAAAACCCTACATATTAAAAAACACTGGATGGACTAATGACTTACACCATTCTGATTCTCACCACCTCAATTGTATCCCTTCCAAGCCAAGCATTCTTACGGAGTAAACTCCAAGCAATTTTTCTTTTAAATATACTTCAAGTATAACGGGTCGTGTGCAATATGTAATCGTTATTATCTAAGTATTTAATTCGTAAGTAACTTTCAGTATTAAAAGAAGGCAAAATTTTTATGATAAAAAACCGATAAGTCTGAAAAATGTGAGAAGAAAACAAACTAAAAAAAAATCTTTTTTATATCTTATTGTATATGTTAATTTGTCGTATCACAGACCCCAATTTGCTATTCCTTTTTTAATGTGCCAAATTTAATTTATCCCATTGAAAACTGTGCCAAATTTTCAATTCAATCTCTTCCAACATTTTTGTGTTTTTGTAGAGGTAACAACGTAAAAATTTCCCTTAGATCGTGCCATATTGGTGTATTATATCTATATACATAAACTAATTTAGAATAAGTTGTACTTAGAGATGAACACTTAACACATACAAACAGTGTAAATAGAGTGAAACTTTAATTTTTAACTTTTATGAAAATTTCAAGTTATTGTATCTCTTGGAAGAAATCAATGTAAATAAAGAGGAATAAATAGAAATAAGTTATTTAGCCTATGTTTAATTTATTTTCATCCACAAACTAGTTTTTAAAGACATTAAACTGTTTGTTTAATAGTACGAGAGCTAGCAACGTAGAAAAAAAAAATTTTAGTTAGCCAGTTTTTATATGTATTATCTCTCGCACTATACCGGACATCATACGGGCTGTCGGGAGGGGTTGAAAATGTTGAAATTTTCAGAAAAAAAGAAAAGGTTTCAGATGAAATTTGTAGAAAATAACATTTGACATAAAAAATGTCCAGTGACTAATTTTCGTAAAGTTGCTAGTTTGCCCGCTACAAGCTTGTAAAACTCATTGTATACATGTCGGCACAACGGCTGTATCTCTGAACGGTCGGATACTCAAATGACGTCAGTTCGAGTTAGCCTTTCCAAGCTTGTAGCGGGCAAACTAGCCACTTTACGTAATTAAACACTGGACATTTTTGGAAGTTATACTTCTTTAGGCGCGTTATGAAAAAATGATATTTAGAAAATTGGTCACTGGACATTTTTATGTAAAACTAGCTGATACTCGCTCGCTTCGCTGAGTGTATCTAAATTTAACCGATTGATTAAAAGATTCCCTACGTTCATAACGAAATATAAAAATTAATCTAAATTGACAAAAAAAAAAAAATGATAGATCCTTTCAGACTTTAGATCCAAAGAAAGTTCATCAAAATCGTAAAACAACTTTTCAAGAAGGAGATGTTAACTGTCTCACATCAGCTTCTATACGATTTTTAGTAAAAAAGTGTGTGTATTCCTTCCTTTAGGACTTGAAAATCTTTCATACCAAATGTCATTTAAAATCGTACAGCTATTTTAGGGGGCATCCATTAATTGTGCGAGGCGTTTTTTTCGATTTTGAAAACTCCATCCCCTCCCCTCTGGTAAGATGTCATGAAATTTGGCATATATCATTCTCCCAACCCGCAATCTAATGTGGTATTTGTCAAAACAAAAAAATACTTGATATTTGCGAGACCTTCCCTTTCCCCAAAGTAAGATTAGATGATATTCGGCTCGACCCCATCGGCTCCTGAACGCCTCACGTAATTAATGGATGTTCCCTTAAAAGAATAGATTAGTAGCTATCCTACAGGATCTTTAGCAAAACTTCATTAAAATTCGTTCCGTTAAGTAATTGTTAAATTTTGAAATTTTTAGTTTATTATTTTAATACGTTTATTTCTAATTAATATCTTCAACAATGAACAATGAAAAAATTTAAATATTTTAAACAATTTCATTATTAATTTTATCAGGCGTTAAATTGAAATTCATATTTATTTTCCAGTAAAAATTGTCAATTTTTTAGTATCAACTTTGTACAGATTTCTTTTGTTATTGTGTAAAATTGGAAGAAATTGCGTCAAAATTCTATTTCACGAACTTTAGCGAAACTTTTTAAATGTACGGTTCCTGTAGGATAGAATTGTTTTGCCATCCCCTGGGAACTATGCATTATTCTAGCCTTAAAAGTAAGCTATATCATTCTCCCCCAAACTACCACATTGCAAAAATAATATCAATCTTTAACTCTGTGATAATCAAAAAACATATCTATCTCCCGGGAATAGTACATCTCTCCTGAGTAAAAAGTAGATCAAGTCTTCTTAAGGAAAATGAGTTAAGACTCTATTTCGTGAACTTTAACAAAACTGCTTTTAAAAACTTGCACGGTTCTAATAGAATACATACTTGTTTTGCTATCCCATGGGAACTGTTTATTATTCCGGTATGAGAAATAATCTATATCATTTTCTAACCCTTAAACTACCACATTACAAAAAAGGAAGTTAATCTTTTGCTGTGTAAAAAACAAAAAAATATCTATCCCACGGGAACCGTAAATTTTTTCTGGATATAAAGTATACTATATGTTAAACTGGATTATAATCTATATCTATGCCAAATTTCATCCAGATCCATTCAGTACTTTTTGAGTGAAAGAGCAACAAACATCCATTCTTACAAACTTTCACGTTTATAAAATTGGTAAGATGTTATTTTCTACAAATTTCATCTGAAACTTTTTCATTTTTCTAAAAATTTCAATATTTTACCTCTACAGGTGCGATGTGTACTAATAAACGCAACCTCTCCCGACAGCCAGGCTATATGATGTATGATGTCCGGAATAGTGCGAGATAATAATATAATTATTATATTATAAAATGCATAAAACATAATAAAATGCATTTTATTATCGTTAATGGAAGACTATTTAATAGTCTTATCATATATAATTATATATAATCAGATCTAAAAATTGGCCAGGTATGATCATATATAAAACATATACGATTAGACAAAAATATTTTTATATATAACATATATAAAAACTGGCGGACCTAAAATTCTCTCTCGAAATCGTTGCTAGCTCTTAAACTATAAGTATGTAGCAAGTAATTTCCTGTTGCTCGACTCGCAACCAAGCACCAGTTAATAAAGTTTTCATCAAAAATATTCCAAGTTGTAAAAGTAATTTAGATATGGAATATAATGGGATGAGAAATAGAGAAAAAGTTTTACTCTAATAAAAATAGTTTAAAAACAAAATGACAATGACAAGAAGCCGCTTTACTTTTTCTTCGTCTTCGATGAAATTAAACACGAAATATAGCAAAGACTGTGGGTGCGAGTTTGGTTCAATGACTTTATAAAGGGAATAAAATAATGATAAATTGATAAAAGTATAGTTTTAAAAGAAAAGTTCTGATGATAGTCGACATTTTTTCTTTCCACTTCTTTATATATAATATGAGACGAAGAAAAGTTGAATACCAAGTAGATTTCTTCGTTCAATTAATCGTCGTTTTTTGTGTTGACGTCTTTTTTTTTTCCTTTTTAACTTTGAACGTTTTAATGAGAACTTAAAAAGCTTTGTCGAAACTTTTTCGTTTTCAAAGGCTGGCCTTGATTTTTGCGATGAAAGACACAAAGACAAAAAATTGATGATTGAAAGATAATTAGTGAGTGATGTCGATTTAAATGTTTAATATTTTTGATAAATGGTTAAAAGCTGTCTTAGCTTTAGCTTGGTAAAATTTTTAAAGGTGAGATTAGAAATGATACGTTTGGGAGAAAATCTGGGACTTACCTTGATTGTAGTCTTGCATGTTGAGTTCCATACTGCAACTCCATTAATCCACAGGTAAGTCACACTTAACGCCTGAAACAGAAAAATGCATTTTATTATCGTTAATGGAAGACTATTAAATAGTCTAATCATATATAATCATATATAATTATATATAATCAGATCTAAAAATTGTCCAGGTATGATCATATATAAAAAATTATATACGATTAGACAAAAATATTTTTGTCGAGCACTCACTCGTATTGTAATCTCTTTTTAGTTATCGTTGTACTTGGTGTTTTTATTTTATTTTATTTAGTTTTTATAAGAAAACTCGAAAAATGTGCTTTTGCTTGGAGTAAGACGTAAGTGATTGTTTAGGAAAAAATATTTTTGTCTAATCATATATAATTATATATGATCATACCTAACCATTTTCAGATCTGATTATATATAATTATATATGATGATATATAACTAGACAAAAACATTTTTTCCCGGGTAGCCCCTTTTTTATTCAGAAGTTAAAGGTTTATCTTGAAACGTCAAACGCTTACATTTTCTACACGGTTCTATCAATTTCATGACTTTCTATTGGTTAGTTTCACAAATTCCTAGGGCTATTTGATTCAAACAACATAATCAATCAAAAACTAATATTTGCATTTTAGGACCATAAATGACTCTTATGGAGTCTATCTTAAGTTATTTCATTTACGTCATAACGAATAACGTCATAAAAAACACCTAATTGATGAAAAATTGCGTACTTTTATGAATTGAATTATTATCACTGAATTATCATTACTTTGTATAATACAAAGGAGTTAATTGAAAATTAACAATTTTTTCAAAATGAAATCAGACTGAAAATAATGAAGAAAAAAATCAATTAAATCTTATTAAATAAATTATAAAAGAAAAACACAAAACACGTTAATAAAAAATTAAATTTCGCCGACTTTGGACTTAATTATTATATTTTACAGATACTATTCACTAAAATTCACAACACAAATTATAAATTAAAGTAAAAATAAATTGATAAATGAATCAGCACGAAATTGTCCTCGAAGACATTTCAATTTGATCCACTGATGACGAACGCATGGCGTTTGAAATACGTATCTGAAGATACAAAATTAACAATTTGGATTTTTCGTTTTGTGATTTTTACATTTATTTTTACTTTAATTTATAATTTGTGTTGTAAATTTTAGTGAATAGTATTTGTGAAATATAACGAAAAACACGTTGTCTAGGATTCAACAATAATATCGTGCCTCTCTATCACTTGTATCGCGTTCTCGCTTGCACGCACAAGCTCAAATGGAACGTGACAACATGGACGTTCTTTTTCAGACTGGATGTCGTAGTTCATCATTTTATAAGACGTTATCACGTCAAAAATTAAATTTTCTTAAACTGTCAAAATTTTGGGCTTCTTTTGCATATTAAGCCTAGTAATCATTTGCAGACATGTTGTGCGATTTGTCAAGAGATGGTATATAAGTAAAAGATCCGAACCTACATCGACCTTCACCGAGTTAATAATAGAATGAAACATACTTTATCATGAATTTAGTAAATAAGAAAATATATTAAAAGTGGGTTGGCCAAAAATATCCTGGACAGACTATTTTTAATTATTTAAAGATTTTTAATAAAATATTGCAAGAAATAGAAAAAAATTTACACATCACAGGCGACTGCGATGTTGGGTCCTTTATTATTACACAGTATACTTACCTCGGACCTCTCTGTCACACATTTCCTATTTAATAATTAATATTAATTCCTTAATTCCTATTTTTTTTTGGTCATAAAATTGAAAATTAGGGAAGAAAAAGACATTGAAAGGATAAAATGAGTGAACGTTTATTGCTTCAAAAGTCATTTAATTTTTTTTGAATTCAATGCGTTTGAGTTTTTTTATTATTTCATTATTATTTTTTATTCATGAGTCATTTACTGCAACCTAACTTATAAGTAGATTTGTTATCCTTAAAGTGACTCAAAAATATTGCACATTTTTAAAATTGATCTTTTAATTATTTTATCTGTTAAAATAGTATAACTAGATTATTACAACTCAAAACTTCTTAAATGCAAGATTTAGAAAATTATTAGGCCTATAGAAATACTAACAAATATATTCAATCGAACGCTATTGTTACAATATATAGATTGAAAGTGCCAGTGCTGACGATTGATTAAATGAAAAGGTCAATTTTTTATATACCCAATATTTTGTCTTGTATGGTTTAAAATTTGATTTTCATAATATAAAACATTTTCAGAATTTTTAAAAAAATTTTTGAAATAATTTCTTGTTTTTTTTTTAATAGAACTAATGGTCGATATCCAAACATTAGTGCGGTATCAATTTTTTTAAAGTATGTTCCACCAAATCAATTTTCTCGAAATTTTTGCGATAAGTAGTTACTTGATAGTTGCATAAAATCTATTTTTTTGGCGGGTATCAACTAAGAGGGAGGCATGAAAACAGCCCACTAAATATTTCATTAATGTTTTTACCACTTAAATATTTTGTTGTAAGCAGAAAAAAAATACAGAATATAGAATTGATTAATTTAAATGTTATTTTGAAAAATTTGTTCCGTTATCTTTATTAGTTTCGAAGAAAAAAAAAATTTAGGATTAAGGGTTGTAATAAACGAAGTTTTACTTTAAATTTTAGAATATTGAGCTTGAAGATATCTTGGAGATTTTCATGTGTTAAACTTTAAATTTTCCTCTTAAATTAACAAAAGATTGCATTTTCTATAGTTAATTTTCATTGTAGAGAAAATAAATACAACAATTTCAGTCATTATTATAATGCTGACAATTACTTGATAAGATTTAGGAAAAAATCTGCGAGAACTCCCCTTGAAAAGTTGATTTTTATTAAATGGAATGATCCAAATAAAATATATTATTCAAAAATGTTTTAAAATATGAATCAAAACTTCACATTTCTTCGGTGAAGATTTGACCAAGGTCGAAAAACAAGTTCAATTTAATCGGATTAAAAATCGACGTTCACAACAAATGCATATTATGCAGATATTTTTGAATTTCTAAAATTTCTATTACACGAAAAAAAAAAAACGATTACAAAACGATGATTGTCGAACATAGGTCAAAACTTAAAAGCATACAATTTTCATGCTGTCCTTTTCCTACCATCTAAATCTCCTATATCATATATAGGCTAGTCAAAATCAACAATAAATTCGCAAAACATGATGTATTTCTGATTTTTTAGTATGTTGCTTGGACCCATTAGAGCTATGTATTCTCAAGTTTACAACTCTCAAAAAGTTTTAGGAAAAATTTTTATAGAGAAAAAGACGTGAAATTTTGAACTTGTTTCAGATTCTGCGCGGTATTTCCTAACCCATGCATTTTTATTCGAAAGCTAATCTGTACTTTTTTAAAAGCATTAAATTTGTTACAAAATAAGCCCAACCGAAGCTCTGCAGGTCAACGGATTTCCGAGTTACGGCACTTAGAAAATAGGCCAGTTTTTGAAAAATTGAAAATTTTAATTTTCGACCCTTTTTGGATCGAAGTTGCGTCAAAACCATTATTGACCCACGAGCAAAACTTATTGTATATAATTTGTAAACAATTTAATTAGCTTTAAATTAAGAGCAAAGCGGGGCCTGTAAGCCTCGTAGTTCTCTCACAATCGTAGAGAACTCATTAAAGGTGAAATTGCTTTTTTATGGGTACTCCAGTATTGGTGGATCGCCAGGGTTTTCTTGAAGTTCGTCACCTTCGTTCTCTTTATTGCAGCTTTGCAAATTTTCCCAGAGCAGGTATCACACATCGCAGAACATCTAAGCCCTGCTTTCAGACCAGTGCAGTCACCTCTCTGCAACCCTTCTTGGATTTGCAAAGGAGGAGTTTTAGGAGCTCTGCGGGGGCAGGAGCTTGCCGACTGGCAATGTGGATGAGTCCAGCCGAGGTCATACATGTTTTATAAATTGGAGCTTCCGGCTAACCGATTTCAACCAAATGCTTCGTAGCACAACTAGATTGTTTTGAATATGCAGGCTAAATTCTAAGTTTGGAAATTCGGATAAAGCTATCGACACGATATCGTTGTCACACACACACACACACACACACACACACAAAGGTATTTATCTAAAAACGACTTTTTGGTGTAAACGTGTATTTCCGGTGGAAACTCAAAATCAAAAATTCGACCCGATTAAGTAGTAAAAGAAAGTAATATGAATACACTATATAGCTTATATGTACATATATATATATATATACGAATTTCCAACCTTCACCCCAGAACCGTCCTTATTCGAATTTTCCCAGGAAAAAGTTTGAAATAAAGTTTGTAGCCACTAATGAGTTTAAGAACCATAGAAAGTTTTAAAAATCGTTGGATCCGTTTTCGAAAAAACTTGAAAAAGCTCAAAAACTCCAAGAGTGGAGTTTTCGGCTAACCGATTTCAACCAAAAGCTTCGCGGCACAACTAGATATAATATGAAGACTAAATTCCAAGTTGGGTGTAATTTGGATAAAGCTTTCGATACGATATGGCTGTCACACACAGACATGTTTCTAAAAACCACTTTTTTGGACTCAGGGGACCTCAAAACATGTATTTCCGGTGAAAGCACGAATTCGAAAATTTGATCTGATTACAATACAGTAGAAATCGTTTACAACAAACTTCAGGGGACCGTCAAATTTTGTTCGTTAAAAGCGATATTCACTATACCGATATGTATCGCATGTATCGTCTTATCTAGAACATATCACGGGCCTCGAAGGTTTTGTACGTTATAATCGGTTGTTCATTATATCCGGTGTCGTTATAAACGATTTTTACTGTAATAAGATTCATTAAAATTTGAGACAATTAGCTTAAAATATCTGCTACGAGGCGTCACAATACTTTCTTTTACTTTCATTTATGAAACTCACTGTTGGCTGAAATAACTACACTAGAAATCGTTTATAACGAGCTTCAGGGGACCGTCAAATTTCATTCGTTTTAAGCGATATTCACTATAGCCGATATGTATCGCATGTATCGTCTTATCTAAGACATATCACGAAACCCAAAGGTTGTGTACGTTACAACCGGTTGTTCATTATATCCGGTGTCGTTATAAACGAGTTATACAGTATAAGCATTTTATAACTATACAGATAAACAGAACTATTGTATATATGCATACAGCCTATATACAATATACAGTATAAATCGTTTATAACGACACCGGATATAATGAACAACTGGTTGTAACGTACATAACCTTCGGGTCTCGTGATATGTCTTAGAAAAGACGATACATGCGATACATATCGGTTATAGTGAATATCGCTTAAAACGAACGAAATTTGACGGTCCCCTGAAGTTCGTTATAAACGATTTCTACTGTACATATGAATATACGAATTTCCAACCTTCACCCCAGAACCGCCCTTATTTGAAAATTCCCAGGAAAAAGTTTCCAATAAAAGTTGTGGGCATCAGTCTAAGAATTATAGTAAGTTTAAAAAAAATCGTTGGAGCCGTTTTCGAAAAAAATTGAAAAAGCTCAAAAAGTCCTGGAATAAAGTGGAGCTTTCGCTTAACCGATTTCAACCAAAAGCTTCGCGGCACAACTAGGTATAAAACGGAGGTCAAATTCCAAGTTTGGCAAAATTTGGATACAGATTTCGATACGATATGGCTGTCACACACATACAGACATGTTTCTAAAAACCACTTTTTACTTTCTTTTACTACTATATAGATAGTAAAGGAAGTATTGCAATCGGGTCAAATTTTCGAATTCGAGCTTTCACCGGAAATACATGTTTTGAGGTCTCCTGAATCCAAAAAAGTGGTTTTTAGAAACATGTCTGTGTGTGTGTGACAGCCATATCGTATCGAAATCTTTATCCAAATTTTGCCAAACTTGGAATTTGACCTCTGTTTTATATCTAGTTGTGCCGCGAAGCTTTTGGTTGAAATCGGTTAAGCAAAAGCTCCACTTTATTCTAGGACTTTTTTAAGCTTTTTCAATTTTTTTCGAAAACGGCTCCAACGATTTTTTAAAACTTACTATAATTCTTAGACTGATGCCCACAACTTTTATTGGAAACTTTTTCCTGGAAAAATTCGAATAAGGGCAGTTCTGGGGTGAAGGTCGGGAATTCGTGTATATACATATAGCCCTATAGGTTGTATGCATATAGTACTGTTTATATGTATAGTTACAAAGTGCGTATATTTCTTCTATCTTTCTTCTTCTAACAGCGAGTTTCATAAATGAAAGTAAAAGAAAGTACTGTGACGCCTCGCAGCAGATATTTTGGATTCAGGGGACCTCAAAATATGTATTTCCGGTGAAAGCTCGAATTCGAAAATTCGACCCGATTACAATACTTCCTTTACTATCTACATAGTAGTAAAAGAAAGTAAAAATTACGAAAATGACGTCATGGGATTTAAATGTTGAGGGACGCCATTTGTACTCGTATTGTACGACCTGACCAAATCGTTTGCTAGATCGATTATTTTTCCAACACAGTGATCTTATGGGCCTTTACAACGCTAAATTTCAACATCTCTTTGCGATCAGAAATCGATAATGCTTTATCACAAATCAATTGATCAACAGCATGAAAATTACTATATAGTATAAACTAATCTAATTGTAAGCATAATCCAATGGTTTTATTCTAAATAAAGGCATCTTAAAGTTTCATAGCCACGCTCTAACCAAGCTCAACAACGCCAAACCTCAACATAACAATTTGCATAATTTTTTACTTACTTGCACTGAAATAATTGTTGCATTTGACCAATTGACACATTCACTATCACTCACACACTTTTACTTATTTTGATTTGATCAAATTTATCGATTAATTGGAAAATAGAACAGAGATGATATCGTTGATGGGCCATTGTCGAAACTTAAGTAGCGCCCCTTACGTTAGTTCTGAGCGTCACACAAAGCGACCAATCAGAAAGCAGTATTTTGAATTTCGTGATGCTCTGTTCTTTTATTGCAATTAAATGTTTTGATAGAAATTTTGGTATGGAAATTTCAGGAAAATCAGGAAAAAATTTAAAATCAAAGTTCTAGTATGAGATTTTTATTTAGGTACATTTCTTTTGGAAATTATCTGTCCAAGACAATCCCTTGGACTCGGTGTAGTTAATCCAGAGGTCGTTCAATGGTGGATGTCAACAGTGGTTGTCAAAAGTTCATAGTAATTACTTACTTTTGGTAACATTGTATTTCTAGAAAAAAAAAATCTTAAATCAAAGATCCAAAAATAAGCAGGAATTGCTTAAATATTTTTTTCAATTCCAAAAATTAAGAGCAAATATAAAAATTGCATTTAAACATTTTTTGATTTTTTTTCTTTTTTTTGTTATATCTCAAAAACGAAGCGTTTACATGAAAGATTTCTTCTTACCAAAATTAGGGACAGTTAAATTTGTTACAAAATTATTTTTTGCATTTATTTTTATCGAAACTCATAGTTTCCTAGATACTGAGCTTGAAAAATGAACAAATATAACAATAACTCTTTTTCAGGCTGTAACTCAAAAACTATGCATTTTTAGAAAAAAATTATTCTTAATAAATTTGAATATATTATAAATTCCAACAAAAATTGTCTTTTGTAAAATTTCTCTCAATCGCTTTTTTGGTGACTACAACACGCTAAAAGAGAAAGATCAAGTAACAATAAGCTTATATAGTAATTTCAGACATAATAATTAAATTACGTGATATACAAGCAAGGGGTGCTCACTTTTAAGGTTATAACCTTGCTCTGACGTCACTGGTTTGTTGTTTCTGACAGAAGCCAGTAGAGGCGTTAGAAGCCATTAGCTATCTGCTATCATTGGTTCTTATCCTTACTATCGCACTTATCGTTCTTATGATTTTAATTGAATAATGATGATATATCGAATATATTAAAACACTGGTTTATTGACTGGCGCGGGAGTTCAAAATATACAGCTAAGTAAGGTATAGATTCTAGAAGAAATATATCTTCATTATTCAATTAAAATAAAATAACAAAGAACAATCATAAAAATGTTCATACAAATTAACTATTGACATAATAAAACTTTAAATTTTTTGTTAAAGGGCTTTAATTGATTTAATAACCTAAATAAAAACCATATTTGGATTATTTTATTAAATATAGTTGAGCCAACCAAATTTAGTCACCAGGTGGAATCCCTTACAAACCAACGATAGCTAATGGCCTTTAACGCCTCTACCGGGTTCTGTCGGAAACAACAAACCAGTGACGTCATTTTCAGAGATCAAAGAAACGCCGCCTAGTCAAGTGAGCATACCTTATGTATCTAATAACTATGATATACAAGATGCATTATTAATAGAAAATGTTATTAACTTTAATTTACTTAATAAAAATTTTTTGTGTAAGCCCTTCAGTTTTTAAAATAAAACTCAAAACTTGACATAGGTATATATGAAGTATTCCGATTTTCTAGGTTAATATTTTGCAAATTATTACTCAAAGAAAAAACATGAAATATAATTAATTTGTAACAAATTTATTTGTCTTTAACTTTTATCTAAAACATTTTCTTTATAATTGCATAGTTTTCGAGATATAACCTCCAAAATGATTCAAATCATTTGCTATTTGTATTTTTAGTGTTTGATTTGAGACAAAATAATAGTTTTATCTAAAAAAAAACATCTTATCTTTTTTGTAGAAAAATAAATTTTTAATCATTTTAATAAGGAACAATTTTGTCTTAAAATGTACGGTTTTCGAGTTATGGAGTACAAAGTTAATTTCACATGGTCACGTTTTAATTGTTATGGCCGATATTTCCAAAACTATGAATCTCAAACAAATAGAACGGAACAAATTGATAGTCAATCGAAATTTTAAAAATTTTTATTCGATTTTTTTTTCTTAAAAATGTATAGTTTTCGGGATACACCACAAAAATGACTTTAATCTTAATTTTTTCGTGTTCAACGCTTGATATAAGACAAAGTAAAACTTTTAGCCAAAAATTGTTCTGGACTATTTTTATAGACAATTAAACTTTAAATAATTTTAATAATAACAATTTTTGTCGTAAAATTAACGGTTTTCGAGTTACGGGGCCGTAAAACGAATTTAATTTTTTCATCTTTATTTACCTTTAATTTAATTTAATTTCATTATTTAAACCTGAAATAATTTTAAATTTAATTCACAAATTAAATAACATGACAAATTAATCATTGATCAAAATGAAATAATTATTAAACAAAAAAAATTTTTTTCAAAAATTTTCGCGGAGGATTTAATAATTTTGCCCTGTGTAAATCCGGCTTTGAATCGTCCTGAAAACCAATTTGTCAAAATCCGTCAAAAAGGTTATATATCCTTTGTCTTAACGTCTTAAACGTTAAAAAACGTCAAAAGACTAAACAAAACCCAATTTCTCAAATATTTTCATGGAATTTTTTCAAAAATTCTCAAAATTAGAAAATTCATTTCAAATTTTGGACCCCTTTACAGTTGCGCAACACTTGAAAAAATGGATGCGTTGTTTACAAAAAACAAAATCGCATCGGCCCACGCTAATAATTGCTAATGACATGTGTTGACGACGTCCAGGTTTTATCCTGATTTGTCCTGGATTTAACTCGAACCAAGTGATAATAAGTGTTTAACCCCTTTTTAGGGTGATTTTTACAAGTTTTGAGTTGTTCATGTTGGGGTGTTTGGGAGTTTTAATGGTGTTTATGTGAAAAAAGACTACGCGTCATGGGATATATGGTTTGGCGTCTCATCGATAAATTCGATTTATCCAGAATTTTGAAGCTGTGGACTTTGGTGAGTTTTCAAAAATTTACATTCTGGATTTCAAGTTTTGTAGGTTTTGATAATTAAGTTGACTTAAGTAAGTTTTTGTAGGTAATTATTGATAGCATTGCTTCTGGCAAGAAAGGTATTGTCCAGGTGTTTTAAAAAGTGTTTCCAGGTGTCTATTTAGAGATATGTTATTCTTCATCGAAATCTTTAACCACTCCATTTTTAAAGACAATTAAACACTTTTTTTGTTTTTTTTTGTTTTTTTTTGTTTTTTTTTTTTTTTGTTTTGCGGGTCCTAGTATATTCCTTCCTTTTATCACTTCGACCAAGGAGGTCTATTATGATGTGACTCTCTGTGTTTACTAGGGGAGTTCCAGGCTTTTAAAAAGAAAGCCAGTACCTGCCTAGGGGCTGCAGTTGCTATCTCGCCAGGCGTCATGTCCATCTTTTCGAGATGCTGCAGTCTTAAATACTTATAGAGAATGAAAACATTTCATTCCTTAACTGAACTAAAAATTTCATCTTATAATTTTTTATAAGTGATATTGATGTCATAAGAAACTGGAAACTACAGTGGTACCTCGACACACGAATGTCCCAACATAAGAGTTTTTCGAGATACGAGCCGGCGAGCAAGTGATTTTTTGCTTTGAGTTACGAGCGAAATTCGAGCTACGAGTTCGGTTTAGCAGGTCGAAAGTCTCAAAAAGTTGCAACAGGTCGTGCATCTGATCTTTTTAATAGAGATAAAAGATAAAATTCGAGATACGAGTAATTCAAGATACGAGCAAGGTTGCGGAACGAAACTCGTATGTCGAGGTACCACTGTATTTAAATATCTGGTTTGTGCCATGTTATAACTTCCCTATAAAAGTGTCATAAAAGCTCATGTTCGTGTGTAGAGATATAAAACTACTCGAATTTTTTTAAATATTTAGTTTCTGGTTCCACTTAGACATTTTAAGTTATTAGCAAAGTTGTAGAACAAAAAATTTACTACAAATTTGGTTCTAACTAAATTTTTGTACAGTTTACCGTTTTTGTGGTAGAACCCAAAATGTGTTCAATGATTTCTTTGCAATGATATTGTAACGTTTTACGGGTTCGATGTTTTGTGCTTAAATGACTACGAATTTATTTTTTTAACAATTGTATTTTTATTTACAATGTTCACTATTACAATAGTCACAGTCACTGTTTATATCTCACTATATACACTGCACAGATACACTTTATTTAACAATGCACTGATAGTTTATTTAAGCACTAATCACTTTGAACACTGTCGATTATTTATATCGCACGTAACGTCGTTTATTTACACTGTTTATTCACAACTCTCGAAGATTTATTTGAATACTATCCTGTTGACCCGTCTTTCGGATTATTTATAGTAACCAATCATCAGTCTAGAACTTTCCAAGCCATAAATCATCCGTTACTAGAAGATTCTATTTGTAATCTTAGCGCCTGTCTTTCTCTCATCCATTGATAAATCAATGGAGAAATTACTAGAACAACGCGCTCCTTGCTACATTAATCCTTCGGTCATAAAACTGCTCCATGGTGTCCATCTTTTTGTGCAATTCTTAGCGCTGGTGATTGGTTAATCCCACCCAAGTTAACATCGGGCGTCCAGACACAAAATGGTGTCTTAGATTTGTGACAATATTTATAGTCAATTGATTAAAACAACCATTTTGTATTTAAACTTACAAATTGCTTTAATCACTGTCGAATGTCAACGAAATTCTTCGTTATTAGTGAATCTTTGTTTTCAGAACATTCCAAAGGCTCTGATGGTTGATTGTTTAAAATTTGAATTACCATTGTTGTTTGTGGAACATTCGAGGATGTTCCATCCCTTTGTAACGGGCAGGTGATTCTCTCTGTTTCTCCGTCCTCATCCCTGACACGGCCTCCTTCTTTCAATCTGTGCGCCGCGGACAGAATCACTTTTGAATGTCGAATAACAATTGATTGTCGGCTAAATGCCTCGTTAAATCCTTGTGTACTGTTAATCTTCTAACTGCCCCAAGGCTTTATTAGTTGATTTTTCAAAATTTAATTTTCTATTGTTGATTATGGAACATTCAAGTATGTTCCATCCCTCTTTATCTAACACCCTGTCCCCTTCTTGAATCTTTCTGTCTTTCCCGTAAATCACTGTCGAATGTCGATTAACAACTGACTGTCAACTGACAAAATTTTGATTTTTATTGTTGACTAGCTGATACCCGCGACGTCGTCTGCGTAGGTTATTATGTTAAGAACAAATTTAATTTACAGAGGAAAAACAAAATGGAGAGCAAAAATGTATTAAAAATAATCGAAAAGAACTTAGCTTAGAACATTTTTAACTATATTTCAAAAAATTGCTACTTCAAAATCCGCTATTGCTCTAAGTGTATAGTTATTAGTTAATTAATAATTAATATTTCAAAAATTTGTAAATTTAAAAATAAAAATAGCGATATAATCCACTGCTTTTAATTTTGTTTCAAAAATTGTTCTTTAAATGCTCTTTCCGGGTCCGCAATTGCTCCAGGTGTAAAAAATAGGCTGCTTAGGTTCTGATGAGGCAATACATATTTTATGCGGGAGGGGAGGGGGGTGTTGGAGTGTTGCACGTGGTATACTTTCCTTGTGAACTCAATGTGTAGGTCTGTTAATGTGGTCTAAACACATGCAGTTTTCCAAATGTGACGTCATGTCTTCAAACTATTGAAAATCCGGATTTTAATTTTCCATCCTCCACATGAACAATGATTTAGAATCAAAATGGAAATTTAATGGCGTGTACTTTAATTGCTTCAGTGATAAATCAAATTTCCACTTCAATATTTTTAATTTCAACATCACACTATAAAACATCGTCCTTGTAAGTATCAAGGCCATAAATTTTCTTTCTACCAACTCTGTGAAGAGTTTGATAAATATTATCAATTTAATTTTGACTTTTTCCAATCACATCTTGTAGAACGTAGACGATATATTATTTAACATATCAGAAGAAATTGTCACGAAATTGGCATTTCGATTATTACCGATATCAGGTAGAGAAACATGCGAATAAAAATATGAAAAAAAAAAAAGAAGAGCGGTGGGTAATAAAAGTAATATAACCCATAATTTACAAACGGATCACTGACCATTTTTTATTGGATATTTTATCTCAATATACAAGCTTTACGGAAACTATTAAGGGACACCCGAAATGTATTGAATTTCCATAAAGAAGACAGCGGCCCATATAACGTAAATTACGATATTATATTTCTATTCGACACGAAAAACGATGTCGACAATTTACATTCACTATATAGGTATATAAATAATAAATTTTTGATATTTCAAATCTTAAAATGTATTTTTCATTAGTCTAGATGCCCCTAACAGTTAGACTTTTCATGTTACATTGGTGTATATTGAAAAGTCTATACTAAAACATTTAAATGCTGATTTTGATTGGGAAATTTTTATGTGGTTCTAAACAATGAAAATATTAGACAAATCAAATTTTTATCAGGAATAATTTTTATAGATCATAAATTGGTCTTTAAATTTTATTCGGAGAATTTTTTGATTTTGGTGATATTTGAGTTATTTTACCGTGGTTCAATTTACCGCTTAATTATTTTTAATTAATGCATATATGACGATTATTTACTTAATTACTTACATAATTCGTCGAACAACAAAAGTCAATGTGACGAAGAGAATTATTTTGAAATAAATTGTGAAAGTCGCAATTCTCACACTGACTCTTGGTCTCGTGTATCGAATAAATCCTACGCAAAAAACAATTTTTTTCATTGGCATTGTTGAACAATGTGCAAATGAAATTTTTTAATATGTGAAGAAATCAAATTGATATCAACTCGCCATTGTTAGAGTTAGAAGCAGAAAAAAAAACGAGTAAGTGAACGGATAATAAACTTTCGAGGAATTAAACTTTTTAAATCCACTTAGCGTTTTTTTCTCTGGTTGTATGGTGCGTTGATTTGAAACTAAAAAGTTTTCAGTAATGCAATGTCGAGTAGTGGATTAATAGAAGTTTCCACTTGAACGTAAACTCGGAGGGAAACAAACAGAACAGAGAAAATATGACGCATTATATCTCTAATATGAAAACGAAAATTAAAAAACTTATTTGATTACATGACGACGAGAAGAAAAAGCAATGAAAAAAAAAATAAACGGGAGAACAACTTGAAAATTTTCAACAACTTGTTAGAGATTTTTATCGAAAAACCAAATCTTATTATGGTGTGATCATCGATTTAATTACTAAGATGTTAACCAATTGATTATACAAGCCAATATATACTTTTAAGTCATAAAATTTGAAACAGATTGATCTTATGTTCTGATAGTAGTTTTTTTAAACGTGTTAATTACAAATCATGTTGTATAATCCGGATTTAGGTAAATGTCTTCGCCATCTGTTAAGCGAAGAGAAGTTTCACATCTTAATTTACTTGAATTGTAAACACACTTTCACGTAAGATTATATTATTTGACGTTTCTCGATTGCAACTGAGTTATTTAATTGGTGATTTTCAACGATTAACGTTTGGCTTTTCCGACAAATAAAATCAGTCAAGTTTGTGAGGATGAATTTTCTTATAGAGTGCGCCTTTAATTATTTACTTCTTTGAGCAAAGTTAGCGGTCGATGATTTGACTGTGGGACGAAGTTGAGTTGAAAAGTTGTCTAGTGTACACAAGTCGTCCACCTCAAATAACTAAATCAGCTCAATTATCTGGCAACTTGGTACGAAATTGTTTGTGTCTTGAATTGCATTTTATAAAGAAAATAGTTTGAGAAATTGGTTTGTGTCAAGGCTTAATTCAAATTGATTAATTGTTAGGAAAATTAGAAAGCTCTAGTGACTAACTTCTTATGTTTTTTTTTTTTAAGTCAAAGTTATATTTCACTAAATGCATGCATTGTAATCATTGAAGTACAAAATTTGTTTTAGGAAGTAAAAATGGATCGAAGGACTCCTAGCTGAGCTAGTATTTTCTACATCCTATATATAGTCTAAGATTCGAACCTACCTCGACCTTCACCGAGATGATAATAGAATGAAACCTATTTTCATGGGAGGGACACTCAGTGTTAAACTGCGGTAGCTCGTGGGGGTATTAGTACGGCGCGTTGTTCTCAGAGGCGCTAGTGTCGTTTTTTTTAACTAGGCGCGCGCGATTTGAATTTTGATAATATTTATTTAATTATTTATTTATTGTTATAATTAAATGAAAAATACTTAATTCGTTTATTATAATTTAAATATGCTGTAGCTGTTATCATTTAGGAATCTATTTTGAGTTTAGGGATGAAAAAAACGTCTGCATTTTTTGCATATTCCTGTTTTCACGAAATCTGGGATTCTGAAATCAATTAAAAAAATCAATTATTCGAGTTCTTATCCATAGTTAATAAACAAGTAATTAAATATCTGTTAAACAAGAACTTTTGACTATTTATAAAATCAATCTTAGAATAATTATTAAGTAAAACAAGGCATGAATAAGATTAAGACATTTACTCTAAAAATTAGCTACTTACTTTATTTGGCAATTTCTATTGAGCTTCGTTTTCATGGCATGCATGAATTTTTCACCAGGAAAATGATGCCCGGCATATTTCATAAACTTCTTGCAACTTTCTTTGGATTTTATTATAGTTTTTCACAGTATTTCAGCTATTAAATAGTCATTAAATTACAATTTTATTACACAAACGGAGATTCGGAAAAAACGTGTTCAATAAACGTCAAATTAATTTGGGCTGTTAGTACCACGCGTTGTTTTTAGAGGCGCTAGTGTCGGTCTATTTTATCATCACAGCGCAAGTCCGTAATGCTGATAGGCATTTTGGACATTGCCCCGCCATCTCTGTTCAACGCGCCGTACTAAAATTCAGGAGTACCGCACGTCATGGCTATTTTATCATGAATTTAGTATATTAAGAAATATATTAAACATAGGTTGGCTAAAAAAATCCTGGGCAGACTATTTTTTAAAAAAAATTATTTTTAATAAAATATTACATCAAGATAATATAAAAAAAATTTATATAATCATAAGCGCTGTTTTATTGCGAACACGTTGATATAGGTTTGTCTGCAAAAAGTTCGGTCCTATTAGGGGTTAGCGAATTTTAAAGATTTAAATTGTAATGCGCGTGGAAATGTGTGACAGTGAGATCCGAGATAACTATACTGTGTAATAATAAAAGACAAAACATCGCAGTCGCCTATGATGTGTAATTTTTTTCTATATGTTGCAATATTTTATTAAAAATCATTTATTTTTTAATAATTAAAAATAGTCTTTCCAGGATTTTTTTAGCCAACCCATGTTTAATATATTTCCTAATATACTTAATTCATGAGAAAATAGGTTTCATTCTATTATCATCTCGGTGAAGGTCGAGGTAGGGGCGGATCTTCTACTAATAGATAATAACTAATATACTTTTGCATACAAGCCAAAATACTTTCAAAAGTTTTTTAGACGAAAAGCGGAAAAATTCGTGACACACCGTGTGGTCACGCTATTACTGTGTTGACATTTAGGTGCAAAAAAATAAAATTTAGTTTTACTTAATACTTCTTAATTCATTTTTTTGGCTTATCTTACTTATAAACGTGAAAGTTTATGAAGATGTTTGTTGCTCTTTCACTCAAAAAGTACTGAATGGATCTGGATAAAATTTGGCATAGATATAGATTATAATCCGGTTTAACATATAGTATACTTTATATCCAGAAAAAATGTACGGTTTCCGTGGGAGAAATATTTTTTTTGTTTTTTACAGAGCAAAAGATTAACTTTCTTTTTTGTAATGTGGTATAATGTACCGGAATAATAAACGGTTCCCATGGGATAGCAAAACAAGTATTTATTATATAAGAAGCGTGTATTTAAAAGCAGTTTGATTAAAATCCATGAAATAGAGTCTTAACTCATTTTCCTTCAGAAGACTTGATCTACTTTTTACTCAGGAGAGATGTACTATTCCCGTAGGATAGATACGTTTTTTGTTTATCACAGAGTTAAAGATTGATATAATTTTTGCAATGTTGTAGTTTGGGGGAGAATGATATAGCTTACTTTTAAGGCTAGAATAATGCATGTTTTCCATGGTACGGCAAAACAATTATATCCTACAGGAACCATACATTTAGAAAGTTTTGGTAAAGTTTGTGAAATAGAATTTTAACGCATTTTCTTCAAATTTTACACGATAACGAAAGAAATCTCTACAAAGTTGAAATTTAAAAATTGACAATTTTTACTGGATAATAAATAAGAATTTCAATTTAACACCCGATGAAATTAATAATGCAATTGTTTAAAATATTTGAATTTTTTTATTGTTCATTGTCGAAGATATTAATTAGAAATATACGTATTAAAATAACAAACTAAAAATTTCAAAATTTAATAGTTACTTAATGGAACGAATTTTAATGAAGTTTTGCTAAAGATGCTGTAGGATAGCTACTAATCTATTCTTTTAAGGGAACATCCATTAATTATGTGAGGCGTTCAGGGGCCGATGGGGTTGAGCCGAGTCTCATCTAATCTTCCCTTGGGGAAAAGGAAGGTCTCGTAAATATCACATATTTTTTTGTTTTGAAAAATATCACATTAGATGGCGGGTTGGGGGAATGATACATGCCAAATCTCATGACAACTTACAAAAATCGCAAAAAACACCTCGCGCAATTAATGGATGTCCCCGAAAATAGCTGCACGGTTTTAAATGACATTTGGGATGACAGATTTTCAAGTCCTAAAGGAAGGTATACAGGTACTTTTTTACTAAAAATCGTATAGAAACTGATGTGAGACAGCTAACAATTCTTTCTTGAAAAGTAGTTTTACGAATTTTGATGAACTTTTTTTGGATATAAAGTCTGAAAATATCTATCATATTTTTCTGTTAAAATAGATTAATTTTTATATTTCGCTATAAATGTAGGGAATCTTTTAATCAATTATTTAAAATTAGATACACTCAGCGAAGCGAGCGGGTATCAGCTAGTATTATATAAACCTGCGAATTTCTTAAATCTAAGATACACTTCATATACCGTTGTATGCCAGTTAAGTTCTACCTTCAATATTTTGTAGTAGAAATTTGGAAAAAAATAGTGTGACACACCGTGTGGTCACATTGTTATTTTATCAAGATGATAGGCTCAAAAATTATTTCAATCTGTGTTTTGTTCACCAGAGTATATTTGTTTATAGTTCTTTAGGTTTTTCAATATTACATGGTGTGACCACACGATGCGCCACACTTTTTTTTATCGATATTACTTGTACCTATAAAGTCGAAAAGTGAGAAGATTTATTAATTTTAGAACCATCTTAGACACTTTTGTACGGATCGAAGTTAAGTTTAATGTTTTTTTTTTATAAGTATAATACTACAGTTTTTTAATTACACGTGGTGTCATCCTATATAATACTAGTTAATGTAGTAAAGTTAACAAGGAATGTATTAAATTTACAACACATTTTTTCCGTGTACAATCCAAATAATTATCTTGAAACTATTGTAAATTTTAAAATACAGTCGAATTGAGAACCTCCTCCTTTTTTTGAAGTCGGTTAAAAAGAAACAACTCTTGTGCTGTTATCAAGAGAAAATCAATTGAAAACGGAAAAACTGTGTGAAACTTATGAGGTTATGTTTCCCGTTCGCAGAAAATAAGATACTATCATCTAGAATAAAAGTTTGGGATCGAAGCGATTAAAAAAAAAATGGGGGAAAACCAGGATGAAGACAAAGACGAGTACGAAATTAATCATAAAACGTTATCGGTTTAAAGAACCCTCGCTAATCCTTCCGGCTTGTTGTAAACTTTCTCCAATAAATCGTCCGTCGTTGTAAATCATTCCGAAGCATTTTCCCACTATTGAAACTTTTTGCTTTTCGTAACACAAGTTTTATTAACAATTCCCGTCAGTAAATACATTAAGTAAAAATCGAATGAAATCCGTGTCCTGCTCCCTGGCCGCCGGCATCGGCTCCCGCCCCATAACCGCCCGGATGTTTTCGATACCCATTCAAATGGGACGCAATGATGACGCCGTGTTGTTTCGATGCAACCGGGAAATGATGCACCACCACACCCACGTTGTTTTCGTTGGATGGCTGATGGTCGGGAGCAACGAAATGATGGTCCGTGTGATGCGTGATGTTTTCGGAAAATTTATGATGGAAATGATCGCTAAGGAAGAACGTCACGAAGCCAACTTCCAGCGGTTCTGGTGCACAATTTATCGCACAAATCGAGAGGAACACAACACCGAAAATCTGAAATCCAAACAATCATTTTTAACCAATAAAAATTTCGGCCAAGGTTCTCTAATTGAAGAGAAAAGTTTCTCAGGGAAAACGAAACTTATTGTTACACGTAAAGAAAGGGAAATAGAAGGGGAACGAATTAATTCAGAGAAAATTCGATATTTAGAAACGCGTAAAATCTTTGTTGATACGAGAATTTATTTTTATTTCTCATTATCTGGAATATGATTCAATCTGGAATGGTTATTTACTTGTTTACATACTCGCGTTCTTGCCAATCAATCCTGTGTACATCCGATCGGAGGTAATGCGGATAATTTAATGCGAAAATCAATATGGTGGTAGTAAAAATTCAACAAGGGAAAAAGAAGCAGAAAGCTTAATACAGGGAGACGAAATATAATTGAATTGGTTTGTGTAACTTTCTGAATTTATTTGCTTGTATTTTGACGAGAATTTTTTTTAACCACGCTTATATTATAACAATTTCATTGGTTTGTTGTGCGGATCGAATCTCATAAACGACATGTTATCAACTTCTGATATGCGTTCAGGCAAAAAATTTGTGCATTAACGAGTTTTTGATGACAACTGGATGATCAGATTTATTAATTTCATTAGAATTAATGAGCTTACAAAAAGATGGCGCTAATTTCAAAGAGAAATTGTTCGATTTTTATCGTATGAACTCAACAAAATATGGCGCTAATTTCATATTGAAGTTGAGTTTAAAATTGAGTTTAATTCGTTCCGTAACCTTGCTCGTATCTTGAATTACTCGTATCTCGAATTTTATCTGTTATCTGTATTAAAAAGATCAGATGCACGACCTGTTGCAACTTTTTGAGACTTTCGACCTGCTAAACCAAACTCGTATCTCGAATTTCGCTCGTAACTCAAAGCAAAAAACCACTCGCTCGTCGGCTCGTATCTCGAAAAACTTGTATGTTGGGGCACTCGTATGTCGAGGTACCACTGTACTTGACAAGTGTTAATAGCTTTATTAAGCTATAAAAATAACGCATAAATTGCATGAAAAATTTTGTTTTAGTTATTAAACTCTTACTCTTGATTTAGGTTAAATAAATAATAATAAATTAAGGATTTTTGAAAATGAGTTGATAAAATAAAAAATTTAGAAAAATGTGTGACACACCGTGTGGTCACACCTTTAATAAATGCCAAAAAACATAAAGATTTTAATATGTATAATTTGATTAAAGTAACAAACCATAAAGAACATTTTGAATTAAAATTTTGATAGAGCATTGTGTGTCCACACGGTGTGTCACACGTTTCTCTACTTCGTTTTTCTAGTTAAAAATTAGAAAAAAAAAACAGTGTGACACACCATATGGCCACACTTATGCTTTGTCAAAATTTGAGTGAAAAATTTATAACTATTTCATCGTCGACAAATTGAAGAAACTTTTAACATTTTCATCCCCACAAACTAAACTGATATGAACTAATATTTTTTTTTTCGTTTGAAAATTGAACTAAACAACATTGTGACCACACGGTGTGTCACATTTTTTCCAATTTTCAACTCAACTTAAAAATTACCTACTTTAAAACTGAAAAATGTTAAATTTAAACACAATGATGGGGACAAAAAAGTGTGACACACCGTGTGGTCACGATTTCCGACGTCGAGGAATTTGAAAATACTTAACATTTATAATTTAAAAAACTAAATAAAGAAAAAAAATCATTTCATTTTTAATAAAGCAACAATGTGACCACATGGTGTGTCACACTGTTTTTTTTTTGAAAATTTCGAGTGAAAAAACAGACTACTTACTAAAATATAAAAGATGGTAATAAAATTACTTTTTGGCTTTATACATGTCTAAAATAAAAAGTGTGACACACCATGTGGTCACACCTTGTTATATTGAAAAATTTTAAGAGTTGTTAAAAAATGTGTTCTAGCAATCAAAATACAGATTCAAATAACTTTAAAACTTAGCTTGTTGATAAAATAACAATGTGACCACACGGTGTGTCACACTATTTTTTCCAAATTTCGACTACAAAACATGGAAGGTGGAACTTCACTTGCAAACAAAAGAATATAAAGTGTATCTAAGATGTAAGAAATGCGTAGATTTTCTCATTTTTTGGACTTTCATAAGTCAAAAATCGAAATAAAGGTGTGACACACCGTGTGGTCACAAGTTTTGAAGCGGAATAAATTGAGCAATCATAACCTAATGAACTAAGTAAAAACTAAATTAATTTTATTTTACTTAAATTTCTACAAAGTAACAGCGTGACCACATGGTGTGTCACGCTTTTTTCCTATTTTCGTCTATTAAAAAAAATTGCAGATTTTTGGCTTGTTTACAAAAATATACTAGGTAGTATCTAAAATGTCAAAAGTGAGTAGATTTTCTCAATTTTTGGCTTTAAATTAGTGTGACACATCATGTGGCCACATCTTTTTTTGAAAGAAAAAAAAGAAAAGAACTTGAATCAATTTTAAAAGAAAAAAAAAACAATTTTTATACTCTTATGAACTAAGTAAGAACTTATAAGAACTGTGTGACCACACGGTATGTCACGTCTTTTTTTCCAACTTTCAACTTAAAAAAAATTGATAGGTACTTGGGTTGCATATAAAAAACGTGCATTATAAGGTACACGGAAAAAATAGTGGTGTAAAATTTACAACACTAAAATAGTAATATTTTTACTGCACTTTGTGTTCACTATAACCACAAATGTAACATTAGATAACACACTGTGTTGTATTCAGCTCTAACGTATAGTATTTTTTACTACCATAGTGTAGTAAATATATGTAGCTGTTACAACTGCTGAGTGTTGTACAATTAACAAATTTTGGCGTTTGCGCATGCGGCTCGTACAACATAACCAATAATTTTGACAAATAAATGCAAGTGTCAAAAATTCAACTAAATTTTTACTAGTTCGTGTTGTAAATAATACTACAGTTTTTTAATTACACTTGACTAGTAAACGTTACCACACGTGGTGTCATCCTATATAATACTAGTTAATGTTGTAAAATTAACAAGGAATGTTGGTAAAACTACAACACATTTTTTTTCGTGCATCTAATCAAATCATCAAAAGTAGAAAAATTTAAAGAATCTCATTATTTTTTCTCTGATAAACTATGTAAAGACTTAATCACATTTTTGAAGTTATACTTCTTTAGGCGCGTTTTGAAAAAATGATGAGAGTGAAATTTTTAGATGGGCGGCCATCTTAAGACAAAAATTAACAAAATGAAGTTGGCCGCAAAACCACTCGATGTCGATATATTTATTTACTTATTTATTTATTTTTATATTTAAATTAAAAATACTTATATATACAAACGACACATATTATTAAAAAATAAGTTATTACTTTTCTCGAATTTTGCAGTAGCTTTTATACCATTTTTCTAGTTTAATGATGAAAATGACGTCTGCATTTCATGCATATTCTTAGTTATCACGAAATCTGGGATTCTGAAATGATTCAACCATCGTAGAATAATAATTTTGTAAAACAAGATAAGAATAAGATTAAGCTTACTACTTTATTTCGCAATTTCTATGGAGTTTCGCTTTCGAATTGTTAACCAGAAAAATGATCCTGACAAATTTTATAAACGTCTGGCAGCTTCCTTTGGATATTATTTATTGATATAAATTAAAATATTATTCTCTTAATTTAGTTTTTAATAATTATATCTTTAAATATATTTATTATTATTATTAAATATTAATTTACAGTTTTTTAAAATTGATTATTGGAATGCAATTAACAAAAACTAATTTTTAATGATGCCAAAGAAGTATAATAACTTCCCACGCGCGTACATAAGTACACGCAACCACTTTTTTTAAATACTTTTGGACAACCGACAGCGTGAACACACGGTGTGTCACACATATTCTTGTTCAATTATTTACTAAAATTTCCCTCGCTTTAAACTGTTTTCATGTAAATATATGCAGTGGTAGGAAATAGGAATCTTGGAAGCGATCGATTCAATAGTAAAAGGCAAAAAAGAAAATAAAATCCCACCTTACTTGCATTGGAAGTTAAACTTTTAAAACGGAAAAGTTTTACTGTAACCAAAGGACAACACAAAGGAATTTTATTTCGTTGTCAAACACTTTCTAACAGTTTCAAATCAAAAAAAGATTTCGTTACTAATTCAAGTAAATTACCTTAAATTTCACAAAATGGTGAAATTTATGATATAACACGTAGTAAACTAATATTATATATTATAACTATAGTAAATATCAGTCATCAGAAATTTCGACCCATCACGTAGGTACCGAATGTTGCCTTTCAATGGTACCCTCTAATGGAAAAAAAAATGTATTCTGGTTTTTCTCGTTTCGAACCAACAAATTGATTTTTTTTTTAATTGAAAGCCATTTTATTGCCAATTATTTTAATTGATATTTAATTAAATATTTCAACGTCAATTATTTCAATCGAGTGCAAACAATTAGTGAATGCGTTAAAATCAATATTTTTAACGTGTAAGCGAACGCATTATCGAATCGCAGACCTACTTATTTGCGGCAACCTCAACAATTCTATTATAGTTATCATAAAATGTATATATAACCAAAGAAATAAACGAAAGTTATTCAATCGAATATAGCATTAAATTAGAAAAACAGTAATTAACGTAAACAACCAAAATTTACCTGGTTAGATGTAGAAATTTGATTTTATCGCATGATATAATTTTATTAAAATTATGGTTTTTATAAGAAAAGTATAATTTTGATATATGTATGTACTTACTTTGAATGGGACTGGTTGTAAATATTTCTTCATGTTGCAATGCGAATGCAGTTCATTAAATAAATTGTCCACGTTCCAGTTTTGTTCATATAAACACAAGGAATGTTATTATTAAGTGCAATAATTGAATTAACGATCGATGTAATTTAGAAATCAAAGTGAGAAACAATTAGCAATGCACTTATCGATCGTTTTCCAAGACTAAGCTGTTGGTGGTTTTGGGAGATTGATTTGTTAGGGTTTTTTTTTGTAGTTTTGTTAGTTATTGAGATATGATAGGCGTTGAATAGAGTGCCTTGAACTACATTGCACCTGATTGAGATCTATGTGAAAACATTGAATATAGAAAGAAATATTTTCAACCGCGGTAGCGGTAAATGCTAATTATCTAATACTAGGTGCAATACGGTTTTATGGCTTTGATGATTACAATCTTGATCTTTATCATGATTATTATTTCTTGAAGGAAAATGAGATTATTTGCTTTTTAATGGGCGATTTGTATTGTATTTAGAGATATTTTCTTGGGATTTTTTAATAGGGGTTTAACACGCCTAAGATATAGTTTTAATCTATAGTTGCGAGATTTTAATCATGAACAATAATTAATTGAAATTGTTATTAAAAATTTTGTGTCAGACAATAAATGGCCCGTAACTTCCAATTTTGCACGCCAAGTAAAAGCAGGAAGATGTAAAGAATGCATTTCTTAGATTTAAGAAATTTTCACCCCCTTATAGACCAGTGCTTTTAGCCTTTGAAAATGGTAAAAAGTGAAAAAAATTATAGTAAGATGAAATCCATTGAAAAAGGAAGAGAATATAACAAAAATTAAAGGGAAAATAAATTACGGTCGATCGGAGGTGGGGAAATGGAAAAGGTGGAGGTGTTTAAGGGTAGAAACGGTTTATTTCGATTTCCAACAAAACTACAAGTCTAATGTAAAAAAGTTAATTGGCAAAGTTGTAGATAATAAGTAGATCTACAACTTTTGTACCAACACGTTTTTCACATAACCTCAAAATTTATATGAAAAATTCAAATTACCCAGTGTTTGGTTTTAAATTTTTATCTTTTACAAAAAAAAAATTTACACGAAATTTGGTGAAAACTTACCTTTTAATATCCCAAACACAATGTATTTTTTTATTTAAAATATAAATTTTTTCACCTTATAATAACTTAATATCGAAAAAGCACCCTGATTTTCAATCAAAAATTCTCACGTCAAAACATCTGATTTTTTAAAAAAGTCGGGGAGCTTTTTGTTCGTTGAAACCTCTACTTTCTGGTGGTGCAAAAAATATATACATTAATGTATATATGTATAAATAAATTGTAAATGTTAATAAATTGCTCACAGTTGTATTTGTACAATGTACAATTTTGAGCAATTTATTAAAATTTACACTTTAATTATTGCATTTGTATATTTTTTGCACCATCAAAAAGTAGAGGTCTAAACAAACAAAAAACTCACCACATCAAAAGTTGGTGAGCTTTTTGTTTGTTGAAACCTCTACTTTCTGATGGTGCAAAAAATATATACATTTCAATGTTAAATGTTCCCAGAAAATGCAATAATTAAAGTGTAAATTTTACGTAAAACAATTATTGTACATAACCCAATTTTGAACAATTTAATAAAATTTACACTTTAATTCTTGCATTTTTTCTGAGAACATTTAACATTGTAATGTATATATTTTCTGCACCATCCAGAAAGTAGAGGTTTCAACGAACAAAAACGCACCGATTTTTTAAGAAGTTCAGTTGTTTTGACGTGAGAATTTTCAATTGAAAATTAGGGTGCTTTTTCTAAATGAAGTCATTATAAGGTGAAAAAATTAACATTTAAAATAAAAAAAAATAAAATAAAAATTCAGTGTGTTTGGGACATCAAAAGGTAATTTTTCACCAAATTACGTGACATTTTTTTTTTTGTAAAAGATAAAAATTAAAAACCAAAAACTTGGTAATTTTAATTTTTCACATATACTTTAAGGTTATGTGAAAAAAGTGTTAATACAAAAGTTATAGATCTACTAATTATCTACAATTTTACTATTTAACTTTTTTCCATAGGACTTGTAGTTTTGTCAAAAATCGAGATAAACCATTTCTACCCTTAACCCCCCCATTTTCCACTTCCCTTCTTCAGATCGACCGTAATTTATCTTTCTTTTCATTTTTGTTATATTCTCTTCCTTTTCTAATGAGTTTTATCATACTAAATTTTTTTTCTGTACAAAAATTATCTACTCTATTAGTCTATTAGTTATTAGTAATTGAGTAAATTTGATGTTTTACTTACAGTTAATAAAAAGATTCAAAGGTTTCACTGTTGAATGTGATACTTGAAGTATATTTCTAAAGAAATCCAGTTCAACTAACTACTAAACAACTAACAACTAAATTTACGGGGATTAATATTATAATTAATAAAACATAACTGAAAACCGAGGAATCAACAAGGATAATGATTGAGAATCAATGTGAGAGAAACAAAGATCGACATATTATTAAATATTCCAATTAAATGAACAAAAAAAAAAATTTCATCAACAATAATCGAAATAATCGATAGTTTTTTTTTCTCGTCAGTCGTTCAATTATATATTGAAAGCGTTACTATAAATATTTTAAAAGACTTCTATATAAAATAAGATATTTGTTTGGTCGATTTTGTTTACATATTATTTAATTTTTTTTTGTTTGTCTTTGTTTTACTTATGCTATATCAGACTCTATCTTGCTTCGACTAATATAATTTAATTAGAGCAGCCCAAAAGAAAGTAAAAAAATATAAAATGAAAGAAATGTGGTTTCATCAACAATAATTAATCGATTGTTTTGTTTGACAATCGTCTAATTATATATTGAAAGCACTGTTATTAATATTATTACAAATATACAATAAAATATTCATTTGGTCGATTTTATTTTGATTACAATTTGATTTGGTTGTTAGTCCTTGTTTATTACATGATTTTAAATCGTGCTCTGTCCTACTCTGGTTAATACAGTTTAAGGTAGGTGGGTTAAAAGTTTAACCCTTATGTCAATACCCGGGTACCTGGGTACCCTTTTGCATTTTCTTACTCGCATATCTTTTGTTTCTAACGGAAAATTACCAAATCCTTTTAGATCCTCGTTATTTGAATCTAACAACATCGATTCGTACATGTTAAAACATTTAAATATGCAAAAAAATATATAAATTTAAGATTTAAAGTTTAACCCCCCATTGCCCAATACCCGGGGTACCCGGGTACCCATATGTAAAAATTTAGTGTGTCTACAAAATTGCGGAGTAATAAATAATTAAACTTGTCTCAAGGGATACAAAATAATACTCAATATATAAACAAACGATTTTATTTAATTTTATTATTAAAAAGTTGATGATTTAGCGGTTTAAATTTGACCTTTCAATGGGTATAAATTGTCTGCGTCGCATATCCACCATACTTTGATTCCATACTTTGCTGGCTTCGATGGCATATACTGGGTGCATTTCGTTCTCCTTCTGTATGGGTAGACTTGCTCATCGACTGTCAAACACTCTGTCGGCTTATAAAGTGCTGATAAATTGGCATTCATCATTGTCCAGATATCGCGGAACGGCGCTGCCTTATCTTCTTTTATTCGAACGTCGTATTGGCAGTATCAAACCATTACAGTACAAAACCAAATTAATCTTAGAATGCCCCAAAATCTATTGATACCCATAGCCGCTCGGTATAATGGATTTGAAGTTGATTTAGACATATCTAATGTATGGTCCAGTATTGGAATTATTCGGACCTGTCATAATTATAACTCCCAAGAATGCGTAGAACTCTTGAATATTTATATTTTTCCAAGACATTTTTTTTCCTAGGATTTTCTTTACTGTACAAATTGCATACAGCAATTGCCTTTTTGTTGGTGGTACGAATAATTATGTCGACCATTTCAACCAGACTGTTGTCGACTGTGTCGACTGTGTCGATTCGCCACTAATTGTAACTGTTGTGTCTAACTCAGCCTCACTCTCACGATTTTCCATTAAACACAGACATATTATATAAATTACAGAAATATTAAAAGATTATCTACATTATATTTGAATATAGAAATTGTAATGCTAGAAAAAATAATAGTAATTAAGTACCAGATTCTTCGCAGTCTGAGGCTTCTGAATGCTCTCTGTTAGGTAGTAGTCCTCGTCGTCACTATCTGCGGCATTATCCTCGACAGCGGAATCTTCTCCCAATAATTCATTCAAATATCTACATATGTTTTTCATCAACCGTCAGTTTGTTAAATTATAAATTTTTTAATTATATAGTGCAATAAGCATTTAATTGTATAAAGTTGATCCATTCAAATAACTACTATTTATATGAAAAACTTGAACGTACTTTGAAAACTCAGTTAGTGATACATTTTCCATTAGGTATTTATAACAATTTTCTTACAAATTTCAGGCAGAAAAATACACACTATGCTTACAAAATATTCACAAATATTTATTTTTACTTTAAATCAAGTCCAGTTTGAAAATGACCATTATTTCTAATTGTTATTGCTAATTTTCTACCTTTTCATCCTTCCCAAGGTTATTATTTCTTTAGAAATAGAGTTTTTCAGATGATCGATAATTCTTTGGAAAATCCCTAATGAGATGAATTGAAATATCAAAGTTTTCAGGAATTTAAACTCTTATATGGAAAGAATAATCCATGTGGGTACCCAGGTACCCCGGCTATTGAATAACGTTGTAACGACTGGGTATTGACATAAGGGTTAAAAGATTTTTTGAAATTATTTATTTGCAATCTGTATACATACACATTCATACAATGAGCACATGGGTTATAAGATTCAAATTTAAAACCGTTAAATTAAAGATCAAAAGTATGTTGATGAAAACCACTCTCCAAGACATTGGGAGGTGGTCTCTTGGCTATTGTCGCTTTAAACGATATGGAAGATTTTTTGGGTGTTGGACAGAGGAAAGAATTTGAACTTCTGGATTCGAATGGGAAAATAATTTGTCATGGAATTTAATGAATCTGTCGGAAATGGACGTAAATATCTCTATGAATTATTTCATTTGTAACATCATAAGGAGCGTTTAGGATTTTTTGAAGGACTTTTGACTGAAATGATTGGATGCTTTTGATATAAGAAGGTTTAGTGGAGCTCCCAATTCTATTCAATATGTCAAAATAGGTCTAATAGGGGATTTATATAAAGTCAATTTATTGACTGAAGATTGTGGTCCTAAAAGTCTTCTTAAGAGTCTAAAGCGTCTGTTAAGGTCTTATCATTTTAGGTCTTGTGTGTGGGTTCCACGTAAGCCGACTATGCAAGCAAAACCCTAAATAGGAAATCTCCGTGGATTAGTCGTTAATGGTTCGTTATAGTACGTTATCGGTAGGCGCTGTTAAAGTAGTTAGTAAATGTTACATTAACACATTTACTTATGTTTATTTTTATTTTCCATTTCTGCCACCAGTTGGCTATAAGACCGAGGTGTTGCTGAATTTTATTGGTGGCTTGAAACGAAGGGGTGCTCACTTTCAAGGTTATTACTTTGCTCTGACGTCATTGGTATACGGTTTCTGATTAGATATCTGCTATAATTGGTTCTTATCACTACTATTGTTCTTATTGCGCAAGGTTCTTATTACGCTCTATAGTTTGAAATTTCATTTCGTTTCATTTTGCTCAGCTAAAGTTCAAAATAAAACTTTTTTATATACTTTATTTTTTTTATTTTTTTAGCAATATTGTTTATATTCCTTTTTATTTGTAATCTTCCTAGGCTTATCTAGTTAAAGAAGGTGGGCTTCTTTTCACCAAAAAATTAAGTTGCACTATGTTAATAGTTAATTTTTATTAACATAATAAATATCAATTTGAGTTTTCTTTATTACTTTATTTGAATTGAATAATGATGATATATCGTATCAAAACACTGGTTTGTTGACTGACGCGGGAATTCGAAATTTATAGCTCAGTAAAATATAGATTCTAGAAGAATTAATATATCTTCATTATTCAATTAAAATAAAATAACAAAGAAAAATCAAATTAACATTTATTATGTTCATAAAAATTAATTATTGACATATTGAAAATTTAAATTTATTGTTAAAAGGATTTAATATAACCTAAATAAAAAGCATATTTTATTAAATATAGTAGTGCCAACCAAATGCAGTCACCAAGTGGAATCCCCCACAAACTAACGATAGCTAATGGCCGTTAACGCCTCTACTGGCTTCTGTCAGAAACAAAATACCGGTGACGTCATTTTCAGAGATCAAAGAAACGCCGCCTAGTCAAGTGAGCATACCTTATGTATCTAAAAACCTTGGCTTGAAACATCTTTGGGTCGGAGGTAAAGGTAGCAGTATCATCTGCGTTGGCAGTTATCATTGTATGAGGATGGGTTGGGATGTCAGAAGTATATATGGTTCAAAAGATGGGGTTCAGTATGCTCCCCTGAGTAACTTCGGCTAGGATAGGTTAAAGGGAAAAAAAATTCAGTTTTGCATCTCACTTTGAAAAATAGATTGGAAAGATATGATTTGAAAAGAAGGAAATATTGAGATGGTAGGAACTTCTTGAACTTATATAGAAGTCCTGGCTGCCATACCCTGGCAAACGTCTTTTTAACACCCTGAAAAGCTTCTTGGTAAAAATTAAATTTTTCAAGAACTGCAAAGATTTACTCTACTACTCGTAGAGATTAGGTAGTACTACCCTAAAACACTGTTGAGTGGTGGAGTGAGATGGTCTGAAAGCAGATTGGTGGGAAGGGATAATATTGTGATTTACGAGTAACGGAGTGATTCGAAGTTTTTCGAGGATTCTGGAAAAAAAGAGAAAGCAAACTTTTGGATTTATAAATAAGTATATATATATATAAACCTATATAATAAATAAGATATTTATAAATATCCATAAGCATAATGAATTTGTAACAGGCCTATTGGGTTTTGTTATAAGGGTAACAATGGAGTCATCCCATTGTGAGGGGGAAATGTGTGCTACGAAAGATTGGGTTAAATATGGTGGTTAGACCAACCCGGGGAGATTGTAAAGATATTTGCTGATAGAAAGTCAAAGCCAGGAGCTTTTTTTAAAGGAGATTTACTAATTAAAAATGTTATTTTCGAAAGACTTTGACGGGAAGTTCTAGGGGAAGTGAATATTGGATATTTTCTAGATTACTATTGTCATATACTGGGTCAGAAATACTGGTATGAGAAGTAAAGGATTTTCGTATATTTTTGCGAAAGTGATCGATCTCCCTGAATCGCTTCTAGCCCAAGTACCATCTTCGTTTCGGATAGGAGACGAAATATTGTGATGTTTAAATATTTTTTTAGTAGTATACCAGGAGAAGTTGTCTTTAATAGCTAGGGATTCAAGGTAGTTGAAGTGTTGATCAGATCAGTGAGAAATAAGTTGGAATTTTAATAGGGAAGACTAACGGTTAAACGTGACTTTATCTGAAGGATATCTCGTTCTTTGTCATCTACTTCTTGCGTTTCGTTTAGCACGAAGTGTTGTTATGTGGTCTGGCAGGGGGGAATTGTTAATTTGAGGTTTATGCTTATTTGGAGTTAAAAACTACCTCAGTAGGAGTTTTAAAGGACTAAATCAAAAGCTTTTATTTTAATTGACATTTTTATTAAATTCTTACAACCCGAACATTCTACTTCTCGTCAATACAGAAATAAAAGGGTTAAATTAGCTTTTTCTATCTCCATTTTTCAACATTTCCATTGACTTGTAACAAATAAATTGCCATAAATACAAAATCACGTTGCAATCGATAAAACAATTTAACATTTAACCGAATTGATTAATCGCCAATTCACAAGACAACAGAAAAGAAATATTACACTCAAAACCCATCATTAGCATCGACATCAATCTATGTCGATTTTAATTTTTCTCAACGAGTCATAATAATCGTTTTTCAGTAATCACGACGATAATTTTTCGCTACTCGAATTTAAAAACTCGCTTTGGACGACAAAGTGATTGGATATTTCCCTTCTTCTTCGTCTTCATTATTTCAATCGTGATCGAGTCTTGTTTTATATCCTATTTGGTTAAAAAAAATAACCTTTGATAATTACATATTTCGATGCAATTTTATTAGTTGTAAGTATGATGCAATTTGCAACTTACAATAACCAGGTAAGCTGTTAGGCCAGTCAAAATCGACATGAAAAATCGATAAATTCGCAAAAAAAGATTAATCTTTGATTTTTTAGTATGTTGTTTGGACCCATTAAGGGTATTTTTTTTCTTCGGAAGTTATTTTGTACGTTTTTTTAAGAGCATTAAATTTATTACAAATTAAGCCCAACCGGAGCTCTACGGGTCAATAGGTTATCAAGTTACAGCAATTTCAAAATAGGTCAGCTTTTTAAAAAATTGAAAGTTTTAGGTTTAGACCTTTTTTGGACCGAAATTACGTCGAAACAATTGATTCTACGAGCAGAACTTGTTAGATATAATTTGTAGGCATTTCAATAAGCTTTAAATTAAGTGTAGAGTGGAGTCTGTAAACATCGTAATTCTTTCAAAATCTTAAAAAAAAAACTCATATAGGTAAAATAAGGTAAAATCCAATTTTTCTCAGAAGTGTACCTATACACTTTTTTATTGCATGAAGTGATTTTTAAACATGCATGACCTCGGCTGGACTAATCCACATTGCCAGTCGACAAGCTCCTGCCCCCGCAGAGCTTCTAAAAATCTTCTCTTGTAAATGCAAGAAAAGGCAGAGGTGGCTGCACTTGTAGATCAGAGTCGATAATTTTTAACCCAAAAAAAATTATAGTAAAATGAAACCCATTAGAAAAAGAAAATAATATAATAAAAATGAAAGGGAAAATAATGACGGTCGATCTGTGGTGGGTAAGTGGAAAAGGGGGTTTTTTAAGGGTAGAAATGGTTAATCTTGATTTCCGACAAAATTACAAGTCTCAAGGGAAAAAGTTAAATAGCAAAGTTGTAGATAATAAGAAGATCTACAACTTTTGTGCTGACATTTTTTTCACATAACCTCAAAATTTATGTGAAAACTGTGAATAACCAAGTTTATGGTTTTTTATTTTTATCTTATACAAAAAAAACAAATTTTTCATGAAATTTGGTAAAAACTTACCTTCTAATGTCCCAAATACGCCGTATTTATTTTGAGTTTAAATTTTTTGAAGTTATACTTATTTAGGCGTGTTATGAAAAAATGATGAGAGTGAAATTTTTAGATGGGCGGCCATCTTAAGACAAAAATTAACAGAATGAAATTGGCCGCAAAACCACTCGGTTTCTTTTAACTTGGCGCGCGTAATTTGAATTTTTGTTTTATTAATTTACTTGTTTATTTATTTTTATATTAAAATTAAAAATTATTATATATATACAAATGACACATATTATTAATAAATAAGTTATTAGTTTTCTCGAATTTTGCAGTAGCTGTTATACTATTTGAAATTTAATGATGAAAATGACGTCTGCATTCCATGGATATTCTTAGTTATCACGAAATCTGGGATTCTGAAATGATTCAACCATCTTTTTGTTAGAATAATAATTTAGTAACACAAGATAAGAATAAGATTAAGACATTTACTCTGAAAAGTAGCTACTTACTTTATTTCGCAATTTCTATGAAGCTTCGTTTTCATGACATGCATGAATTGTTAACCAGAAAAATGATCCTGACAAATTTTATAAACGTCTTGTAGCTTTCTTTGGATATTATTTATTGATATAAATAAAAATATTATTATTTATTATATTTTTATTTATTATTATTATCTTAATTTTATTTTTAATAATTATATCTTTAAATATTTACATTATTATTATTATTATTAAATATTATTTTACAATTTTTAAAATTGACTATTTAATTTATTTTTTTAATGATGCCAGAGAAGTATAACTTCTCACGCGCGTACATAAGTACACGCAACCACTTTTTTTAACCGACTTCAAAAAAAGGAGGAGGTTCTCAATTCGACTGTATTTTTTTTTTATGTTTGCTACCTCAGCATTTCCGACGAGGTGAAGCGATTTTGATAATTCTTTTTTTATTTGAAAGCTGGTGCTTTCCGAATGGTCCCATTTTAATTTGAAGGAAATCGTTTACTTCTATGGGGTTGAAAACTAAGGGATGAAGTACTAACTTCTTATAGGATGGCTCGATTTTGAAAATTATTTTTTTATTTGAAAGCTGGTGCTTTTCGTGGGGTCCAGTTTTAATTTGAGGGAAATCTTTTACTTCTAAAGGGTTGAAAACTAAGGGATGAAATATTAACTTCTTACTGGATAGCTCAATTTTGATAATTCTTTTTTTATTTGTAGAACACAACCTTAAATTAATCTCCTATCCATTTAAAAAAAAAACTCCACTCATAAGGGGTTAAAAATTAGAGATGAAATAATATTATAATTTTTTTTGGCTAACCCGATTTTGATAATTTTGTTTCTATTACGTACAACGTACCTTTAAATTGTTCACATTTCAATTTGAAGAAAAAAATCTGCCCCTTAAGGATAAAAATAGGGGATGAAATAGTGACATTTAACCGAATTTTGATAACTTTTTTTCTGTTGGAAAGAATAATCCACTTAGTTTTGTTATTACATTTAGAAAGCAAAAAATTTCAACCCTTAAGGGCAAAAAGGGATGAGGTAGTAACTTTTAATATTAAACGGCGCTGCCTCATATGAGCAGCGCGTTTGGAAGGTTAACCATTTTCAAGAAAATAAAATCAGTTATCAAACTTCAGATCACTAAAACGCGAGAAATAAATAAATATTATAAAAAAATGAAAAACCGACTTCAAAATATATAGAAATTCTTAAACAAGAATTGATTTAAAAGGTATAAAAATAATGGCGTATTCTTGCAGTATCTACAACTTACAAATTATTAGGATGATACAATGTACAACTATTGTTATTTTTGGAGTTGGTGTCAGTCAAGAAAATAAATATTAATGGTAATTTGTAAAAATTGTAAAAAGGTTTAGTTGGTAATTGGTATTTTATAGTTTAAAGGTCGCTAGATATTGTTACAGTTCGAGTATATTGTTTAAAAGTTCATTTGAAAAATAATTTTTATAAAGTATTCTCGTTTTTTGCTAAGTACCAATATAGTCGTATTTCCTTGGCTGACACCAACTCCAAAAATAACAATAGTTGTACATTGTATCATCCTAATAATTTGTAAGTTGTAGATACTGCAAGGATACGCCATTATTTTGTTACTTTTTAGTGCATTTCTTGTTTAAGAATTTTTATATATTTTGAAGTCGGTTTTTCATTTTTTTATAATATTTATTTATTAAATTTTTACCTAATTACTTTCTTTTACTACTATATAGATAGTAAAGGAAGTATGGTAATCGGGTCGAATTTTTGAATTCGAGCTTTCACCGGAAATACATGTTTTGAGGTCCCCTGAGTCCAAAAAAGTGGTTTTTAGAAACATGTCTGTGTGTGTGTCTGTGTGTGTGTCTGTGTGTCTGTGTGTCTGTGTGTCTGTGTGTCTGTGTGTGACAGCCATATCGTATCGAAAGCTTTATCCGAATTTCACCAAACTTGGAATCTAGCCTCCATATTATACCTAGTTGTGCCGCGAAGCTTTTGGTTGAAATCGGTTAACCGAAAGCTCTACTTTACTCTTGGCGTTTTTGAGCTTTTTCAATTTTTTTCAAAAACGGCTCCAACGATTTTCTTTAAACTTTCTATAGTTCTTTGACTCATTGATGCCTACAACTTTTATTTGAAACTTTTTCCTGGGAAAATTCGAATAAGGGCGGTTCTGGGGTGAAGGTTTGTGATTCGTATACCTGCATGTACATATATATAAGCTGTATAGTGTATACATATTACTTTCTTTTACTACTTAATAGTAAAGGAAGTATTGTAATCGGATCGAATTTTCGAATTCGAACTTTCAACGAAAATACATGTTTTGAGGTCCCCTGAGTCCAAGAAAGTGGTTTTTAGAAACATGTCTGTGTGTGACAGCCATATCGTATCGAAAGCTTTATCCGAATTTTACCAAACTTGGAATCTAGCCTCCATATTATACCTAGTTGTGCCGCGAAGCTTTTGGTTAAAATCGGTTAACCGAAAGCTCTACTTTACTCTTGGCGTTTTTGAGCTTTTTTAATTTTTTTCGAAAACGGCTCCAACGATTTTCTCTAAACTTTCTATAGTTCTTAGACTCATTAGTGGCTACAACTTTTATTTGAAACTTTTTCCTGGGAAAATTCTAATAAGGGCGGTTCTGGGATGAAGGTTGGGAATTCGTGTATATCATATAGCCCTTTAGGTTGAATGCATATAGTACTGTTTATATGTATTGTTACAAAGTGCTTATATTTGTTTTAACTAACAGCGAGTATTTTCATAAACGTAAAAGCAAGTAGTGTGACGCCTCGCACCAGATATTTTTAACTTGATTTTGAAAAAGAACCCTAATTTTCAATCGAAAATTCTCACGTCAAAATATCTACTTTTTTATGAAAGTCGGTGGGATTTTTTTGGGAAAAAACCAGGAAAAAAGCTTTTCATTGGGATTCGAACCCAGGACCACTGGCGTATAAGGCAAAGCTGTTAAGTCACCACGCCACTATGTGACCTTATTATAATGTTATTATTTCCTCCATTAATTTCTATCTGGCACGGCAGCAACTCAATACATACTATTTGTAAATTTTTGGCACGCGCACATTAAAAGGTTTGCCACCACTGGATTAGGAGATACCGAGCTGAAGATGAAACAAATTCAAAAATATTTCCACAACTTTTTGAGAGTTGCAAACTTGAGAATACATAGCCCTAATAGGTTCAAACAACATACTAAAAAATCAGAGATTCATCAAGTTTTACAAATTTATTGTTGAATTTGACGGACCTATGTTGAATTGTACAATTTTATGAGAGAACAAGGAAGAAAATTAAATTAAAATAAATTACGTTAATTATAATATAGGTAACGAAGCATTTTCGAGAACTTTTTAAAAGAATGAAAAAAAAAAAAATTAAATATATTCAAACAAATGTAAAGATAAATAAAAATGCCTTCAGCATGCCTACGTACGTAGGCACGGTTTCTTTGTGTTTTATTTGAAATTATTTTCCGTTTCTTTTCTCTAATTATCTAAATGAAAATCACAACTTATTTATATGTTTATTTTTTCCTTCGTTCATATAACTAGAAATTAAATTAAATTAAACAAACAAAGCGGTTATTAATTAAATGAAAATGTGTGCGATAAAAATCATTTACAGAAAGGAATTGCGTATAAATAATTGATGGAAATTCATTGCTATTTTCGCTTTTCACACAGGATAATATAATTGATAAGTAGATGGGTTTTGTAACACTCGAAATGACTGACAAGATACAATCTAAATGAGATGATTATGATAACGAGATTTGTTTTATAAATGAACAATGTAATTAGTTTGGTTTTATGGAAAGATGGATGTATTTATAATGATATAATGGAAGAAAGGTGGATATATCCTCGTATGTGCGGAGAAACGTGTGCCAGGCCACGCTTAATAAATTTGGACAAGTTAATTATAGCTCGTCTGTATGTTACTAACCCGTTCTTTATTATATACTTTAATAAGTTTCTTTATCAATTAATTACAGCAAATGATTCTGTTATAAATTGAAAAGGAAAAAAAAATTATGTAATAAGAACATCTTGAGTTAACATTGAGCCTAAATTAGGTTCCATTTGAGATTTCTCTTGGGAATTAAGGATGGGAGAACTTGGTACTATGTGTAAATATCAAAATAGAATTCAGAACAATTTTTTTTCAAATTTGTTTTTATATCTTAGAACGAATATAGAAGTTTAAGATTGCACAATTTAATAATTATGATATATTTTTATTAATTGCCCAAGTAAAATGAAAAAACGTTGACCTGAGTGTAATAAATCAAGCCCTCAAAAAGTATTAAAATTCAACGAAAGAAATGTTGCTTGTATAGGAAACACTTTATTTGGAGGAAATTAAACTTTTTGATGGAAAAAGTTTATAAAGTTTTACCCTTCACAGAAATTTATCTTTGTAGGGCCAAGAACAACAATCAAAAGAGCTGACACTTGTTCGATTGATGGAACATATCTCTTAAATGTTGAAAATTCATCACACAAAGACTATCAACTATAAACATAGCTAAATTAAACTGATTGATTAATAGAAATTGTCATAGCAAAATATGTAAAAATGATTTTAGCAATGTTGCTATAGAATGATTTATTCTTCAGAAATGGTAAAAAGTAATAATCTGAAATAAATCGAAAATTTAACTATGGATAGATTTTACCCTGCATTTTAGAATATAACTTATATCATAATTGGGAAGAGCCAATCAAAACTTATTAAAAACAATAAATTGTTGAATCTTTGTGATTTTCTGAATTTTTGATTGATTGAGATTTTTCCTTATTGTGGTGGTTTTCTTAAATTTTTCAAATAATATGTTTTCTATCGAAAACAGAAAGAGAGCCAAGTAAAAGAAAATTAAATTTAACTAAAATTGAGTTCTTTGGATTTTTTTTATGATCAATAGATACTAAGGAGAAAACTAGCACAAATCGCTTGTAAAAAAATCTATGATATATTATCAAATGGGTTTTACAAACTAACAGCTTAAAAAACGCAGGATCAATGTTCAAAACTTATATGGAATACTAGCTGATACCCGCTCGCTTTGCTGAGAGTATCTAAATTTAATTGATTGATTAATAGATTCCCTAGCCTTTATAGCGAATATAAAAACTAATCTATACCAATAATAAGATTGAAGATTCGAAGAACGAAAAACGGAATCATTTTTCCCAGCTAAGATTTTTATCTGATCTAAAAAATTAAAGGTGTTTTGTTGAATACTTTTTATTGCCTACATTTTCATATATTTAATACAAAAAAAATAAATGCCATTTACATTGTAATTATCCCCAAAAAAACAGGGTTGTAACAGGGTTTGTCCAGAGTTTGTCCAGGGTAAACTTGAAAACAGCTGAGCCGATTTCAATGAAATTGTCACAAAAAGTTATTAAATATTGTAACTTACATTATAGGCTACTTTAAATTTTGAATAGTTTTCCCTGTCTATTTGTTGGTTCTTGGCAAACTTGAAAACGGCTGGCTAGATTTGGACGAGATTTTCACTACAAGTAGTAAATATTACAAAAAGTGCTTTAAAATACTTTTTATTCCGAAAAAATGTTGATTTTCTGAGCAAAAAAATAAAAACTATAAAAACTGCGGAACGAAAAACATACATCGGCAGGCAGTTGTGATACAATGTACATATACTAACATATCGTAGAGACGACATGATTTTAAACTATGTAATTTGTTATTCTTATAAATTAATGTTCACAAATTTGAAAATTATAATCATGATAGAAGTATAGCGATAGGTTAAATTCCTAGAAACCATAACTCCATTGTGAATTTACGGGTAGTTAATATATTATTAATAGTTCGGTTGAGTAAACGTTCGAATTGTCGAGGGAGGAGAAGGAAATCCTTGGCAGTAAATATGATTTCATTCATAAAAAGAAATATCTTAGTTCAAAAATGAGACCCGTATGAATCAATAACAAAAACAGACAGTTTGACTTAAGTGATCCCGATTAGGAGTTTGACTAAGAGAGGTGAAGCCGTTAGGCAGAGCCCTCAGAACAAAAAGAAATCCAGCCCAACTTATTTTTCGAGAGAAAATATCAACTTAGATGTGACCATTGCGTTGTTTTTTAACCAAAAAACTATATTTTTAATTTTTAATTTATTTTAGCAAGATATATAAGAATTCGTTGTCTAATCTTGGACCTCGGGAAATAGCCGACTTCCCGCTAAGACATAATGAACTTAATACTATATCCTAGAATAATGAACCTAAGGCAACCAAACCTGATACCTCAGATCTTAAGATAACACATTAAATATTATTTATCCTAAAAAAGGTACGCTTTTTATAGGATAGCTACTAATCCATTCTACTAAAATTAATAAATGATTTCATATGACATTTGGTGTGAAAGGTTCTCAAGGCTTAAAATTTTCTCAATATTTTACAATATTCAAAAAAACGTAAAGATCCTACCTAAAAGATAGCTTATATCTGTTCCTGGAAAAGTAGTTTAACGGATTTTCATGAACTTTCTCTTAAATAAAGGTCTAGAAATATCTAATTATCTTTTTTTGTAAAAATAACTTAATTTATTATTTTAGGTAAAATTTTCTATTATTCAATCAGATTAATTAAGATACGCTCTGCGAAGCGGGGTGGTATCAGCTAGTCGAAAATATAACTATGGATAGATTTTAACCTGCATTTTAAGATATAACTTATATTTAAAACAATAAATTGTTGAATCTTTGTGATTTTTTGAATATTTGATTTGTTGGAAGGAGGTTAAGGAAGGGTAGGATTGACATTTTTTCTTATTGTGGTTTTCTTAAATTTTTCAAACAATATGTTTTTTATCGAAAACAGAAAGAGAGCCAAGTTAAAAAAATAAATTTGTCTAAAATTGAGTTTTTTAGATTATTTTTGATCAATAGGAGAAAAGTAGCACAAATCGCTTGTAAAAAAACCTATGATATATTATCAAATGGAATTTAAAAATTAACAGCTTAAAAAACGCAGGATCAATGTTCGAAACTTATATTGAATACTAGCTGTTACCCGCTCGCCTTGCTGAGAGTATCTAAATTTAATTGATTGATTAATAGATTCCTTACTTTCATAGCGAAATATAAAAACTAATCTATAATATTTTGACAGAAAAAGATGATAGATACTTCCAGACTTTAGATTCTAAGTAAGTTCATCAAAATCCTTAAAACTACTTTACTAGGAAAAGATATTAGCTATCTTACAAGTTCTATAAGATTTTGTCAAATGTCATTTAAAACAGTTCAGCTATTTTAGTAGAAAAGATTAGGAGCTATCCTACAGGAACCGTTCTTTTTTTAGAATAAATGATATTTAATAGTATGTTAAGATCGGAGGTATCTTTGACAAAACTTCAATACAATTTGTTCCGTTCAGTAATTGCTAATTATTTAAATATTTAGTATATTATTTTAATACGTTTACCTATTTCTAGTTAACTTCTTCGACAAAGAACATTACAGAATTCAAATATTTAAAAAAAAATTATTATTAATTTAATCGGGTGTTAAATTGAAATTTTCATTTATTTATTTTCAGTAAAGTTTTGTCAATTATTTAATTTAAACTTTGCAGAGAATTTATTTCGCTATTGTGTAAAATTGGTCAGGCCTTCTTGAGGAAAATGCGTTACATTCTATTTCGCGAACTTTAAGGAAACTTTTTTTAAATACACGGTTCCTGTAGGATACAATTGTTATGCTATCCTATGCAATTCGTGTTTTTCAGTATATATTACATATATATATATATATTTATATATTTATACATATATATATTGTATCAAACTTTCGGCTCAATTCGTACAGAATAAAGACCAACATAACATTTTTATATAATATAGAAGAAGATACCAATAAAACAGGCAATATGTACGTACGTCGTACAATAGCCAGCTGATATGCCAACATAATTTTTTTGTCATTTGTAAAAGTTAAAAATGGTTCCTGTGGGTTATCTTTAGGAGATAGACTTATACCGTCGTGGACTTTTTTATCAATCTTTTTAAGATACACAATTTTGCCGCATATTAGTTTGATCTATCTCGTAAGATCTAGCCAGCGTTTGCAATGTAAGTGCACAAAAATATCTTTGTTATGTCTTCACATTACAAATCTTTAAAGTTCCCGACTTTTCTCCACTAAAATTTTCATGTTTTATACCTAAAAATCTTCCTCTTAAATCACTCTATCAATTGTATTAAAATCCGTTGTGTAGTTTAAAAGATCTAAAGGAACAGACAGCGGGAGCGACTTTGTTTTATACTATGTAAAGATTTAGATATATATTATACAATTTTTTAATTTTTTTATGACCCCGTTGTCCAATCCCTACGAAATTTTACATGCAGGTTGACTTTTGCAGATGAAGCCTCGCAGCAGATATTTTAACTATTTATCACCCACATCCTATTAATGGGAACTTCTTGTATACTTTTATAAAAAAAAAAATAATTTTTATTTAGGTATTGTCAATAAAAAATAGAGTACATGAAATTATGGCTGTTCATTGTGTTTAAATACCGGAACTGTTGTCAACAATGATTCAGTTATTGAAAAGTTTGAATGCCTTCTGCTCAAAACCGGTAAATGATAGCCAAATTATTTACCTAACAATTTTTATGAAAAATGTCATAATAAATATTTTTTTTCTTACATTTTTTCCGTACAACTAATGAATTCCGAGTTAAAAAGGAAAAACTTTGATAAGCTTCATGTCAATGAATGTTTTTTCAATAATTAACTGATATCAATCATCTTATTTTTGCCTGAGTTAGAATAAAATTTAACACATTTTCCATTAAAAAAATCGAAAATTAAATTTTTTCTCTTTGCCTTTGATACGTTTTTTTTTTCATGAGAAATCATTCAACCATTCGTTCCACTTGCCTCAACTTTTTTATAGGTACCAAAACTTAAAAGTTTTTCCCGTTTTTTTTTTCCGAAGAGGAAATCGCTTTTCTACATCTCAAGCCAATCTCCCACCAGAGAGACGAAATCAACGAGTTTCATACGAACTGAACTTTTTCCCCGGGAACCGAGCCAAACATAAACAAAAGAATCAAATACATATAAAAATGTTATGATTGATTGAAAACTTAGTCCTTGGCACAATGCAAACAAACAAAATTTCGGATAAAATAATACAAACGTGTGAAAACAGGTAGTTTTGTCGAGCACAAAGCCCCGTGATCGGGAGTTTTCATCTCTCAAAGTTCGCCTGAATGGAATAGAAGTTAAAGTTACAGCGATAGAAACAGGACGAATGGTGGGTGCGAGGGGATAATAATGGGGTTTGATAAACGAATAAATTATTCAAATGTGGGATATGGGATTGTATACATTTTCCCCAATATCTACTTGTAATATGTTACAAGGCTGGATGGGTATAAAATATTTACACGACAATATTTGCCCTACGTATTTTTCACTTTTCAGGTGACGATAAACGAAATTTTGTTTGTGTTTATTGCCAAACATAAGGTACTGGGATGCTTCGAGGCTCTTAAACGTCGACACGGGAAACGAGCTACGTGGTGTTTTTTTTTTTCACCAAAAAATATTTTTAGTTAAACTTATAAAAATTAGATCAATAATATATGTTAAACTAGCTGATACCCGCTCGCTTCGCTGAGTGTATCTAAATTTAACTGATTGATTAAAAGATTCCCTACGTACATAGCGAAATATAAAAATTTATCTGTTTTGACAGAAAAAAATTATAGATACTTTCAGACTTAAGATCCCTAAGAAATTTCATCAAAATTCGTAAAACTACTTTTCAAGAAAGAGATGTTAGCTGTCTCATATCAGCTTCTATACGATTTTTAGTAAAAAAGTACCTTCTTTCCTTCCTTTAGGACTTGAAAATCTTCATTAATTCATTAATTACGCGAGGCGTTTTTTGCGATTTTTGAAATCCCATCCTCTCCCCTCTGGTAAGATGTCATAAGATTTGGCATAACTCTTTCCCCCAAATCGCAATCTAATGTGATATTTTTTAGAACAAAAAAATGCGTGATATTTGGCAGACCTTCCCTTTGCCCAAAGTAAGATAAGATGAGACTCGGCTCGACCCCATCGGCCCCTGAACGCCTCACATACTTAATAGATGTTCCCTTAAAAGAATAGATTAGTAGCTATCCTACAGGATCTTTAGCAAAACTTCATTAAAATTCGTTCCGCTAAGTAATTGTTAAATTTTGAAATTTTTAGTTTATTATTTTAATACGTTACTTCTAATTAATATCTTCGACAATGAACAATGAAAAAATTCAAATATTTAAAAAAATTTCATTATTAATTTTATCGGGAGTTAAATTGAACCATATTTATTTTCCAGTAAAAATTGTCAATTTTTGAAGTTATACTTCTTTAGGCGCGTTATGAAAAAATGATGAGAACTTTTTAGACGGTCGGCCATCTTGAGACGAAAATTAACAAAATGAAGTTAACCGCAAAACCACTGGGTTTATAGGCGCGCGTAATATGAATTTTTGTTGTATTTATTTACTAATTTATTTATTTTTATATTTAAATTAAAAATAATTATATATACAAATATAAATAAGTTATTACTTTTCTCGAATTTTGCAGTAGCTGTTATATGTACTATTTGAAATTTAATGATGAAAATGACGTTTGCATCGCGGCTTGCTTTGACAAGCATTAGTAGCGTTCTATTTTATCATCACAAATTAACAAGATGAAGTTGCCCTCAAAACGGCTTGGTATTTTTAACTAGGCGCGCGTAATTTGAATTTTTGTTTTATTTATTTACTAACTTATTTATTTTTTTTTATATTTAAATTAAAAATAATGAATTCTTTAAATATATTTTTTATATTTTATTTAAAAAATATTTCTATATACAAATGACACATATTATTAAAAAATAAGTTATTACTTTTCTCAAAGTTTGCAGTAGCTGTTATACATTTCGAGTTTAGTGATGAAAATGACGTTTGCATTTCAAGCATATTCTTAGTTTTCACGAAATCTGGGATTCTGAAATGATTCAACCATCTTAGAATAATAATTTACTAACACAAGATATGAATAAGATTAAGACATTTACTTTGACAAGTAGCTACTTACTTTATTTCGCAATTTCTATGAAGCTTTGTTTTCATGACATTGTTAACCAGAAAAATGACCCTGACAAATTTTATAAACGTCTTGCAGGTTTCTTTGGATATTATTTATTAATACAAATTAAAATATTATTCTCTTAATTTTATTTTTACTTTCTTTTACTACTATATAGATAGTAAAGGAAGTATTATAATCGGGTTGAATTTTTGAATTCGAGCTTTCACCGGAAATACATGTTTTGAGGTTCCTGAGTCCAAAAAAGTGGTTTTTAGAAAAATGTTTGTGTGTGTGTCTGTGCGTGACAGCCATATCGTATCGAAGGCTTTATCCGAATTTCATCAAACTTGGAATTTTGCCTCCATATTGTAGCTAGTTGTGCCGCGAAGTTTTTGGTTGAAATCGGTTGAGCGAAAGCTCCACTTTATTCCAGGAGTTTTTGAGCTTTTTCAATGTTTTTCGAAAACGGCTCCAACGATTTTCCTTAAACTTTCTATAGTTCTTAGACTCATTAGTGGCTAAAACTTTTATTTGAAACTTTTTCCTGGGAAAATTCGAATAAGAACGGTTCTGGGGTGAAGGTTGGTTATTTGTATGTTATATGTACGTATAGGTTATATATGCGTATAGTTATATTTATATGTATAGTTATAAAGTGCTAATATTTCATATATTTTATACGAACAGCGAGTTTCATATTTTAGAGTAAAAGAAAGTACTGTGACGTCTCGCAGCAGATATTTAATAATTATATCTTTAAATATATATAATATTATTATTAAATATTAAATTAGTTTTTTAAAATTGATTATTTGAATAAAATTAATAAAAACTAATTTTTAATGATACCAAAGAAGTATAACTTCTTACGCGCGAACATAAGTACACGCAACCATTTTTTTTTAATTTCAACTTGGTAGAGATTTTTTTCGTTATCGTTTAAAATTGGAGGAAAATGCATTAAAATTCTATTTCACGAACTTTACCGAAACTTTTTAAATGTACGGTTCCTGTAGGATATAATTGTTTTGCCATCCCATGGGAACCATGCATTATTCTAGTCTTAAAAGCAAGCTATATCATTCTCCCCCAAACAACCACATTGGAAAAATCATATCAATCTTTAACTCTGTGATAAACAAAAAACATATCTATCCTATGGGAATAGTACATCTCTCCTGAGTAAAAAGTCGATAAAATCTTCTTAAGGAAAATGAGTTAAGACTCTTTTTCCTGGATTTTAAGGAATCTGCTTTTAAATACATGGTTCTTATAGAATACATACTTGTTTTGCTATCCCATGGGAACCGTTTATTATTCCGTTATAAGAAGTAATCTATATCATTTTCTGGCCTCGAAACTACCACATTACAAAAAAGGCAGTTAATCTTTTGCTCTGTAAAAAACAAAAAAATATCTATCTCACAGAAATCGTACATTTTTTCTGGATATAAAGTATACTATACGTTAAACCTAATTATAATCTATATCTATGCCAAATTTCATTCAGATCCATGCAGTACTTTTTGAGTGAAAGAGCAACAAACATCCTCACAAACTTTCACGTTTTTAATATAAGTAAGAAATAAGATAAGATATGTTATATTTTTTTGTTACGCATCCTATGATTGCATTATTGATTTATCTCAGTCAGTTATATAACGCAGATATTTGCAGATTACAACGACTCGAGGACATAGAACTGTTATCAATGTGGTAAAATCTATTTTAGTAGCCCCCTTCGATAAACTGTGATTCCTTAGACGAGACAAGACTGGAAATTGGCGGATTTTTCCGCAACTAATGACCTATTTAAATTTTATTGTTGCACCACTCGCACACGTTCGTGGAAATGCGGTTATCATTTGACAATAATGTACATGCAGGGGGGAAAATCCATCAAATTTATATATCGTTTGAATGTGGGGCTGATAAGAACTTGGAGCCAATCAAAACCCAGGCCCATGGACGTTATCATTGACTATTTTATAACGTCATGTTGTAAAAGTTTTGTCGATTGCATGACGAAATTGTTATGAGCTTAGTTGAAAAATAAAAAAGTGGTTTTCTTGTGGTAAAAACTTGTAGACAATGCTTGAGCTTTCACTCGGTTGGGTTATACGATGACATTTTATTTTCTGGTTACTTTTATTTGCATTACTTTATTTAAGAACTTTGCTTCCAAAAAAAAAAAATATCTAATAAAGTTTTTATTTTGATTTCAGCTTCAATCTACGTTGTCTTTGATGGTGAGTTATTTTTTTTTCTCACAATTAAAAGAAAAATTAATCAAAAATAGAGTGATTCTAAACAAAAAAAGCTTTGGTCGTGTTTGTCACCAACCACCAAAGCTTTCGTTTGACAAACTAAAAGCTTTTGTCGTATCATAGCAAACCAAAAGCTTTTTGTCGTATCAGACATAGCTTAGGGCTTATTTTAAACTCTTAAAATCATAAAAAAAGCTTTCGTCATTACTTAATTACCAACACAAACTTAAAAAAAAAGGGTCGATCGAAAAAAAAATATAAAAAACTTGGAAACGATGAAATTTTAATGATTAAAAAAATGAGAAATAAACAAGGATAATGATTGAGAATCAATATGAAAAAAATAAAGATCGACACGTGCTTAAATATCTCAGAAATTGTGCTTTCATCAACAATAATCGAAATAATCGATAGTTTTCTTTCTTGTCAGTCGTTTAATTATATATTGAACTAATTGTCCTCCACCAAATCCGTAGGGCATCTTCTTTTCAATCTTCTTGTTTCACATTTATACCCTAACTAGCTGATACCCGTGACGTCGTCTGCGTAGGTTATTATGTTAAGAACATATTTAATTTACAGAAGAAAAACATTTAAAAAATTGAAAGCAAAAATATATTTAAAAAAACCGGAAAAACTGACACCAACTCTAAAAATAACAATAGTTGTACATTGTATCATCCTAATAATTTGTAAGTTGTAGATACTGCAAGGATACGCAATTATTTTTTTACTTTTGAGTGAATTTTTTGTTTAAGATTTTTTTATTTATTTTGAAGTCGGTTTTTCATTTTTTATAATATTTATTTATTTCTCGCGTTTTAGTGATCTGAAATTTGATAACTGATTTTATTTTCTTGAAAATGGTTAACCTTTCAAACGCGCTGCTCATATGAGGCAGCGCCGTTTAATTATAAAAGTTACTACATCATCCCTTTTTACCCCTAAGGGTTGAAATTTTTTGCTTTTAAATGTAATAACAAAACTAAGTGGATTACTCTTTCCAAAAGAAAAAAAAAATTATCAAAATTCGGTTAAATGTTACTATTTCATCCCCTATTTTCATCCTTAAGGGGTGGATTTTTTTCTTCAAATTGAAATGTGAACAATTTAAAGGTACGTAGTATGTAATAGAAACAAAATTATCAAAATCGGATTAGCCAGAAAAAAATTATAATATTATTTCATCTCTAATTTTTAACCCTTTATGAGTGGAGTTTTTTTTTTTTAAATGGATAGGAGATTTATTTAAGGTTGTGTTCTACAAATAAAAAAAGAATTATCAAAATCAAGCTATCCAATAAGAAGTTAATATTTTATCCCTTAGTTTTCAACCCCTTAGAAGTGAAAGATGTTCCTCAAAATAAAATGAGAACACACGAGAAGCACTAGCTTTCAAATAAAAAAAATTATCGAAATCGAGCTATCCAATAAAAAGTTAGTATTTCATCCCTTAGTTTTCAAGCTCTTAGAAGTGAACGATTTCCTTCAAATTAAAATGGAACCACACGAAAAGCACTGGCTTTCAAATAAAAAAATAATTTCCAAAATCGAGCTATCCAATAAGAAGTTAGTATTTCATCCCTTAGTTTTCAACCCCATAGAATTAAACGATATCCTTCAAATTAAAATGGGACCATTCGGGAAGCACCAGCTTTCAAATAAAAAAAGAATCATCAAAATCGCTTCACCCAGTCGGAAATGCTGAGGTAACAAACATAAAAAAAAAAATACAGTCGAATTGAGAACTTCCTCCTTTTTTTGAAGTCGGTTAAAAAGAGAAAAACAAATATTTAAATTAAAAATTATTTTGGATTTTATAGCGATTTTAATTTTTGAGTATGAAAATTTTTAAAAAATTTAATTATTATTTAACTATTAAACTATACACCTGGAGCAATTGCGGATCCGGAAAGACCATTTAAGCAGCAATTAAAAAAAAGTGATTTTTTGTTTGTTTTGTACAGCATATTTAATTTTTAGTTAGCAAAATTTTGAAAAGTTAATTATTCATCAATTAATAACAATAAACTTGGAAAAATTGCGGATTCTGAGGGAGCAATTTTTTGGCATAGAATTTAATTTAAATAAAAGTGTTTCTCGCTAGCTTAACTCTTTATGGTTAAAAATATGTGCAATAATAAAAGAGAGTGTTGAAATGTAATTTGATTATTGTAACGGTTGTAATTTAAAAATGTGTTTCAAATTTTTTAAAATATTAAATTTTCGAATATTTTAAAAACTGTGAAACAAATAGAATTCAAAAAATCATTATTAATCTAACATCTTGCTGAGCTGCATTCAATCTACACTCATCGTCAAAGATGAAATAATCAGTAAGCAGTGGAAGGAAAAACTTCCTCTCTCTCCAGCTCATGCGCGTTACATCGTTTGCTCCGCTCTATCAAAGCGACGAAAATTCATCGCTTAACGTGTTTTGCTTGTAAAAGTCGCATTTTTGTAAACTTTAATTATTTTTTTTAATGAAGATATTGTGATAATTTTTTTTTTAGATAGGGACCAAGTATAGAAGAAGTAAAACCAAAAAAAAAAAAAAAATGATCGAAATCTATCCAGTAGTTTTTGAGTTAAAAGCGAACATTGGAAAATAGCTATCATTTTATTTATATAGAAGATAGATTGGAGAAGGATTGTGTTAGGACAGCTAGTAAGATAGTAGTCCGGCCGATTGATTCTTCAAAGTGTTGTAAATTGTTTGGATATCGTATTTTCTCTGGTTGTCTCGTACGAACCATGGAGCCCTTTGTTCTTGTTGCCATCCTTATTATCTTATTCTGTAATGCTTAGAGCCTTTCTATTTTCGATGAGACCGCTACTATCCAGACCGGGCTAGCATACAGGAGTATTGGTCTAACCAAGTTTTTGTACAGTAATATAGCACGTACAACTTTAAGTGCAGATTTCTTGTTCATTACTGGATAAAACTGTATTAGTCTGTGCATGTGCAACTGTAATTTTTTTTGTTCTGTATGTATGCTAGCCCAGTCTGGTGTCCAAGTACACTCCAAGTTGTTTGGCTTATCTGCAATTCTCGAGGTCCTCTTAGGGTGAAAATTTTTGCCTCGCATTTACTCGAGTTTGGTGTTAGTTGCCATTGCCCCATCCAGCTAAACAAAGAATTCACGATTTCTTGGGCTATGTTCTTCACAATGTTGATGTTAGTATCCCGTGCAATCACGTCTGTACCATCGACATAGATAAACAATGTGTCTTTGATGTCCTCAGATAGATCGCTGGTGTAAAAGTTGTATAAGGTTGATCCCAGAATAGAACTTTGGAGGACTCCTGTCCTAATTACCCCTTTCCGCTAATTTAGCTGAGCCAACTATAACCTGGAAGTTTCTCTCTTCCAAAAAAAGTAACTAATATTTTTTAGTTTATGCCATACTCAATCAAAAGCCTTAGATATGTCGTTAAAAAACATGGCAGTATGTTTCTTCTCCTCGAAACCACGATAAATTGCTTCTGGTAGTCGAAGCAGATGAAGAGTGGTTGAATGATTTGGTCTAAAACCAAATTAGGTTTTTGGCATAATATTGTTGCCTAGAATGCCCAGGATAGTTTTCTTTTATTATTTTTTTTCAAATAATTTGCCCAGTGTTGATAGGAGGCTGAGTGGTCAATAGCTTGTGCATTCATCTGGGGTTTTTCCAGATTTTGGGAACATCAGAATACTTTTCTAGTCTTGGGGAAAAATCACTGTTCCAGACAGGCGTTGTAAGAGTTAAGTTTTAACAACTTTAAACAATTTTGTTATCTGAATGTGGCCTGGGGCTTTATTTGATTTTAGGGTTTCAATTTCGGTAGTAATTTCTTCCATTGTTGTGAGTTCAATCTCTACTTCTTCACGCTCTGCATTGTCGTAGCCGCTTACTTCTGAATGAATATGGTGTTCCGCAAATACCATCTCCAGATGAGCGGGAAAGACTTTGTATTTTTCCCTTTCGTTTGAATATTTCCCGTTTTGTATAATTGGGGGAGTTCCTTGCCTTTGTTTTAATATCTTCCTAGTGGTCAGCCATAATGTGTTGTCATCTGATGTCAGCTGTTTAAGTTGCTGATGATACTGTTGAATCTGCAGAGCATCCAGTTTATTTTTGACCATTAGAGTCAGGTGGTTTAGATGTCTCTTATTTTTGACCTTTCTTGTTCTTTGCCACTTTGTTCTTATCCGGTGCTTTTCGGTTATCAGATTTTGTACGTTTCTAGGTATGTATTCGTGGTGTCATTTTCTGATAGGTTTTCTTGTAATCGAAGCTCTTATGAATTTTATGATTGTATCTGTGCAGATATTGCTTGCTCGATCTGATTTATATCCATAAGTGGTCTTTGTGGCTTTAAGTTTACATCTAGTTGGTGTTAATTTTATAGTAATGATTACTGGTAGTTGGTCAGAATCAATTTCGTGAACAACGTCTTGTTGAAACCTTTTGGGACCAAAATATCGAGAAAGTCCAAATGTCTGTTCAGGTGAGTTGGGTAGTAAGTGGGTTCTTGTAAGTGGGTTTATGTAGGATTCCGGAATTCATCTAAATTTTTGGTTCTATTATTCCTCGGTAGACATTTCCATTCTTTTGTTTAATCCTTTGTGCTAGGTGGTCTCGAAGACGAAGCTCTTAGAGAGAGAATATTCTGGAGTTCCTAGAATTTTATAAGATTTCTCTCATCTTGCGATAACGGTGCTCCTCCTTTGGGTGGTGATTTGTTTGGCCCACCCACGGCTGAGAGCAGGTGACACCACCCCCAGAGTCATAAAATGGCGACACTCCGCTAGGCACATGGCGGCGCATTCTTAGACTTGTGACAATACCATTTTTTGAGCACACCTTAGATAGCTTTTTCCATTTGGATTCGATTTCTGGCATCCCCAATCTGCTAATCGTTAATATGCTATTTAAAACCCCAGCTAGTAAAGTAGGTTTAGCCTGATCAAATAAGTTTTTTATATCAATGTGTTTTATTGGTCGGTTAGGTGGTTTATGTGCAGCTATGATTGTGAGAGGAGAATTGTAACTTGAAGTGGAATTAAAAATTCAACAAGGAGCTTTTAAGCCTTGCGTAAGTTTTCGTCATATTCTCATTTGTTAATCTTACAACAATTTTCTTGTTGACGCAATTCTAAGCGATTCAAGCCTTTAAAAACACAAAAAATTAATCACAACCAAAAAAATAATCATTACAATTATTTAAAATTACAAAATATTTACCCTGAACATTGACGTACTTTTTCTACGTTAATTAACGCGAATTTCCATCCACTTTTAATTGGTAAACATTTCATAAAAATTAAATTTCATGATTCATTAAAAATAAATTGTTTAAAAATCTTATTTCGTTATGAAACACGTGAATGCAATGAAGCACGTTAAATAATATTTTTTAAATTTTTTATTCGAAAATTTTTCTATTTGTTTTATCTCCGTGTTTATGCATCTCTAGGTTTCTGTCATGAACACATTTTAATATCCTGAATTTTTTGCGTGAAATTTTTCTTCGATAAAGAAACTGTAAAACGTTATATTTGTCGAGAAAACATTCCGAAAGGCTTTCGTCGAAGCGAACACGAAAAATAGATTCGAAATTGATTTTTTTTTTAGGGGGGTACAAAAGAAAATTTTTACACTTTGATTGAAATGTTTCTATACGTTTTATATAAATTATTATCTCTCTAATTGAAGAAAAACATTTCATCAACTATTTGTTGTAATAAATGGAAAACTTTAGCAGCCTTCGCCCAGGGGTTGTTAAAGAAAAAAGTTTCTTATAACGCCCACCGAGCATTTTCCGACTAAGAAAATCTTTTTATCTTCATATCTTTTTATTTATTCATTCGAGTGAAACTTTGAAGACGGTAAAATCCCGAAAATTCCTCATTAAAAACCCAAATTGTCTTGCATCATCTCTCTCACAACAGGTAACAAGAAGCTAATTTTGACGATTTCACAATTCTAATAATTACATTCCTCCAAAAATTAATTAACCAATTAAAACATGAACGCACACAAACGGGAAACTATCGGTCGCGTCCTTCACTCAGTCAAACAAAACCGTTAACCTTTAACGTGAATATACGTGCAATCAAATCCGAAAACAATACAGAAACAGAAAGTAACGGAGGAAGACGGCAAGGTTAATGCCTATTTTGACCGAAACTTCGGCATTTTAATTTATCTCGCGCCCATAACTCAACTAATTCCTCCGACAATCACTTTTCTTCGACTTAAGACCGTATCTTGATGATCTTGAAACCAAACTTTTTCACAGTTTCCTCCAAAGAACAGATCGATAATAAAGGTCTTATGCATATGTCGTCATACTAAAGTTCAAAACGTGATTTTCTCTAACAATTTTATACTGAAAAGGTTCTTCGAAAATTATGCAATTCGAAAGAAAAGATTTTGTTGCATTCGAGAAAAATACAGGTGGTTACCAAACATGTTTTGGCACATTGGGAGAGAAATGTACAGTTATTAGATTAAAACCATTTTCGAAATATCTCTGGGAGGGCATCTAAAATACTGGATGAATTGAATGGTGGTGGAGATGAAGAGGAAAAACATTTCATCGGTCCGTTTTGTTGAATGAAATTTATTCAATATGTATAACTGTAGAGCGAGCGATTGCATCAATAACAGTAAAACGCTGTTTGTTTATCAATCAAATTGGATTTTAAGCGATTTTTAAGTACTGAAGAAGACACTTGCAAAAGCCCTCTGGAAGTAAATAAATTTCAAATATCGTTATCATGAAATAATTTATTTCATTATCTGGCCCCATGTAATTCAAGCATGTCGAAATCTTTCTTTAAATTGGACGACGTTTGATGGAAATCGGTTGATTATTTACATTTTAAAGTATTTTTAAAAAAATTGTTTCAATGATTTCAAATAATTTTACTGAAAAATTCGAAATAGATGTTTAAAAAAATGACCAAAAAACTTTTAGTTAGTGCTTCATTTTTCACCTCCTGTTAACCTTTATACTCTTCCCCCCCCCCCCGATTATTAATAACGTTCACACAAATTTTTTGAATCATTTGTACCAAATGCTGCCAATGTTTGGTCCTGTGGTCGTCCAAAACCTCTCTTTGTTCGGTGTGGTCTCAATAATTATTGATATTGATTTATCAAATATGTTGTGGTCTAAAATATTCGTTTCTCGACTGCGGTTCTATACTCGGGAAACACTACAATATCAAATCGATATTTACTAAACAAAGCTCTGTACATAAAGTGTTATTTTTGAAAGTTCACTTCCAATAATGGCAATAACAATGAATAACCCAAAATATCATTATAAAGCTTTCATTTTTCAACCAATAAGTTCACAAACGTTTACATTGTTGGTGTAATTAAGGGAGTATTCTCGTCTAGAGGCCCGAATTTCGAGCGTTTTTTGGCAATTGATAAAAAAAAATTTGATATTTTTACCATCCATTTTTCAAGTTATACTTCTTTAGGCGCGTTATGAAAAAATCATGAGAGTGACATTTTTAGATGGGCGGCCATCTTGAGACAAAAATTAACAAAATGAAGTTGGCCGAAAACCACTCGATTTCTTGGCGCGCGTAATTTGAATTTTGTTTTATTTATTTACTTATTTATTTACTTATTTATTTATTTTTATATTTAAATTCAAAATAATTATATATACAAATGACACATATTATTAAAAAATAAGTTATTACTTTTCTCGAATTTTGCAGTAGCTGTTTTACCATTTTTCTAGGTTAGTGATGAAAATGACGTCTGTATTTCATGCCTATTCTTAGTTATCACGAGATCTGAGATTCTGAAATGATTCAACCATCTTAGAATAATAATTTAGTAAAACAAGATAAGAATAAGATTAAGACATTTACTTTGACAAGTAGCTACTTATTTTATTTCGTAATTTCTATGAAGCTTCGTTTTCATGACATGCATGAATTGTTAACCAGAAAAATGATCCTGACAAATTTTATAAACTCCTGGCAGCTTCCTTTGAATTTTATAAACTCCTGGCAGCTTCCTTTGGATATTATTTATTGATATAAATTCAAATATTATTCTCTTAATTTTATTTTTAATAATTATATCTTTAAATATATATATATATATATATATTATTATTATTAAATATTAAATTACAGTTTTTTAAAATTGATTATTTGAATGCAATTAATAAAAACTTATATAAATGATGCCAAAGAAGTATAACTTCTCACGCGCGTACATTAGTACACGCAATCACTTTTTTTATCATTTGTTTATTTATATTCAGAGAAGAGTACACAAAATTACTTTAAAAAAAAATTTCATTGAGTTATGGGTCCTTGAAGTAGAGGGGGAAAAAGGCCATGTCCTCGTCACCATGATTTCTACCCTCGTGGTTATCTGAAAAATAAAACAATGATGGATTCTTGATAAGTACAAATGTTGCTATCTTATGTACCTGAAAAAACGAAAAAACATTTCTTTTTAAATAAAATGGCGGCTACTCAAAAATAAAGGTCGATTTTTTCACTAATTTTTTAACTTTGTCGTATTTTTTAAAAATAATACAAATTTCAAATTTTCATTTTTTGTTAGTTCATGCGATAGAGAGATATTTAAAGAATATTCATACCAAATTTCAAATAAATCGGCTGATTAAAACTTGAGATATTATGGCTACCGCATCGCAAAAAAGTAGTTTCGAGAAAAACGCGTTTAAATTTTCGGGTAAAGTTACATCCAGTGGTCATACAATGGTAGTTAATATTTATATTTTTTTTATTCAGCGATTCTTGGTCCAAAAATAATTAAAAATTTGAAAGATCCCCATAAGGGCATATTCTTAAAGGTTTGAGAATATGAAAGAAAAGAAAAATCGATTTTTTCAAATTTCTAGACTAGAATACCCCCTTAAAACATTTAAGTACAATACTTTGAATATTTGACTCAATAATGAGTGCAAGTAATTTGGCTCAACCTTAGACTAGCGGAGACATTTTCGTCCATTTGTTACATTATTTGCTCATTTCAAACTTTTTTTATTTAAGCCTTTGTACTGTAGATTTTGTACTTTAAGCTAAAAGCTCATTTTCTTGAGCTTTGTTCGTTGTAAGACCCGTGCATTTTATAAGTGTAGAACAAGAACAAAGAACATTGCATACATTTTGTCTTATTTAGCGGTGCAAAAGAAAATGAATTAGACGTTTTTTTTTGATTTTTATAAACAAATGTTTGAAAAACAAAATTGGGCATTTTTAAAGGGTAAAACGTACTGTATAAAAGAGGTGTTGTGTTCCATCAGGACAACACCGGGCCACATACGTAGTGACTTGCCAGAAACTTTGGGAGCTTGGTTGGGAAGTTTTAATGCATCCACCATAATAGTTCGGACCTGGCACCTAGCCATTACCATCTTCTTTTCGCATTCTAAAACTTCCTGAGTGATAAAAAATTAACATCAACAGAAATTTAGGCAAATCAATTACTAATTTTTTTGCCAATAAGGACCAAGGCTTTTATAAAAGAGGCAATAAAAAGCTACCTTTAAAATGGCAGTAAAATGTAGAACAAAGCGATGCATATTTGACCCAAATCGGACAATCCAAAACATCTTACTAATACATATTAAAAATGTGAAAGTTTATATGGATGTATGGATGTTTGTTGCTCTTTCACTCAAAAAGTACTTAATGGATCTGGATGAAATTTGGCATAGATATAGGGTATAATCCAGTTTAATATATAATATACTTTATATTCAGGAAAAATGAAAGGTTCCCGTGGGATAGATATTTTTTTGTTTTTTACAGAGCAAAAGATTAACTTCCTTTTTTGTAATGTGGTAGTTTAAGAGTCAGAAAATGATATAGATTACTTCTCATACCGGGAATAATAAACGGTTCCTATAGGATAATAAAACAAGTATTTATTCTATAAGAACCGTGTATTTAAACGCAGTTTCATTAAAATCCACGAAATAGCGTCTTAACTCATTTTCCTTAAGAAGATTTGATCTACTTTTTACTCAGGAGAGATGTACTATTCCCGTGGGATAGATACAACAATTAGATATATCCTACAGGAAACGTACTTTTAAAAAGTTTCGGTAAATTTCGTGAAATAGTATTTTAACGCATTTTCTTCAAATTTTACACAATAACGAAAGAAATCTCTACAAAGTTGAAATTAAAAATTGACAATTTTTAGTGGAAAATGAATATGAATTACAATTTAATACCCGATAAAATTAATACAGGGTTTCCAAGGCTACTTTGACATCGTCCAATGCTACTTTGACAAATTAAAAATTTTTTAAAAAAATACTAGCATAGGACTAGCTATCTATTTTAATCTAAATATTTTAATCTAAAATCTGACATTTGTCAAAGTAGCATTGGACGATGTCAAAGTAGCCTTGGAAACCCAGTAATTAAATTTTTTTTAAATATTTGATTTTTTTCATTGTTCATTGTCGAAGATATTATTTAGAAATAAACGTATTAAAATAATAAACTAAACATTTCAAAAAATGAACAATTACTTAACGAAACGAATTTTAATGAAGTTTTGCTAAAGATCCTGTAGGATAGCTACTAATCTATTCTTTTAAGGGAACATCTATTAATTACGTGAGGCGTTCAGGGGCCGATGGGGTCGAGCCGAATCTCATCTAATCTTACTTTGGGGATAAGAAAGGTCTCGCAAATATCAACTATTTTTTTGTTTTGAAAAATATCACATTAGATTGCGGGTTGGGGGAAAGGCTTATGCCAAATCTCATGATATCTTATCAGAGGGGAGGGGATGGGATTTCAAAAATCGCAAAAAACGCCTTGCGTAATTATTGGATGCCCCCTTAAATAGCTGTACGGTTTTAAATGACATTTGGTATGAGAGATTTTCAAGTCTTAAAGGAAGGAATACAAGTTACTTTTTTACTAAAAATCATATAGAAGCTGATGTAAGACAGCTTACATTTCTTTCTTGAAAATCAGTTTTATGAATTTTGATGAACTTTCTTTGGAACTAAAGTCTGGAAGTATCTTTCATTTTTTTTCTGTCAAAATAGATTAATTTTTATATTTCGCTATGAACGCAGAGAATCTTTTAAACAATCAGTTTAATTTAGATACACTCAGCAAAGCGTGCGGGTATCAGCTAGTGTTAAATAAAGTCTTAAATTTTTATCCAACCTTTTAAATACAAACTATAACAAGAGATATATTTTAACCTGCACTTTAGGATATAATTTTTTTTCGTATGAGGGTGCACTAAAAAGTCTTATTGTTGTATATAAAGTGATTCTAAGTGGACTATTTTAGTTTTTTAAACAGCTCCTTATAGTTTAACGTAAATAATTTAAACATTGACTTAAGACATATTGAAGACCTTTAATTCAGTCAACCATTGAATATTTTTGATATTTTAATTTTTTCTTCACATTACATCGTATTGTTGCAATTGGCAAATTTTCCAGTGACGAACGACGTGAAAATCTCACATTTTCCCTCGTTAAAATCAACAGACACGAGACCTCGTTTCAAAACGGTCTACGTACAACGATATATGCACATACGTTCTATTCATCAATACAATTAATTACCCCTTTAAACAACAATAACAGAAATCGAAACGACAAATATTTGCTAACAATGATTTGTGCAACTCAAAAAATATTACACGAAATATCGGCTGTTAAGTGCCTACTTTATAGCCGGCATACGATTGGAGAAATCTCAGCCTCGTTCCAACAATAACAACAGAAAAAGTCGATGGTTCCGTTTTTTTGTTGTTGTTGTTGTTGTTAGTGTTGTTTCATATTATGTCTTCGTGACAAACGATGATGTAACAACCTTCGACCGAGTCAATGAGGCGGGGGGGCAGCATGCAAGCCCCCTTTTTCGAATTTCAAATTTTTCATATAAATACACCGTCAAGTGCTGTCACAAATTCAAAAAAATTTCTACCTTAAAAGTGACTTAAAGTGTTTATACAAAAAGTTTTTTAAAAAAAAAAAAAATGAAGTTTATTCTGGTAAGTAACATTTTGTTTGTCCCTTCAATTGAGGTTATTTGTTCGTTTTTATTCGAAAATTTACGATCGTCAGATGAGATTTTCTCGAACAAGTTTGATTTATTTCGAATAATATAATCAATGAGATAATATTATAACATTTCCCTATCGTATATCTCGGTTTTTATTTGACTTGTTTTCGATGGAAGACATTTTTTTTCCGGTTATCGTATTTAATTTACTTCTCTTGATCTTTGCGATTTGATTACCAAAAAAGAACTTTGGCATTTTTAGTTAAGATAACAGCAACAAGTGATTCTTAAAAAATATTTTCTTAAAAAAAAAAATGTATTCATGCAAAAATGTATATTATATTATATGTATCTAAGTCATAGCGTAAAAGCTAATAAATCAAAACGGAAAAGCTCATTTTCCCTTGTCACAAATTCGAAATACATGACAAAATTTACACATTTATTGCCATTACACCGATTGTGTTATTTGCAAAGCAATTTATATCGAGTGTAATTTACATATTTCAGCGATGGCTCATTCGTTCAAAATGTTTCAATTTCAATACTCGCTACAATCATTCATTTAAAGCTTTCATATATATATATAAATAAATAATTTATATAACGGGCCAAATCAACGAAATTGATTGAACCTAACTGACATTAGCATTAATTAACAATTAAATAAAACATTTTAATCATTCGTATTTCGTTGTGCACTCAACAAAAAAGCGCATAATACGAGTTCGAAATGCAGGAAACATTTTGCTGATTTCAGCCCCTATAGATATAAATTTTATTTGAATTGACTAAACCTATGGCAAAAAGATTGATTTCGTGCCAATGATGATAATTCAAAAACGCCTCGTTTCACTTGGACGAGTGTCATTATAAATAATGCATTAAGTGGGCCGAAAAATTGAAAGCCGATTTTTCATTGCTTTCCTCGCCCGTGCCAAAATTGAGTCAGTCATTAATTATTTCCTCATTTCCGTTCGAGGTTTTTTGCTTGACTCGATTTCAAGCTGTCTTATTAAATTTTGGTTTAAGTCTAGACTCAAGACAAGTCAAGTACTGAATTTTGTTTCATTTTAAAGTTAAAGTTTTAGTTACTTGATTCCTGCTTAAAACCGAGGGAATTTTTTTTTGATTGGGAGTCGAAAATAAATTTAAGGAAATAACACATGAACATACCTAAGGGGGGGTAGTGTAAGGGTAACTTTGGTCCATGGCTACTAAAAATTTTTAACCTAAAAGTTTTCAATCTATACTTACCAGTGGCGTGCGGTGACTTTTGAAACAGAACATGCGTTCAGAAAGGGGGGGGGGTTATAAAGACCAATTTTTAAAATTTATTTTTTTATTTGATTAAAATGGTATTATATATATTTATTTTTAAATATAAGCCTTATTCGACGCTCCTTCTTACAAAAATCATCAATAATCGCATCATATAATGTATTTAAAAACCACGAAAACAGTTCTTATCCTACTACTAGTGCGCATGCGCGACCAATTCTAGCCAAGCAAACGCATGCAGCGGTCGTTGCGTATTAATTCGGCTTACTCGTTCATTTTATGTGATATTCGATGCCAATTTTATGAGCGATATGTTTCACAATTGCATAAAATAAAAAAATGTATAAATGATAAAAATATTAAGTATTTGATATTTTTAGAATCATTTTACAATACATGAAATTACGTAAATAAAAAATAAATAAACCATAAGAAATATTTAATTTTTTAAATTGTCTTACAATCCCAAGGCATGCGGCGCACTGATACTCTGATCACTGATACTTACCAAAATAATATTTTTATGAAATTGTAGATTAGTTGCATTAGATGCATTTTTTGAATTTGATGTTCCGATACAAAATTAAAGTGCATTAAATTTCCTACTAAAAGACTTCTTGCAATAAGGTACAAATTGAGAAGTTATTCGGGGTGATTAATTCAACTTTTAACTTTGTTCTTTCTCACAGTAATGGCTTCACAAAGAAAATGGGAAAAGCATTAAAATGGTCAAACATTCCATCGAAAATTTAATTTCAAACATTTCATTCCAATTCTAGTAGTTTTCTGACGTTAAGAAATTTCAGTACGATAGAAAAATTCCCATCCCTTTTTTTGATTCATTCCAATAATTCTTAAGCCTTTTTTACACTTACTGATCGCTATGTGTAATGTGCAATGTATGTATGTCGTCGCCACAAATTTCATAGACTTCAATAGATTCTATAGATTTCAATATAGACTTCAATAGATTTCAATAGACTTCATTAGACTTCTATAGACTTCTATTTATTGATGATGCACAGATGTGAAGCTTAAAAGGCTTAAGATGCTGTAAAAAGTATTTTTTACGATTGCCTTGTTTTTTTTATTGTTTCTAATAATTTACGAGCAAAATGTGAAGGGAGTTATTCATCAGGGGAATTACATTTTCCTAGTCGTTTCCTTACAATTATTATAGACTCAAGTGGTTCAGGGTTGGGAGGCAAATTTGGAAAATTGAGAAATCAAAAACTTAAGATGAATCTTTTTGCTTTGTTAATTGGTTGGGCAGACACAGTACGGAAGCTGACTTAGCGCCAAATTTACCTGTAACAGGATTAAGGTTACCATCCCTTGATATACCTTAAAAATCTTTTTTTTTTATTATTTATAATAAAAAGGCTTTGGGCTCGTTCCTCCCGTAGTGCACCCTTAGGCTTATTGTACTCCTGTTCTGCTCATGTTTTCCTGTTAAACAAGAATTCTTACTATTTACTTCAGGGTCAGCATTCTGCCTAACAGAAGCAGCCCCTGTACTAAGATTTTTGCGCAATTTCTGCTTGTTAGGGCGTCATTTTTCCCATACAGATGTCGCCACTTTATCAGGTCTTTGCAATCAAAAATAAGATGGGTTGCGTTTTCTTCCTCTTCCTCACACAGTCTGCATTTGGGATCTGGTTGAGACAACCCAATAGTTTTGCAGATGCTTTCTCAGTCCACGGTGTCCGGTTATCTCAGTCTCGTTACTGTCCTGAGTTGGTTCTTTCTCAGCCGTCATAATTCAGCGGTGAGCAGGAAGAAAATCCTCCCCATTATTCTCTTGCTGAGTTTCTGATCGATCAGAAATTTCTAGCCAGTATTTATTTTGCTGCTGTCTCAGCACTTTTGACAGCAGATTTGATAGTCCCCACTCTAGGCTCTGGACCCACGAGTGGGGTCATTGAACCAGCCCTTACGCAAGCATCAGCTTCTTCATTGCCTTCAATTTCCTCGTGCTCTGGCATCCGGTATCAGGAATTTTGATCCCCGGACTAAATATCCCACCGACAAAATGTCCTCAGACAAAATATAATACTCAATGATTTTATATTTAATAATTTTTAGTACAACCGTGTTAAATTGACCCTAATCTTAAATCATCCAAAAACTTTCTTAAGTAATGCCAAAGGGGTCCAGGTGGTCCCCCTGGTGGGGTTTTTTCTTTATAACAAAATAAGTTATAGTTATTGTTCGTTTACTCGATTTTCATTCATTGACTGAATGTGCACTTCTTGGCACCGCGAAGTATTACTCAGAACTAAATGTTTTAACATCATAATACTTTTGAGAAAAAAACGTAAATTTTGAATTGAAAAAATAACATCGAGTTTTTAAACGATTTCAATACAATCAAAACTAAGTTCAAGAAAAAAATTTTCCTCATTCCTTTTTACATAATTTGTCACGATTTTAACCAAACAAAAAGGACACCTACGAGATTTTTCTAGAGAAACATTTTCCGTTTGCCTTAATCTTACAACGGTCCCAAACGTAAACTTTAGTTTGAAATTAGAATTTTCATGTTTTGTTCGACTAAAGGCATCAACAAGCGTGGATCCAGGTGGAATTACATTTTCAGAGCTCTCAAATCGTAAAAATCATTGGAATTGCGAAGCTTTGAATTTCATGTTCATCTCATTAGAAGATCAAGAATGTCGAAGATTTTCCAATCAATTCAATCTAAATCACGATTACAAGTAAATGAACGGACAATTTTTGTAATTCTTCGAATATTAAACAAGAATTAATACGTTTCCAGGGGAATGACATGACAAGATTTTTAACAGTTTTATGTTTAACATCCACACGTACCTTGTACACTTTTCCAACTTTGAAGGTTTAAAACTTTTAATTGAGTTCCTCTCTCTATACAAAATATGTTTTTTGTAACATTTGTAACAAAATTTCTTTTCATGGCGATGAATGAAAAGAAAAACCTATACTTGAAACTTTTACGTCGCTTTCAACTCGACCATCGAGTAGCCCATTAACATTATGGGTTTTGAAATTTTTTCGAGCGTTAATCGTTACTCATTAAAAAATAATTTTCTCCCATCTCGAATACACACACTCGACGCAAGAATTTTTTCCTTCAGCCAATCTGAATCTATTCAATAAATGAGATAACGGCCTCGAGTCGAATCCATGTTTGGTTTGTTCGAGAGATATTTTAAAATCTGATAAGGAAAATATTAACTGGTGAGATGAAACCACTTACTTAGATAAAAATTTCAATTCCCAAATGGGTTTTATGTTGTATTAATTGGTTTTTCCTCGAGGCAATTTGATTAAGTTTTTTTTTTTATAAAGTTGACTCGGTTAATGAAGAAATTATTTTTTAACAGGCTTTGATTCCATTGTTGGCTTTGGCTTTGGCCGAAGAACAAGTCGCTGCCAAAGAGGAGAAAGCCACCGCAAAGCGGGGTTTAGCTGGGCTCGGATATGGATATGGTAAGGCCTTCAACTATCGTCGAATTTCCTCGAATAAACTTACTAACTGTTCCTTTGAAGAAAAAAAAATTAATCATTGAAATTTCAGCCTTATAAACCTTATTAAAATTATTCCCTACTCTCTCCCGATCGTTCAAACTCATCATTGTTCACAGACCGCAAACTGACGGACGAACCAAACCTCTGGACAAAATATTTCCTTAAATTAATCAAAAAACGTAGTAAAAAACTGTTGCACAAAGTCCTTGAGGAAGGTTAGTAGGTGGTGGATTTAACTGATTGGGATTTGGGATGTTCAACGAGTGTTTACGGTTTCTGAAAACTGATTTTGGTTTTTTAGGACTTGGTACTGGATATGGGGGATATGGATATGGTCATGGATATGGCAATGGATATGGCTATGGGCATGGCATTGGCCATATTGCAGCTGCCCCAATTGCCGTCTCCAAAGTTAGTTACGGGCATGGACATTATGGTCTAGGTCATGGAGGATATTATGGAGGTTATGCCGCTCCTGTGTCCAAGGTGTACACTGCACCAATTTCTTATGCTTACGATGGACTTCACGATTACGGTCATGGATTGGGTTTGGGATATGATGGATACGGGTTTGACAATTTCGGACATGGATTGGGATATGGACATGGTCATGGATATGGATACGGTCTTGGCCATGGTCTTGGCCACGGTCTTTACGGCCACTACTAAACCACAACCACTAAATTAATTTATACAAAATTGTCTGTCAAAAATTATTTTTCAACCCACTTGTAAATATTGATAAAATAAATATTTTTTTCCTAAGCTTTTATTCATTTAAAAAACGGAAAATCAACTCGCGCCATTTCTTCGTTTGGACTCTAATTAAATTATGCTTTTAATTCGCTAATTGTAAGGCGTTCATTTAACATTGAGAAAAAAAAATGAAACTCTCGATTTGTTGAATTTAGAATATATGAAGCTGAGTTTTTTGTTGTAATTGAAATTAAAAATAAAAAAATTGAGGAGGAAAAAAGCTTCGGCTAATTGAGATGTGAGAGATGGATAAAAAGGTAGTTAATTATAGAGTGATGTCTAAAAAATTAAATGAAAAAATTGATGAGATGCTTTACAAAAATTTAAAAAAAAAATTTCTCTTAATTTGACATCTTGCAAGTTGAAAAAAAAGGCTAACTAAGTTAGATTTGAATCCAAGACTTTTGAATTGAAACTTAATTTTTTGATTAAATAATTCGTTCTTAATAAATTAATATCTTGGAAACTAGGAAATTTTAAGAAAAATTTATATTTGTCAAAATTAAAAACTGTTTAATTACCTACAGGAAGTGTCCTTTAAATTTTGTTCCAGCTCTTATAGTTTAGCAGCTATGACAGCTTCTTTATAATGCAAGAGAAACGACATAGTAAAGTTCAAATTTTTTTTTCTAAATTTCGTTTCAATGAGTTTCTTTTCAAGACCATTTGTTTGAGACCAAAAAAAAAGTTGTCCCAAAAATAAATATGAACCTAACAGCTTAAGTTAAATAATAATAATAATAATAATTCTTTCTTAATAAAGTTAATATCTTTATATCTATGAGCTTTTAAAAAAAATTTAAAACTGTCAAAATTAATAATTAATTGATTACCTACAAAAAGTGTCTTTTTAATATTTGAAGTTATACTTCTATAGGCGCGTTATGAAAAAATGATGAGAGTGAAATTTTTAGATGGGCGGCCATCTTGAGACAAAAATTAACAAAATGAAGTTGGCCGCAAAACTACTTGGTTTCTTGGCGCGCGTAATTTGAATTTTTGTTTTATTTATTTATTTTTATATTTAAATTAAAAACAAGTATATAATAAACAAATGACACATATTATTAAAAAATAAGCTATTACTTTTCTCGAATTTTGCAGTAGCTGTGATGAAAATGACGTCTGCATTCCATGCATATTCTTGGTTATCACGAAATCTGGCATTCTGAGATGATTCAACCATCTTAGAATAATAATTTAGTAAAACAAGATAAGAATAAGATTAAGACATTTACTTTGAAAAGTAGCTACTTACTTTATTTTGAAATTTCTATGAAGCTTCGTTTTTATGACATGCATGAATTGTTAACCAGAAAAATGATCCTGACAAATTTTATAAATGTCTGGCAGCTTCCTTTGGATATTATTTATTGATATAAATTAAAGTATTATTCTCTTAATTTTATTTTTAATAATTATATCTTTAAATATATATATTATTTTTATTATTATTATTTAATATTAATTTACAATTTTTTAAAGTTGTTTATTTGAATGCAATAAATAAAAACTAACTTTTAATGATGCTAAAGAAGTATAACTTCTCACGCGCGTATATAAGTACACGCAACCACTTTTTTTTTGACAATTCTCATAGTTTAGGGGCTATGACAGCTTTTTTTAAAATGCATAAGAAACGCCATGTTAAAGCTCATATCCATAAGGAAAGAATTTTCTTGAAAATTAATACAATATAAAATAAAATTTTTAATTTGGCTTTATTGAGGGATTTTCATGTCTTTTTGGTTGAGACCAAAAAAAATTGACTCCAAGTTAGATTTGAACTCAAAATCTTTGAGTTAAAATTTGTTTCTTAAAATGTTCTTTCTCTAAAAAGTTAATATCTTGAAATTTAAAAAGTTTTAAGAAAAATTTATAATCATCAAAATGAAAGATTGTTTAATTACCTACCTACAAATAGTGTCTTATAATTTTTTTTCCAGTTCTTATAATTTAGGAGCTGTGGCAACTTGAATATACAGTAAAAGAAAAGAAAAGTTAAAGTTCATATCCATACGGAAAGATTTTTCTTATCAAATATTTAAAATTTTTTTTTTAAATTTGGCTTCATTGAGGTTTCTTTATGTCTATTAAGTTGAGATCAAAAAAAAAAAAAAAATTGTCGCCAAGTTAGTTTTGAACCCAAGACCTTTGAGTTAAAACTGAATTTTTGTGATTAAATTTGTTCTCTCTTAATTAAGTTGAAAACTAGGCAAGTTTAAGAAAAATATAAAAGTATCAAAATGAAAGATAGCTTAAATACCTACAAAAAGTGTCCCATAACTTTTTTTCCAGCTGTCATAGATTATGAGCTATGACAGCTTTCATATAATGCAACAAAAACCACCTGTTAAAGTGTATGTATATCCATAAATAAAATTTTTTTGACAAATATTTAAAAAAATTTATCTTAATTTGGTTTAATAGAGGTTTTTTAATGTCCATAAAGTTGAAATAAAAAAGAAAAAAAATGACCTAAAGTTAGATATGAACCCAAGACCTTGGAGGTAAAACTGAATTATCTTGATTAAATGTGTTCTCTCTTAATTATGTTAATATCTTAAAAACTATGAACTTTTAAGAAAAGTTTATGATTATCAAAATGAAAGATTGTTTAATTACCTACCTACAAATAGTGCCCTATAATTTTTTTCCAGTTCTTATAATTTAGAATAGATAGAAATTTTTCAGCATTTCTCATAGTTTAGGTGCTATGGAAGCTTTTTTATGATACAAGAGAAATACTATGTTAGGCTTATTTATTGTATAATCACTTTTCTGGTTCTTCCACTAAAATTCATCATTTTTACAGATTCCTGGTGGTTCTTCAAATATGTTTGATCAACTTTAAATGGACCTGAAGTAAGTTTCAAATCCATTTCATTAAAAATTTACCTTAGTAAATTTTCTTTTAAACAATAAATGTACGTTAGATTACAGAATGATAATTTTTTTGGTTCTAAAAATCTCGATCTTTTAAAAAATTTATAGCACTTTAACATTGTAGATAGTTATTTCTTTTAAAAAAATGTACCAAACATTTTTCCTTGCCAAAAGTTGAGCTATGATCAAACCATTTATTGTAATGCAAAAGAAAACAGACTAAGATTAATTTACCATTTAGATAAAAAGAAGATTTCTTAAGACTAATTTTCATTCAACTTGGCTTGAAAATCTTTACAAGTAGAATCATATTAAGTAGAATCCAAAAAAAATATGTAAGCAATCTTGAACCTCAACCCTTACCAGCTCATCGCCCAAATATTTTCAAACAAAGCAATCAATTTGTTCCTCGTTTTTTGACTATAACACAGCAAGAATGAGTTTTATGAAATAAAAAAAATCTTTTTAAAATTATAGAAATTTACAACTACAAAAGATGTCCTTATACTTTTTTCATTTTCCTCATAGTTTTGAATTAAAAAAGGCGTTTTTTGATAGCAAAAATAGGTTTATATATATATATTAGGTAGATAGGTTTATCTATACCAATAATAAGATTGAAGATTTTTGCTACTTGAATACCTATGTATATAATAAAAATGTTCCATCTCACCTGCGCGAGCGAACGAAAAACGGAATCATTTTTCCCAGCTGAGCTTTTATTTAATCTAAAAAATTTTAGGTGTTTTGTTGAATACTCTTTATTGCCTGCATTTTCATATATTTAATACAAAAAAATAAATGCCATTTGCATTGTAATTTTCCCCAAAAAAACAGGGTAATAACAGGGTTTGTCCAGGGTAAACTTGAAACCAGCTGATCCGATTTCAATGGAATTTTCAAAAAGTTATTAAAAATTGTAACTCATATTATAGGCTACTTTAAATTTTGAATACTTTTCACTGTCTGTTTGTTTGTTCTTGGCAAACTTGAAAACGGCTGGTCCGATTTGGACGAGATTTTCACTACAAGTAGTAAATATTATAAAAAGTGATGTAAAATACTTTTTAATCCGAAAAAATGTTGATTTCTGAGAAAAAAATAAAAACTATAAAAATTGCGCGACGAAAAACATACATCGGCAGGCAGCTGTGATACAATGTACATATACCATATCATATCGTAAAGACGATATGATTTTAAACTATGTAATTTGTTAATCTTATAAATTAATGTTCGCAAATTTTTAAAATTATAACCATTATAGAAGTATAGCGATTGGTTAAGTTCCTAGAAACCATATAAATTCATTGTGAATTTACGGGTAGTTAATGTATTATTAATAGTTTGGTTGAGTAAAACTTCGAATTGTCGAAGGAAAAGAAGGAAATCCTCTGCAGTAAATATGATTTTATCATAAAAAGTAATAAATTAGTTCAAAAATGAGACCCGTAAGAATAAATAACAAAAACAGACAGTTCGACTTAAGTGATCCCGATAAGAAGTTTGACTAGAAGAGGGGAAGCCGTTAGGCAGAACTCCCAGAACAAAAAGAAATCCAGTCCAACTTATTTTTCAAGAGAAAATAGCAACTTAGATGTGACCATCGCGTTGTTTTTTTACCAAAAAACTATATTCTTAATTTTCAATTTATTTTAGCAAGATATATAAGAATTCGTTGTCTAATCTTGGACCTCGAGAAATAGCAGACTTGCCGATAAGACATAATGGACTTAATACTATATCCTAGAATAATGAACCTTAGGCAACCAAACCTTATACCTCTGATCTTAAGATAATACATTAAATATTATTGATCCTAAAAAAGGTACACTTTCTAAAGGATAGCTACTAATCCATTCTACTAAAACTAATAAATTTTTTCATATGACATTTGGTGTGAAGTTTCTCAAGGCTTAAAATTTTCTTAATATTTTACAATATTCAAAACAAAGTAAAGATCCTACCTATAAGAAAGCTTATATCTGTTCCTGGAAAAGTAGTTTAACGGATTTTCATGAACTTTCTAAGAAATAAAAGTGTAGAAATACCTAATTATCTTATTTGTTAAAATTGCTGAATTTCTTATTTTGGGTAAAGTTTTCTATTATTCAATCAGATTAATTTAGATACGCTCAGTGCAGCGAGCAGGTATCAGCTAGTTATTAATAAAATTTTCAGTACACTCTAAATACTTTTGTACATGTATAGGCAACCAAATTGACACCAATGTATACCTAGTCGCCCATTCTTCTTCATACCTAATCCTCATCCCATCCATTTCTCAATGCGTAATAATTTTTTTATATTTATTCTTATCATCGAAGAAAACCAATTTAATTTTGAATTCCTCTTTGTCATTCTCATTCTTATCATTCCAAATCAGAACAAATAAAAAAATCGTTCGAGCAAAATTAATAAATGCAATTCGCCAAATGAAATAAAGCAATGATAACTTCATTCCCTTCATTAATATAAACACTGAAGCAAATCAAATCGGGGACTTTAATACCACACGGCTTGTGCGTAATTCGTCGTTCATCGTTAAAAACGTTCCCGAAAACAATATCTAGGTCAATGATCAATCGTATTGTTCGAGCGATAAGGGAAAGAAATGACGATTGTTTGATTTATATATATCTATTTGATGATCTCATTTAACGGTGGTTTACTTAACATAAGTTTGATTAGAGAAGTCGAAAGAAAATTTTTGTTCGATCTACAGAGAGAACGATGTGTGTTATGGGTGTTGAGGGAGCGATGCAATTCGACTCATTAAAAGTTTTGTGCTCGGGAAAATCGTTGATACGAGATCAGTTATTAGTAGCATAGTTAGAAATGTTAAGGATATAATAGTTATTGTTGGAACACTCGAATTGTGCTGGTCTCGGCTTTTCCGCGATCTGGCGACTTTGCAACTTATAATTTGATTAATTATGTCCCGAAAAAAGGACACATTGTAAGTTTGTTAATTATTTTTCGTTGATAATTGTAGCACGAAGTCTTCATAGACTTGGTTAATAATCGCTTCGAATGGTTTTAATGAACTGATATGAGAACGGTGCAGGTTGAAGTGGGTGGAAGTTTGGTCGAGGAGAGCAGGAGGGCCGAGGTGAGACGAGATGCATCATCCATAAATTATTTTGTGCTGTACGTGCAGCATTCACCTACAAGTTTCATTAATATTAAAATACGTCTAATTAGGTTCCTACACTGTTAGGTGCATTTTACTCGACTATGGTCGTCTCAATTTCGATGTTACTACGTTACATTCATTACGTGAATTTTCATTGAGATTTTTTCTTCGAGGGCAATTTTTCTCTTGTGATGACATGCAAAAAAAATCAAATGAGAGATTACACCTAGTCACTCGGGGGATCTGATAAATGATTGTAGAGTATTTATTATAACGAATAAATCTATTGGACAAAGCTTTAATGCTTGAATCGATAAAGCGCATAATGCAACGTATGCAATTTGAAAATAGTTGCATTACAACAAATCACATGTAATTGAAATCCTGATTTTCGCATTGCATTTTTAGATTAAAAAATGCATTTGTGATACAAAAATTTGAAGTCAAAAAAATAGAGAAAAAAATGTGACACACCGTGTTGTCACGCCTTTCAATGTTGGTAAAATTTAAGGAAATTATAAAGTTTTTGTCTTGATTATCCATTAAAGAATTAAAATATATTTTTCATTTAAATTGCGGCAAAAGAACAACGTGACCACATGGTGTGTCACAATTTTATTTCGATTTTCGGGCAATGTATAGTTAAAATAAAAAAAAAGTGGTTGCGTGTACTTATGTACGCGCGTGAGAAGTTATACTTCTGTGGTATCATTAAAAATTAATTTTTATTAATTTTATTCAAATAATCAATTTAAAAAAACTGTAATTTAATATTTAATAATAATAATATATATATATATTTAAAGATATAATTATTAAAAATAAAATTTAGAGAGTAATATTTTAATTTGTATCAATAAATAATATCCAAAGAAAGCTGCAAAACGTTTATAAAATTTGTCAGAATCATTTTTCTGGTAAACAATTCATGCATGTCATGAAAACGAAGCTTCATAGAAATTGCAAAATAAAGTAAGTAGCTACTTGTCAAAGTAAATGCCTTAATCTTGTTCATATATTGTGTTAGTAAATTATTATTCTAAGATGGTTGAATCATTTCAGAATCCCAGATTTCGTGATAACTAAGAATATGCATGGAATGCAGACGTCATTTTCATCATTAAATTTCAAATAGTATAACAGCTACTGCAAAATTCGAGAAAAGTAATACATTATTTTTTAATAATATGTGTCATTTATATATATAATTATTTTTAATTTAATATAAAAATAAATAAATTAGAAAATAATTACAATAAAAATTCAAATTACGCGCGCCAGGAGACCCAATGGTTTTACGACCAACTTCATATTGTCAATTTTTGGCTGAAAATGCGCCCGCATCTTAAAATATCAGTCTCATCATTTTTTCATAAAGCGCCCTAAAGAAGTATAACTTCAATAAAAATTGTGACACAACATGTGGTCATTCCATCTTAAGAAATTGGAACGACTTTAAGATTTATAGTTAAAATTATAGTAAAATTCATAGTTACCTCGATAAACCTTTTTGTGTCCGCACGGTGTGTCACAGATTTTTAAAAAATCAATATTAAAAGATTTTGGAAATGAGTAAGTATTTGAAATTAAAATGAAGAAAAGTGTAACATTGGATTGAAAATTCCGAGAAAACCATCATCTATATAAATGAAATGATGTAGCTCTTTTCCAATTTTCGCTTTTAACTCAAAAGCTACTGGATAGATTTTGATCAATTTTTTTTTGTTTTACTTCTTTTATACTTGGTCCTTATCTAGAAAAAGAATTATCACGATATCTTCATTAAAAACAAAGTTATTAAAGTTTTAAAATTGCGATTTTCAAGCAGACCGCGTATGCTTTCGTTGTTCTTTCGTTGTTTTGATAGAGGGTGGGGCAAACGGTGTTATATGCAGTAACTACGGTGGAATAGAGAGGGAATGTTTCTCCTTCCACTGCCTAATTTTTATTTCATATTTGAGCGAGTGCGGTACGACTTCATGCAGCTAAGCGAGATATTAGAACAAATGAAATTTTTTTTGAATTCTATTTTTTTCTGTTTTAAAATATTGTTTGAAGCTTTTTTTAAATTCTCTTTTAGAATTTTTAATATTTTACTGTAAATACAGATTCAAATTTCATTTTTAAGTTACAACCGTTACAATAATCAAATTACATTTCAACACTCCCTTTTATTATTGCATATATTTTTTAACCAGAATTTGTTAGCGAGAAACATTTTTTTTTTAATTTAAACTACATATATGCCAAAAAATTGCTTCTTTGGAATCCGCAACTTCTCCAAGTGTATAGTTATTAATTGATTAAAAATTAATTTTTCTAAAACTGCAAGCTATTATAAAAATTAAAATTGCTGTAAAATACAAAATGTCACTTTTTTTAAGTTTTTATTTTTATTTTTAAATTGCTCTTTAAATGCTCTTTCCGGATCCGCAATTGCTCCAGGTGTATATAGTTAATAGTTAATAAATAATTACATTTTTTAAAAATTTTCAAACTCAAAAAATTGCTATGAAATCTAAAATAATTTTTACTTGGAAGCTTTTGTTTTGTTTTTTTTTAAGCTCTATCTGCTCTTTTTATTACGAAAATAATCAATCAAATATTTGCAATATTTTTAACAATTAATTATTTTTAACTTTTTATACGGGCATTGTTGTACTATGACGTCATTAACTGCCGTTGAATCTTGTAAACATGAATAGTTTAAAAATTGAATTACTCATTAACTATACACCTGGAGCAATTGCGGATCCGGAACGAGCATTTAAGGAACAATTTTTTGCAAAAAATAAATAAAAAAGGAATTATTTTGGATTATATAGCAATTTTTATATTTGAATTTACAAATTTTTGAAAAAATAATTATTAATTAACTAATAACTATACACTTGGAGCAATAGCGGATTTTGAAGTAGCAATTTAAGAGCAATTTTTTGGCATATAGTTAAAAATGTTCTACGCTAAGTTCTTTCCGGTTATTTTTAATATATTTTTACTTTCAATTTTTTAATTGTTTTTCCTCTGTAAATTAAATATGTTGTTAACATTATAACCTACGCAGACAAAGTCGCGGGTATCAGCTAGTTAAATAAAAATTTGTCAAACACTTTAAAATTCAAGAAATCTGTGACACACCATGTGGTCACGTTGTTGCTGTATCGAAATTTAAATTAAAAAAAAATAAAATTTAGCCTCGACTAAGTTCTTTAATGTCAAAGTTTCTTTCAATAACTCAACAAAAAAAAATTGTAAAATTGTTTTTCATATACATTTAAACAAAGGAACAATGTGACCACACGGTGTGTCATACATTTTGATCCAGTTTTTAACATCTGAAATATTGATTTAAAAAATTATGACACACCGTGTGGTCACATTGTTCCCTTGTTTAAATGTATATGAAAAACAAAATTTTTGTCTCTACTTAAAGTTTATTTTTCGTCTCCTTGATAGCTTTACTATTCATTCTGCTATGTGATTTAGATTTTCTTTTAGTTAAGGTAACTTAACTTAGGTAACTTGTTCTGGATCGTTCGCTGTCGCTAGTATGGCAGTATCATCTGCAAAGATAGCTAGCAGCGTGTTATCAGATGTTGACATATCCGCCGTATGAATTGAGTACTTATAATAACGTTCTGAGCACACTCCCTTGTGGTACTCCTCTTTTTAAGTTCTATGTCTGCTCCAACTTTCGCTTGGAAGTAACGATCCTCTAAGTAGTATTCAAGTATTTCGAAGAATTCAGGAATTTGAGTTTTGATTCTGTAACTTTGACTTTGTCGAACGCTTGGGTGATATCGAGGAAAGCGGCTGAGCTGTATTCTTTCTTTTCATGAACGTTTAGAATGTTTAGGACGTTTTAACTATTCTATTGATTAGTTCCAAGGTTGAGTGTCTATTTCTGATTCCAAACTGGTATTATTTCTTTCTTTTAGGGTTACCTGGAGTCTTGTCAGAAGGAGCTTTTCGTAAACCTTGCTAAGGATGGAAAGTAAGCTAATTGGTCTGTAAGAACCAAATTTTTGAGGAGCTTTTCCTGTTTTTGGTAACATTATAAGTTGAGCAACTTTCCATTGCCCTGGGACTTTTGATGTTCTATTAACGGCAATATTGAAAATTTCTGCCAAGTTGACTATGTTATTGGTTTTGGGGCAGTTCTTTTAACATTTTTTCAGTAATTAAGTCGAACCCTGGGGCTTTATTTAGTTTTAGGTACTGGATGATTAGTTTTACTTCTTTTGGGGTGACACATTTATTTGGTATACAACTTTCCTCCCGCTGCTTTTCGACCCGATAGCACCAATAGTTGATTTGTGTTTGGATCATATAATTGCCGATTAAAAATGTCAGGTTATGAACCAAATTTTTGTCATTTGCGGAAGGTGTTAGTATTAAAAAAATCGACGGCTGAGGCTCACCGAATGCTCTCAGAAGCTTATGGTAAAGCTGCTATTGGCGAAAGAACATGTCGCAAATTAGTGGAGTGAGTCAAGAAGCAGGTTCAAAACGCCTAAAGAACCTGGGAATCATCTAGAAGCAAGGATTTTGGATGCCATACGAGTTGACGACGAGTGATCTTGAACGGCATTTCTGTACTTCTGAATATGGAATACAATCCCGGGTACCCGGTACCCGGTTTTCCGGGAATTCCAGAATATTTTTACGTAACCGAAAACCGGTTCTGATATCTGTCAAATACCCGGTTTTCAATTCTATTTTTGTTGTATAAAGAAGCATAGAAGCAAACAAAACTTAAGCTCTGAAGAGTTAGAACGAGACTTCCAATTGAAGTTAGGTAAAAAGGCGATTCGGTCCATGATAACTGACTTGGTCGTTGTAGATGAATTTAGATTGTCTCTAAAAGAACAACTAGATAGAACAATTCACAAGGAAGTCAATTCCACCATGACTCCACAGTTGAAAACGACAGTTATAATATATGTTGTTATAAAATAAATTTATAAACTAGACGTTAACAATGACTTAGTTCACTGTTTAACTAGTCAGTTTTCACAGTCACTTATTCACTAATTGTCACTCACTATTACACTGTTACACTTTATTTAACAATGTTCACAATTTATTTAACATTGTTCACTTTCAGTATTTATTTTAAGATTCGTCAAAGATTTATTTCACACTGATCACTTTTACGAAAGCCTGTTGACGTTCACGATTTATTTTAAGACTGTCTCGCCTATGTTTGTCCCCGGGCTTATTTAGGATTTCGGAATCTTTCTAGAACATTCGGTTCTATTATCCCTTTACCAAACTTTCTATATTTCTCGGAACAATTTTTTTTTCAACACTTTCTATTTGTTAACCGACTTCAAAAAAAGAAGGAGGTTCTCAATTCGACTGTATTTTTTTTTTTATGTTTGTTACCTCAGAATTTCCGAATGGGTGAAGCGATTTTGATGATTCTTTTTTATTTGAAAGCTGGTGCTTTCCGAATGGTCCCATTTTAATTTGAAGGAAATCGTTTACTTCTAAGGGGTTGAAAACTAAGGGATGAAATACTAACTTCTTATTGGATGGCTCGATTTTGAAAATTATTTTTTTATTTGAAAGCCAGTGCTTTTCGTGTGGTTCCATTTTAATTTAAAGGAAATCGTTCACTACTAAGTGGTTGAAAACTAGGGGATGAAATACTAACTTCTTATTGGATAGCTCGATTTTGAAAATAGTTTTTTTATTTGAAAGCCAGTGCTTTTCGTGTGGTTCCATTTTAATTTGAAGGAAATCGTTCATTTTTAAGTGGTTGAAAACTAAGGGATTAAATACTAACTTCTTATTGGATAGCTCGATTTTGAAAGTAATTTTTTTATTTGAAAGCCAGTGCTTTTCGTGTGGTTTCATTTTAATTTGAAGGAAATCGTTCATTTCTAAGTGGTTGAAAATTAAGGGATGAAATACTAACTTCTTATTGGATAGCTCGATTTCGATAATTCTTTTTTTATTTGAAAGCTAGTGCTTCTCGGGTGTTCCCATTTTAATTTGAGGAACATCTTTCACTTCTAAAGAGTTGAAAACTAAGGGATGAAATATTAACTTCTTACTGGATAGCTCGATTTTGATCATTCTTTTTTTATTTGTAGAACACAACCTTAAATTAATCGCCTATCCATTTAAAAAAAAAAACTCCACTCATAAGGGGTTAAAAATTAGAGATGAAATAATATTATAATTTTTCTCTGGCTAACCCGATTTTGATAATTTTGTTTCTATTACATACTACGTACCTTTAAATTGTTCACATTTCAATTTGAAGAAAAAAATCCACCCTTTAAGGATGAAAATAGGGGATGAAATAGTGACATTTAACCAAATTTTGATAATTTTTTTTCTGTTGGAAAGAATAATCCACTTAGTTTTGTTATTACATTTAAAAGCAAAAAATTTCAATCCTTAAGGGCAAAAAGGGATGATGTAGTAACTTTTAATATTTAACGGCGCTGCCTCATATGAGCAGCGCGTTTAGAAGATTTAACCATTTTCAAGAAAATAAAATCAGTTATCAAACTTCAGATCACTAAAACGCGAGAAATAAATAAATATTATAAAAAAATGAAAAACCGACTTCAAAATTTATAAAGATTCTTAAACAAAAAATGCACTAAAAAGTAACAAAATAATGGCGTATCTTTGCATTATCCACAACTTACAAATTATTAGGATGATACAATGTACAACTATTGTTATTTTTGGAGTTGGTGTCAGTCAAGAAAATAAATATTAATAGTAATTTGTAAAAATTGTAAAAAGGTTTAGTTGGTAATTGGTATATTGTAGTTTAAAGGTCGCTAGATATTGTTACAGTTCGAGTATATTGTTTAAAAGTTCATTTGAAAAATAATTTTCATAAGGTATTCTCGTTTTTTGCTAAGTACCAATATAGTCGTATTTCCTTGGCTGACACCAACTCCAAAAATAACAACAGTTGTACATTGAACCATCCCAATAATTTGTAAGTTGTAGATGCTGCAAGGATACGCCATTATTTTGTTACTTTTAAGTGCATTTTTTGTTTAAGATTTTTTATTTTTTTTGAAGTCGGTTTTTCATTTTTTTATAATATTTATTTATTTCCTAGTACGATCGAATATTCTAGAAAAATTCTCTTAATTACTCGATATTGCTCCGCATGGCCACCCCCATTGTCTGGCTGATGGGGTAGATGATACTCCCAGACTTTGAAAATGGCGACGTTTCTTCATTTTTAGACTGTGACAATAGGTATAAAGTATTGCAATTGACTAGAAACTGTGTAGAATTTGCAATGCATCTACTTAGCTTTTATAAGACATGTTTGGTTATAAATCTTCGCGAATGTTAACATGTCTTGAAAACAAGCATGAAAATAATTGTATATATATATATATATAAACTTCTTTGAGCTAAAGCTCAAAGCTGCATTCATGCATTTGTGAAGAGTTGATAACATGTATAAATAATGCATGCTAAAGTATCTATTCAAGTTTTCCCTCTGATATTTAAATTACATTTCCAATTATATGAAAACTTGGAAATATATTCAATACAATATTACATATAAATTGTCGTCCCTCAACTTTGTCTTTATACGATAAACTATTGAAACATTTATAAGTTCCATATTATATCATTTCACTGGTACTTTGAACTTTAATTTCATGTTTTCAGGCCAATCTTGTTCTTATATGTACATATATCTCAAGTTTTTTCCTGTTATTTGGTTCAATTAACTTCTTAATCCCAATCTTACGATCGTACGAACGAGACGTTAAACGCGTTTCATTGTATTGCAATTACAAATGTTTAATCTAATTTGCTTACATTTGATAACATCTACATTCTAAAAAAACATACAAATCTAATGTTTGCTTTGAGTGAATGTATTTAACTTCCAGATGTAGCAAGTCACGACTGTTATCGTTCCTCGTGCAAACATGCAATCGAAATTTCCATTCAGCGACAAACACAAATATCAATTGATATATCGCATTGTAATCGTTAAAATCTATCACAAATAGATGAAAAAATCAAACGTTGACACGACAGATTTGTCTTGAGGTTAAAAATTATGAACAATGTACCGAGTTTGGAAGATTAAAAGATTTAATGATATACCTTTGAAGTAAATTTTTGAACGTGCGATTTTTTCTTGTTTGGAGGCGAGAAGAAAATGAAACAGGTGAAATTTATTTGTGGGATAAATCGTTTTAATCTGGGCGAGTTTTAGTTTACGACTAACGTAGGATTATCTCGTACGAAATCTGGTTGTATATGAGGCTCTGAGCCGACCATTGAAGATGTTACCTATATATGTGGGTACTATATGGAGAGGAGACCAAGTCTTTATCAAAACACCTTAAAATATTGGTTCAGTTGAAAGTTCTACGATTAATCAGAGCTTGTGTCAGACTGAGGTTTTTATTCTGAAGAACGAAATTTGGTATGTAAAGCCATGAAAATCAATAAGTGCATCTCTTAAAACATTATTATAGTAAATGCATTTTGCATTGCATGCCCGCACCGCGCCCGCACCGTTGCTTCACAAAATTGAAGATAAAGAGTATTTTATATTTCCCATTAGTTAAACAAAGAAAACATGTTTAAATTTTGTAAAATCATCTAAAGGCGTGACCCCATGGTGTGTCACACTTTTCTATCCAGTACTTTGGAAAACTAAATTTTCCAGTAGTTTTTAAAAAATGGATTACCTATTTCTAGATCAGGGTAAATAATTTTTGAACAGAAAAAAAATTATAGTAGGATGAAACTCATTGGGAAAGGAAGAGAATATAACAAAAATGAAAGGAAAAATAAATTACGGTCGATCCAAGGTGGGGAAGTGGCAAATGGGGGTGTTTTTAAGGGTAGAAACGGTTTACCTCGATTTCCGACAAAAATACAAGTCCAATGGAAAAAACGTTAAATAACAAAGTTGTAGATAATAAGTAGATCTACAACTTTTGTATTAACACTTTTTTCACATAACCTGAAAATTTATATGAAAACTTCCAATTACCAAGTTTTTGGTTTTTAATTATTACAAAAAAAAATTTCCACGCAATTTGGCGAAACTTTACCTTTCAATGTTTCAAACACACTGTATTTTTTGAAGTTATACTTCTTTAGGCGCGTTATGAAAAAATGATGAGAGTGAAATTTTAAGATGCGCGCGCATTTTCAGCTAAAAATTAACAAAATGAAGTTAGTCGCAAAACCTTTGGGTTTCCTGGCGCGCGTAATTTGAATTTTTGTTGTATTTATTTTTATATTTCAATTAAAAATAATTATATATACAAATGACAAATATTATTTATAAATAAGTTATTACTTTTCTCGAATTTTGCAGTAGTTGTTATAGGTACTTTTTGAAGTTTAATGATGAAAATGACGTCTGCATCGCGGCGCAGTTTCAGAAGCATTTGTAGCGTTCTATTTTATCATCACAAATTATCAAGATGAAGTTGCCCGCAAAACGGCTCGGTATTTTTAACTAGACGCGCGTAATTTGAATTTTTGTTGTATTTATTTTCTAATTTATTTATTTTTATATTTAAATTAAATATAATTATATTAACAAATGACACATATTATTAATAAATAAGTTATTACTTTTCTCGAATTTTGCAGTAGTTGTTATAATTACTTTTTGAAGTTTAATGATGAAAATGACGTCTGCATTCCATGCATATTTTTAATTATCACGAAATATGGGATTCTGAAATGATTCAACCATCTTAGAATAATAATTTAATAACACAAGATATGAATAAAATTAAGACATTTATTTTGACAAGTAGCTACTTAATTTATTTCGCAATTTCTATGAAGCTTCGTTTTCATCACATGCATGAACTGTTAACCAGAAAAATGATCCTGACAAATTTTATAAACGTCTTGCAGCTTTCTTTGGTTATTATTTATTGATACAAATTAAAATATTACTCTCTAAATTTTATTTTTAATAATTATATTTTTAAATATATATATATTATTATTATTAAATATTAAATTACAGTTTTTTAAAATTGATTATTTGAATAAAATTAATAAAAACTAATTTTTAATGATACCAAAGAATTATAACTTCTCACGCGCGTATATTAGTACACGCAACGACTTTTTTTTTATTTAAAACATTAATTTTTACTTTCTTTTACTACTATATAGATAGTAAAGGAAGTATTGTAATCGGGTCGAATTTTCGAATTCGAGATTTCACCGGAAATACATGTTTTGAGGTCCCCTGAGTCCAAAAAAGTGGTTTTTAGAAACATGTCTGTGTGTGTGTCTGTGTGTCTGTGTCACTGTGTGTGACAGCCATATCGTATCGAAAGCTTTATCCGAATTTCACCAAACTTGGTATTTGACCTCCCTATTATACCTAGTTGTGCCGCGAAGCTTTTGGTTGAAATAGGTTAACTGAAAGCTCTACTTTACTCTTGGCGTTTTTGAGCTTTTTTAATTTTGTTCGAAAACGGCTCCAACGATTTTCTTTAAACTTTCTATAATTCTTAGACTCATTAGTGGCTACAACTTTTATTTGAAACTTTTTCCTGGGAAAATTCGAATAAGGGCGGTTCTGGGGTGAAGGTTTGGAATTCGTATACCTATACCTATGTACAAATAAGCTGTATAGTGTATACATATTACTTTCTTTTGCTACTTAATAGTAAAGGCAGTATTGTAATTGGATCGAATTTTCGAAGTCGAGCTTTCAACGGAAATACATGATTTGAGGTCCTCTGAGTCCAAAATAGTGGTTTTTAGAAACTTGTCTGTGTGTGACAGCCATATTTTAACTTATTTATTATTTCAACTTTTATTTGAAACTTTTTCCTGAGAAAATTCGAATAAGGGCGGTTCTGGGATGAAGGTTGGGAATTCATGTATACATATATAGCCTTATAGGTTATATATGCATATAGTACTGTTTATATGTATTGTTACAAAGTGCTTATATTTCTTTTAACTAACAGCGAGTATTTTCTTGAATGAAAATAAAAGAAAGTTGTGTGACGCCTCGCACCAGATATTTTACTTTCTTTTACTACTATATAGATAGTAAAGGAAGTATTGTAATCGGGTCGAATTTTCGAATTCGAGCTTTCACCGGAAATACATGTTTTGAGGTCCCCTGAGTCCAAAAAAGTGGTTTTTAGAAACATGTCTGTGTGTGTGACTGTGTGTGTGTCTGTGTGTGTGTGTGTGTCTGTGTGTGACAGCCATATCGTGTCGAAAGCTTTACCCGAATTTCACCAAACTTGGAAATTTGCCTTTATATTATGTCTAGTTGTGCCGCGAAGCTTTTGGTTGAAATCGGTTAACCGAAAGCTCCACTTTACTCTTGGCATTTTTGAGCTTTTTCAAGTTTTTTCGAAAATGGCTCCAACGATTTTTTTTAAACTTTCTACAGTTTTTAGACTCATTAGTGGCTACAACTTTTATTTGAAACTTTTTCCTGGGAAAATTCAAATAAGGACGGTTCTGGGGTTAAGGTTGGAAATCCGTATACTTATATGTACATATAAGCTATATAGTGTATAAATATTACTTTCTTTTACTACTTACTAGTAAAGGTAGTATTGTAATCGGATCGAATTTTCGAATTCAGGCTTTCACCGGAAATACATGTTTTGCGGTCCACTGAGTCCAGAAAAGGGGTTTTTAAAAACATGTCTGTGTGTGACAGCCATATCGTATCAAAAGCTTCATCCGAATTTTACCAAACTTGGAATCTGGTCTCCATATTATACCTAGTTGTGCTGCGAAGCTTTTGGTTGAAATTAGTTTACCGAAAGCTCTACTTTACTCCTAGCGTTTTTGAGCTTTTTCAATTTTTTTCGAAAACGGCTCCAATGATTTTCTTGAAACTTTCTATAGTACTTAGACTCATTAGTGACTACAACTTTTATTTGAAACTTTTTCCTGGGAAAATTCGAATAAGAGTGGTTCTGGGGTGAAGGTTGGGAATTTGTATATACATACATATAGCCCGATAGGTTGTATGCATATAGTTCTATTTATATGTATTGTTACAAAGTGCTTATATTTGTTTTAACTAACAGCGAGTATTTTCATAAATGAAAGTAAAAGAAAGTAGTGTGACGCCTCGCACCAGATATTTCACCTTATAAAGACTTAATATCGAAAAAGTACCCTTATTTTCTTAAATTCTCACGTCAAAACATGTGATATTTTTTAAAAGTCAGTGAGCTTATTGTTTGTTGAAACCTCTACTGTTTGATGGTGCAAAAAATATACACATTGCAATGTTAAATGTTCTCAGAAAATGCATTAATTAAAGTTTAAATTTTAATAAATTGCTCAAAATTGTACATAATGCAATTGCACAAATACAACTTTGAGCAATTTATTAAAATTTACACTTTAACTATTGCATTTTCTGAGAACATTTAACATTGTAATGTATATATATTTTTGTACCATCAAAAAGTAGAGGTTTCAACTTTCAAGAGATAAAAAGCTCAACTTGAAAAAAATCAAATATTTTGACGTGAAAATTTTTGATTGAAAATCAGGGTGCTTTTTCGATATTAAGTCTTAATAAGGTGAAAAAATTAATATTTTATTAAAAATATTACAGTGTGTTTGAAACATTAAAAGGTTAATTTTTACAAAGTTTCGAGTAAAAAAAATTGTTTTTGTAAAAGATAAAAATTTAAAACCAAACACTTGGTAATTTGAATTTTTAACAATAATTTTTAGGTTATGTGAAAAAAGTGCAAGCACAAAAAGTGTAGATCTACTTATTATCTTCAACGATACAATTTAACTGTTTTCCATAGGACTTGCAGTTTTGTCGAAAATCGAGATAAACCCGTTTCTACCGTTAAACCCCCCCTCTTTTCCACTCCGCACCTCAAATCGACCGTAATAAATTTCTCTCACAATTTCATAAATTTTTGACGTATTCTCTTTAGCGTGATTGATTTGTTCATCCATTTTTTTTTCCCCTATATATTTGAAATTAATTTCAAATCAACCTTGATCATATACAAAACTTCAATTGCATAATAAATTCACTTACATAATAAAATCTAAATAAAAATCAATTTTAAACGAAATTCGGTTTCTGTCTCGTCTTGACAAAAGGCCCCACATTATTATTACAGTTTTCTAATTTATTTAACAATTACATTCCATTTTTAAATGAAACGAAAAATCAATAACGATTAAGAAACGAAACAACAACCTTGATGCCAAGATTCGCATCAATATATAAATATATTGTGAAGTTTTCTTGCAAAATTCATTTCATCTCTCATGAACAATACAATGGATATTTCGTTTCATTTATCGAATCTTGCCAACTCATTAACCATCACTAATAAAAAAAAAAAACGAACAATATATAGAATGTAAGTTAGAATTTTATCATCGACGAAAAATTTCTAGACTGACTCATTTTTTCTACGTTTTGATTAACGATAACGAATTAAATAGCCGGTAAAAATGTGAAGCTCATAATAGTTAATTGTCAGCAGAACAATTATCAAAATAATTTACATTTTTTTTTTCATTCTTCTCACTCAAAAGATAAATCAAAAATGTTTTTATCTGCTTTGATTAATTCTTTTTTTTGACTGTTACAAAAAATTTTTTTCATTAATTTTACTTTAAACGTCAAAAAGGTTAATTATAACAATTAATTACGAGCCATGAAAACAATATAAAATAAACTTTATTTTGAAGCGAAACAACTAAATTGTAGTAATATTTCGATGGCCTGTTGTTATAAAATCGAATGTTATAATCTGCGCGTTTCCGTAAAATATATAGTGAATATCGTGACCACGAATTTTCGATCGACAAAACTGCAATTTGCATTCGCCAAACTGATAAATAAAATAACGAGCGAGGGCAAAATTTATATCATGTTTCTGTTTGAAAAAAAAAATTTGCAAAAAACGGGAGATATATCGTGTATAGGTCGGCCGGTTTGAGCTCGCGTTGCGAGTCGATCGAGAGATTTTACAAGTTAAAATCGAGTGAAATGAACTGTATATAATTCGATATTCGCCGTACACGACTTTTACGACGAGAGATGTGTGTGACGATTTCAAGGACCAAACATAAGCCTGGTTTCCCATATGAATATGTTGCTCAAGCCCAAGGGGTGCTCACTTTCAAGGTTATTACTTTTCTCTGACGTCATTGGATTAAGATTTCTGACAGAACCATTAGATATCTGCTATAATTGGTTCTTATCACTACTATTGTTCTTATTGCGCAAGGTTCTTATTACGCTCTATAGTTTGAAATTTCATTTCGTTTCATTTTGCTCAGTTAAAGTTCAAAATAAAACTTTTTTTATACACTTTATTTTATTTTAAACTTTTTTAGCAATATTGTTTATATTCCTTTTTATTTGTAATCTTTCTAGGTTTATCTAGTTAAAAAAGGTGGGCTTCTTTTCACAAAAAAAAATAAGTTTCACTATGTTAATAGTTAATTTTTATGAACATAATAAATATTAATTTGATTTTTCTTTATTACTTTATTTAAATTGGATAATGATGATATATCATATCAAAACACTGGTTTGTTGACTGACGCGGGAATTCAAAATTTATAGCTCAGTAAAATATAGATTCTAGAAGAATTAATATGTCTTCATTATTCAATTAAAATAAAATAACAAAGAAAAATCAAATTAACATTTATTATGTTCATAAAAACTAATTATTGACATATTGAAATTTAAATTTGTTGTTCAAAGGATTTAATATAACCTAAATAAAAAGCATATTTTATTAAATATAGTAGTGCCAACCAAATGCAGTCACCAGGTAAAATCCCCCACAAATCAACGATAGCTAATGGCTTTTAACGCCTCTACTGGCTTCTATCAGAAACATTAATCCGGTGACGTCATTTTCAGAGATCAAAGAAACGCCGCCTAGTCAAGTGAGCATACCTTATGTATCTAATAACCTTGGCTCAAGCCTCCCGTTATGTTCCTTGACGTCATCGAATAAAACGAGAGAAAAATGAATTTTGAGGAAATTACATGAAGAAAAACATCGGTCAAATGTGTGCATTGTTACGTTATCGAAATTAACACATTTTTAACGCTTTAGACTTACTCTTAAAAAAAAGTGGTTGCGTTTACTTATGTACGCGCGTGAGAAGTTATACTTCTTTGGCATCATTAAAAATTAGTTTTTATTCATTGCATTCAAATAATAAATTTAAAAAAATTGTAAATTAATATTTAATAATAATAATAATTAATTAATAATAAGATAATATAAAAGCCCAGGTCACTGACTCACTCACTCATTCTGTAACGCTCAATGCCTACTATGTTGCCTATATACTATGCCTACTACTATTGAGCCAACCCCACAACAAGGACATTTACTCAATGATAATCGTATTTTCACTCGCAATGTTGTGTATCAAGAAATTTTATAAACAAATATAGCATTCATGAATTAAAAAATAATTATTCATTCTTTTTATTGAACTCATTCATAACTTTTGGTTGTCAAACACACTGATACGAACGCATGCAATAACTTTCACGTAAGAAACTTGGGCTTTTAAAAAAAAAATAGGGCGCCGTAGGCGCCCCAGAACAACTAGTAATAAATATATTTAAAGATATAATTATTAAAAATAAAATTAAGAGAATAATATTTTAATTTATATCAATAAATAATATCCAAAGGAAGCTGCCAGACGTTTTTAAAATTTGTCAGGATCATTTTTCTGGTTAACAATTTATGCATGCCATGAAAGCGAAGCTCTATAGAAATTGCGAAATAAAGTAATTAGCTTATTTTCAAAGTAAATGTCTTAATTTTATTCTTATCTTGTTGAAATGCAGACGTCATTTTCATCACTAACCTCAAAATAGTAGATATAACAGCTACTGCAAAATTCGAGAAAAGTAATAACTTATTTTTTAATAATATGTGTCATTTGTACATATAATTATTTTTAATTTAAATATAAAAATAAATAAAACAAAAATTCAATTTACGCGCGCCAAGAAACCGAGTAGTATTGCGGCCAACTTCATTTTGTTAATTTTTGTTTTAAGATGGCCGCCCATCTAAAAATTTTACTCTCATCATTTTTTCATAATGCGCCTAAAGAAGTATAACTTCAATAAAACACTTAGCCAAAAGCTCTTTATTAATCTTTCACATAAGAACCAATACATTTTGATATATTGCTTTTTTTTCTTATCCAACGTCCACTCTTGACATTTCTGCCATTTGGTGCCGTGCCGTCCAGTGGAGGTTTGAGAGCAGTTTGCTTTGATTGTTTTCGTTTACATCCCTTACGTCTGTAAGTGCAAGGCAGTTGCCAATGTGCATGGCGTTCAAGGGTTTCCCACTGCAGAGGAAGCAGATTGAAGTCGGTAGGATACCAATACGGAGTAAGTGCTCGCATAGGTAGTTGTGTCCCGTGATAATTCAGAAAGCCGCGACTGCCACCTAGCGGGGAAGAAGTCGTGGGATTGGGAATTCCAGTAAGGATTCCCATTTTTTTCATTTTTTTAAGTGTTATGGGAATACCAGTTGAAAATGCTTGCGATGCGGCTTTGACCTGGTGTTAGGGACATAAAGGTTGGCGGATGATTTAGAGAGGGGCCAGACTTAGCGAGGACGTCTGCCCCAAGATACCAACATAACTGGGAATCCATTGTAATGACAGGTACCAACCTGTTTTAGTGAGACTGTCCAAGGTGACTTAACATTTATTAGTACGGACGTAATTGGTGGGGGAGTCAGATGATAGTGCTGCTGTTGTAGTTTTAGAATCATTAAAGAAGACAACTTTATGGTATATCTTAACTTCGTGAAGAAACTGCCTCTACTTCTCCATCAAAACATCTGAGAGGTTCTCCAACTGCGGCGCACCAGTAACCAGCACCAGTCTTTCCGGATCCTGGGATAGATGAACCATCTGTATAGATGTGCAGGAACTTTGACTGTAGGTACATGTAAGGAATGGTTTCTAGAGAGGCTCTTTGTAGCTCGATATCCATATATGATGATTTTGAGAAGGTTAGACCCATTAGTCGAAGGGTGGCGGTGGGGAGTTGACTATATATATTGGCCATTATATTGACAAGTTTAAGATTATCTAACCTTAAACCATATTTATTTACTAGTTCTTCTGCCTTTGTAAGAGGAGAGTCAGGCGTTTTGAGTCTATTTGGAACTTTGCAGTAGTGTTGCCATTGTTTTGGGGTTCATCCACTTCACGCGTTCTCATGTTTTTTTTTGTGGCTACTTTCGACGTCTGTAGAGGTTCGACAGAAGCTTGAATTTGCATTACTGTGATTTTTTTACCCTCACCCCCCTGATGATTCTTAGTGCCACGTTCTGAACTTTATCAAGCTTCTGTAGTTGTGGCTGGCTTTGCATTCCTTTGCAAGTTGTACATAGGACAGGTAGGTTCAGCGAAGTGAAACCTGGTTGACTCCTCATCTGGTCGCTGTAAATCGCTTTTTTTCATTTTGCTGCGACTTCTTCAATCTGTGCCTTCCATGATAATTTTTTATCTAAGGAGATTTCAAGATTTGTTGACACTGACTCTTCTTTGAAGGTGTAAGGTGGGAGTGGTTACTCACATATTTATTTACAATTACAGTGTCCAGCACTGGCCCCGAACAAATTGAATTGCTTAAGGTATATAACGTGGTTCCGTCAGGGCAGTTGCGAGAGGTATCACTGCATGTTTGATTTCTATTTCTAGTCGCCACATCACTCCCCTCCTAGTGACTTTGTCACGAATAATGTCGTCGTTGGGCTGTGAGATTCTGGGCTGCCGTGATTAGAACCGTCGTCGAGCCGGGGCCGCTGGCGACGAGCTATTGTGGTTCGAGTCCGAAGATGACGTGGGACGGGTATGGAGTAGTTCAACCGAAGCCTAGGATGCCGATACTCCATAGTTGAGTCTTTCGTGAGGGGATCCGATGTATGTAGCAACTGTATGGCGTCCAAAATATGAGGCGAAACTTGCTGGTTTAGGCAGAATGGCCGATCCTTGCTGTTGCGTCGCGTGCTGCAATTTGGGGTCACCAGAATGTAAGGTGGGAGTGGTTACCCACATTTATTTACATAATATATATTTACAATTACAGTGGCCAGAGCACTGGTCCCGAACAAATTGAATTGCTTAAGGTATGAAACGTCGTTTCGTCAGGGCAGTTGCGAGAGGTATCACTGCATGTTCGAATTCCATTTCTAGTCGCCACAAAGGTATTACCCTTATAGTACAGGTTAACGTGTTTTCTTTTGTTGGATATTTTGAATATCTGGTATATTCCACGCTGACAATCATTTTGTTCTCTTCGGTCCAACTTGAGAAGCATTCTCGTGCTAAGTTTATTGTAGTTTCTAATATTTCTATATGCTTGCTGGTTGCTCAGATTAATAAGTCATCAGCATGGAGGATAGCATTCACGCCTGGACGGCTCTTATATCTCTAAAAATGTCATTGATCAAATTTTGATATATTGCCGTATTACCTAATACCATAGTTGAATGCAGTCTAGAAAATAAAAGATTTGATCAAAATTTGTCATTAAGGTGTGTGTTTGAAGAAAGAATGATTTAATAGGTATAAGAAAAATATATTTTGTAATCACATTCATTATTTTTAAATTACAAACGAAAAACTCGAATATTCCAAAAAATAGGATATTTGTACCTTTTTAAGCGCGATCTTGCGGCCAAAATATTGAACTAGGAAAATATTTGCAAGAAGTTTTTTAGTAGTGATTCATTTTCTTCAAAAAATGCATTTTTGGTAAATTAGGTCACTTCCAAATTTTACCGGACTTGCCGTGCAAATCAGAAATATGAATTCAAAATAAATGCATTATAGGAAGTCTAAATGTTATCTGCGACAATTGGGTACACAATTTGGTTTGAAATAAAGGGAAAGTTTAAATATCAAGAGTAAACCTAACCTATTACGATCAATATAAATCAACTAATCAAGACTAAAATGTGTTTTGTCTCCAGACTAAATGTCAATGCTATTTAATACTACAATTTCCAATTCTTATTTCGATTGCCTTTTCTTGTATTACGTAAGCCTTAATCTAAATACTTTGTTTCTAAGTCATTAATTACCAATGATTTTTCTTATTTCCAATACAAAAACACGAAATTTCGATGGGCGTAACAAAGAGAAAATTTGTATATGGTTATATGAAAATGGGTTTTAAATTTTAATGAGGTAATTATTTCGAGAAAAATCTAGATTTAGTTTATTTCAAAATTATTGATGTTAATTATAGTTAGTGAACAACCAGTAAATGGTTCTAGATTTAATGAGAAAAATTTCTTTTTATATCTTCGGTATGCAAATTTAAGAGACGCGTATCTGTGGATATTAACTCGAGTAAAATTTTTCATAATTATTGTTGAAATAGAAATTAATGAATATTGTTCGATACCGAACAAAACATTAAACTCATTAAATTTATTTTCTTAAAATCATTTGTTTTATCTCCAAAATTTTGAATGTTTCATTGTGCACAACTGTTCTAGCTCTATCCTTTTTTCTAACATGCAAAAACGTATTAGTTTCTTTACATCTAATCTAACAATCACACATACATTCACATGCATCCCTCAAACCACGTACTTTGTCTCATAAATTAGTCAGTGCGTCTCCAGCCAACGAACATATTACTTGCCAATTCAGTTATCAATAAACAATACAACAAATTCAAATATAAAGTCAACGTTAAACAATTAGATACGTTACAAATAAATCTACAATAAAAACAAAATTTTCGTTTAATAATAAATAACCAACTAATAAAATGTTCCCAAAAATCTCAATACGCGACAAATATTTTTAAATCGAAAGAACGAAAGGTTGTATTTTAAACATACAGGGTGTACCAGCTAGACCGGCCATTAGAAGTTTCCGGAAAACCTGAAATAATAGAAATCTAAAAATTGGGATTAAAACCTAACTGCATTGGAGCTACCTTCCTAAAATATTTTTAGTTTTCTAGCACTTCCGGTATAACCGGAAGTGCCAGAAAACTAAAAATATTTTAGGAAGGTAGCTCCAATGCAGTTAGGTTTTAATCCCAATTTTTAGATTTCTATTATTTCAGGTTTTCCGGAAACTTCTAATGGCCGGTCTAGCTGGTACACCCTGTATTGTCTGTAAGTGTATTGTCTGAAATTTTCGAAGAAAATCTTTTCAAAGATGCCTTAAGGCAAAAGTTTGCTATTTCTGGATTTTCAAAAAAATCCAAAGCCTTGTCTTTTTCAGATCAGAGCATCTCAAAATGTTTGTTTTCATGAAGAAATATTTTTCAAAAATAACCTGGGGCACTTTCATTATGGCTATCGGGTTAGACTCTTTGGTTAAAAACAACGCGATGGTTACTCCTTACTTGCTATTATATTATCTATTATATTTCTCATACGAAATAACATTGGAGTCGTGCTAGTAATATAAAAAATTTTCTCGATAATCAAGTGAAAACTCGGAAAATTGTACTCTTCATTTTTGTTTTATTTTGGTGAGATCTATTGTTAAGAATTTGTTGTCACTTTTCGGCATCCGGAAAACTACAGAATCCTTCGTTAATGTTTATTATCTCCACTTGTTCTACATAGTTCGAAAAATTGTCACCAACTTATTAAAAAGAATTATGAAATTTTACATACCGAACCTTTGAATCGTATATTGACCGTAGTTTCAACCAATCTCCTTTTGGATTTGGTTCAAGACGCTTTTATGTTCAGCTTTCCTTATCGACAGGAAAATGTCCGCTATGGTATTTTCATCGTTTATGAATAATTCAATCGTTAATGAAATAAAAGGTCACTTAGTGGCGTGGTGGACTATATCGTGGTGTCCGACCAGTTTTTCGAATCACAATTCTTCGAAACGCAATTTTTCGAATCACAATTCTTCGAAACACAATTTTTCAAAATAATGCAGTCTAAATCAACTTCTACAGGTAGAGTTGGTGTTTTTGAACAAAAATCAGTGTAAATCAACCTCGACGGGTAGGGTAAATGAAATAGGTACATAAATGTGTCAGTACATATAATTTTTTTTTATTTATACAATTTCTGTATCTCTTTTTGTTCTGGAGATAGCGATAATGTAGTACTTTAAGTGAAGGGAAGAGTAAGGTTAGCGTGGCACCATGAATTGACGACGGTTTCTGATAAAACAAGTCAAAAGAAAACGATAATGAAGAGTGCTAATTTGCGAGTTTTCGCTTCGTTTTCGATAATAACCGGATTTCAAGACGCATTTTTCTTATGGGAAATGATTTTGATAAATCTGTCAATTAAGACGTAACTATGGGAACTGTCATTTATTTTAAGTTAATTCATATAAATTCATTCAACGATTTTCTACTACAAATGCCAAGGTGGTCCAGGGGGGCCGCCTGGCGGGGGTTTAGCGGAGCCCCCAACAAAAGAAATTGTAGTCATCCGAATTTCAGTATTTGACTGAATGTGCGCTTCCTGACACCACGAAGTTTTACACAAAATTAAATGTTTTAGCATAAAAATTATGCTGCAAATATCTATGAGTTTTCAGAATTCATTGAAAATCTTTATGAATACAGATCCTGCATTATTAGAGCATTTTAAATTTATAGAATATTTTTAAAATCTATACTCATCTTTAAAATACGTGGTATCTAGGAATTGTTTATTTTGCCTATTATATTTTCTATATTACTTGAGGTCAAACTTGTTAAAATTTCATTTATCTTATGGTGTTTTCTGTGTTTTATTCCTGAAATTTTGTGTTATTTGTGATGTTTATAAAATATGTGTCTTTTGAATTGCAAAAAAATGAAAATTATTATCACCCAATGGAAGTTTATTATTGAAAAAGTGTTCGCAAATAAAAAATATTGAGTGTTCAAATTGGACCATCTAAGTTCCCATAGTTACTCATACCTTGAATTTTGCAAATGGCTTGCTTAAGCCTCATGCTGACGTCAAAATTTATCGATTTCTATGGTATACAAAAGCATAACGTTGGGCGATTTCAAATTCTCTAAGCGCCACGCTAATCTTACCGAAAATGAACAATCTGTAAACTATAACTTATAGGTACCTATTTACAAAGATAAATTACATGATCTTTTTGTTTAGTAAATATATGTTAAATGTCCAAAAAATTATTAAATTTTATTTACTAAATAAAAGTTTTTTTTTTCAATTGCATTTGTTTTGTGTAAACTGGCAAATAAAAAATTTATTCTAATTATTTCGGTCCCTCAAATTATTTATTATTAATTTTTCGAGAAATTGTTCTTTCGAAAAATTGTGCATTCGAAAAATTGTGTTTCGAAAAATTGTGTTTTGAAGAATTGTGATTCGAAAAATAGTGTTTCGAAGAATTGTGATTCAAAAAACTGACACCTAACCCTATATAGTTGCCTCATACGCCAGTGGTCCTGGGTTCGAATCCCAATGAAAGCCCAAGATATTTTTTCTGGGTTTTCGGATTCGACGGTCGCTAATGACCATAGTAGTTGATGCGACCTTAAAAAAACCAAAAAAAATTTTTTTTCTACGAATATAGCCAATATTTTTGGTTGGTTATATTTGTAAATAGCAGTATACGGATGTATCCTGAAAATATTTCCTAGGTTATAAAACTTAGTATATCCGGTTATATTTTTGAATATAGTTTTTTTCGTACGAGAGGTAACAATGCACACAGTTCAATACAAACCGAAAGCACGACAACTCGAAAATTATAAATTCAAAATAGAAAATTTACGAGTGGATGTCCCATTTATTTTCCGCCGGAATAATACCTATGAGATTACCGACATCATATAGCGATGTGGAGGAAATAGAGAAGAGTCTTAGCCGCCTACCAACAAACCACGTCTATTATAAATCATAATCTTCCATCTCTCTATAGAGAGATGAAATAATTATTTGTTATCTTCCTTGGCTCTATAATATACTATCGCATTTCTAGGTTTCCATAAGCCAACTATAGTACACTCAACCCCCCATTCCATACCACCCTATTTCACGACCCCACTGAATTATTATCTTTGCAACTAAGATAATGCAACTGTAAACAATGGACCATAACGAATTTTATACTTATTATAAACTTAAAATCCTAGTCGACCGAAATATCATCAATTTCATGATTAACTTTTTTTTTTTTGGTTTTTAATGACTAATCATATTCTTGGTTAGCGAGAGAAACTTGCACCGTGAATAATTAAAAGTTTAATTTTTCATTCGATGTCTCCGTTTGCGGAAATAACGACAATCGTTTGCATTTTGTATGCAATTACTTTCAAGTTGCATAATAATTGCGACCAATAAAATAGATTTTCGAAACGAGAAAACATCTAAAAGGGGGGGAGGAGGATTGGGGAGTGCATTTGAGTGCAGTTTTAATTAAACCTGTTTTATATAAGTATATTATTTTATTATATACTAAATGTGCACTTGTATTGTTCTCATTCCTCAATAAATGGATTTAGATACTAGGTTTATACGAAAAATGCAGTTAAATTTTCCGCGAGAAAAACTTTTTTAATTACTTGCCATGAATTATTGTAACAATTACGTTTGAGAAAAGGGACAGCAATTAAAAATTGTTCTATTATTCTCGATGTCACAAACAAGACTAATGGTTTTTGCAACAATTTGTAAATGCACTTATAGATCTCATTGCACTTATTTATTTTTCAAATATTAGTTTTTAAAGTTATACTTCTTTAGGCGCGTTATGAAAAAATGATGAGAGTGACATTTTAAGATGCGCGCGCATCACTAAGACACAAAATTAACATGATGAAGTTGGCCGCAAAAACGCTCGGTTTTATACTTGGCGCGCGCAATTTAAAATTTTATTTTATTTATTTTTATATTGAAATTAAAAATAATTATATCTTTAAATATAATTTTTAATATTTTATTTAGAAAATATTTATATATACAAATGACACATATTATTAAATAAGTTATTACTTTTCTCGAATTTTGCAGTAGCTATTAACATACTATTTGGAGTTTAGTGATGAAAATGACGTCTGCATTTCATACATATTCTTGGTTATCATGAAATTTGGGATTTTGAAATGATTCAACCATCTAAGAATAATAATTAAGTAAAACAAGGCATGAATAAGATTAAGACATTTATCTTTGAAAAGTAGCTACTTATTTTATTTCGCAATTTCTATGGAGCTTCGTTTTCATGGCATGAATGAATTGTTAACCAGAAAAATGATCCTGACAAAGGGTTTAGCCGTTTTGACGTTTATTTTGTTCTTTTCCACATATACCTCTAAATAGGTGTAGTAAGTATACTCGATATTAGAGCACTACCCTTTCTATTAACGGAGCTAGAGGGGTTACAACTCTTAACTTAAATTTTTTTTTCCAAAACTAATAAAGTTAACGAAACACTTTTTTTTAAATAACATTTTTATTATTAAATTCTATATTCTGTATTTTTTTTGTGTTCACATTAAAATATTTAAGTGGTAAAAAAATAATGAAATATTTAAGGGGCTGTTTTTATACCTCCCTCTTAGTTGACATCTAAGTACCTACCTACCACGAAAATTTCGAGAAAATCGATTTGGTGGAACATACTTTAAAAAAATATATTCCGCACTAATGTTTGGTTAGTGACCATTAATTCTTTTAAAAAGAACAACAAATACAGGATTTTTTTTTTCCAGTTTGGATTATATTTTCATTGTAAACCATAGTTTTTCACAGCATTTCAGCCATTAAATAGTCATAAAAATACAAATTTACTGCACAAACGGTGACTCGGAAAAAACGTGTTAAACGTCAGATTACTTTTAGGCTATTAGTACGGCGCGTTGTTCTTAAACAACAAATACAGGATTTTTTTTTCCAGTTTGGATTATATTTTCATTGTAAACCATAGTTTTTCACAGCATTTCAGCCATTAAATAGTCATAAAAATACAAATTTACTGCACAAACGGTGACTCGGAAAAAACGTGTTAAACGTCAGATTACTTTTAGGCTATTAGTACGGCACGTTGTTCTTAGAGGCGTTAGTATCGGTATATTTTATAATCACAGCGCAAGTCCGTAATGCGTATTTTAGACATTACTCCGCCATCTCTGTTCAACGCGCCGTACTAAAATGCAAAAGAACCGCACCTCTCGTAAAACTGTCCGCTCTACGAATAAATTATATTCAGTAGTGATTTAAATTGAATATTTTGATTAATATTAGTTACTTTTCGTAAGTGTTGGTGCAAAAAACTGTGCTTATATACTTTTTCAAGTGCTCCAATATAATTGAGGTTAACTATCCGTATGTAATATTTGTAGATATAAATTAAAATATTATTCTCTAAAATATTATTTTAATTAATTATTTGTATGCAATTGATAAAAACTTATTATTAATGATGCCAAAGAAGTATAACTTCTCACGCGCGTACATAAGTAAACGCACCCACTTTATTTAGATAACATGGACGGTGTAATTTCTTTTATTCAAAATTATGTACAGAGGGGTTCGAAGTGTTGTAATTAAGCGAGAAAAACCACCAATATATTATTTATTGGTAGGTGTTTGAAATATTTCGTAATTAAATTTAGAAAACGCACAAATTAATTAAATTTTGTCCTTTTCAATGGCGGAGGAATTAAATAAAATTTTATAGACAGTGTATATTAACTATATTTTGATAATAAAAAGGGACGAGATCAAATGAAAATATTGGATCGATCTTTTTATTTCATTTTAATTAACAAGAAATCCGCAGGCGTTTTTTTCTTCTGTAGGTATTTTATTCGTTACTAATTGTTCCACACTTCAAAGTAAATGAGTGGCGTTAAAAAAAATTTGTATCTCATTGTACGTACGTGTGTATTAATTAAATAATAATACTTATGAATCACAATTTAACAACGACAAATTTGTATGAACTTATTTTCTGTTAAAAAATGTTCGGTTAAGATGAACTTCATTTATCATCGTCTAATTAAAGCCACCGTCTATGTCATGGTGGCAGCCGGCATGGTATGGCATTGTCTCTGTTGTCAAATGTACTGTGGCTGCAGCAAATAAATCAGCTGCCATATAAATCGATGCGGTTTAATCAAATAGGCAATTGAGTGCAATATTTTATCGCTCGAGAGCCGCAGACTTGAATTTGACGGGGCGGTAGGAGCTTTAAAGTGTGTCAAGCTCAACAACGACTCGTCGCTCGGCTCTCAATACAAACACACAATTAGAAGACACCCGATATAAATAAAGTGGCTCACTTCTTATAAACCAATTTGTTCACTTCGTGCTTAACACAAGCTCGCGTTTTTCATTGTCGAAAGAGATAAAAAAAAGAAACGATCAAAATCTGAGTAAATGCAATTTCAAATTATCATATGGGAGATGTTTTCTCATTTTCTTCTGATTTTTGAATTTTTCTTTTTTTGTTATACCGGTTTTTCGTGTCGTCCATTTATCTTCATTTTGTGTTTTGGACAAATGTAAATTTTCTCGCTTACACGCTGTGTGTTCTGTCTCTGCAGGGTGCATCTGTTTCTGTTTTCATTTGTGTTTTATTGGGGGCTTGCATTTTCGTTGTTGTTGACGCCGTTGCATTGGAATTTGTGTGTCAAGTGGCAAATTTTTTATTCAATATATTATGTAGGTACATTGGCGAAAGCAACAGATTTATTTCGGTTTTCCCCCGGAAACTAGAATAATAAGTTTTAGTTCCTATAATGGTCCATCTTATAACATTGATTTTTAATGGATTTTATGAACAGCTTGCATTTTTCTTAAGCCTTTTCTACACTTACTGATCGCTATATGTAATGTGCGGACTATGTATGTCGTCGCCACAAATTTCAAAGTTTCGTTTGTCACAGACAGATGTCAGTCGCGTCGAAGTCAGTCGCGTCAACTGACTTCGCGATCAAAGTCAGTCGATGATGCACAGATGTGAAGCTTAAAAGGCTTAAGATGCTGTAAAAAGTATTTTTTACGATTAACTTGTTTGTTATCATCTTTTTCTTAACTCTCATGGTATAGTTAAGTATAATAATGTTGGTATCTTGGGAAATGAAAAAGCAGACGAGCTCGCAAAGTCTGCCACTGCTCTAAATCAACCGCCAACACTTATGTCTTTAACACAAGCTCAGAGCCACATCGCAAGCACTGTCAACTGGCATACCTACAATATTCAAAAAAATGAAGCGCAAGGAAAAAAATGGGAATCCTTACTGGAATCTCCTATTTCACGACTTCTCCCCCGTCAAGTGTCAGTCGCAGTTTTCCGAACTACTACGGGGCACGACTACCTATGCGAACACTTGCACCGTATTGGAATCCTACCGACTCCAATCTGTTCTCTTTACAATGGGGAACCCATGAATGCCATGCATCTTGGCAATTGTCCTGCACTTACAGACGTCAGAGAGAACAACGAAAACGACCAAAACCAACTAATCTCCAATCTCTATTGGACGGCGCGGCACCGAGTGACAGAAATGTCAAGCGTGGGTGTTGGATAAGAAGAAGAAGAATAATGTAGGTAACTAAAATGTGTTGAAAATGCAAAAAAGACGCACAATACATGTTTTGCATGGGATAAAAAAATGGTATCCAATGAGAAAAGATACCCCGGATTATGTACCTAATGAATACCTTAACGGAATCCAATGTTAAGGGAACTGTTCCGCCATTTTTAAGCTTAAGTATTCCTTTAGCGAAATCTCATTTTATAAATACATATTCCTCAACATTTTCTTTCTTTAACAAAGTATACTTTTATAAAAGTGTTAGGACACCTTAACAAAAGAACCAATCAGAGAAGATATTGATAAGCGTATAACCAAAACGTGGAGTTGTGTAGTCGGCTTTGTATGTGTACTAGACCAAATACGAATAAATTCCACCATAATAGAAGGCTTGGAATCATCAGGGCTAGGTTTAATGTATGGTATGTCAAACTCAGGTAATCCATTACCGACTAAACACCTTCTCTATCTGCCTCTCTGTTTTCTCCGTGGAACCGCCGCTAAGCATTACTTCGCGGGGGGAGGTTTTGGCTGGTGCTCTTTCGTCTTGTATTCGAAGCCACTGCTTACTTCCTTCTAATTGCGCTTATTTTGCTGCCTTCCTGTCCGGCAAAGATCTTGGAAGACCTTCATCGCAAATGTACTTTTTGCATCCCAAACTGCCCTCGGTGAGAGCATCATTTTTGCTATAGTCTCTGGTCTGATTTTTTGTTTGAGAGCAGTTTCCAGAGTATTCCGATAAGAGTTGAAACAAGATCACGCAAAAAACAACTTCTATAATTCCGGGGCTGATCAAGCACTCCGGAGTTTCTTCGGGTTTAGACCTATGTAGGTATGCTTGGAAACAATCATGTCCCAAAAGCATTTATGTCAGATAGTAGTTAAAGTCGCTATGTCTCCAGCTTAACCATGCATCCACTTGTGGGATAAAGCAGTATGTCTACCTGCCCTTCGTTTCGGCATTCCACAGAATTTTCTATGGAATATGAATAAGCGAATACTATATTACCGTTCTTCGGTTCTGAGCTCTTGGTCCAGCCTAGTCGTTTTTTTAACGCCGATAGAGAACCTGTCGTTCCTCAAGAAGCACTGCCATGGGCAGCATTCCTGCAACAACACATAGGTATTGCGTCCTCAGACGTTATGGCAAAAGCACTGGTGACTCTCAGTGCACTCTTTCGGTACACTAGTACGATCCGTCTACGTTTTTTTTTTTATAGAGGAAGGAAAATAGTTTTACGTATCATCAGGTCACGCTGTTTGGCCTGGTATGTTGGACTCAAATGCAATACCGACTAAAAACCTCCTCTTCCTCCAGTCTCTGTTCCCCCACGGAAACCGCGCTAGGCATTACTTCGCGGGGGGAGGGTAAAGCTGTCTTTCCGCGCATCGCAGGTCCTTAAGGACTCCCGTTGCAAAAGTACTGGTCGCGTTCCAGGCAGCCTCCGAGGACAGCATAGCCTCAACTAATATCTCCGGCTGAATTGTCCGTTTCGCCTTCTCCAGGACATTTCGTAGCAAGCCAAAACGTGGACACTCGAAGAACACGTGTTCTGCATCTTCTGGAACTCCGGGACAGGACGGAAACTCTGGAGAATCATCGTGCTTAAAGCGATGTAGGTATGCCCGAAAGCAGCCATGCCCCGAGAGCATCTGAGTCAGGTAGTAGTTAACTTTACCGTGACTTCGGTTCAGCCAAACTCCCACCTGAGGTATGAGACGGTGCGTCCATCTACCCATTACTGCAGCATCCTACAGCAATTGCCATCGGCGTATGCTGTGCCGCCGCTCTTCCGCTCTGAGTCCGTCAGGGCTAAGTGAAGCCAAACCTCTACGTCGGTAGTGGGCTCGTCTTTCCTCAGCCAGGACTTTGATAGGTAGCGCTCCAGAAATAACGCACACCGCCTCCTCAGACACCGTTTGGAAGGCACTGGCTACTCTCAGGGCACACAGCCGATACACCGATGCTATTCTCCTCCTTGTTTCGTGTACTGTGAGGGCGTCAGACCAGATGGGCATTCCGTAGGTCAATACGATCCGTCTACGTGACTCCTGCATCTTGAATGTGTCAGCCCAGACGGAAACCCCATATGTTAGCACAGTGTGTCTGTATGTGACAGCGATATCGTATCGAATGCTTTATCCGAGTCTTACCAAATTTTTAATTTAGTCTTACATATTACATCTAGTTGTGCCGCAAAGATTTTGGTTGAATTCAGTTGCCCGGGAGCTCCACTTTATTCTAGGAATTTTGAGCTTTTTTAATTTTTTTCGAAAACGGCTAAACGATTTTATTTTCACTTACTTTAGTTCTTAGACGCATTAATGCCTACAACTTTCAATTGAAACTTTTTTCTGGGAAAATTCAAATAAGGAGGGTTATGGGGTTCATGTTAGGATTCGTATATATATATATATATATATATATATATATATATATATATATATATATATATACATATATCAGAGGCGTGCGGTCCTTACAGGCTGTAGATGCGGCGCATGCCTTTGGATTGTAAGACGATTTTAAAAATTGAATATTTTTTATGATTTATTCATTTAATTTTTAATTTACGTAATTGCATTTATAAAATCATTCTAAAAATTATATATTTTTATCATTTATAAATTTTTTAATTTACGTAATAATGAAAGGTATCGCTCATAAAATTGGCATAGTTTACCAAATCAAATGAACGGCAAAAGCCGAATAAATGCGTTGGCGACAGTAGCATGCGATTCTTTACTTCGAATTGGTCGCGCATGCGCACTAGTACGGTCCAATATTATCTTACTCGGCATTTCACATAGCCAATTAACGGTCCCCAGATGCGTTTGCCGTTTTGAATCTAAACAGTGAATTTCACTGTTACTGATACTTTTCGTGGGTTATTTTGAATTATTGACCCAAAGGCCATACAAATGTTTTGTTCTTTAGGATAAGAACTATTTTCGTGGTTTTTAAATACATTATATGATGCGGTTGTTGATGATTTTTGTTAGGAGCGTCGAATAAGGCTAATTTAAAAAAAATAATTATAACACCACGTTTATCAAATAAAAAAATAAATTTTAAAAATGTGGTTCTTATAACCCCCTCCCCACTTCTAACCGCATGCCCTGTGTCAAAAGTCACCGCACGCCACTGACATATATATGTATATATATATAGGGCATAAGACTGTATACCAGGGGTCGGGAAACTTTTTTGTTACCATTACCCCAAAATATTTTTGCGTAAGTTGATATTATTCATTCATTTCGAAAAGGGGACAATGAATAAATAATAGACAAACAAAAATTAATTGAAAACTTTCCCCCTACAGATTTTGGAGAAATGATCTCTATAAGATACAATAACCTCGAAATTAGGGCGTTTTGGTGTGAGAAAATTACCTCGAAATTTACCCCAGTTCCCCGACCACTGATGTATACTTGTGACATTAATTTACTACTATAATATAGTAATATATTGAAATCGGGTCGTACAGAAAGTACTGTGACGCCTCGCAGCAGATACTTTACTATTATATCAAAAACAAAATCAATTGATTAATACAAACCAGTATCTAAAGATAAATTGTTCTTCGCTTTATATTTCAAGAGAATTTTCGACATCTCTTAAAAGTATATTAGATGCTCGTGCTGGTACCTTATTTAAATAAAACAAAAAATCTAAAAAATCTTTTTGTTCTTCACTCATTGTCTTGATTAATAAAGTTCTGATTTCTCTGTTTATTACTATCAAACAGTTAAGGAGAAGCTAAAGGTAGTTAACCAACTTACTTAGCCCTAAGGAAGGAAAACAGACCAACATAAAAAGTTGTTATAAACTATTGCTTCCTTAAGAAAGGATCATTTAAAAAAGAAAAATTGTTAAAAAGAAGCTAAAGGTGTACAATTGAAGACTGGGTATCAGTAACGGGCTAAGTGCCAAAAAAATTTAGTTAGACCCGAAAAAGCAAGCTAAGTGTCATTACCAAGGCCCTAATACATTAATATTCATTATGAATGAATATTATCATGGCTTAAAGCCCACTTTTTAGGTTTTTGGCAATTAGCCCGTTATTGATGTCCACTCTTCAATTTAAGAAAACCTTTAGCAAGGCGTATCCTTATAGGAACGTACATCAATACGATTCTGAAAGTCTAGCTTAAGACCTACAAAAACCTACGTTCCGTTCTCGTACCAACTTTGCGTCGTAGACTTAAAGTTTTGCTTTTAAAAGTTCGTCTCGTTCATTGGATTGACGAAAGGAAAATTTAGTTTGCCCCAAAAAATCCATTAAGCAATCAATTCCACATTTGAAAAATAATCAAACGAAAGTGAAACTCGAAAATCGAGTTTCTCGACGTTTCTCAAAGAGAATTTTCCATCTATGTGCCTTCGACCACATTAAATATTTCAATCGTGCCAAAAGCAACTTTCAATAAAATCAAAGACGAGCGCTAAACAAAACGGCATGAATTAAATAGAAGATTTTCTCATTAAAATTTAACATACATTCAAAATAAAATTCTAGTTTTTTTTTTCATTTTTCGAGATTAAAAATGTTGTTACTTTTGTTGGGCGGATGTTCAAGTTGGTAATTAAAAGTTTCCATGCTCAACAAGTAGAGGAGAGGCTAAACTTTTCCGGATTTTTTCAAAAGTTTTCAATAAGCTGCGTTCGTTTTGTGCGTTATGTGACGAGGGAAAAAATCTCCGAGAGAAAAAAAAAACTCTAATTAAAAAAAAAATCCTCAATGGAAAATGTAAGAGATACAAGTTAATTAGTTAATAAGGTAAATTATTTTTTCAAAAATTATGTCATTTCAGATAACTTTCTCTATAAACATTTCAATTTCATATAGCCTAGGAACACATTTTTTTTTATAGATTTGCGATTTATGTCTTCCTAACATCACGCAACTAACATATCGCACGATCGAACCGGAAATTTTCACAATTGGACGCGATTAAGTCAAACATTGGCATTTTTCCACGAATCAACTCACTCACACAAATACCTACATAAAAATTGTGACTCGAGGCAATCATTTTATTAAATTTTTTAATTATAAACTCGGTTCATTTTTAACTGTATTTATCGTTTTTTTTTTTTTTCATGAAAGAGATTAATTTTCACTTGAAATATAAACGTTGAGAAATCAAATATTTGCGCGAAAAGCGCGAAAAATCGCGTCTCTCTAATGTTCATAATTTCATGTATGCTCTGTGTGTTTGTGTGTGTGTGTGTGTGTGTGTGTGTTATCTGTGCCATTCATTCATCATTTTCTCGACGCACAAATAAAAGCAATCAATCATTTGATTGGAAATTAGTCCGACGAAAAAAATAAAATAAAACCAGACGAATTCGGGCGAATAAATCGAACGATTGTCTAAAGTAAAAATTAATGTGTCAATATTCATTAATTTTATCGCACGAAATTCAATTGTATGACTTAGACTAAAAAAAAAAAAAAATTGTGAGACTATTTATAAGCAAAAAGTTACATTTCTTCAGCGAAGTTAAGATTTTTTAAGGAGAAAATTAATGGTTTCGACACAGTTTTTCCATTTCCCTACAAGGCCTTATCATTTCCATGTGACTAGGTTTGTACAAGAAAAAACTTATCGAAATTTTTACTTGTACCTAAACAAATTTTATATAAGACAGAAACAAATAAAGATTCGAAGAAAAATGCTTTAATTTATAGGTATATATATTTATAATTATATTTGTACTTCATTCAAGGTGTATCAGGACTGGACTGGAAACACATTTGGGCCCGGGAAATATCGGTGACGTAGGCTAAATTTAAGAAAAAACTTGTATGTAAAGTCAGTTTACGGACGATAGTTTTACGTGATAACACCATAAAGAAACATTGTTGAAAAATTGCATACTTTTATGAATTGAATTATTATCACTGAAGGGTCAATATTTTGTATAATACAAAGAAAGAGTTAATTGAAAATTAACAATTTGAAAACTGAAAATTATGAAGGAAATCAATTAAATTTTATTAAGTCAATTGTAAAAGAAAAACACAAAACACGTTGTCTAGGATTCAACAATTGCCTCTCTATCGCGTTCTCGCTTGCACTCACAGTCTCAAATGGAACGTGACACTTTTTCAGACTGGCTGTCGTAGTTCATCCATTTATAGGACGTTATCACGTCAAAAATTGCTGCTTGATAAACATCTCTTTGTATTTTAAAAAGATTTTCAGTCGTTTTTGTAACCATACTATTGCAAATGCAAATGCAATATCCATACCTGAGATTTGTAAGTGTAATGACACACGGAAAAAAATAGTGGTGTAAGATTTACAACACTAAACTAGTAATATTTTAACTGCACTTTATGTTCACTATAACCACAAATGTAACATTAGATAACACACTGTGTTGTATTCAGCTCTAACGTATAGTATTTTTAACTACCATAGTGTAGAAAGTATATGTAGCTATTACAACTGCTGAGTGTTGTACAATTAACAAATTTTGGAGTTTGCGCATGCGGCGCGTACAACATAACCAATAATTTTGACAAATAAATGCAAGTGTCAAAAATTCAACTACATTTTTAATAGTTTGTGTTGTAAATAATACTACAGTTTTTTAATTACACTTGACTGGTAAAAGTTACCACACGTGGTGTCATCCTATATAATACTAGTTAATGTAGTAAAATTAACAAGGAATTTTGTTAAAACTACAACACATTTTTTTTCGTGCAGAGATGTTGTTTCTTCAAATATTCGTAATAGGCCAGTCAAAATCGACATAAAAAATATCTAAATTCGCAAAACATGATGTATTTCAAATTTTTAGAAATAGAATAGAAGAGAAATAGAAATTTTTAGGTTGCGTGTACTAATGTACTCGCGTGAGAAGTTATACTTCTTTGGTGTCATTAAAAATTAGTTTTTATTAATTTTATTCAAATAATAAATTTTAAAAAACTGTAATTTAATATTTATATTAATAATATATATATTTAAAGATATAATTATTAAAAATAAAATTAAGAGAATAATATTTTAATTTGTATCCATAAATAATATCCAAAGAAAGCTGCAAGACGTTTATAAAATTTGTCAGGATCATTTTTCTGGTTAACAATTCATGTATGTCATTATAACAAAGCTTCATAGAAATTGAGAAATAAAGTAAGTAGCTACTTTTCAAAGTACATGTCTTAATCTTATTCATATCTTGTGTTACTAAATTATTATTCTAAGATGGTTGAATCATTTCAGAATCCCAGATTTCGTGTTAACTAAGAATATTCATGGAATGCAGACGTCATTTACATCATTAAATTTCAAATAGTATAAAAGCTACTGCAAAATTCGAGAAAAGTAATAACTTATTTATTAATAATATGTGTCATTTGTATATATATTTATTTTTAATTTAAATATAAAAATAAATACAACAAAAATTCAAATTACGCGCGCCAGGACACCCAGTGGTTTTGCAACTAACTTCATTTTGTTAATTTTTGGCTGAAAATGCTCGCGCAGCTTAAAATTTCACTCTCATCATTTTTTCATAACGCGCCTAAAGAAGCATAACTTCAAAAAAAATTAAATTGTTGTAAGGTGTATTGGCATACATATCTACTTTATCGTATGCAATTTAAAAGGTGAAGAAAATGTAGCCAAAGTTAAAAGCAAAAATCTGCATATTTAATATAATACAATAAGTATCCACAAAAATATTATATTTTTTTTATATTCATACTCCACATAGAATATTTTTCAAATTTCAATATCAACCAGTAAATTTTTGTCTTGAAAGTTGGGGATTTACTTTGGAACTCTTTGACAAAGGCTTTTATATTTTCTTCTCGAATAACTTGATAATGTTGCAAGTTAATACATAGTGGCGGTGACTTTTGAAACAGGGCATGCGGTTAGAAGTGGGGCGGGGGGGGGGGGTGTATAAAAACCAAATTGTTTAAATTTATTTTTTTATTTGATAAACATGGTGTTATAAATATTTATTTTTAAAAATTAGCTTTATTTGACGCTCCTGCTTACAAAAATCAATAACCGCATCATATAATGTATTTAAAAACCACGAAAATGTCTCTTATCCTAAAGAACAGAACATTTTTATGGCCTCTGGGTAAATAAATCAAAATAAGTCACGAACAGTATCAGTAACAAGTATATTCACTGCAGAGATTCAAAATCTCAAACGCATCTGCAAACCGTCAATCGGCAATGTGAAACGCCGAGAGAGATGCTATTCGATCATACTAGTGCGCATGCGCGATCAATTCGAAGCAAACGGTCGCATGCTGCGATCGCCTGCGCATTCATTCGACTTTTGCCGTTCATTTGTTGTGTTAGTCTATGCCAATTTTATGAGCGATATCTTTCATAATTACGTAAATTAAAAAAATTATAAATGATAAAAATACCTTTAACATTTTTAGAATCACTTTACAGTGCATGCAATTATCTAAATTAAAAAATGAATAAATCATAAAAAATATTTTTTTTTTAAATCTTACAATTCCAAGGCATGCGCCGCATCTACCGCATGTATGGACCGCACGCCACTGATAAACATGATTCTTTTAATAAACAAAGAACAACTTATGTCTTATAAGAACAACAACTAATTAATTGAATAAAAGTGAGATAAAACAAAGAATTCTTGCATTTTCTACACGGTTCTTTTAAAATTTCAGTTCAGAGGTCAATAATTTGAAATATTTTATACACTTTAGAGTTTAGTGTATGATGTCTACCTTCATAATAGATGACTATATTTGCTGTTGTCATTGAAAAATTTTTAACTTGGCCCCGAGCCAAGCACCAAACACCTAATCTTAATTCAACCCCATCAAAACCTATACTAGACAAAATTTTTCTTAAATAAACTTCATCATAACAAAAAAATCTCTTGAGTACAATTTCCATTTGTTATTCATAAATTTTATTTTCAACGAAGGCATTCAGTGGTTGAATTATATTTACACGTGTATATAAATCGAAGATTTTTTTCTTGCCATCGCAATGTTTGTCTCCAAACAGCAGACAGAAAATGAATGGAGCTTTTTTTTCCTGTCGACTTCAATGCGTATAATTTTGTTTGTTGGTAGACGTATTCTGTGTGAGCTTTTTGTTGACGTTTAACCGTTCTTGAATGCAGTTTTTGTCGTTTTTGAACAGTCTTTTCAACTCTTTGTAAATTATTTTAAACACAAATTCAAAAGACTTAAAAAAATGTGGTAAAAAAGTTCCAAAGAAAAAAATTAATCTGGATTGTAGCCTTACCTTTAGTTACATGTAGAAATGGGATAGTTTGACATTAAATCGTAATTAAATAACGAAAATTCTTGATTTGTATAGGTGTAGGTAATATTGTACTAAATGTATCTCTAACTATCGTATGTGTGTGAGTGTTGGAGTTTCCTTCGACATGGCTTTCGAAAGTTGGTTAATTATTCATAATTATTACTGTTATGCTAATAAAATATTATTACTGTATTAATATATAGGGAGTAGTCGCACATTTTCAAATATATTTTCATCAGAGTCACAAATAGTTTTCATGTTATTTGACTCTGTAATTTACTCAGTGTATCGCAAGAAATGTCTACTGAAAATACATCTTAAATTTAAAATAAGTAAGAGAGGAAATTTAAAGAAAATTAAATTTTACCAATTATAAGTTCTTTGGTCTTCCAGGCTGACAGGTGCAAACCCGGCTCAAATATAATCAAATAAATTTTTTTAAATTTATTGAAATTTTTCATTGTACTGTTCATACCCGAGTCGAAATTTTAGACCTATTTTCGCCCTCAAAATCTAGGCTATTCTGAGGTTCAAGTAGATTAAAAAGAGGGCCATTTGCATTTGATTTTTGGTCCTCATTTGAACCTACAGGTGGCATTTAGGGACAAAATACAATGTTTAGGTTCAAATGAGGTTCACATTTTTTTAATTGACTCTCTCTCTTTTCTCCGCTCTTTCTTTGTCACTCTCTTTTATTGTTTTATTGGTAGGGTATTTTTCAAAAAGAATAACATTTTTATTTTAATATTTTATTTTTTTTATTCATTAAATATACAAGTTTCATAAATATTAGCGATAAATTTAAAAGTAATAAGAATATTACAAATATCACTTCTTAATTTCCTTGTCCTTGTTTACCAGCTTTTTTATTGTCACCATTGCCATCATTTTTTTTCCAGGATTTCCTTTTATTATAATCCACAATATTCCCAACCATGCGCATTTCTTAAGAAATTTTATTTAATTGTATAACATCTCTCTGATTACTTTCAAGATAATAAATTTAAGCAAATTTCTTCACACTTTTTCTTTTAAACTCGGTTCTTTCGCCTTTAAATTTTTGAAGTTATACTTCTTAAGGCGCGTTATGAAAAAATGATGCGAGTGAAATTTAAAGATGCGCGCGCATTTTCAGCCAAAAATTAACAAAATGAAGTTAGTCGCAAAACCATTGGGTTTCCTGGCGCGCGTAATTTGAATTTTTGTTGTATTTATTTACTAATTTATTTATTTTTATATTTAAATTAAAAATAAATATATATACAAATGACACATATTATTAATAAATAAGTTATTACTTTTCTCGAATTTTGCAGTAGTTGTTATAGGTACTTTTTGAAGTTTAATGATGAAAATGACGTCTGAATCGCGGCGCGGCTTCAGAAGCATTTGTAGCGTAACCAGAAAAATTATCTTGACAAATTTTATAAACGTCTTGCAGCTTTCTTTGGATATAATTTATTGATACAAATTAAAATATTATTCTCTTAATTTTATTTTTAATAATTATATCTTTAAATATATATATAATTATTATTAAATATTAAATTACAGTTTTTTTAAAATTGATTATTTGAATAAAATTAATAAAAACTAATTTTTAATGATACCAAAGAAGTATAACTTCTTACGCGCGTACATAAGTACACCCAACCACTTTTTTTTAATATTCACATGTTGTATTATGACGAACGTAGCCACTAGAACGGTTAACAAGAGACTAAAGCTGAGTAAAAATGATCAAGAGTGAACAGGATTAAGGATCAAACCAGTAATGGATCATATCCAGATACACAATAAATTCTATGCTAGTAGAGGCTATACAATAATATATTAAGCATCTAAGTATATGAAAAAGAGAGATCAAAAACTTGGGTTATTAGTAAATAATATTTACAATATTGTAAAAAAGCAGGTTTACAACCAAGTTTTATGTTTTGTGATGATAAAACTTTTTTTAGGACAAAACTAAAACGAAAATATAATAAAAATTTCATGTTGGTTAAAATGAGGACGATGGAATATTGTTTAGGTTGAGATGAGGTTCATTTTACTCTTTGTAGGTTGAAATGGAGTAAAAGATCCATTTAAGAGCCAACATTTCGACTCGGGTATCTTGTTAAATATTAATTCCAGGAAAAAATTAGAACTTATTTTGTGAGAAATTTAATAAGCTACAATTTTCATATCTTGATATTTTTCACTAGAGTAAATGAGAATTAAAATATTTAAAGATAATTACAATTTAAGGGGGTTAACTTTAAGGGTATGCTTGATAGGTTATCTCAAATACCTTCTTTGTGGGAGTAACGCGTTCAGTCTTGCAGGTGTATCAAATCTATATATAGATAAATACCCTTGAATTTTCATCTCGTAGCCACAACAAGTTTTTACTCTTGAAATACCTCTAAAATATTCACCCACATAAAGATACATAAATATATAATATTAATAATTTCATAAATAGACTGGAATTTCAATAATTTCCGTTCAAACTCGATCGTTTAACGATCAAAAGACAACACAACATAAAAAATGAAATGCATTTTCTAAATATTTCTATAGCAGGTATTATATGAGTGAAACGTTTTAAATTTTCTCCTTGTGGGATCGTTTCTTATTTTTTCATATTTCCGTCCGTTCGCAACGTTATCGTATAGTATATTTTAAGCGAATTTAATTTTTATTGGATTTTAATAATATAATTGTATGATGTTTAAAATCCACTCTGCCACAATTTGCTGCAGGTTTTCTTCAACGGAAAAGCTCTTTATTATTTTTTCCTTGAAATGCATTTCAGGTGAATACTTCCGGGAATGTAGGAATAAAAGTTGGATCATTTTTGATTGGATAATTGGAGTTTTAATGGTGAAAAAGTAATTGCAACCAATTTCTTAAATATTTTTTGAAGTTAAACTTAAATTTTAATAAAAATCATTTTGTAATACTATTTGAAAATAAGCGCAAAATAAATTTCCCAAATGGCATCAAAAATAGTTTTTGCTTCAAAATCTGGTCGCTATGAAGTTATTGACTATTTCAAAAACTTTTTGTATTTAAGTTTTGTATTTGTACGCGATTTTGTGTCTTTCAAACACAGTTTATATCAAATAAACTTTTTATGAAAACTTCAATTCATGCAACGTGACTTGACAAGCGAAGAAAAGAAAAATCTGTTTGAAAAAGCTTGAAAATGTTCTCATTCCAATCTTGTCAACACTGGTAAAGTAAAGGATTAAATCATTTTTGAGTTTGAAAATTTGATTGTCAAGATTCATTGTGTTACAAACTATTTAATTTTGATTGTTTGAATGAAAAGGTTTGATTAGGGAATTTTTAGTGGTGACAAATTGCTTTTATTAGTTACTTAGTTAATTGTCATTATTTTGGTAAAACTTGTAGATAGAATTTTATGGAATAACAATTCTAGAATTGAAAAAACCGTTCAATTAAATTTTAATTGTTAAAAAATTGACGATCGCGTCTTGGCTCATGGTCGTTTGTCATTTTAAGCCCGACGTGAAATGAGGTGAATAGTTTATTATTTTCGACGGGTTTATATTCAAATTTATTAATTAATATATAACAATTATTAATTTTGGATCTATTTTTAATTGATATAGATAATTTGTTTTGTGTTAAATATTTAACTGAAACCGATGTTCGAAGATTAAGTCAACGTTCAATTTTATGTATATTCAGTGACATATTGAGAAAATGTGTTCGAATTAACATCAATTTTTAGAGGTATGATAAAATAAATTTTATTGTTTGACTGTTATTAAGGAATTTTTTTCAACTTTTTAAATTAAAAATTTATTTTAAAAAATTGGTGTGGTGTTTGATGAGTCGTTTTCAGTCCACCTTAAAGGTCCTCCATTTGCTGTTATAGAAGTACACAAATGTAAAATTGTACCATGTATTAAACACTACAACCAGTGATGCTTAGTCCAAAATTTTACCAGGGGCTTCATATTCGTAGTGTTTATATTTTAACACTTTTTTAATATTAATATTCATATTGAAATATATTATGGCGGAGTAGTACACTAACTGATGAATATAAAACTATCAGAAAAAAACAGTTAAAAATCGAAGAGTATAGTAGAAAATCGCCGATAATCATAAAAAACAAAAGTATTTTTTTCTCATTAACTCTGATTAAGTGAGGGTTCACACGAATCATAGCATTCACATAAAAGGGTTCCTGCGAACTCCTGGGAACCGTCAGGAAAGCATCCCTGACTACAACACAATGAACTGTTAATCTTCGGGAGTCGTACATTTTACAGAATAACAAACATCTTGAGTTTAAAAGTCAGAACTCATCAAAATCCGTGGAACTTTTTTTAAGAAAAGTGAAAATCATAATTAAAGTAAAGAAACAGTGCGAGGCCTCATAAAATATCCAGCAATTATATTTAGGTATTTTTATTTGGTGTTTTAAGTCGCTTTAACATCTAAGGTCATATCACGACTGTCCTAGGTACACATAGAAAATATTTAGGTATTTGATAAAGTATTTTATAATATATTCTAAAAATTTTCTACTGTAGTTTCATACATATTTGAAGACGAAATCAATAATGGGCTAAGTGCCAACAACAAATTTTTTAGTAAGACCCGAAAAAGCAAGCTAAGTGCCATTGCCAACTACCTAAAAAGCGGGCTAAATGCTATTATAGGTTAATGAATGCGTTAAGTTGTTGGCAATGGCACTTAGCTTGCTATTTCAGATCTAACTCAAATATTTGTTTATGGCACTTAGCCCGTTATTGATGTCCAATCTTCATTTTTATCAAATGCTCAAATCATCGATGCATTCGACCGAGTTTCAATGTCATGTTTAATCCGATTAAGGGATTAACTTATTTTTCAATCTTGATGTTTTTGAGTTTGATCGATATTGTTCTCAGCAGCTACAAAACTATGAATAAAATTCATTGATTTAGATAAATTTAAAATTTTCTCTAATTATTAAACGTTTAAATCTGATTTTCCAAAATAATTTTTCATTTAATTTTTTTTGTCATAACATCTTTAAGTTGATGCTTTTAATTTTTATAAATTACTAACCTAAAGTCGCCTATGTTGCTAACGGAACTTTTTTTAACTAATCGTGTGTTCTACTTTCTTTAGTTCAACTAAACTAACATAACATCGCAGTAGTTCACATAATAGAACCTTACAAATATTTATTTATAACCACCTATTGGCGCTGGGGTTAGAGCACTTGCTCTCTCCGCTTCATGGATCAAGTGGTTCTGGGTTCGATCCCCGTTGAATCCTAGACTTAAGAGCATAGACCTAAGATATAATTGACCAACAGAAATTCTCTGTGTTTCGACAGTCGTGATATGACCTTAGATGTTAAAGCGACTTAAAACACCCCAAAAAAAAAATATATTTATAGATTAATTTCTAAGCTTTTTATCACCTTAAAATCATTTTATCTCTGTAAATTATCTTTAGCTTATTTTTTTAGTATTCAAACTAATCTGATTTGTTGTTTTCCAGATGGAAGCATCTGCATTATGAACATTCAGATTCTACTTGGATTTCCTTAACCTAGAGAAGCGAATTTTGATAGCTGCATTTAATCCTTAATTTAAATGATATACGGACTCTATTTAACCAATTTTAATCTTTACTTTAATTTTTATCGAAAAGTTAGATTTGGTAATCAAATGATAATAGCTTCAATAATTTTCCCAATTTTAGTTTTTTTTCTTTCTAATGTTGCTCTTTCTTTACAGTTCTACGTTCTAACGAAAATGGTTATAAGAATATTTTACATAATTGTTTTTTTATTTTCTGATTGCAGATCAAATTTTTATCGTCCTCATTAGAATCTCACTAGTAAGAAGTCGAAGTTAAAGACGATGGATTTTCATTTGTTATAGTTATTTTAATTTCCTGCTGTCGTCTGTTAAGAAATTTTCTCGATTATTATTAGTATCTCTTTCCTTAGTCTATAATTGGGGAACTTTATAGAGATTTATTTTAATTGAAGTTTAACTTAGTTGATTTGATGGTTTTTAATTTTACACAAATAGCTTTTAGAATCAGAAAATAATACATTTTTCAATTAGAGTTTTCCCTAATAATTCTATTTCCTTACAGTATAATGAAAATGGTAAGTCAAGTGTTTTTAAATAATTCAACGTACTAATTATTGTTTTTTCTGGTTTCAGATCGAATTTTTCTCGTTTTCGTTATGTTCCAATCAAGGACATCGAAGATATGTAATTTACGAGACTTTAAACCCAGTTAATTTAGGCTATCTTTAAAACTTATTAATTTAGTTTAGTAATTAGGAGCTTATTTTTATCAAAATTTTCTAAACTTGATATTTCTAGTTATTTCTTTAGTATTTTAAATTGTTACACTGCTTTTTATTGCTCTTTCTTATTTTGTTTAAGCTTAACTTGAAAACGTTTTTCTAATAAGTCTTAAATTTGCAGATTGGGTTCAGATGGAGACTACAAAATTTCGTATTTCTAGTATTGGTTATTAGGAAATTTCCTGGATCAGCCTGGAAGTTGTCTGGGGGCACAACTGGACACCTTAAACTTGTTTTATTTAAATTGGTTGAATGGCTTTTTAATAAATTATTTATTTTACATGTGGAAAACGGTAAGTAATTTTTTTGGCTGATTTCCAAAACTAATTGTTTTATTTCTCTTTAATTTCAGCATCTCTCAATGAAAAATCTAAAATGTGTTAATTTATTTTACAGGGTTTCCAAGGCTACTTTGACATCGTCCAATGCTACTTTGAAAAATTAAAAATTAAAAAAGAAAATAATAATTTAATAGAGTATAAACATCATATTTTCGCTAATAACCTAGAAGTTGATGCGACTTTAAATAAACGAAATAAATAAACATCATATTTACAATCTTAGAAAATCTAAACTATAATCTATTAAATTATATTTTTAAAAAATTTTTAATTTGTCAAAGTAGCATTGGACGATGTCAAAGTAGCCTTGGACGATGTCAAAATAGCCTTGGAAACCCTGTAATATTAATATGTAAGTTACTTAACTTTTGTAAGTTAACTTTTCAGTATCTTATAAATTTTCGTTTCCTTTTTTTAAACATTTTTTATCTCTTTATTTTTAGCACATTAAGATTTAATTATGATTTTCATGTAGAAACTAATTTAGCTTTTGATTCCCAGGTGGAAACGACTGCATTCTGATTTTCTTGAAACCAGTACAAAATTCGATCTCGCTAAGCTCACTTAACCTTTAATTGAATAATTAATGAGCTTATTATCACTTTTAACTGTACATATAAAAAATAGAAAAACTAAGGAAGTAATATCTTAGAATTAAGACGTAACGGTTTCGATATTTTTTTTTCAGTCAGAACTTTTTCTAATGCTCTTTTTACAGTTTTACAAAAATGGTAAGCAAAATGTTATAAATGATTCACCAATTTTTTTTTCTGATTTCAGCTCGAATTTTTATGTTTTACTTTGGAATCCAAATATTGGGAAAAATCGAAGATGAATTCTTGTATTAGATTTTAACGTAGCTTGTTTATAAAACTCTTTGAGTTAGCTTAGTTCGAGTTTAGGTTAATTAAATCAAATCGTTTATTAACTTACTTATATTTTATTATATTTTTATTTTATGCGTGTATCTAATTTCTAACACTATTTATATTTTTGTAGACATGTTACTAATTCGATTTAACTTTTTTCAGATTGAGGCTTTATTTTTTCGTAACCATGGTTTAAATATGAATTAATGTTTGTCGATGAACCATAATTGGGGAACTTAGTAATTAGTTTCACTTATACTTTAACTAGATTGTGGAAAAGTTTTTATTTTTACCAATTATTGAATTTGTCTTTCTTAATTTAATAGTTATAGATTTTCTTTTATTTTTTTTCATTTCTGCTTTTTTAAAAAATTTTTAAGTTACATAACATATCTTACTAATTTGTTTTTTTTTTCAGATTGGCCCTAAATTAAGACTACAGATTAGACTTTTTCTGCAATTCGCTTTTTTGGAAAACCAGAATATCAATTTTTGTTTGAATAATAAGATGGATTTCTTGTGATCTTATCTCATTTGATAATTAGCTTTTGGATATCAAATATAATATTAGAGAGTTATAACCAAGTAATAATAATAATAATTATTTTCTAATATTACACTATTTTACAGCTCAACTTTCAAGCTCAAGAATGGTAATCAAAGTGTTTTAATCAAAATTTTCTAAATTAATTGGTTATATTTCTAATTTCAGATTGATGTTTACATTTTTTTGTGATTCAGATTTCAGCCTGAAGAAATTGAAGATAAACCATGGTTATTAGCTTTACACGTAGTTTATTTAGACCATCCTTAACGCTCTTTTAGTTAGCTAAGTTCAAATTTTTTTAATACGTATAACTTTATATCTATCTATAGTTTTTTTTAAATTGTCTTTAATTTCTTATACTTTTATTTCTATTTTAAAGTTCAAGTAGATAACTTCTAACTATTTTGATTTTTTCTTTTCAGATTATCTTCAGATTGAAACTCCGTGTTTCGGGTATTTGCCAGTAACCCTGGATTACCCTGGAAAATCTTTGAGCTTCAAAGGAGGGTCTTAAATTAGTCTTAGTTAAAGTTGCAAATAGCAATCAATACATTTCCTAGATTGTCTTGAAAATTTTTTGGGTTAAAACTGGGGAACTTGTTACAAATTTATTTGCAAATATTTTCTGCTGTTTGAGCTAATTTTTAAGATTATTTAGGTTAATGAGAAATCTAAATGCAATTTTTTTAGATAGTCTTGATTATCTTGCTATCTTAACTTAATAGATTTACTCTACTACTATCAAACATTAGATAGTTGAAATAACCAAATAAAAGTTTCCATAACTTTTCTCAACGAAAGATTTTCTAATATTCCATTCTTTTACAGCTAAACTTTCAAGTTCTGGAATGGTAAGCAAAGTGTTTCTAAACTAAAATTGAAGATGAACCATCGCTTTTAACTTTAAACGTAGTTTATTTAGAACAACTTTAACACTCTTTTAGTTAGCTTAGTTAAAATATTTGTTATGAGCTTTATATCCATAGTTTCTTTAATTGCTTATACTAATTTTTCTTCTTTTTAAGTTCAAGTTAATAACTTCTAACTAATTTGATTTTTTCTTTTCAAATATTTACTATAAACAAATTTCTTATGGAAAGTCGGCTGAGACGGCAGCAAAACAAATACTCGCATGAAATTCTTGGCCAGAAGCACAGCAAGAGAATGGTGGGAAGAACCTGCTCCTCGCTCACAGTTGAGATCTTACGGCTGGGAAGGAACCAACTCAGGACAATAACAGGACTGATAACCGGACGCTGTGAGCTGAGGAAGCATCTGCAGACTATTGGGGTGTCTCAACGAGACTTAAATTGCAGATTGTGTGGGGAAGGGGAGGAAAACGCGACCCATGTCATTTTTGACTGCAAAGCCCTTTGTGAGGCGACACTTATATGGGATAGATGACGCCCAAACAGGCTCAAATCGCGCGAGCTTAGTACAGGGACTGCTTCTGCTAAGCAGAATGCTGAACCTGGAATGAGCAGGGATCTTTGCACAACAGGGATGAATGAGCAGATTCAGGAGTACAATAAGCCTTAGGCTGCAGTGCGGGGGGAACGAGCCCGAACCTGGCTTTCTGCTAACGGGAAAAAAAACAAATTTCTTGGATTGCTCTGGAAGATCTTTGAGCTATAAATAGGAATTTTAAATAAGCCTGTTATAGACAATTTCCAGTTTATTCAAAAATATTTTTGAGCTTTAGATGTACTATTTATTAGATTTTAAACATAATTTATTCGGGGCATCTTGGTCACATTTTGAGTTGAAATTTTGCCTCATTAAATCAAATATTTTTTCCAACCTGAACTTAAACTTGAGTTCAACTTGATAACATTTCACTAATTTGTTTTTTTTTTTCAGATTGGCATCAGATTAAGACTACAATATTCCGTTTTTCTGATATTTGCCATCAACAAATTTCCTAGATTGCCTTGGAAATTCTTTGGGTTAAAACTGGGGTACTTAGATTAGTATTAATGTAAGCCTAAAATTTTATGTTAGGTTTTTTACAGTTGAAAATTTTTATGTTAGATAGTTTTCAATTTATTTACAAATATTTTTCAGCTTGATTCATTTAATTTAACCTTTGATGAAATGTTCCAACTTGGGGAAAACCATGACCATAGGAAGTTAGTCAATTTTGTTTTTTGTTTTTTTTATTTTGGTTAGGTACTCAAAAATTTTAAAGAACGTTTCTTTTTGTTTTCAGGTAGAATCTGCTACAATTTGCTTTTTGGACGACCTGAATATATTATATGTCCTCAACTTGAACTACTTTACGCATTTTTAGTTTGTTTCGTACTATAAGACTTCAGTAAGGAAAAAAACTCTCATAAAAGACCTCAATGGAAAACTCTTAGCTTTCTATTGAGGTCCCTGTTTTGGCTAATTGATCAGGCCTTGTGTTAACCTCTTTGCCTTCAAATCCTGGCGACCACCAAAAGTAAATTTTATTGTCAATTGAAAGCTCCCTGAGAGCTTGTTGATATTGGTAAACGAGGCTTGGTAGTTGGAATAATTAAGGTTTAGAAAATGATCGAGTATTTCCCAAACGTCCGTTTAGTTTGATGACTTTGTGGTTTATAAAAATTCATCCCTGCTCTTTTATCAATAACTAAACCATCGCTGAACCATGAAATATATTCTTGGTAATATTTGAGAACTTAATTATAGTTTAAATCATATTTATAAAATGGTTATTTTATCATTAAATTCAGTGAATTTCCTATGAAAAAAACTATTTTTAATTTTACTTTTCAAGTATTCGTAAAGCCCAGTATTCTTAACCAATTAAATCGCTAATTATTTGCTCGTTGGATCACTTTCATAGTTAAAATTATGTTAAAATATTTTAATACAAAACACATATTTTGGCCTTACGAAGGCGAATTATGTAAAAAGGAAGCAGTGAATAAATTTCATAAGGAAAATGGAGAAACTTGACGCTACTTGAAATAAATTATTTGAGACCTCGACTTTTTAAAAATACACACTTAAATAATTTATTTGACGTAAAACGTATACAATTTATGAAACACGTAACGCTGTTTGTTTCATACAATAAATTTATCTAAATACAAAATATCTAACATAAATAAATATTCACAACAAGAAGAGATACTATAAGGTACTATACGAGTAAACATAGCGTTTTTTTAACGAGCCAAAATCTTTTATCGTAATTTTCATTAAGCCATCCATTCTTTCTGTTCGCAGTAACAAACGTGCACCCGACATTTTTTTTCCGTCGAAATATCGCCATGTTTGGGGTTAACATTTTTTTTATGACCAAATTACACGCTGTTAAGTTGTAATTTATTTGTGGGTTCTTTATCATTCACAGACTATCATGTTTTCATTGAAGATTTAAATTTCAAAAAAATAATAAATGTAAGGGATCAGAGATATTGCCATATAACGTAAATGGAAGGAAATTTTAACGATATTTAAGATTTATGCGTGACTTGCTTATAACGAGAAAAAAAACTTAAATTTAAATAATTAATTACTCATCATATTTTTGTTAAAAAAAATTCAATAGATATAGAAAACAATTTCATAATCGCCTTTTATATAATACAACGAAAAAGAAAAGGGGGACAAGAATGAAACAATACCGGTGTAAATTCCATTGGCACGTATCATCGTATAGTGCAAGGTAGTAAGTGTAATAAAAAGAAATCGAAATTATAAAAGTAAAAATAGGAAAATTGTTAGAGGAGTGGAGGAAGCGTGAGAAAATTGTAATAACACCGTGAAGATTTACTTGAAAATGTGTCCATTTAAGAAATTGCTTTATGTACACTGCCGGCCAAAAGTTTGAGACCATATAGATTTAAGCCAAAAAAAGGAAATATTTTTAAAAATTCAAAGACAAATACAGTAAAAATGTTTATTAATATTATAGTTATAACCTTTAAACATACTTAGTATAGAAAATAAACATAAAAAATTATTCTATAAAAAAAATGAACTAATTACTCAAGCTGTTTTTTCATCAAAAAATCCTCCCTTGCACTTTATTACTTTTTCTACTAGCCCCGGCATTCTACTTATTAATTTATTTATGGTTTCTTGATAAATTTTGTTCCAGCTTTCTTGTAGTAGTCTCCACAAGTCTGCAAGTGAAGAGGGACATTCCTCTCGGACATTCCTATCAAGCTCGTCCCACAAAAGCTCGATTGGATTGAGATCCGGACTTTGCGGTGGCCATTTCATGATTTTTAAAACTCCTTCTGCTTCTTTTTGTAATAAATAATTTTTACATAGCTTGGAAGTATGCTTTGGATCGTTATCTTGCTGGAAAATGAACCCATTGCCAATTAAACTTAAGCCTGATGGTACAGCATTTTTTTCGAGAATTGTTTTATATTCCTCTTTCTTCAAAATTCCATCAATTTTAACCAAATTTCCAATTCCATGGCCTGAGAAACAACCCCAGACCATTATTGAACCACCACCGTGCTTAACAGTTGGCACTACACAATCTGGTAACATCTTTTCTTCGGTGCTACGCCGAACGTAAATTCGTCGATTTGAGCCAAATACTTGGAATTTTGACTCATCAGTCCAAAGAACTTTTTTAAAATCATCTTCTGTCCAATCTCGATGGAATAGGGCTCACTGCATCCTTTTTTTCTTATTTTGCGGCCTTAGTAAAGGTTTCCGAACGGCAACACGACCAAACAGTTTAGCGTTCCTCAACCGTCTTTTCACTGTGGTAAGCGAAACTGGTTTATTTAAAGATTTGTTCACTTCAGCACGAATTTTTGGTGCTGTTAAGCGTCTATTCCTTTTGCTGGTAATAACGATAAACTGATCCTCACTAGAAGTAGTAGCTCTCGGTCTTCCTGAACGTGGAAAATCTTGAAAACTACCCGTTTCCTTAAACCGAATAATTGTGCGATGAATACAAGTCTTCGAAAGTTTAAGTTGAGACGCAATTTCACGTTCGGATTTGCCTTCATTATGTAAAGTAACAATGGCAGATCGAGTTTCGATATTTATTTCTCGTACTTTTTCCATTTTTAAAACGTTTTAACTATAGAAACCCCAAGTTAAGACTAAATTAAATTATTCGGACAAAATGGTACATAACTTAAAAAAAAATTTAAAATAACCTGTTTTAGAAAGTCTAAATAATAACAAAGAATAGCCAGTGCAAAATTAAAGAAGAATAGAATTAAAGAACAATTAATACGGAGCTACTTTAAATATAATGATGACCCTTCCACTGGCCAAACACCCTGCGGTCTTGGATGTTTTTAAACATAACCCATTAATTCTATTTGTACCTGAGAAACATACCTACAAAAGTCTCTTTAGATGTTCATCAGTAATTTAAAAATATGTATGGACAACAATTTTTATTTTATTACCGAAACTTTGAATACAATAAGTGATAGCATAAATATATTACAACTGGTCTCAAACTTTTGGCCGGCAGTGTATGTAGTTGCGCTCCAGTTGTTAACATAGTTTCAATAGAAATTTTTTAATCGGAGGAAATTAAATGTTTGAATTAATTTTTTCTTTATGTAACTTGTGTAATATAATTGGGAAAATGATATGCGTAAATTGTTCGGATTTTAATACGCATTATTTAGTAGAAACTTTTTTTATCAAAAAATTAACACTAGGTTTAAAGTATCATAGAACTTTTTTTAATTTAATTAATAATATCGATTTTTCCCTTTTCTAGTTAAGGCTTTTGTAGATTCTTGAAGCATTTTTGATAAACGTTTTTGGATGATTTTGAGTTCTTCTAAATCGTAGCCAAACTGCGTTCTTTCATGAGCTTTTTCTCTCAAAATATATTATACGGAATTATTAATAAGACCCTTTTTAGTCCTTGATAGGCCAAAAACACCTCCCACTGTTCCCAAATAAATTTACTGAAGAATTTTTTATGACAACCTTAAAGGAAATTGTATTATTTGAATTAATTTTCTTAAAAGTGCATTGCTTTTTAGTTAATCTTACTCTGCTTGATCTTTTATTTCTGTTTTCTTTTCTTTTTTTCTTCTACATCTATCTTTTCCTCTTTTCTCATCTATATTTCTTACATTAGGTGTTTCTTTTTCCTTATTTACATCATCTTGTTCTTCTTTTACTTCTATTTTTGCTTCAGTATTTTCTACCTTTTGTTCTACAACTATTTCAATTTCTCCTATTACTTCAACGTCTTTACTTTTTTCTTGTGCTTTTTCTGCTTTAACTTCTTCTACAGCTCTCACAGTTTCAAGCTACATTCGCAAATATTTCTTTTGAAATTTCATCATCCTCTTTTCTCAATACTTTCTTCTACTGCTTACACACGTTCTGCATGTTTGATTTATTTTACTTGAAGGTTTTCCTCAGCTGCTTGTTTTTCTTTATTGTTACTTATATTATATTCCTTTATAATTTTTTGAAACTCGTTAGTAAAATCAATCGAATTTGAGAATTCCTTAACACATAAGACTTTGACTTTGCGGGGGTGGGTTTGTTATATCAACTTTCGGTTTCCAATTTAAAAAATCAGTGGTTCAGTGGCGTCAAAACGTCCAGCATCGGTATATAAAATGTATTCTCTCGGTTGGATCCAATTGTCCTTCTGGTGATGTTCAAACATTGACCAATAGACAAAGAGCAAGACAACATTGACTAAGAGATAAGAGTAAGTGAAGAACATAGCGTGACAAGTTCGCTTGAGTTACAAACCGGTTAACTAGTGCTTGCACATTGACAAAGCAGTTCGATATAAACGCTTGTCTCGAAAATAGACGGACATGGGTCGACTCTTGGCCTTATACGATCTAGCGGTTTTAACCTGAAACAGTTCCTCACTGATTCAAGAGAAAATCATTTTTCTGCGACTTTTTCCTTAAACGCCTCTCGTTTAAAAATTTTATTTTCTAAATAAGTAAATGAAAATAATTATGCTTATGTGATATCTGATTGATTAGGTATATACATATTATATCTTACTGTACCTTATTTTTTTTGCAAAAACAACATTAATTTAATTTTTCTCTAAGACTTTGAAAATATCCACCTCAAATTTAACATTTTTCAAATTTCCCGGGAACTTTATTTTTTAATTTCCTGTTTCTCGGAAACAAAAATAATCCGGGAAAAATTACCCTCTACCATTTAGTGAGACAGAAGGACATGTTTCCCTTCTTGTGGTGAATGTCACATGGACATATTTGGTCTCGTTGATGGTGATCGTCCACTTGTAGAACCACAGCTGGAGTTCGTTTAGTGTAAAGTGGAGCTTCTCGAAGGCCATTATGGGACAGTCGTGGATGCCTGGATAGCGCGGTGTTATCTGAGAAGGTTGCGAGGGTTATCTTCTCGTTGATCGGGGAAATTTCCAAAGAATTCGTCTATCTATTGTTTATTATTTGGCAACATTATTTGGTTAATTCTAACTGGTACGTATGTAGGTACACGTAGCTTACTACCCAACTCCACAATAATATCAATCTTAGAAACAATTTATACATTGGTTATTTGAAAAGATTAAATTGTTCAATATTTATAAAACATTTAAGTAAAAAATGGAAATGTACCAGACTAAAGATAAAATCATAAATACATACATTAGCACGATAATTTCCAACTGAATCATATACCTCATAAACATATCGAATCGTTTCCATAAAGTCAGCGTAAATTTAACGCTTATCATCTTGAACAATGAAAATTTTACTTTCATATTTTATCGACAATACCACTAAAACATCTCGCGCCCAAGAATTATTTTTTTAAAATCAAATTTAAATGTAATAAATTTAATACTTACACCACCATAACGAATAATAATTGCATAGTAATCATCATATGCATGAAAAATGTGCGTATGTACAAAAGTCCGGTCGTTTTCCCTTAAATTTTTATCACGCTCTTGTTTCAAAAATGAGTGATTCGAATATTAATATTAAACGAAAAATTAATGGTCCAATTTATAATTTAAATGATATCTAAATGCATTAAATTTTTTTACATCGTTATGTAAAATGGAATTGAATAATCATTTCGCGGGGGATTTGAAATTAATGATTTATCGAGTTTATATCCAAAATGAAGCTATTGAACAGTGTTTGCGTTGGTTTTACTTCATAACATTCAAGTTGATAATTTGGTGTTGGTGAGTTGGTGATTTTTGTACCATTGTATGTAGGATTTGTTCGAAACAATGATAATTACATTAAAAAAAATATTGAATATAGACAATTTTTTGCTCGTTCACATGTATTATAAATATTCCAATTTAAATATTAGGGCGTTGAATTTGTGCGATATTTTTAGCACTTGACTCGAATCTATCTAGGGTAAATGGGCATTGCATTGTATTGTATTGTATTGAATTGTATACCTATTGGATGCTGGATTGGTGATGGAGTCGAAATGGAAAGTGACAAATGTACACGAAATATGACAGGCACACATTTGAGCGAAGAAACGACGAAGCGAGGTGATTTAAAATATTTACGTGATTTGAATGGAAATTTTTTACAAGTGCACGAGACCTTCGTCGATTTATTTTGTTTTAAATGGAAATTTATTTATTTTTGCCCCATTGAATTAATGTTAACGATTACAGTAGAACCGTTAGAGAATATAATATAAGTTTGATGTGAAAATTATTATCTCTATAGTTGTATGTATATATCGATTGAAAACTTCAACCAGATGAAACTTTTCTTTGGCGTTGATAGAACATAAATATTAAATATTCAAGAGCTTTAAACATTTATTATTTTCCTAAATAATTTCTTTTTACATTTTTTCTTGTAGTCTCGACTCGTTTGTGGTTTGTAATCTGTTCTTGGTTAAGTATTTTAGAGGATCTATCGTCTAGAAAATTTTAAAAAAGGTGAAAAATTTTTCTTGACACTTTAAATTCAAAGAAAATTTTTATGGTTTGATGAAAATTCAAGATGTCATCATTAAATTTTTTTTTCTTAACTATTTTTTTATTTTCAGTTCAGCAATATGCTATGCATGAAGGGGGTACAAATAATTATATCACTATTTAGCAAGCAGAGCGCTCACAGCACTTTTAAGTTAAGTTACTCATTACACAGTCCTGAGGAAGCCTTGATTTCAGACGTGTTAAACTTGCTAAACTAGCTGATACCCGCTCGCTTTGCTGAGTGTATCTAAATTTAACTGATTGATTAAAAGATTCTCTACGATCATAGCGAAATATAATAATTAATCTATTTTGACAGAAAAAAATGATAGATTCTTTCCGATTTTAGATCCAAAGAAAGTTCATCAAAATTCGTAAAACTGCTTTTCAAGAAAGATATGTTAATTGTCTTACTTCAGCTTCTATACAATTTTTAGTAAAAAAGTAACTGTATTCCTTCCTTTAGGAATTGATAATCTTTCATACCAAATGTCATTTAAAACCGTACAGCTATTTTAGGGGGCATCCATTAATTGCGCGAGGCGTTTTGCAATTTTTCAAATCCCATCCCTTCCCCTATAGTAAGATGTCATGAGATTTGGCATTTATCATTCCCTCAACCCGCAATCTAATGTGATATTTTTCAAAACAAAAAAATACGCGATATTTGGGAGACCTTCCTTTTCCCCAAAGTAAGATTAGATGAGATTCGGCTAACCCCATCGACCCCTGAACGCCTCACATAATTAATGGATGTTCCGTTAAAAGAATGAATTAGTAGCTATCATACAGCATCTTTAGCAAAACTTCATTACAGTTCGTTCCGTTAAGTAATTGTTGAATTTTGAAATTTTTAGTTTATTATATTAATACCATTATTTCTAATTAATCTTTGACAATGAACAATGAAAAAATTCAAATATTTTAAACAATTTTATTTTTAATTTTATCAGGTATTAAATTGAAATTCATATTTATTTTCCATAAAAAATTGTCAATTTTTCAATTTTAACTTTGTAGAGATTTCTTTCATTATTGTGTAAAATTGGAATAAAATGCGTTAAAATTCTATTTCACGAACTTTACCGAAACTTTTTAAATGTATGGTTCCTGTAGGATGTAATTGTTTTGCCACCCCATGGGAACTATGCATTTTCTAGCTTTAAAAGTAAGCTATATCATTTGAATACTGTCCTTTGTTGGCTCGTCTTTCGGATTATTTATAGTAACCAATTATCAGCCTAGAACTTTCCACGTCATAAATCATCCGTTACTAAAAGATTCTATTTGTAATCTTATCGCCTGTCTTTCTCTCATCCATTGATAAATCAATGGAGAAATTACTAGAACAACGCATTCCTTGTTACATTAATCCTTCGGTCATAAAACCGCTCCAGGATGTCCATCCTTTTGTGCAATTCTTATACATGGTGATTGGTTAATTCCACCCTTCGGGCGTCCAGACACAAAAGGGTGTCTTAGATTTGTGACAATATCAATCTTTAACTAAGTATGTGGTAAACAAAAAAACATATCTATTCAATGGGAATAGTACATTTCTCCTGAGTAAACAATAGATCACATCTGTGATCAATGGTAAATACAACTGTGCTTCAACATGAATGAGTGAATGACATGTGAGAAATATAGAACTAGATAAGTCGCGGATGACCTTGGACGTTCCAAGCGACTATAAATAACCAAAAAAAAATAGATCTTATCTTCTTAAGAAAAATGAGTTACGACTCTATTTCGTGGATTTTAATGAAACTGCTTTTAAATACACGGTTCTTTTAGAATACATACTTGTTTTGCTATCCCATGGAAAACTTTTATTATTCCGGTATGTGAAGCAACCTATATCATTTTCTGACCCTTAAACTACGACATTACAAAGAAGAGGTTAATCTTTTGCTCTGTAAAAAACAAAAAAATATCTCTCCCACGGGAACCGTACATTTTTTCTGGATATAAAGTATACTATATGTTAAACTGGATTATAACCTATATCTCTGTCAAATTTCATCCAGATCCATGCAGTACTTTTTGAGTGAAAGAGTAACAAATATCCATACTCACAAACTTTCACGTTTATAATTAAGTAAGAAGCATAAGTAAGAAGTAAGAAGCAATATACCTACTTAATAATTTTTTTTTGAATTATTTATTCAGGTATTGTTGTACTATGCTTCAGTTTTCATAAGATCCAACAAAAGTTTATGGCGGCCTAAAATAACAATACGTTGAGTTTGCAATTTTTTAAAAAAATTGAAAACTCACACCTGGAGCAATTACGGATGCGAAAGAGGATTTAAAAAAAAAATTTTTGAAAAAAAAATTTATTAATTGGGATTTTTTAGCGATTTTAATTGTTGGGTTTGAAAGTTTTTTAAAAATTATATTAACCATAAACCATTAACTATAATACACCTGGAGCAATTGCGGATTCTGAAGGAGCAAATTTTTGGCATAGGTATAGTTTAATAAAAAAAAAAAAACAAGTCAATCGTAAAAAATACTTTTTACAGCATCTTAAGCCTTTTAAGCTTCACATCTGTGCATCATCAATAAATAGAAGTCTATTGAAGTTATTGAAATCTATAGAATCTATTGAAGTCTATGAAATTTGTGACGACGACATACATACATAGTCCGCACATTACACATAGCGATCAGCAAGTGTAGAAAAGGCTTAAGAAAAAAAGTTAACTTCGCTAACGCTAACTTCTTTCTGTTATAAAATTGTCCTTAAAAATTTTGAAAAAATCTTCCAGCTTCGGAAGTAATCAGCGATTAAAATATAAAAGAACATTTTTAACATTTGGTCAATGAATAGTTCAAACTTATGATTATTTGTAGGCCTTCCGCAAATATACTTAATACCAAAAAAGTATTAATGAAGTCTTCGATTCGCTTAAAATTTTCTTTTTTTTTTCCTCTTCCATCCAACACCGATGCAATCATAATTTAAGGAGCTAATTTGTAACAGTATGCAGAACGAGTTACCTTCAATTTGTAGCTGTCAAAAGTTTTGCCAAGTGAGAGATTATGGAAATTTCGCCGGTAATAATAAAGCCGTGGTGCGCAAAGCACGAAGACGAAACTTTTCCTTCACAGTCGGTGGGACGTAAAACTTCCTCCTATACATAAATACCGACATTACACCACTTTTACCAAATGAAAATTATAATTATTAATGATGAAAAATATTCATACAAATCTAACTATACCTATACAATGTAAGTTAATGAAACTTTTGACAAGTTTCTAATTTAAAACTTTGATTTGAACCTCGGTTTTTTTGCGACATTTAACTGTCATCAAGTTTAATGAAGATTTAAGTGAATTTCTTGAAAAAATCAAATTTTTTTTAAGGATAATTTGTCTTTAAATATCGTCTTCTTTAATTACTTTCACATTTAATTTTTAAAAGGATCACATTACAGTTTTCCTAACTATAAAACTAACGAACGTAAGTATATGTCTTATATGAGAAGTAATAAAACAAACTTTTCCGCCTCTTCCTCTATATTTTTTGAAGGAAAAGATGAAGTTAAAGACAATAAAAGAGGAGGATAAATACGGGATACAAAACAACCATATAATTACAGAGAGAAAGAGTTTTTCAAGATCTCGATTTTCTCTCGAAAATCGCAATTCGCGCAAGCCTTAAAAGATTACCAACGTCATATAAAATTTTCTCCTCTTATTATTTTTCGTCTTCAATGAAACCACGTCTACGTTTTGGCGTTGGACTATATTTTAAACTAATATAGCGTTAAATAGTGTCTGACACGTTTCTAAGCTCATAAAACTGGAAGGAATCGTCTCAAGTTGCACATATATTAATATTATATAGTGCGATGTCGACCGACCTCGAGTTTATATACGATGTACAATTTTATTTCTTGTGCATGTATCGTAACCATGGCATGTCATTATTCGTGAAGAAAACGCCTCGTCAATGTGTGGCTTTATGTCCGTGAGCGGTTGATTGAAAATCCCGACTGATTTTTATTTATATTGAAATCTTTTTATCTAATTGCATAAAACCGAGATGCTTAAGAATTTATCTCCCGGACACACACTGACACACACAAACACACATTGTGGCGTCGAGATCTTGTCGTTTATTTCTTGCAACATTTTCATCATTGTATCGTTTAACTACTTTTTATTTGTATCTTTTCACCTAAAAAGCTATGAGACTTGATTGATAAATTTTTTGGTTTTAAGCTTACAAAATTGCTACTCATCATCGTTATGTATGGATAGAAAATTAAGAGAAATCTCAGAGAAAAAATAAGACTTAAATAAAAAGATGAACGTTTTTTCAATTTTCCAAGTATTTCATGCTGTAGTTATTAAAAAAATAAAGTTAGTTTTTTCTTAAAAAAATCGCTCAGTCTTTAATTTGAATCCTTTTCTCATGAAAACCCTTTAACATGCTAATGGAAGTTTCCATTTTGTGATAAGTTTTTCCGAAATTTTTAAGTTTAATTAATGCATTTTAACCAGGTTTAAAACCGGCTTCCAACAGTCTGATTATTTTATTATAAGTAATTGATTGGATCCAAAGTAAAACCACTAAAAACAATTTGTCTTATATATTATACTAGAGGTCGCCTAGTGGTCGAAATTCGACCATAATTCGTTACAATTTTTACATACCTTAGGGTACACTTCACTTGTAACTGCCTCAAAAACTTTAGTTACTAAGCTAACTACAGCAGATAATGAATTGCATTTGCAAATGTTTGGAAAATAATTTCTTGACTAATTTTTTCTTCGAGGTTCATTTAAAAAAGTGCATCATATAATGATTGAAAATATTTATTTTAAGTTAAAGAAGAAAATAGGTGTAGAGGTTTCAAAATATTTATTTTTTTTCTTCCATAAAACTTTTACAAAATTATTTCAGAATATTCTCTAAAAATTTCAAAACTAAATATCAATTCGTTCATATCATACATGTTTTGAGGTCTCCTGAGTCCAAAAAAGTAGTTTTTAGAAACATGTCTGTGTGTGTGCCTGTGTGTGACAGCCATATCGTATCGAACGCTTTTCCAAATTTCACCAAACTTGGAAATTTTCCTTCATATTATATCTTGTTTTGCCACGGAGCTTTTGTTTGAAATCGGTTAACCCAAGGCTCCACTTTATTCTCGGAGTTTTTGAGCTTTTTCAAATTTTTTTGAAAACGGCTGCAAAAATTTTCTTTAAGCTTATGATAGTTTTTAGACTTATTAATGGCTAAAACTTTTATTTGAAACTTTTTCTTGGGAAAATTTAATTTAGGACGGTTCTGGGGTGAAGGTTGGGAATTCATAAATACATATATGTTGTATACTTGTATGCATATAGTTCTGCTATGTATAGTTATAAGGTGCTTATATATTTCTTTTAACCAACAGCGAGTTGGTATAAATGAAAGTAAAAGAAAGTACTGTGACGCCACGCAGCAGATATTTTTTTTGATTATAATGTTGTATGTCAATTCAAATTACAGTATTCTGAAATATTTTTTAGACAAACAAAAAAAAATATGACTATGAAACATCAGAACTAATTTCAAGTGAGTTTCCTACGTTCAAAAGTAAAACAAAAGTACCTTTATGTTTAGATTTTTTCATTTAAAAGCCAAAGATAAAAAAATGGAAATAGGCTACATAACTCCTGTTTAATACTTTGAATTAAGCTAAGCTTTTTTTTTTTCAAACAGTACCTACCTACCTAAATTAATTTTTTGTGTAATTTATTTGAATGATTTTGCCATAAGAATATAGTATGAATTATTTATACGTTATATAATAATCAAGAAACACTTGATGAAGACCACATAAAATGGTTAAAACGTTGTGTATTTGAAGTTATACGTATCTTTTAAATATATTTTTAATAATATTACTCAATAATCAAATAATCGGTTAAATTTGTTTCCTTCATTTTCAATAATTACAATATCAAAATTTAAATTTCTCTCACAATATTTTGTTTAAATAATGACATTTGGAATATGGTTAAAGTCTGTGGTCAAGCTGAACAACTGAGATTTAAAATTAGCCTTATTCGACCCTCCTTTTTACAAAAATCATCAACAACCGCATCAAATAATGTATTAAAAAACCACGAAAATAGTTCTTATCCTAAAGCACAGAACATTTGTATGGCCTTTGGGTCAATAATTCAAAATAACTCACGAAAAGTGTATCAGTAACAATTAAACTCACTGTTTAGATTCAAAATGGCAAACGCATCTGCAGACCGTTAATTGGCTATGTGAAATGCCGAGAGAGATAGTATTCGACCGTACTAGTGCGCATGCGTGACCAATTCGAAGCAAAGAATCGCATGCTACTGTCGCCAACGCATTCATTCGGCTTTTGCTGTTCATTTGATTTGGTAAGTTATGCCAATTTTATGAGTGATACCTTTCATTATTACGTAAATTAAAAAATTTATAAATGATAAAAATATATCATTTTTAGAATGATTTTACAAATGCAATTACGTAAATTAAAAATTAAATGAATAAATCATAAAAAAAATTCAATTTTTAAAATCGTCTTACAATCCAAAAGCATGCGCCGCATCTACAGCATGTATGGAACGCACGCCTTTGATATATATATATAAAATCTACAATCTGAAAAATCTACATCTCTGTGTGTATTGTATGTCTATGTGTGTCAAACGCATGGTAGTGTGTGTGACGTCTTTTTTCATTAATTTAAGGTATTTTGAAGCATTATTATAAAAAAATATTATCTCAAAACGCAACTTCCTCATATAAACTTCAATTGTGCCAAATTTCATACTCCTCCGTTCGTATAATATTCGGTAAAAGGGGTTTAAAATTTTTGCTTCACGTATTAATATATAGATACTAGCTGATACCCGCTCGCTTCGCGGAGTACATCTAAATTTAACTGATTGACTAAAAGATTCCCTACGTTCATAGCGTAATATAAAAATTAACCTTGAAAAAAAATAGATCTATAAAACTTTAAATCTAAAGAAAGTTCATCAAAATTCGTTAAACTACTTTTCAAGAGATGTTAGCTGTTTCACATCAGCTTTTATACGATTTTTAGTAAGAAAGTAACTGTATGCCTTCCTTTAGGACTTTAAAATCTTTCATACCAAATGTCATTTGAAACCGTACATCTATTTTTGGGGGCATCCATTAATTGCGTTAGGCGTTTTTTTCGTTTTTTGAAATCCCATCCCCTCCCCTCTGGTGAGATTTGGCATATATCTTTCCCCCAAACCGCAATCTAATGTGATATGTTTCGAAACAAAACAAAAACGTGATATTTGGGAGACCTTCCCTTTCCCCAAAGTAAGATTAGATGAGATTCGGCTCGACCCCATCGGCTCCTGAATGCCTCACGTAATTAATGGATGTTCCCTTGAAAGAATAGATTAGTAGCTATCCTACAGGATATTTAGCAAAACTTCATAAAAATTCGTTCCGTTAAGTAATTGTTAAATTTAGAAATTTTTAGTTTATTATTTTAATACGTTTTTTTAAAATTAATATCTTCGACAATGAACAATGAAAAAATTCAGATATTTTAAACAATTTCATTATTAATTTTATCGAGTGTTAAATTGAAATTCATATTTATTTTCCAGTAAAAATTGTCAATTTTTTAATTTCAAATTTGTAGAGATTTCTTTCGTTATTGTGTAAAATTGGTAGAAAATGCGTTAAAATTCTATATCATGAACTCTACCGAATTTTTTTATATGTACGGTTCCTGTAGGACATAATTGTTTTGCCATCCCATGGGAACTATGCATTATTCTAGCCTTAAAAGTAAACTATATCATTCTCCCCCAAACTACCACATTGCAAAAATCATATCAATCTTTAACTATGTGGTAAACAAAAAACACACCTATCCCACGGGAATAGTGCATCTCTCCTGAGTAAAAAGTAGATCAAATCTTCTTCAGGAATATGAGTTAAGACTCTATTTCATGGATTTTAATGAAACTGATTTTAAATACACGGTTCTTATAGAATAAACACTTGTTTTGCTATCCCATGGGAACTGTTTATTATTCCGGTATGAGAAATAATCTATACCATTTTCTGGCCTCTAAACTACCACATTACAAAAAAGGAAGTTAATCTTTTGCTCCGTAAAAAAAAAATATCTATCACACGGGAACCGTACATTTTCTCTGGATATAAAGTATACTATATGTAAAGCCGGATATAATCTATATCTATGCCAAATTTTTTGGTCTGTTTTTAGCATGTCGCATGTTACAATCTCGGCAGGGAATCGGCAAGTGTTCGGCAGAGCTCGTATACACATTGTTAGCTATATACCATGTTGTTTTATCAGGGTTGTTGCGCGAGTTATTACTAAATGGCTATTTTCCTCTACATCACAACGTTTTAGTTTTTTATAAGTTATCTTTGATTGTCAATCATATTTGCATTGGTATTTGTGTGTTTTGATCAGTGTATAGATATAAATGTTGTTGTTCACTTGATCATGATAGACAAAGATACAGCTAATGAGAATAGTGCAAAAATATCTGACGGTGAATTAAATTTACGCCGTAAGAGAAAGACTGCCGACAGAGTTCGTGCAGACAGGAAGAAGACTCTTGGTGAGATTATTTAATTTTTATAATGACTATTACAACTATTAAAACTTTCTGCTGGTGCATATTATGTTTATGTATGTATGTATTGTATCTATACTGAGTGGCGTAGTAAAAAAATAGTAAAAATATATATTATATATACACAAAATGGAATTTTAATTTGGTTATTCTCTCCAGTTGTTCTACGAAGTCCGAAAAATTATCATAAAACTATCAACTTATTTTTATGATCTGAACTTTATTTGATTTTGGTCCTAGAAGAATCTTCTTCGTATAAAAGTCAAGATTTTGTTTTTTTTTCAAAATAAAACAAAAATGGTTCTGCAAAGAAGCACGAGAAAGAAGTTAAAGGTGAAAAACTGATAACGGAGGATTTAACCACAAAAAGTGGTTGCGTGTACTTATGTACACGCGTGAGAAGTTATACTTCTTCGGCATCATTAAAAATTAGTTTTTATTAATTGCATTCAAATAATCCATTTTAAAAAATTGTAAAGTAATATTTAATAATAATAATAATAATATACCTATGTATTTAAAGATATAATTATTTAAAAAAAAAATTAAGAGATTAATATTTTAATTTATATCAATAAATAATATCCAAAGGCAGCTGTCAGATGTTTATAACATTTGTCAGGATCATTTTTCTGGTTAACAATTCATGCATGCCATGAAAACGAAGCTTCATAGAAATTGCGAAATAAAGTAAGTAGCTAATTTTCAAAGTAAATGTCTTAATCTTATTCATATCTTGTGTTACTAAATTATTATTCTTAGATGGTTGAATCATTTCAGAATCTCAGATTTCGTGATAACTAAGAATATGCATGGAATGCAGATGTTATTTTCATCATTAAATTTCAAATAGTATAACAGCTACTGCAAAATTCGAGAAAAATAATAACTAATTTTTAATAATATGTGTCATTTGTATATATAATTATTTTTAATTTAAATATAAAAATAAATAAATCGACATCGAGTGGTTTTGCGGCCAACTTTATTTTGTTAATTTTTGTCTCAAGATGGCCGCCCATCTAAAAATTTCAATTTCATCATTTTTTCATAACGCGCCTAAAGAAGTATAACTTCAAAAAATGCATTGAAAATGAAAAAATTGACAATATAAAAAATTAATTTCCTTACCTGATTCACCAGCTCTAAAACCTAATAAGCCCAGATGATGAACGCATAATGAAAGTGGAACTAAAACGAGAATAAAATCTTCATTAGTCTTTTGAATTTGAACACCTTAAAAATAAATCATCAAAAAATGTTTTTTCTTAATCTTGCACTAATAACATCGAACCAAATCGAGAATAAAAAATATAATTAATTCTCACAGCTTCCGAGAGAAAATCACAATCATTAAAAGAAGGTAAAAACACTTAATATATTCATCATTACATTCATTGTTTGATAATTTTTTTAACACTTCTTCCAATTTAAAACTTAAAACATGTCAATGTTGCTTCCCATATTCTCTTCTCTCTAGGTGGAGGCTATTTATTTAATTTTAAATAAATAAAGAATTACAGAGAACTAAATTAGAGAAATTCTCGCCGCACCATTTTTAGAGAGACGAATTTTTCAAATTATTATTTTTATTATTACCGTAAAACTCATTGTGTGATGATAAATGTGTCCTTTCTCTGAAGCAAATGGTCGCTATTAAACTAAACGCCTCGAAACAATGGCACTGGGAATTTCGGTTAATATTTTAATTATTACAACGATTGATCAATAAAAGACTTTTTTCATTTGGGGAAATGATTTTCGGTCCGATTTTGGACTAGAAATTAAAATTGAAATGATCGACAGAAAAAAGAAATTTTTACCTTGATTTCTTCATTGAATTTTTTCGTGATTTCAATTTTTATGCTGTTAGCGTTGTTTAACCCGTGTCAAGAGTCGAAAAATCATTTTTGATTAGCATAAAATTAATTTCTTGCAATCTTTCAATTTCTTAACAAGCGACGACAAAGCATTGAAATCATAACAATAGATGAATTGGCTTATTAATTTGATTGCATTAGGGCGGTACCATGAAAGATTTCATTGAACATTACCTGTATATCTATTACCTGTTGGATATCGTTATGCAAATAGCAATGGGCCTTAATTAAAATCGACATTATTTCATTCACCTTTAAAATTCACTCAACAATGTATTGATGTAATTATGTGCAAATTTTTCTATATCTACAACATGCCGACGATATTGTTTCGGCGATAGGTGAAAAGTGAGCTCGTAATCAATTGTAAAGTAATAACCATTGTTAAGTAGACTTGGTGAAGACATGAAGAAGACAACCACAAGGCAATTTTTAATTAATTTTTTTTCTTCTGATCGATGACGCAACCCAATTACAAAAAAAAAAAAAAAATGTTTCAACTCTTTTCGTTTTTCATCATGAAAATAAAAAAAAAAAACTTGCGGCAATCGACTCGAAAAATTGCCATTTAATATTTAAATTGGAGATGAAATTAAAATCGAATTAAATTGTTGTTGGTGGTTTTATTTTTGTTCTCTTCTTAAACCATCGGTTATTTTTTCTTCTTTCAAATTTATTTACGATTCAGACATTATGAACGCAATTATCTTTTATTGAAACGCAAGCTTTGCATTTAAATTGTCGACAATTTAACGGTGAAAGCGTTTTTCCCATAGCCTTAAACGGAATTAGACAAATGGCAGGGGAATTACAAAATTTTAATTTTTACTTCCGTTTTCTGGTTTCTTTAGAGATTCATTGAGTTAAGTGGTTGTTTATTTATTTATTGAGCTTTCCATACAAAAATAATATTTAGCAGTGTGGTCACAATTATTAAAAACTTCATCCTGGAGCTGAACTTAAAGCTTTTTCCATGATGTCCTGGCCAATGCTAGGACTTTAGAGATTTATTAAGAAGAGGTCACGGGGCCAATACCTTTTTAGACGACGCGGTGGATTCAAGGGATGTAATTCTGAGGAGAGTGCTAAAGCGCTGGGGTTAGGATGATCTGTAGATTAGAGTGGAATTTTTGGAAACCCCTTGGTCGAGATTTTTAACAAAGGATATTCTAACGTTTTAACGGGTTCTTAGGTTTCTGTATGAAGACAAATTTATTTTTTAACAATTGCTTATTGATTTATCTTACATTATTGACACTTATAAACTGCACGTTATTATTTATACACTTAAACAGTTATTTAGTTCACTGTTTAGTTTTTACAGTCACTTATTCACTAATTATTATACTATTTCACTTTATTTCACAATGTTCACAATTTATTTAACACGGTTCACTTTCACTATGTATTTTAACACTGGTCGAAGATTTATTTATTTTTTTTTTGTGTTTATAGTCGCTTTAACATCTATGGTTATATCACGACTGTCTTACACACAGAAATATTCTGTAGATCTTGAATCTTAATTTTAATCTTATATCTAGGGATTCGACGGAGATCGAACCCAGAACCACTGGTGCATGTAGCGGAGAGAGCAATTGCTTTAACCACAGCGCCATCAAGTGGATGGTCGAAGATTTATTTTACACTGTTCACGTTCATTATTTATTTCACACTGACTCGCCTATGTTTCTCCGGGGCTTTTATAGAATTTCGGAATCTTTCTCGAATTTTCGGTTCTATTATCCCTTGATAGAAGTTTCCATTCTTTTGTTCCTAATCCTTCGTGCCCAATGGTCTAAAAGACGAAGCTCTTAGAGAGAGAATATTCTGGAGTTCCTGAAATTTCATAAGATTTCTCCCCATCCTGTGATAACGGTGCTCCCCTTTGGCTGGTGATTGGTTTCTGCCCACCCACGACTGCGAGCAGGTGATACCACCCCCAGAGCCATAAAATGGCGGCACTCTTTTATATACATGGCGGCACATTCTTAGACTTGTGACAATATGTTAAGGTCATTATGGATTATTCGGTAATTTACGTAATAAGGAGCATTGATGATTCGATGTAGCACTGTAGTAGGAATGATTGGATGCATTGGATAATGCATATAATATAAAGCTTAGCATATCCCCATAATTCTGCACCATACATCCATATCGGTTACACACTAAAGTTTTGTAAATTGTTTGTTTAGTTTTCATGTTTATTTCAGATTTACCTATTACAGAACAATTTACGAGGTAGTCCTTATCGTTTGTTGCTTCATATCAAATGATTATCTAAGTGGAACCCAAAATATTTTATGTAGGTCGAAGCTGGAATTATGTTGTTGTCAAAGTAGATTGTTGGGCAAGTCACTCTCCTAAGTGTTTTGGCACCATTTAGCTATAAGATCTAGGTGATGTTGCATAATATTGAAGACTTTAAGGGGTCAAAATCTGTCGCTAATATTGCGGTATCATCGGCATACATTAAAATTGGAATATAGGCAGTGTAAATGTTGTAGAGGATAAATCCAAGAATGCTGCCTTGCGGAATTCCAGCAAGAATATGTGTAAGAGGAGACAATTTAGTTCCACATCTTACCCTGAAGGAGCGATTAGGAAGATAGGATTGAAGTATAAGAAAACACTGGGGATTGATTTAAGTTTAAATAATAAACCTGGATACCACACCCAATCAAATGCCTGAGCAACATTATAAGAATACTCTCAGACATATTTTTTTGATTTCAAGGGCCGCAGAAATGATGTCTACGATCCTGAAGCATTGTTGAGTGAAGGACGGAAGCCAAACTAATGAAAAGGGATTGTATTTTCGGATTCTATTATGGAGAGAACCCTTTTAAGTAGAAGTTCTTCTAGAATTTTGGATAACAAGGAGAGGAGACTAATTGGTCTGTTAGAAGATGGGCTTGCTGTTGTACAGCATTGTGAGGAACAAAAATACTGTGCGAGGGAAGTAACGAAAAATATCTCCATTTATAAGGTCGTATCCCAGAGCTTTTTTATGGAGCATTGTCCAGAAGATATTAACTTTCTGACGGCTCAAAAGGCTTTAGAGGAATTTCAAATGGGAGGGTAATCTTTATATTTTTGAATACATGATCTTTGTGTATTACATCTTACATCACGGGTGGTGCAAAATCAACGCCAGTCACAGCAATGCAAATTCAAGCTGCTGTCGAACCTGAACTAGAAGTGGCCACATTAAAAACATGGGAACGTGTAAAGCGGATGAACCCCGAATAAAGGCAACTCTACGGCAAAGCTCCAAATAGACTCAACACGCCCAAATCTCCTTTTGCTAAAGCAGAAGAACTTATAAATAAATATAGTATAAAGTTAGGTGATCCTGTTCCTGTTAATAAAATGAACGATATGTATAGCCAACTCCCCTCCGCACCCCTTCGATGAATGAGTCAAAACTTAACAAAATCATCATATATAGATATCGAGCTACGGAGAGCTTCTCTAGAAACCATTTACTCCATGTACCCACGGTCAGAATTCCTGCAGATCTATACAAATGGTTCATCCATCTCAAGACTCTGAAAGACTGGTGCTGGTTACTGCAGCAATATAAGCACCAATATCTAAGATGTTTTAATGGGGAAGTAGATGGAGTTTTACTAGTTACCTCCAAACTTCACGAAGTAAGGGGGTACCATAAAGCTGCCTTATTTATTGCTTCTCAAGCCGCGATAGCAGCACTATCCTCTAGCTACTCCACCGATTGTGTCCGTACTAACAAATGTCGAGCCGCTTTGGACAGCCTTGCTAAAACAGGTTGGCACCTGCTACTACAATGGATTCCCAGTCATGTTGGTATCTTGGGAAATTAAAAAGTCTAAGTCTGGCACCTCTCTAAATTAACCGCCAACCCTTATGACCCTAAGATCAGCTCAGAATCACATCGTAAGCACTTTCATCTGACATTCCTATAAAACTCAAAAAAATGGAGCACAAGGAAATCTCACGACTTCTCCCCCGGTAGCTGTCAGTCGCAGCTTTCTGAACTACCACAGAACACGACTACCCCTCGAATTACTTACCAAAAACAATAATTAATTATTTGCATATAACTAGTTAGCAAATCAAAAATAATTGTTCTAATTACAAAAAATTAATTTAACATTTTTCTGGTCTTTTTTCACACTTTCGATAAATGCTTAATAATTTACAATATGAAAGAAGTCTACGAGAAGATTTTAATTTGCACCTGCACTTACCTTTTGTGAGAAATATAATCGAAAAGTGGTTGTTTAATCTGATCACCAATTAAAAATAAATTGGGGCTTTTTTTTCTACGAAATAATAATTCACAGACAAAATATATATGCAATTATTTTGCGTTAAATCGGGTCAATGATAGACGTGAATTTTTATTAGAATAAATGAAATTAACAAAGAGAAGATTAATTATCTTATTAAGAAATTTAAAACATTTTTTTAATATTATTTATAATTTGATTGTGATTAAAATTAAACTGTGTGTGTGTGTGTACAATATGTGTTAAATATTGAGTAATTTTCTTTTGTATTTTTGTGGTACATTGAAGGTGGGATAGCGGATATTGATATCGAGATCGTTCTCAATTTGAATGTGTGAGTATTTTATCGTCATAGATAATATTTACTTTGGAAAATTATAGTCTTTAGTCTAAAATTGAGGTAAAATGGAGAAAAATTTATAATACCTACAATATACATGTTATGTTTGTTTTCAAGTCGAAGAAATTTATGTGATTAGTTTGATTATTTTTATTTAATGGATCGATTTATTCATATTGTGTTCTATAAAGTTTGTTCCTCCTAGTCTGAAGAATTTTTTATGTATCTGACTTTTCGAAGGTATAGTTTAAAAATTAGATTTTACCCCATTTTTCAGAATCAAATACTTAAGGAGAAAATGCATTTATCGTCTTTGGTTTAGGTATTTTGTTTTTGAAGTTATACTTCTTTAGGTGCGTTATGAAAAAATTATGAGAGTGAAATTTTTAGATGGGCGGCTATCTTGAGATAAAAATTAACAAAATGAAGTTGGCCACAAAACCATTAGGTTTCTTTTAACTTGGCGCGCGTAATTTGAATTTTTCTTTTATTTATTTATTATAATAATTAAATTAAAAATAATTATATATACAAATGACACATATTATTAATAAGTCTTACTTATATTATAAACGTGAAAGTTTGTAAGAATGGATGTTTGTTGCTCTTTCACTCAAAAAGTACTGAATGGATCTGGATGAAATTTGGCATAGATATAGATTATAATCCGGATTAACATATAGTATACTTTATATCCAGAAAAAAATGTACGGCTCCCGTAGGATAGATATTTATTTGTTTTTTACAGAGCAAAAGATTAACTTACTTTTTTGTAATGTGGTAGTTTAAGGGTCAGAAAATGATATAGGTTGCTTTACATACTGGAATAATAAACGGTTCCCATGGGATAGCAAAACAAGTATTTATTCTATAAGAACCGTGTATTTAAAAGCAGTTTCATTAAAATCCAAACATTAAAGTCTTAACTCATTTTCTTGAAGAAGGTTTGATCTACTTTTTACTCAGAAGAGATGTACTATTCCCGTGGGATAGATATGTTTTTTGTTTATTATCACAGAGTTAAAGAATGATATATGATTTTTGCAATGTGGTAGTTTGGGGGACAATGATACATTTAAGGCAAAAATAATGCATGGTTCCCTTGGGTTGGGAAACCAATTATATTCCACAGGAACATTTAAAAAAAGTTCGGTAAAGTTCGTGAAATAGAATTTTAACGCATTTTCTTCCAATTTTATACAATAACGAAAAAAATCTCTACACAGTTGAAATTAAAAAATTGACAATTTTTACCGGAAAATAAATATGAATTTCAATTTAACACTCGATAAAATTAATAATTAAACTGTTTAAAATATTTGAAATTTTTCATTGTTCATTGTTGAAGTTATTAATTAAAAGTAAACGTATTAAAATAATAAACTAAAAATTTCAAAAAATTAACAATTACTCAACAGAACGAATTTTAATGAAGTTTTGTTAAAGATCCTGTAAGATAGCTACTAATCTATTCTTTTAAGGGAACATCCATTAATTACGTGAGGCGTTCAGGGGCCGATGGGGTCGAGCTGAATCTCTTTTAATTTTACTTTGGGAAAAAGGACGGTTTCCCAAATATCACGTATTTTTTTGTTTTGAAAAATACCACATTAGGATGCGGGTTGGGGGATTGATATACAAATGCCAAATCTCGTGACATCTTACCAGAGGGGAGGGGATGGGATTTCAAAAATCGCAAAAAAGGCCTCGCACAATTAATGGATGCCCCCTAAAATAGCTGTACGGTTTTAAATGACATTTGGTATGAAAGATTTTCAAGTCCTAAAGGAAGGAATACAGGTGGTTTTTTCCTAAAAATCGTATAGAAGCTGATGTGAGACAGCTAAAATATCTTTCTTGAAAAGCAGTTTTACGAATTTTGATGAACTTTTTTTGGTTCTGAAATCGGAAAGAATCTATCATTTTTTCTGTCAAAAAATATTAATTTTTATATTTCGCTATGAACGTAAGGAATCTTTTAATCAATCAGTTAAATTTAGATAGACTCAGCGAAGCGAGCGGGTATCAACTAGTAAGTTATAACTTTTTTCGAATTTTGCAGTTGCTGTTATACTATTTGGAGTTTAGTGATGAAAATGACGTATGCATCGTGGCGCGGTTTTTGGAAGCATTAGTAGCGTTCTATTTTATCATCACAAATTAACAAGATGAGTTGGTCGCAAAACCGCTCGGTTTTTTTAAATAGGCGCGCGTAATTTTGAATTTTTGTTTTATTTATTTACTTATTTTTATATTTAAATTAAAAATAATTAATTTTTTAAATAAATTTTTTATATTTTATTTAGAAAGTACCTATATATACAAATGACACATATTATTAAAAAATAAGTTATTACTTTTCTTAAATTTTGTAGTAGCTGTTATACTATTTTGAGTTTAGTGATGAAAATGACGTCTGCATTCCATGCATATTTTTAGTTATCACGAATTATGGGTTTCTGAAATGATTCAACCATCTTAGAATAATAATTTAGTAACACAAGATATGAATAAGATTAAGACATTTACTTTGACAAGTAGCTACTTACTTTATTTTGCAATTTCTATGAAGCTTCGTTCTTATGGCATGCATGAATTTTTAACCAGAAAAATGATCCTGACAAATTTTATAAACGTCTTGCAGCTTTTTTTGGATATTATTTATTGATATAAATTAAAATGTTATTCTCTTAATTTTATTATCAATAATTATATCGTTAAATATATGCCAAAGATGCCTAAATGATGCCAAAGAAGTATAACTTTTCACGTGCGTACATAAGTACGCGCAACCACATTTTTTTCCAGAATTTTTTGTTATACCCTTGCATATGCATTTAAAAACAATATTTAACTGAAAATTAAATTTTTTTCAGCTTTGGACCACCATTTTCAGACTTTCGGTGAAAACTTTGTATGCAGTTGAAAAGAGCACCCTTTGCCATTCTTTTTAACCAATTTGATTGAAATATAAATAATAAATTTAATTTAAGATTTAATTTACCGTAATCATACCCTTAGATGGGCTATAATTTACTTTTCGTAGACAATGAGGAAGTTATTGTTTCAATAGTTAAGTTCATGAATGAACCGGAATTGAAAATGAAGAGCTATTGTTAGATCAAAGCCTCGGCTCTATACCCTACATTATTAAACCAAAAAATTTTTCTCTGGAAATCAGAGATTTTGTTGATGTAAGATCTCGATAGGAAGTCTTGTTAAGTCTTCAAACGTCGTAAGTGCTGCTCTACGTTTGTAATGAAAGTGAAAATCGGACAAAAGCCTTGGCGTTTTTTCGCTCGTCACCCATACAAGAGATGAATCAGTGAGACAATGACTCGGCCTCTGCCTCACTGAAGGCAGAATGAAACACAAAATTCACACAATCGGAATGACATTCGGGGAGCCAAAGGCGAGACCCAGGGCGTGGTGTTTTCGCCTCGCCGTTAGAGAAAGGAGATCATCGTCAGGCTGGAACTCGGATGCTGGAGCGGTTTCGTATAAAAGAGCCGTCGTCCAACAACATGCCAACATTCGACTCACAGTCATTTTCATTTCACTCGCAAAAAAATATTCGTTCATTCACAATGCAAGTCTCGGTCTTGGTGAGTTTCAATTATACAATTTATTGCAATATCTACCCCAAAAAAAAAAATTGTCCTTTGTTAAAACGTGCATTCACTCACAACTCGCCCAAAATAAATATCAATAACTAAAAGTGATAAACGGTGTATTTTCTTCGTTGAATGTTGATAGAATCAGTGCGAAAATGTTCAGTGTTACTTACACATAAATCAAACTTTCATATCCTACCAAATTAACCTAAATGTTTTCTTTTCGGGAAAAATGTTGTTATTTCAATGAAATATTCACCCCTAATCAAATAATCCCATCAAAAACATTTTTTTTTTTTTTTTTGGTTGCTCTCCCACCAACCAAGTCCCATTTTTTCTCATGTGTTAACACCACGACAAAATATGGTTTTATAAGCACGTAGTAATAAACTTAATCCGAAGCGCAGTTTCTCGACGTTTTTCTTCCCTTTAAATTTTGCTCTACCCCTTATGTTATCGCAGTCACGTCGTTTATGTTCTGCAGTTTCATCCCTTTAATCGCTTCCCAAATTTCACATCCACGTTTCGTTTTCCAATTTAATGACGTGGAAAAAAAAATCAGAAAATATGTTGTTGTCGAAAAAAAAAGCTTCGACCTACTAAAATTCCTCCAATCAAATAGCGTAGATCGAATCTAGAGCTTAATTCACCAATCAAACTAATCAATTGTATGAGGGAAAGTGATTGGTTGAAATTTTGTTAGTTCAGTTCAACTACCTGTTAGTTCAAGTTTTAGTGGCAGTAACATGGTAATATGTCGTAACCCTCAATTTTTAAGGATAAAATTAAATTTTTATGCATTTTATTATTGTTAATCTGTTTCGTTTTAAAATGTTGTAAGCCACAAAAAATATTTAATAACTAATTTTCTTTGCTAAAATCTTAGATTTTTTTAGTATTATGTCCTTTTTCTTAAGCCTTTTTTACACTTACTGATCGCTATGTGTAATGTGCAATGTATGTATGTCGTCGCCACAAATTTCATAGCCTTCCAAAGATTCTATAGATTTCAATAGACTTCTATAGACTTCAATAGATCTAATAAAATTAGTAATAAAAAAAGTAAACAAAATGTATTGATGATGCACAGATGTGAAGCTTAAAAGGCTTAAAATGCTGTAAAAAGTATTTTTTACGATTGACTTGTCTTGTTCTGCTATTAGCATACGAAAAGTGGGATACAACATATTGGCGTGTAGTTTTGATTTTTTGCTAGGTTTACTTCAATGTGGCAGTTTTTAATCACTTTTTATAAACTTGGTCTGTTTGTGACGGTGCTCTAATTCTGAGGCCTGCTTTCGCTTATATCTTAGCAACTAGAAAAAACTAGAAAAATCAAATTTTCTCTGAATTATGTGTTAGTTTTTAAGCTACGATTCGACTCAAAAAAAAATCAGGTTAAACTATTTAAATTTTCTTGATATCACGTGTATAGAATCCAGAATAAGGCATTTTTCAGAACCGGGTTTTCGGTGCGAGATTTTTACAAATCGGGTTCTGGAATCGGTTCTGAATATTCTTATTTTAAAAACAATTAAAAAATAATAATAATGTTTAGATCCATTTTTATTATATTATATAGATAAATTTGAAATATAATGTTTACTTCTTTATAATCCTACTAGCTGATACCCGCTCCTATAAAATGCATTCTTCTGTTATCCCATGGAATCCCATGGAATTCATTATTCCGATAGAAGAAGTAGCCTATATCGTTCTCTGACCCCTAAACTACCCCATTGCAAATCTTTTGCTCTGTAAAAAACAAAAAAATATCTATCCCACGGGAATCGTATATTTTTCTGGATATAAAGTATACTATATGTTAGACTGAACTATAATCTATATCTGTGCCAAATTTCATGCAGATCCATTTGGGATATTTCGGTTACCTGCTTCCCTTTACTTTTCTGCTTCTATTTTAAAATATGATCTGAGAAAGCACAAAATATCCAAACTTTTTACTTTATAACGAACTTCAGGGGACCGTCAAATTTCGTTCGTTATAAGCGATATTTACTATAACCGATATGTATCGCATGTATCGTCTTATCTAAGACATATCACGGGGCCCGAAGGTTTTTTACGTTACAACCGGTTGTTCATTATATCCGGTGTCGTTATAAACGGTTTATACTGTAGTTAATATCTATTATCGTGTAAACTGCTTGTTCAAGTATCTAAAATAAAATTTAAAATTTTTTTTATTATGTCACAAATGAAGTGATTCATAAAGATCTTAACATTCCTTATATTTCCGAACTTATTTCAGATAGATTCATCAAATTTCATGACAAATTATTTTCCCATTCTAATCCAGAAGTTCAAATTCTTTCCTCTGCCCAACACCCAAAAAACCCTCCACGTCGTTTAAAGCGACGATGGCCAAGAGACCACCTCCCAATTTCTTAGAGAGTTCCAGTGCTGGCTGGTGGCTTTCATCTAGATAATCGTATTATATTTGTCCTTTCTTTTAAAGGATTTTAATTTGTATCTTATAACCCATTTGCTCATTGTATAAATGTGTATACAGATTGCAAATAAAAAAAAAAATAAAAAATAAAAAAATTTTTGATTTCAATCTTATGACAATGAATTTTAAATTTAACAATCAAATATTTGGATTAATATTTCAAAAAATCGTTACAACAAGCTATACAACAATAATTAAAATTGAAAACCGGGTATTTGACAGATATTAGAACCGGTTTTCGGTGCCGGAAATATTCCGGGATTCCCGGGAAACCGGGTAACGGGTACTTGGGATTGTATTCTATAATCACGTGGAATGGTTAAAAACAAATTTAAACGTAAAAACTTTAAAATAAAAAAATTTAATAATAAATATTAAGCACTGGGTTTTCTGGGTCAGAAAAGACGATTTAAGTATCCCGGCCGTGTTCAATTATTCCAAGAAAATTACATCACCAACGAAGAAAAGTGCGGTCTTTTCAAAATTTGACAGCTTTATTCGCGGCAACTTCAGTGCAGATATAATAGACTTATATATCCACCTAAAGTGTCAATCTACTGTAGATAGAAACTATTTTTAAAAAAAGTCTCACTTTTTTTCTATCGTGATGCCATTTTCTTGGAATTACTGAAAACTGCCGGGATACCTAAATCGTCTTTTCTAACCTAGAAAAATTATTTTGTCCGTTTGAGTGCATTATGAAAATTGCTTAATATTTTTGTGTAAAATTCTGTTATATTTGACTTAAAATTTTGCCAATCAAATAACGGGGATCGGTTTGGCGCTGAAATAACTAAAAGTTAAGCCAATCAGAAAACTTAAAACTAATAGGGTAAATGGGAAAATTTGAATAGTTGAAAGTTTGTTAGTTCAGTTCAACTACCTGTTATTCCTGGATAAATCAAAAACAATGTCGTAAAATGTCGTAACCCTCAGTTTTAGAAAAAAATTTAATTTGATGTTTTTTAGCGTAATTTAAAAATATAACTACGAAATTTTTAAAATGTGGAATACGATATAATGTCATTAATTTTTTGGGTGAAATTTCATTGGTTTTACTTTATTTTTTAGGTTTATTTTTGTGTGGCACTTTTATGTGTCAGCCAAATCAATGGCGAGAAAGTGAAAGGCGAGGAAAACGATGAGAAAAATGTGGAAAAGCGTACCGTTGGTGGTGTGGTTTATGCGACAAAAGCGCCGGTCTATGGCAAGTCTGTGACACCAAGTGTCGCTTATTCGGCTAACACCGTATATTCGGCAACCCCAAGTCCTGTGTACGCTTCTCCGGCTCCAGCTTATACATCTTCGGTGTATGCCTCTCCAGCTCCAGCCTATGCTTCACCAGCTCCAGCTTATGCTTCGCCAGCCCCTGCTTACGCGTCTCCATCACCAGCTTACGCGACTGCAGGTCCAATCTATGCATCACCAACTCCAGCTTATGCATCTTCAGCACCGCTTTCAGCCTATGCCACCAAAATTGGTTATGCCGCTCCAAAGGCTGTTGCATATACACCCCAATTGTCCTATCAAGGACCACAACAGTTTGACTATTCGGTGATTCCAGCGAAACAATACAGCACTGCCCCGGCAGCTCCATTGGCTTTGACCCATTACATGCCTGAACACCAACATTACGCCTACGCACCTCAACCAGCTGCTGTTAAATTTAGTTACGTTCAACCTTATCAACCTTATACGGCTCCCAGCAAAGTGGTCTCTCCCCAACATGTTGCTTACACCTACGAACAACAACCTCAAGTTGTCTACGCCGCCCAACCTGCCGTCAAGGTAGGCTATGCCCAACCTGTCTACGCCAAAGTTCAAAGTCCAGCTGTCCATGTATCGGTCGCTCCACATTCTCATGAATACAGCCAACCCATAACCAAAGTAAGACCCCTAAACGTTTTAATAATCTTCTATCATATAAGAAAGTAACAACTTAAAGGATTAAAGTAACAATTTAAGGATTTCGGAAAAAATGAGATTTTTTTGGTTATGTATAGTCGCTTGAAACGTACAAGGTCATCACCGACTTATCTATTTCTATAATTCTCACTTTTCACTCACATGCAGGAGAATTGTTTTAACTTTTTTTTTAAATTTATCAAATAATTTTTTTTTCACAATTTAACCTTTTAAAAAAGGACCAAAAAGAAATCGTTTTTTGAAAAAAATTATTCAGTCAGTCACCTAAGGCCTTATTTTTCTACTTAATTAAAAAAAAAATGTATGCAATTTTTTTTTTCTGAAGATTGGTTATGCAACTCCGGCTGCTGCAACGACCTATGCATCGGCTCCGGCGGCCATCCACTATTCACCGGCGTCGGCTGTGTCCCAGTTCAGTTACGTGAGTCCCCACGTCAGCTACAACTCGAATGGACTGTTGTCGCAAACGTCGTTCGTGACGAAAGACGGCGTCGCATATCAGACGACGGCTCCGGCCGCTGGTTTTTATGCACCCCATCAACAAGTGGCGTATGCCGCTCCAGTAGCGCCAGCCGCTCCCTCACATCTCACTAAAATTGGCTACGCCAGTCCCGGAGTGGCAGCATACACCGCTCAATACGACCATTGATTGATTGATTTCACAAAAGCAATTTTTTTTTTGTACATATAAACATCTAAAAATGCTTCTCAAAATGTTTAAACTTTTTCAATTTTAAGCTAGATTTTAAGGCATTAAATAACAATTTGTTTGTTTTTTCTTTTTAATTTAATAAATGCAATTTTTTCTATATTTAATTTTTTTAAGAGGAATTTATGGGCTGTTAATTTTGACACGATAAATTCAGTGGAACAAATACACACACACACACACAAACACACTTGACCAGTTGTTCCAACACATTTCTCAACTAAGTCATTTAATTGAGCGTCAGGAATTTCTTCTTTTAGTTTTCGGCTCAGTGAGTTTTCCTTAAAACAACGAGTGGCTTTGTGTTTATAACGCCTACATCTTATTGGTTCCATTGCTATTGTTAATAGTTACGAAAGAAGGTTATTCTTGATTCATTAATAAACTATAATATTCCGGGTTAATCGATTTTTAAGTACCGAAAATGTTTTATTTTTATAATACTACCTATTGTGAATTTTTTCAAACATTTATCCATACTACTTCAAAATATGACATCAAGAAAATGAGATTTTAAACGAAATCGAAAAGAAAAAGTTTTAAGGCCGAAAAAAACCGTGAAATAACAATCGTTGATTTTTTCTTCGACATTTTTTCGTTGAAATTTTGACCAAAACTTACAAATACAGGACAAAATTTGAAGTTATCCTTTTCGAAAAAAAACATGATGGGTTCGTCTGTTTGTCCTTAAACATCATGGAAAAGTTAAATTAAACAAATTCAAAAGGATAAAATTTTAAGGCCGAAAAAAACCGTGAACTAACCATCGTTGATTTTTTCTTCGACATTTTTTTGGTGAAATTTTGACCAAAACTTACAAATACAGGACAAAATTTGAAGTTATCCTTTTCGAAAAAAAACATGATGGGTTCGTCTGTTTGTCCTTAAACATCATGAAAAAGATTATTTCAACGAAATCAAAAGGATTAAATTTTAAGGCCGAAAAAAACCTTGAACTAATCATCGTTGATTTTTTCTTCGACAATTTTTCGTTGAAATTTTGAACAAAACTTACAAATACAGGACAAAATTTGAAGTTATCCTTTTCGAAAAAAAACATGATGTCTTTGTCTGTTTGTCCTTAAACATCATGGAAAAGATAATTTAGACGAAATCAAAAGGATAAAATTTTACGGCCGAAAAAAACCGTGAACTAACCATCGTTGATTTTTTCTTCGACATTTTTTCGTTGAAATTTTGACCAAAACTTACAAATACAGGACAAAATTTGAAGTTATCCTTTTCGAAAAAAAACATGATGTCCTCGTCTGTTTGTCCTTAAACATCATGGAAAAGATAATTTAAACGAAATCGAAAGGATAAAATTTTAAGGCCGAAAAAAACCGTGAACTAACCATCGTTGATTTTTTCTTCGACATTTTTTCGTTGAAATTTTGACCAAAACTTACAAATACAGGACAAAATTTAAAGTTATCCTTTTCAAAAAAACACATGATGTCTTCGTCTGTTTGTCCTTAAAAATCATGGAAAAAATAATTTAAACGTAATCGAAAGGATAAAATTTTAAGGCCGAAAAAAACCGTGAACTAACCATCGTTGATTTTTTATTCGACATTTTTTCGTTGAAATTTTGACCAAAACTTACAAATACAGGACTAAATTTAAAGTTATCCTTTTCAAAAAAAAAACATGATGTCTTCGTCTGTTTGACCTTAAACATGATTGAAAAGATTTTTTTAACGAAATCGAAAAGATAAAATTTTAGGGCCGAAAAAAACCGTGAACTAACCATCGTTGATTTTTTCTTCGACATTTTTTCGTTGAAATTTTGACCAAAACTTACAAATACAGGACAAAATTTGAAGTTATCCTTTTCGAAAAGAAACATGATGTCTTCGTCTGTTTGTCCTTAAACATCATGGAAAAGATAATTTAAACAAAATCGAAAGGATAAAATTTTAAGGCCGAAAAAAACCGTGAACTAACCATCGTTGATTTTTTCTTCGACATTTTTTCGTTGAAATTTTGACCAAAACTTACAAATACAGGACAAAATTTGAAGTTATCCTTTTCGAAAAAAAACATGATGTCCTCTTCTGTTTAGCCTTAAACATCATGGAAAAGATAATTCAAACGAAATCGAAAGGATAAAATTTTAAGGCCGAAAAAAACCGTGAACTAACCATCGTTGATTTTTTCTTCGATATTTTTTCGTTGAAATTTTGACCAAAACTTACAAATACAGGAAAAAATTTGAAGTAATCCTTTTCGAAAAAAAACATGATGTCTTCGTCTGTTTGTCCTTAAACATCATGGAAAAGATAATTTAAACGAAATCGAAAGGATAAAATTTTAAGGCCGAAAAAAACCGTGAACTAACCATCGTTGATTTTTTATTCGACATTTTTTCGTTGAAATTTTGACCAAAACTTACAAATACAGGACAAAATTTGAAGTTATCCTTTTCGAAAAAAAACATGATGTCTTCGTCTGTTTGTCCTTAAACATCATGGAAAAGATAATGTAAACGAAATCGAAAGGATAAAATTTTAAGGCCGAAAAAAACCGTGAACTAACCATCGTTGATTTTTTATTCGACATTTTTTCGTTGAAATTTTGACCAAAACTTACAAATACAGGACAAAATTTAAAGTTATCCTTTTCGAAAAAAAACATGATGTCTTCGTCTGTTTGTCCTTAAACATCATGGAAAAGATTATTTAATTGAAATCAAAATGATAAAATTTTAAGGCCGAAAAAAACCGTGAACTAACCATCGTTGATTTTTTCTTCGATATTTTTTCGTTGAAATTTTGACCAAAACTTACAAATACAGGACAAAATTTGAAGTTATCCTTTTCGAAAAAAAACATGATGGGTTCGTCTGTTTGTCCTTAAACATCATGGAAAAGTTAAATTAAACAAATTCAAAAGGATAAAATTTTAAGGCCGAAAAAAACCGTGAACTAACCATCGTTGATTTTTTCTTCGACATTTTTTTGGTGAAATTTTGACCAAAACTTACAAATACAGGACAAAATTTGAAGTTATCCTTTTCGAAAAAAAACATGATGGGTTCGTCTGTTTGTCCTTAAACATCATGAAAAAGATTATTTCAACGAAATCAAAAGGATTAAATTTTAAGGCCGAAAAAAACCTTGAACTAATCATCGTTGATTTTTTCTTCGACAATTTTTCGTTGAAATTTTGAACAAAACTTACAAATACAGGACAAAATTTGAAGTTATCCTTTTCGAAAAAAAACATGATGTCTTTGTCTGTTTGTCCTTAAACATCATGGAAAAGATAATTTAGACGAAATCAAAAGGATAAAATTTTACGGCCGAAAAAAACCGTGAACTAACCATCGTTGATTTTTTCTTCGACATTTTTTCGTTGAAATTTTGACCAAAACTTACAAATACAGGACAAAATTTGAAGTTATCCTTTTCGAAAAAAAACATGATGTCCTCGTCTGTTTGTCCTTAAACATCATGGAAAAGATAATTTAAACGAAATCGAAAGGATAAAATTTTAAGGCCGAAAAAAACCGTGAACTAACCATCGTTGATTTTTTCTTCGACATTTTTTCGTTGAAATTTTGACCAAAACTTACAAATACAGGACAAAATTTAAAGTTATCCTTTTCAAAAAAACACATGATGTCTTCGTCTGTTTGTCCTTAAAAATCATGGAAAAAATAATTTAAACGTAATCGAAAGGATAAAATTTTAAGGCCGAAAAAAACCGTGAACTAACCATCGTTGATTTTTTATTCGACATTTTTTCGTTGAAATTTTGACCAAAACTTACAAATACAGGACTAAATTTAAAGTTATCCTTTTCAAAAAAAAAACATGATGTCTTCGTCTGTTTGACCTTAAACATGATTGAAAAGATTTTTTTAACGAAATCGAAAAGATAAAATTTTAGGGCCGAAAAAAACCGTGAACTAACCATCGTTGATTTTTTCTTCGACATTTTTTCGTTGAAATTTTGACCAAAACTTACAAATACAGGACAAAATTTGAAGTTATCCTTTTCGAAAAGAAACATGATGTCTTCGTCTGTTTGTCCTTAAACATCATGGAAAAGATAATTTAAACAAAATCGAAAGGATAAAATTTTAAGGCCGAAAAAAACCGTGAACTAACCATCGTTGATTTTTTCTTCGACATTTTTTCGTTGAAATTTTGACCAAAACTTACAAATACAGGACAAAATTTGAAGTTATCCTTTTCGAAAAAAAACATGATGTCCTCTTCTGTTTAGCCTTAAACATCATGGAAAAGATAATTCAAACGAAATCGAAAGGATAAAATTTTAAGGCCGAAAAAAACCGTGAACTAACCATCGTTGATTTTTTCTTCGATATTTTTTCGTTGAAATTTTGACCAAAACTTACAAATACAGGAAAAAATTTGAAGTAATCCTTTTCGAAAAAAAACATGATGTCTTCGTCTGTTTGTCCTTAAACATCATGGAAAAGATAATTTAAACGAAATCGAAAGGATAAAATTTTAAGGCCGAAAAAAACCGTGAACTAACCATCGTTGATTTTTTATTCGACATTTTTTCGTTGAAATTTTGACCAAAACTTACAAATACAGGACAAAATTTGAAGTTATCCTTTTCGAAAAAAAACATGATGTCTTCGTCTGTTTGTCCTTAAACATCATGGAAAAGATAATGTAAACGAAATCGAAAGGATAAAATTTTAAGGCCGAAAAAAACCGTGAACTAACCATCGTTGATTTTTTATTCGACATTTTTTCGTTGAAATTTTGACCAAAACTTACAAATACAGGACAAAATTTAAAGTTATCCTTTTCGAAAAAAAACATGATGTCTTCGTCTGTTTGTCCTTAAACATCATGGAAAAGATTATTTAATTGAAATCAAAATGATAAAATTTTAAGGCCGAAAAAAACCGTGAACTAACCATCGTTGATTTTTTCTTCGATATTTTTTCGTTGAAATTTTGACCAAAACTTACAAATACAGGACAAAATTTGAAGTTTTCCTTTTCGAAAAGAAACATGATATCTTCGTCTGTTTGTCCTTAAACATCATGGAAAAGATAATTTTAACGAAATCGAAAGGATAAAATTTTAAGACCGAAAAAAAACCGTGAACTAACCATCGTTGATTTTTTCTTCGAAATTTTTTCGTTGAAATTTTGACCAAAACTTACAAATACAGGACAAAATTTGAAGTTATCCTTTTCGAAAAAAAACATGATGTCTTCGTCTGTTTGTCCTTAAACATCATGGAAAAAATAATTTAAACATAATCGAAAGGATAAAATTTTAAGGCCGAAAAAAACCGTGAACTAACCTTCGTTGATTTTTTCTTCGACATTTTTTCGTTGAAACTTTGACCAAAACTTACAAATACAGGACAAAATTAAAAGTTATCCTTTTCGAAAAAAAACATGATGTCTTCTTCTGTTTGTCCTTAAACATCATGGAAAAGATTATTTAATTGAAATCAAAATGATAAAATTTTAAGGCCGAAAAAAACCGTGAACTTACCATCGTTGATTTTTTCTTCGATAATTTTTCGTTAAAATTTTGACCAAAACTTACAAATACAGGACAAAATTTAAAGTTATCCTTTTCAAAAAAAACATGATGTCTTCGTCTGTTTGTCCTTAAACATCATGGAAAAGATAATTTAAACGAAATCGAAAGTATAAAATTTTAAGGCCGAAAAAACCGTGAACTAACCATCGTTGATTTTTTCTTCGACATTTTTTCGTTGAAATTTTGACCAAAACTTACAAATACAGGACTAAATTTAAAGTTATCCTGTTCAAAAAAAAACATGATGTCTTCGTCTGTTTGTCCTTAAACATCATGGAAAAGATAATTTAAACGAAATCGAAAGGATAAAATTTTAAGGCCGAAAAAAACCGTGAACTAACCATCGTTGATTTTTTCTTCGACATTTTTTCGTTGAAATTTTGACCAAAACTTACAAATACAGGACTAAATTTAAAGTTATCCTTTTCAAAAAAAAACATGATGTCTTCGTCTGTTTGTCCTTAAACATCATGGAAAAGATTATTTAATTGAAATCAAAATGATAAAATTTTAAGGCCGAAAAAAACCGTGAACTAACCATCGTTGATTTTTTCTTCGATATTTTTTCGTTGAAATTTTGACCAAAACTTACAAATATAGGACAAAATTTGAAGTTATCCTTTTCGAAAAAAAACATGATGTCCTCGTCTGTTTGTCCTAAAACATCATGAAAAAATAATTTAAACGAAATCGAAAGTATAAAATTTTAAGGCCGAAAAAACCGTGAACTAACCATCGTTGATTTTTTCTTCGACCTTTTTTCGTTGAAATTTTGACCAAAACTTACAAATACAGGACTAAATTTAAAGTTATCCTTTTCAAAAAAAAACATGATATCTTCGTCTGTTTGTCCTTAAACATCATGGAAAAAATAATTTAAACGTAATCGAAAGGATAAAATTTTAAGGCCGAAAAAAACCGTGAACTAACCATCGTTGATTTTTTCTTCGACATTTTTTCGTTGAAATTTTGACCAAAACTTACAAATACAGGACAAAATTTGAAGTTATCCTTTTCGAAAAAAAACATGATGTCCTCGTCTGTTTGTCCTTAAACATCATGGAAAAGATAATTTAAACGAAATCGAAAGGATAAAATTTTAAGGCCGAAAAAAACCGTGAACTAACCATCGTTGATTTTTTATTCGACATTTTTTCGTTGAAATTTTGACCAAAACTTACAAATACAGGACAAAATTTGAAGTTATCCTTTTCGAAAAAAAACATGATGTCTTCGTCTGTTTGTCCTTAAACATCATGGAAAAGATAATTTAAACGAAATCGAAAGGATAAAATTTTAAGGCCGAAAAAAACCGTGAACTAACCATCGTTGATTTTTTCTTCGATATTTTTTCGTTGAAATTTTGACCAAAACTTACAAATACAGGACAAAAGTTGAAGTTATCCTTTTCGAAAAAAAACATCATGTATTCGTCTGTTTGTCCTTAAACATTATGGAAAAAATCATTTAAACGAAATCGAAAGGATAAAATTTTAAGGCCGAAAAAAACCGTGAACTAACCATCGTTGATTTTTTCTTCGACATTTTTCGTTGAAATTTTGACCAAAACTTACAAATACAGGACAAAATTTGAAGTTATCCTTTTCGAAAAAAAACATGATGTCTTCGTCTGTTTGTCCTTAAACAATTTGGAAAAAATAATTTAAACGAAATCAAAAGGATAAAATTTTAAGGCCGAAAAAAACCGTGAACTAACCATCGTTGATTTTTTCTTCGATATTTTTTCGTTGAAATTTTGACCAAAACTTACAAATACAGGACAAAATTTGAAGTTATCCTTTTCGAAAAAAAACATGATGTCTTCGTCTCTTTGTCTTTAAACAATTTGGAAAAAATAATTTAAACGAAATCGAAAAGATAAAATTTTAAGGCCGAAAAAAACCGTGAACTAACCATCGTTGATTTTTTCTTCGACATTTTTTCGTTGAAATTTTGACCAAAACTTACAAATACAGGACAAAATTTGAAGTTATCCTTTTCGAAAAAAAACATGATGTCCTCGTCTGTTTGTCCTTAAACATCATGGAAAAGATAATTTAAACGAAATCGAAAGGATAAAATTTTAAGGCCGAAAAAAACCGTGAACTAACCATCGTTGATTTTTTCTTCGACATTTTTTCGTTGAAATTTTGACCAAAACTTACAAATACAGGACAAAATTTAAAGTTATCCTTTTCAAAAAAAAAACATGATGTCTTCGTCTGTTTGACCTTAAACATGATTGAAAAGATTTTTTTAACGAAATCGAAAAGATAAAATTTTAGGGCCGAAAAAAACCGTGAACTAACCATCGTTGATTTTTTCTTCGACATTTTTTCGTTGAAATTTTGACCAAAACTTACAAATACAGGACAAAATTTGAAGTTATCCTTTTCGAAAAGAAACATGATGTCTTCGTCTGTTTGTCCTTAAACATCATGGAAAAGATAATTTAAACAAAATCGAAAGGATAAAATTTTAAGGCCGAAAAAAACCGTGAACTAACCATCGTTGATTTTTTCTTCGACATTTTTTCGTTGAAATTTTGACCAAAACTTACAAATACAGGACAAAATTTGAAGTTATCCTTTTCGAAAAAAAACATGATGTCCTCTTCTGTTTAGCCTTAAACATCATGGAAAAGATAATTCAAACGAAATCGAAAGGATAAAATTTTAAGGCCGAAAAAAACCGTGAACTAACCATCGTTGATTTTTTCTTCGATATTTTTTCGTTGAAATTTTGACCAAAACTTACAAATACAGGACAAAATTTGAAGTAATCCTTTTCGAAAAAAAACATGATGTCTTCGTCTGTTTGTCCTTAAACATCATGGAAAAGATAATTTAAACGAAATCGAAAGGATAAAATTTTAAGGCCGAAAAAAACCGTGAACTAACCATCGTTGATTTTTTATTCGACATTTTTTCGTTGAAATTTTGACCAAAACTTACAAATACAGGACAAAATTTGAAGTTATCCTTTTCGAAAAAAAACATGATGTCTTCGTCTGTTTGTCCTTAAACATCATGGAAAAGATAATTTAAACGAAATCGAAAGGATAAAATTTTAAGGCCGAAAAAAACCGTGAACTAACCATCGTTGATTTTTTCTTCGATATTTTTTCGTTGAAATTTTGACCAAAACTTACAAATACAGGACAAAAGTTGAAGTTATCCTTTTCGAAAAAAAACATCATGTATTCGTCTGTTTGTCCTTAAACATTATGGAAAAAATAATTTAAACGAAATCGAAAGGATAAAATTTTAAGGCCGAAAAAAACCGTGAACTAACCATCGTTGATTTTTTATTCGACATTTTTTCGTTGAAATTTTGACCAAAACTTACAAATACCGGACAAAATTTAAAGTTATCCTTTTCGAAAAAAAACATGATGTCTTCGTCTGTTTGTCCTTAAACATCATGGAAAAGATAATTTAAACGAAATCGAAAGGATAAAATTTTAAGGCCGAAAAAAACCGTGAACTAACCATCGTTGATTTTTTATTCGACATTTTTTCGTTGAAATTTTGACCAAAACTTACAAATACAGGACAAAATTTGAAGTTATCCTTTTCGAAAAAAAACATGATGTCTTCGTCTGTTTGTCCTTAAACATCATGGAAAAGATAATTTAAACGAAATCGAAAGGATAAAATTTTAAGGCCGAAAAAAACCGTGAACTAACCATCGTTGATTTTTTCTTCGATATTTTTTCGTTGAAATTTTGACCAAAACTTACAAATACAGGACAAAATTTGAAGTTTTCCTTTTCGAAAAGAAACATGATATCTTCGTCTGTTTGTCCTTAAACATCATGGAAAAGATAATTTTAACGAAATCGAAAGGATAAAATTTTAAGACCGAAAAAAACCGTGAACTAACCATCGTTGATTTTTTCTTCGAAATTTTTTCGTTGAAATTTTGACCAAAACTTACAAATACAGGACAAAATTTGAAGTTATCCTTTTCGAAAAAAAACATGATGTCTTCGTCTGTTTGTCCTTAAACATCATGGAAAAAATAATTTAAACATAATCGAAAGGATAAAATTTTAAGGCCGAAAAAAACCGTGAACTAACCTTCGTTGATTTTTTCTTCGACATTTTTTCGTTGAAACTTTGACCAAAACTTACAAATACAGGACAAAATTAAAAGTTATCCTTTTCGAAAAAAAACATGATGTCTTCTTCTGTTTGTCCTTAAACATCATGGAAAAGATTATTTAATTGAAATCAAAATGATAAAATTTTAAGGCCGAAAAAAACCGTGAACTTACCATCGTTGATTTTTTCTTCGATAATTTTTCGTTAAAATTTTGACCAAAACTTACAAATACAGGACAAAATTTAAAGTTATCCTTTTCAAAAAAAACATGATGTCTTCGTCTGTTTGTCCTTAAACATCATGGAAAAGATAATTTAAACGAAATCGAAAGTATAAAATTTTAAGGCCGAAAAAACCGTGAACTAACCATCGTTGATTTTTTCTTCGACATTTTTTCGTTGAAATTTTGACCAAAACTTACAAATACAGGACTAAATTTAAAGTTATCCTTTTCAAAAAAAAACATGATGTCTTCGTCTGTTTGTCCTTAAACATCATGGAAAAGATTATTTAATTGAAATCAAAATGATAAAATTTTAAGGCCGAAAAAAACCGTGAACTAACCATCGTTGATTTTTTCTTCGATATTTTTTCGTTGAAATTTTGACCAAAACTTACAAATATAGGACAAAATTTGAAGTTATCCTTTTCGAAAAAAAACATGATGTCCTCGTCTGTTTGTCCTAAAACATCATGAAAAAATAATTTAAACGAAATCGAAAGTATAAAATTTTAAGGCCGAAAAAACCGTGAACTAACCATCGTTGATTTTTTCTTCGACATTTTTTCGTTGAAATTTTGACCAAAACTTACAAATACAGGACTAAATTTAAAGTTATCCTTTTCAAAAAAAAACATGATATCTTCGTCTGTTTGTCCTTAAACATCATGGAAAAAATAATTTAAACGTAATCGAAAGGATAAAATTTTAAGGCCGAAAAAAACCGTGAACTAACCATCGTTGATTTTTTCTTCGACATTTTTTCGTTGAAATTTTGACCAAAACTTACAAATACAGGACAAAATTTGAAGTTATCCTTTTCGAAAAAAAACATGATGTCCTCGTCTGTTTGTCCTTAAACATCTTGGAAAAGATTATATACGCGAAATCAAAAGGATTAAATTTTGAGGCCAAAAAAAACCGTGAATAACCATCGTTGATTTTTTCTTCGACATTTTTTTGGTGAAATTTTGACAAAAACTTACAAATACAGGACAAAATTTGAAGTTATCCTTTTCGAAAAAAAACATGATGGGTTCGTCTGTTTGTCCTTAAACATCATGGAAAAGTGAATTTAAACGAAATCGAAAGGATAAAATTTTAAGGCCGAAAAAAACCGTGAACTAACCATCGTTGATTTTTTCTTCGATATTTTTTCGTTGAAATTTTGACCAAAACTTACAAATACAGGACAAAAGTTGAAGTTATCCTTTTCGAAAAAAAACATCATGTATTCGTCTGTTTGTCCTTAAACATTATGGAAAAAATAATTTAAACGAAATCGAAAGGATAAAATTTTAAGGCCGAAAAAAACCGTGAACTAACCATCGTTGATTTTTTATTCGACATTTTTTCGTTGAAATTTTGACCAAAACTTACAAATACCGGACAAAATTTAAAGTTATCCTTTTCGAAAAAAAACATGATGTCTTCGTCTGTTTGTCCTTAAACATCATGGAAAAGATAATTTAAACGAAATCGAAAGGATAAAATTTTAAGGCCGAAAAAAACCGTGAACTAACCATCGTTGATTTTTTATTCGACATTTTTTCGTTGAAATTTTGACCAAAACTTACAAATACAGGACAAAATTTGAAGTTATCCTTTTCGAAAAAAAACATGATGTCTTCGTCTGTTTGTCCTTAAACATCATGGAAAAGATAATTTAAACGAAATCGAAAGGATAAAATTTTAAGGCCGAAAAAAACCGTGAACTAACCATCGTTGATTTTTTCTTCGATATTTTTTCGTTGAAATTTTGACCAAAACTTACAAATACAGGACAAAATTTGAAGTTTTCCTTTTCGAAAAGAAACATGATATCTTCGTCTGTTTGTCCTTAAACATCATGGAAAAGATAATTTTAACGAAATCGAAAGGATAAAATTTTAAGACCGAAAAAAACCGTGAACTAACCATCGTTGATTTTTTCTTCGAAATTTTTTCGTTGAAATTTTGACCAAAACTTACAAATACAGGACAAAATTTGAAGTTATCCTTTTCGAAAAAAAACATGATGTCTTCGTCTGTTTGTCCTTAAACATCATGGAAAAAATAATTTAAACATAATCGAAAGGATAAAATTTTAAGGCCGAAAAAAACCGTGAACTAACCTTCGTTGATTTTTTCTTCGACATTTTTTCGTTGAAACTTTGACCAAAACTTACAAATACAGGACAAAATTAAAAGTTATCCTTTTCGAAAAAAAACATGATGTCTTCTTCTGTTTGTCCTTAAACATCATGGAAAAGATTATTTAATTGAAATCAAAATGATAAAATTTTAAGGCCGAAAAAAACCGTGAACTTACCATCGTTGATTTTTTCTTCGATAATTTTTCGTTAAAATTTTGACCAAAACTTACAAATACAGGACAAAATTTAAAGTTATCCTTTTCAAAAAAAACATGATGTCTTCGTCTGTTTGTCCTTAAACATCATGGAAAAGATAATTTAAACGAAATCGAAAGTATAAAATTTTAAGGCCGAAAAAACCGTGAACTAACCATCGTTGATTTTTTCTTCGACATTTTTTCGTTGAAATTTTGACCAAAACTTACAAATACAGGACTAAATTTAAAGTTATCCTTTTCAAAAAAAAACATGATGTCTTCGTCTGTTTGTCCTTAAACATCATGGAAAAGATTATTTAATTGAAATCAAAATGATAAAATTTTAAGGCCGAAAAAAACCGTGAACTAACCATCGTTGATTTTTTCTTCGATATTTTTTCGTTGAAATTTTGACCAAAACTTACAAATATAGGACAAAATTTGAAGTTATCCTTTTCGAAAAAAAACATGATGTCCTCGTCTGTTTGTCCTAAAACATCATGAAAAAATAATTTAAACGAAATCGAAAGTATAAAATTTTAAGGCCGAAAAAACCGTGAACTAACCATCGTTGATTTTTTCTTCGACATTTTTTCGTTGAAATTTTGACCAAAACTTACAAATACAGGACTAAATTTAAAGTTATCCTTTTCAAAAAAAAACATGATATCTTCGTCTGTTTGTCCTTAAACATCATGGAAAAAATAATTTAAACGTAATCGAAAGGATAAAATTTTAAGGCCGAAAAAAACCGTGAACTAACCATCGTTGATTTTTTGTTCGACATTTTTTCGTTGAAATTTTGACCAAAACTTACAAATACAGGACAAAATTTGAAGTTATCCTTTTCGAAAAAAAACATGATGGGTTCGTCTGTTTGTCCTTAAACATCATGGAAAAGTGAATTTAAACAAAATCAAAAGGATAAAATTTTAAGGCCGAAAAAAACCGTGAACTAACCATCGTTGATTTTTTCTTCGACATTTTTTTGGTGAAATTTTGACCAAAACTTACAAATACAGGACAAAATTTGAAGTTATCCTTTTCGAAAAAAAACATGATGGGTTCGTCTGTTTGTCCTTAAACATCATGAAAAAGATTATTTAAACGAAATCAAAAGGATTAAATTTTAAGGCCGAAAAAAACCTTGAACTAATCATCGTTGATTTTTTCTTCGACAATTTTTCGTTGAAATTTTGAACAAAACTTACAAATACAGGACAAAATTTGAAGTTATCCTTTTCGAAAAAAAACATGATGTCTTTGTCTGTTTGTCCTTAAACATCATGGAAAAGATAATTTAGACGAAATCGAAAGGATAAAATTTTACGGCCGAAAAAAACCGTGAACTAACCATCGTTGATTTTTTCTTCGACATTTTTTCGTTGAAATTTTGACCAAAACTTACAAATACAGGACAAAATTTGAAGTTATCCTTTTCGAAAAAAAAAACTTGATGTCTTCGTCTGTTTGTCCTTAAACATCATGAAAAAGATTATTTAAACGAAATCAAAAGGATTAAATTTTAAGGCCGAAAAAAACCGTGAACTAATCATCGTTGATTTTTTCTTCGACATTTTTTCGTTGACATTTTGAACAAAACTTACAAATACAGGACAAAATTTGAAGTTATCCTTTTCGAAAAAAAACATGATGTCTTCGTCTGTTTGTCCTTAAACATCTTGGAAAAGATTATATAAACGAAATCAAAAGGATTAAATTTTGAGGCCAAAAAAAACCGTGAACTAACCATCGTTGATTTTTTCTTCGACATTTTTTTGTTGAAATTTTGACCAAAACTTACAAATACAGGACAAAATTTGAAGTTATCCTTTTCGAAAAAAAACATGATGGGTTCGTCTGTTTGTCCTTAAACATCATGAAAAAGATTATTTAAACGAAATCAAAAGGATTAAATTTTAAGGCCGAAAAAAACCTTGAACTAATCATCGTTGATTTTTTCTTCGACAATTTTTCGTTGAAATTTTGAACAAAACTTACAAATACAGGACAAAATTTGAAGTTATCCTTTTCGAAAAAAAACATGATGTCTTTGTCTGTTTGTCCTTAAACATCATGGAAAAGATAATTTAGACGAAATCGAAAGGATAAAATTTTACGGCCGAAAAAAACCGTGAACTAACCATCGTTGATTTTTTCTTCGACATTTTTTCGTTGAAATTTTGACCAAAACTTACAAATACAGGACAAAATTTGAAGTTATCCTTTTCGAAAAAAAAAACTTGATGTCTTCGTCTGTTTGTCCTTAAACATCATGAAAAAGATTATTTAAACGAAATCAAAAGGATTAAATTTTAAGGCCGAAAAAAACCGTGAACTAATCATCGTTGATTTTTTCTTCGACATTTTTTCGTTGACATTTTGAACAAAACTTACAAATACAGGACAAAATTTGAAGTTATCCTTTTCGAAAAAAAACATGATGTCTTCGTCTGTTTGTCCTTAAACATCTTGGAAAAGATTATATAAACGAAATCAAAAGGATTAAATTTTGAGGCCAAAAAAAACCGTGAACTAACCATCGTTGATTTTTTCTTCGACATTTTTTTGTTGAAATTTTGACCAAAACTTACAAATACAGGACAAAATTTGAAGTTATCCATTTCCAAAAAAAACATGATTTATTCGTCTGTTTGTCTTTAAATATCATTGAAAAGATAATTTAAACGAAATTGAAAGGAAAAAATTTTAAGGCCGAAAAAAACCGTGAACTAACCATCGTTGATTTTTTCTTCGACATTTTTCGTTGAAATTTTGACCAAAACTTACAAATACAGGACAAAATTTGAAGTTATCCTTTTCGAAAAAAAACATGATGTCTTCGTCTGTTTGTCCTTAAACAATTTGGAAAAAATAATTTAAACGAAATCGAAAGGATAAAATTTTAAGGCCGAAAAAAACCGTGAACTAACCATCGTTGATTTTTTCTTCGACATTTTTTCGTTGAAATTTTGACCAAAACTTACAAATACAGGACAAAATTTGAAGTTATCCTTTTCGAAAAAAAACATGATGGGTTCGTCTGTTTGTCCTTAAACATCATGGAAAAGTGAATTTAAACAAAATCAAAAGGATAAAATTTTAAGGCCGAAAAAAACCGTGAACTAACCATCGTTGATTTTTTCTTCGACATTTTTTTGGTGAAATTTTGACCAAAACTTACAAATACAGGACAAAATTTGAAGTTATCCTTTTCGAAAAAAAACATGATGGGTTCGTCTGTTTGTCCTTAAACATCATGGAAAAGTTAATTTAAACAAAATCAAAAGGATAAAATTTTAAGGCCGAAAAAAACCGTGAACTAACCATCGTTGATTTTTTCTTCGACATTTTTTTGGTGAAATTTTGACCAAAACTTACAAATACAGGACAAAATTTGAAGTTATCCTTTTCGAAAAAAAACATGATGGGTTCGTCTGTTTGTCCTTAAACATCATGGAAAAGTGAATTTAAACAAAATCAAAAGGATAAAATTTTAAGGCCGAAAAAAACCGTGAACTAACCATCGTTGATTTTTTCTTCGACATTTTTCGTTGAAATTTTGACCAAAACTTACAAATACAGGACAAAATTTGAAGTTATCCTTTTCGAAAAAAAACATGATGTCTTCGTCTGTTTGTCCTTAAACAATTTGGAAAAAATAATTTAAACGAAATCGAAAGGATAAAATTTTAAGGCCGAAAAAAACCGTGAACTAACCATCGTTGATTTTTTCTTCGACATTTTTTCGTTGAAATTTTGACCAAAACTTACAAATACAGGACAAAATTTGAAGTTATCCTTTTCGAAAAAAAACATGATGGGTTCGTCTGTTTGTCCTTAAACATCATGGAAAAGTGAATTTAAACAAAATCAAAAGGATAAAATTTTAAGGTCGAAAAAAACCGTGAACTAACCATCGTTGATTTTTTCTTCGACATTTTTTTGGTGAAATTTTGACCAAAACTTACAAATACAGGACAAAATTTGAAGTTATCCTTTTCGAAAAAAAACATGATGGGTTCGTCTGTTTGTCCTTAAACATCATGGAAAAGTTAATTTAAACAAAATCAAAAGGATAAAATTTTAAGGCCGAAGAAAACCGTGAACTAACCATCGTTGATTTTTTCTTCGACATTTTTTCGTTGAAATTTTGACCAAAACTTACAAATACAGGACAAAATTTGAAGTTATCCTTTTCGAAAAAAAAAACTTGATGTCTTCGTCTGTTTGTCCTTAAACATCATGAAAAAGATTATTTAAACGAAATCAAAAGGATTAAATTTTAAGGCCGAAAAAAACCGTGAACTAATCATCGTTGATTTTTTCTTGGACATTTTTTCGTTGACATTTTGAACAAAACTTACAAATACAGGACAAAATTTGAAGTTATCCTTTTCGAAAAAAAACATGATGTCTTCGTCTGGTTGTCCTTAAACATCATGGAGAAGATAATTTAAACAAAATCGAAAGGATAAAATTTTACGGCCGAAAAAAACCGTGAACTAACCATCGTTGATTTTTTCTTCGACATTTTTTTGTTGAAATTTTGACCAAAACTTACAAATACAGGACAAAATTTGAAGTTATCCTTTTCGAAAAAAAACATGATGGGTTCGTCTGTTTGTCCTTAAACATCATGAAAAAGATTATTTAAACGAAATCAAAAGGATTAAATTTTAAGGCCGAAAAAAACCTTGAACTAATCATCGTTGATTTTTTCTTCGACAATTTTTCGTTGAAATTTTGACCAAAACTTACAAATACAGGACAAAATTTGAAGTTATCCATTTCCAAAAAAAACATGATTTATTCGTCTGTTTGTCTTTAAATATCATTGAAAAGATAATTTAAACGAAATTGAAAGGAAAAAATTTTAAGGCCGAAAAAAACCGTGAACTAACCATCGTTGATTTTTTCTTCGACATTTTTCGTTGAAATTTTGACCAAAACTTACAAATACAGGACAAAATTTGAAGTTATCCTTTTCGAAAAAAAACATGATGTCTTCGTCTGTTTGTCCTTAAACAATTTGGAAAAAATAATTTAAACGAAATCAAAAGGATAAAATTTTAAGGCCGAAAAAAACCGTGAACTAACCATCGTTGATTTTTTCTTCGATATTTTTTCGTTGAAATTTTGACCAAAACTTACAAATACAGGACAAAATTTGAAGTTATCCTTTTCGAAAAAAAACATGATGTCCTCGTCTGTTTGTCCTTAAACATCATGGAAAAGATAATTTAAACGAAATCGAAAGGATAAAATTTTAAGGCCGAAAAAAACCGTGAACTAACCATCGTTGATTTTTTCTTCGACATTTTTTCGTTGAAATTTTGACCAAAACTTACAAATACAGGACAAAATTTAAAGTTATCCTTTTCAAAAAAACACATGATGTCTTCGTCTGTTTGTCCTTAAACATCATGGAAAAAATAATTTAAACGTAATCGAAAGGATAAAATTTTAAGGCCGAAAAAAACCGTGAACTAACCATCGTTGATTTTTTCTTCGACATGTTTTCGTTGAAATTTTGAACAAAACTTACAAATACAGGACAAAATTTGAAGTTATCCTTTTCGAAAAAAAACCTGATGTCTTCGTCTGTTTGTCCTTAAACATCATGGAAAAGATAATTTAAACGAAATCGAAAGGATAAAATTTTAAGGCCGAAAAAAACCGTGAACTAACCATCGTTGATTTTTTATTCGACATTTTTTCGTTGAAATTTTGACCAAAACTTACAAATACAGGACAAAATTTGAAGTTATCCTTTTCGAAAAAAAACATGATGTCTTCGTCTGTTTGTCCTTAAACATCATGGAAAAGATAATTTAAACGTAATCGAAAGGATAAAATTTTAAGGCCGAAAAAAACCGTGAACTAACCATCGTTGATTTTTTCTTCGACATGTTTTCGTTGAAATTTTGAACAAAACTTACAAATACAGGACAAAATTTGAAGTAATCCTTTTCGAAAAAAAACCTGATGTCTTCGTCTGTTTGTCCTTAAACATCATGGAAAAGATAATTTAAACGAAATCGAAAGGATAAAATTTTAAGGCCGAAAAAAACCGTGAACTAACCATCGTTGATTTTTTCTTCGATATTTTTTCGTTGAAATTTTGACCAAAACTTACAAACACAGGACAAAATTTGAAGTTATCCTTTTCGAAAAGAAACATGATGTCTTCGTCTGTTTGTCCTTAAACATCATGGAAAAGATAATTTTAACGAAATCGAAAAGATAAAATTTTAAGGCCGAAAAAAACCGTGAACTAACCATCGTTGATTTTTTCTTCGACATTTTTTCGTTGAAATTTTGACCAAAACTTACAAATATAGGACAAAATTTGAAGTTATCCTTTTCGAAAAAAAAAACTTGATGTCTTCGTCTGTTTGTCCTTTAACATCATGAAAAAGATTATTTAAACGAAATCAAAAGGATTAAATTTTAAGGCCGAAAAAAACCGTGAACTAACCATCGTTGATTTTTTCTTCAACATTTTTTCGTTGAAATTTTGACCAAAACTTACAAATACAGGACAAAATTTGAAGTTATCCTTTTCGAAAAAAAAAACTTGATGTCTTCTTCTGTTTGTCCTTAAACATCATGAAAAAGATTATTTAAACGAAATCAAAAGGATTAAATTTTAAGGCCGAAAAAAACCGTGAACTAATCATCGTTGATTTTTTCTTGGACATTTTTTCGTTGACATTTTGAACAAAACTTACAAATACAGGACAAAATTTGAAGTTATCCTTTTCGAAAAAAAACATGATGGGTTCGTCTGTTTGTCCTTAAACATCATGAAAAAGATTATTTAAACGAAATCAAAAGGATTAAATTTTAAGGCCGAAAAAAACCTTGAACTAACCATCGTTGATTTTTTCTTCGACATTTTTTCGTTGAAATTTTGACCAAAACTTACAAATACAGGACAAAATTTGAAGTTATCCTTTTCGAAAAAAAAAACTTGATGTCTTCGTCTGTTTGTCCTTAAACAATTTGGAAAAAATAATTTAAACGAAATCAAAAGGATAAAATTTTAAGGCCGAAAAAAACCGTGAACTAACCATCGTTGATTTTTTCTTCGATATTTTTTCGTTGAAATTTTGACCAAAACTTACAAATACAGGACAAAATTTGAAGTTATCCTTTTCGAAAAAAAACAGGATGTCTTCGTCTCTTTGTCTTTAAACAATTTGGAAAAAATAATTTAAACGAAATCGAAAAGATAAAATTTTAAGGCCGAAAAAAACCGTGAACTAACCATCGTTGATTTTTTCTTCGACATTTTTTCGTTGAAATTTTGACCAAAACTTACAAATACAGGACAAAATTTGAAGTTATCCTTTTCGAAAAAAAACATGATGTCCTCGTCTGTTTGTCCTTAAACATCATGGAAAAGATAATTTAAACGAAATCGAAAGGATAAAATTTTAAGGCCGAAAAAAACCGTGAACTAACCATCGTTGATTTTTTATTCGACATTTTTTCGTTGAAATTTTGACCAAAACTTACAAATACAGGACAAAATTTGAAGTTATCCTTTTCGAAAAAAAACATGATGTCTTCGTCTGTTTGTCCTTAAACATCATGGAAAAGATAATTTAAACGTAATCGAAAGGATAAAATTTTAAGGCCGAAAAAAACCGTGAACTAACCATCGTTGATTTTTTCATCGATAATTTTTCGTTGAAATTTTGACCAAAACTTACAAATACAGGACAAAATTTGAAGTTATCCTTTTCGAAAAGAAACATGATGTCTTCGTCTGTTTGTCCTTAAACATCATGGAAAAGATAATTTAAACGAAATCGAAAGGATAAAATTTTAAGACCGAAAAAAACCGTGAACTAACCATCGTTGATTTTTTCTTCGATATTTTTTCGTTGAAATTTTGACCAAAACTTACAAACACAGGACAAAATTTGAAGTTATCCTTTTCGAAAAGAAACATGATGTCTTCGTCTGTTTGTCCTTAAACATCATGGAAAAGATAATTTTAACGAAATCGAAAGGATAAAATTTTAAGGCCGAAAAAAACCGTGAACTAACCATCGTTGATTTTTTCTCCGACATTTTTTCGTTGAAATTTTGACCAAAACTTACAAATATAGGACAAAATTTGAAGTTATTCTTTTCGAAAAAAAAAACTTGATGTCTTCGTCTGTTTGTCCTTTAACATCATGAAAAAGATTATTTAAACGAAATCAAAAGGATTAAATTTTAAGGCCGAAAAAAACCGTGAACTAACCATCGTTGATTTTTTCTTCGACATTTTTTCGTTGAAATTTTGACCAAAACTTACAAATACAGGACAAAATTTGAAGTTATCCTTTTCGAAAAAAAACATGATGGGTTCGTCTGTTTGTCCTTAAACATCATGAAAAAGATTATTTAAACGAAATCAAAAGGATTAAATTTTAAGGCCGAAAAAAACCGTGAACTAATCATCGTTGATTTTTTCTTGGACATTTTTTCGTTGACATTTTGAACAAAACTTACAAATACAGGACAAAATTTGAAGTTAACCTTTTCGAAAAAAAACATGATGGGTTCGTCTGTTTGTCCTTAAACATCATGAAAAAGATTATTTAAACGAAATCAAAAGGATTAAATTTTAAGGCCGAAAAAAACCGTGAACTAATCATCGTTGATTTTTTCTTGGACATTTTTTCGTTGACATTTTGAACAAAACTTACAAATACAGGACAAAATTTGAAGTTATCCTTTTCGAAAAAAAACATGATGTCTTCGTCTGTTTGTCCTTAAACATCATGGAAAAGATAATTTAAACGAAATCGAAAGGATAAAATTTTAAGGCCGAAAAAAACCGTGAACTAACCATCGTTGATTTTTTCTTCGACATTTTTTCGTTGAAATTTTGACCAAAACTTACAAATACAGGACAAAATTTGAAGTTATCCTTTTCGAAAAAAAACATGATGTCTTCGTCTGTTTGTCCTTAAACATCATGGAAAAGATAATTTAAACGAAATCGAAAGGATAAAATTTTAAGGCCGAAAAAAACCGTGAACTAACCATCGTTGATTTTTTATTCGACATTTTTTCGTTGAAATTTTGACCAAAACTTACAAATACAGGACAAAATTTGAAGTTATCCTTTTCGAAAAAAAACATGATGTCTTCGTCTGTTTGTCCTTAAACATCATGGAAAAGATAATTTAAACGAAATCGAAAGGATAAAATTTTAAGGCCGAAAAAAACCGTGAACTAACCATCGTTGATTTTTTCTTCGATATTTTTTCGTTGAAATTTTGACCAAAACTTACAAATACAGGACAAAAGTTGAAGTTATCCTTTTCGAAAAAAAACATGATGTCTTCGTCTGTTTGTCCTTAAACATCATGGAAAAGATTATTTAATTGAAATCAAAATGATAAAATTTTAAGGCCGAAAAAAACCGTGAACTAACCATCGTTGATTTTTTCTTCGACATTTTTTCGTTGAAATTTTGACCAAAACTTACAAATACAGGACAAAATTTAAAGTTATCCTTTTCAAAAAAACACATGATGTCTTCGTCTGTTTGTCCTTAAACATCATGGAAAAAATAATTTAAACGTAATCGAAAGGATAAAATTTTAAGGCCGAAAAAAACCGTGAACTAACCATCGTTGATTTTTTCTTCGACATGTTTTCGTTGAAATTTTGAACAAAACTTACAAATACAGGACAAAATTTGAAGTAATCCTTTTCGAAAAAAAACCTGATGTCTTCGTCTGTTTGTCCTTAAACATCATGGAAAAGATAATTTAAACGAAATCGAAAGGATAAAATTTTAAGGCCGAAAAAAACCGTGAACTAACCATCGTTGATTTTTTATTCGACATTTTTTCGTTGAAATTTTGACCAAAACTTACAAATACAGGACAAAATTTGAAGTTATCCTTTTCGAAAAAAAACATGATGTCTTCGTCTGTTTGTCCTAAAACATCATGGAAAAGATAATTTAAACGAAATCGAAAGGATAAAATTTTAAGGCCAAAAAAAAACCGTGAACTAACCATCGTTGATTTTTTATTCGACATTTTTTCGTTGAAATTTTGACCAAAACTTACAAATACAGGACAAAATTTGAAGTTATCCTTTTCGAAAAGAAACATGATGTCTTCGTCTGTTTGTCCTTAAACATCATGGAAAAGATAATTTAAACAAAATCGAAAGGATAAAATTTTAAGGCCGAAAAAAACCGTGAACTAACCATCGTTGATTTTTTCTTCGACATTTTTTCGTTGAAATTTTGACCAAAACTTACAAATACAGGACAAAATTTGAAGTTATCCTTTTCGAAAAGAAACATGATGTCTTCGTCTGTTTGTCCTTAAACATCATGGAAAAGATAATTTAAACAAAATCGAAAGGATAAAATTTTAAGGCCGAAAAAAACCGTGAACTAACCATCGTTGATTTTTTCTTCGACATTTTTTCGTTGAAATTTTGACCAAAACTTACAAATACAGGACAAAATTTGAGGTTATCCTTTTCGAAAAAAAACATGATGTCCTCTTCTGTTTGTCCTTAAACATCATGGAAAAGATAATTCAAACGAAATCGAAAGGATAAAATTTTATGGCCGAAAAAAACCGTGAACTAACCATCGTTGATTTTTTCTTCGACATTTTTTCGTTGAAATTTTGACCAAAACTTACAAATACAGGACAAAATTTGAAGTTATCCTTTTCGAAAAAAAACATGATGTCTTCGTCTGTTTGTCCTTAAACATCATGGAAAAGATAATTTAAACGAAATCGAAAGGATAAAATTTTAAGGCCGAAAAAAACCGTGAACTAACCATCGTTGATTTTTTATTCGACATTTTTTCGTTGAAATTTTGACCAAAACTTACAAATACAGGACAAAATTTGAAGTTATCCTTTTCGAAAAAAAACATGATGTCTTCGTCTGTTTGTCCTAAAACATCATGGAAAAGATAATTTAAACGAAATCGAAAGGATAAAATTTTAAGGCCGAAAAAAACCGTGAACTAACCATCGTTGATTTTTTCTTCGATATTTTTTCGTTGAAATTTTGACCAAAACTTACAAATACAGGACAAAAGTTGAAGTTATCCTTTTCGAAAAAAAACATGATGTCTTCGTCTGTTTGTCCTTAAACATCATGGAAAAGATAATTTTAACGAAATCGAAAGGATAAAATTTTAAGACCGAAAAAAACCGTGAACTAACCATCGTTGATTTTTTCTTCGAAATTTTTTCGTTGAAATTTTGACCAAAACTTACAAATACAGGACAAAATTTGAAATTATCCTTTTCGAAAAAAAACTTATGTCTTCGTCTGTTTGTCCTTAAACATCATGGAAAAGATAATTTAGACGAAATCGAAAGGATAAAATTTTACGGCCGAAAAAAACCGTGAACTAACCATCGTTGATTTTTTCTTCGACATTTTTTCGTTGAAATTTTGACCAAAACTTACAAATACAGGACAAAATTTGAAGTTATCCTTTTCGAAAAAAAAAACTTGATGTCTTCGTCTGTTTGTCCTTAAACATCATGGAAAAGTTAATTTAAACAAAATCAAAAGGATAAAATTTTAAGGCCGAAAAAAACCGTGAACTAACCATCGTTGATTTTTTCTTCGACATTTTTTTGGTGAAATTTTGACCAAAACTTACAAATACAGGACAAAATTTGAAGTTATCCTTTTCGAAAAAAAACATGATGGGTTCGTCTGTTTGTCCTTAAACATCATGAAAAAGATTATTTAAACGAAATCAAAAGGATTAAATTTTAAGGCCGAAAAAAACCTTGAACTAACCATCGTTGATTTTTTCTTCGACATTTTTTCGTTGAAATTTTGACCAAAACTTACAAATACAGGACAAAATTTGAAGTTATCCTTTTCGAAAAAAAAAACTTGATGTCTTCGTCTGTTTGTCCTTAAACATCATGAAAAAGATTATTTAAACGAAATCAAAAGGATTAAATTTTAAGGCCGAAAAAAACCGTGAACTAATCATCGTTGATTTTTTCTTGGACATTTTTTCGTTGACATTTTGAACAAAACTTACAAATACAGGACAAAATTTGAAGTTATCCTTTTCGAAAAAAAACATGATGGGTTCGTCTGTTTGTCCTTAAACATCATGGAAAAGATAATTCAAACGAAATCGAAAGGATAAAATTTTATGGCCGAAAAAAACCGTGAACTAACCATCGTTGATTTTTTCTTCGACATTTTTTCGTTGAAATTTTGACCAAAACTTACAAATACAGGACAAAATTTGAAGTTATCCTTTTCGAAAAAAAACATGATGTCTTCGTCTGTTTGTCCTTAAACATCATGGAAAAGATAATTTAAACGAAATCGAAAGGATAAAATTTTAAGGCCGAAAAAAACCGTGAACTAACCATCGTTGATTTTTTCTTCGATATTTTTTCGTTGAAATTTTGACCAAAACTTACAAATACAGGACAAAAGTTGAAGTTATCCTTTTCGAAAAAAAACATGATGTCTTCGTCTGTTTGTCCTTAAACATCATGGAAAAGATTATTTAATTGAAATCAAAATGATAAAATTTTAAGGCCGAAAAAAACCGTGAACTAACCATCGTTGATTTTTTCTTCGATATTTTTTCGTTGAAATTTTGACCAAAACTTACAAATACAGGACAAAATTTGAAGTTTTCCTTTTCGAAAAGAAACATGATATCTTCGTCTGTTTGTCCTTAAACATCATGGAAAAGATAATTTAAACGAAATCGAAAGGATAAAATTTTAAGGCCGAAAAAAACCGTGAACTAACCATCGTTGATTTTTTCTTCGACATTTTTTCGTTGAAATTTTGACCAAAACTTACAAATACAGGACAAAATTTGAAGTTTTCCTTTTCGAAAAGAAACATGATATCTTCGTCTGTTTGTCCTTAAACATCATGGAAAAGATAATTTTAACGAAATCGAAAGGATAAAATTTTAAGACCGAAAAAAACCGTGAACTAACCATCGTTGATTTTTTCTTCGAAATTTTTTCGTTGAAATTTTGACCAAAACTTACAAATACAGGACAAAATTTGAAGTTATCCTTTTCGAAAAAAAACATGATGTCTTCGTCTGTTTGTCCTTAAACATCATGGAAAAGATAATTTAGACGAAATCGAAAGGATAAAATTTTACGGCCGAAAAAAACCGTGAACTAACCATCGTTGATTTTTTCTTCGACATTTTTTCGTTGAAATTTTGACCAAAACTTACAAATACAGGACAAAATTTGAAGTTATCCTTTTCGAAAAAAAAAACTTGATGTCTTCGTCTGTTTGTCCTTAAACATCATGGAAAAGTTAATTTAAACAAAATCAAAAGGATAAAATTTTAAGGCCGAAAAAAACCGTGAACTAACCATCGTTGATTTTTTCTTCGACATTTTTTTGGTGAAATTTTGACCAAAACTTACAAATACAGGACAAAATTTGAAGTTATCCTTTTCGAAAAAAAACATGATGGGTTCGTCTGTTTGTCCTTAAACATCATGAAAAAGATTATTTAAACGAAATCAAAAGGATTAAATTTTAAGGCCGAAAAAAACCTTGAACTAACCATCGTTGATTTTTTCTTCGACATTTTTTCGTTGAAATTTTGACCAAAACTTACAAATACAGGACAAAATTTGAAGTTATCCTTTACGAAAAAAACATGATGTCTTTGTCTGTTTGTCCTTAAACATCATGGAAAAGATAATTTAGACGAAATCGAAAGGATAAAATTTTACGGCCGAAAAAAACCGTGAACTAACCATCGTTGATTTTTTCTTCGACATTTTTTTGTTGAAATTTTGACCAAAACTTACAAATACAGGACAAAATTTGAAGTTATCCATTTCCAAAAAAACATGATTTATTCGTCTGTTTGTCTTTAAATATCATTGAAAAGATAATTTAAACGAAATTGAAAGGAAAAAATTTTAAGGCCGAAAAAAACCGTGAACTAACCATCGTTGATTTTTTCTTCGACATTTTTTCGTTGAAATTTTGACCAAAACATACAAATACAGGACAAAATTTAAAGTTATCCTTTTCAAAAAAAAACATGATGTCTTCGTCTGTTTGTCCTTAAACATCATGGAAAAGATAATTTAAACGAAATCGAAAGGATAAAATTTTAAGGCCGAAAAAAACCGTGAACTAACCATCGTTGATTTTTTCTTCGTCATTTTTTCGTTGAAATTTTGACCAAAACTTACAAATACAGGACAAAATTTGAAGTTATCCTTTTCGAAAAAAAAACATGATGTCCTCGTCTGTTTGTCCTTAAACATCATGGAAAAGATAATTAAAACGAAATCGAAAGGATAAAATTTTAAGGCCGAAAAAAACCGTGAACTAACCATCGTTGATTTTTTCTTCGACATTTTTTCGTTGAAATTTTGACCAAAACTTACAAATACAGGACAAAATTTGAAGTTATCCTTTTCGAAAAAAAACATGATGTCTTCGTCTGTTTGTCCTTAAACATCATGGAAAAAATAATTTAAATGTAATCGAAAGGATAAAATTTTAAGGCCGAAAAAAACCGTGAACTAACCATCGTTGATTTTTTCTTCGATAATTTTTCGTTGAAATTTTGACCAAAACTTACAAATACAGGACAAAATTTGAAGATATCCTTTTCGAAAAGAAACATATGTCTTCGTCTGTTTGTCCTTAAACATCATGGAAAAGATAATTTAGACGAAATCGAAAGGATAAAATTTTACGGCCGAAAAAAACCGTGAACTAACCATCGTTGATTTTTTCTTCGACATTTTTTCGTTGAAATTTTGACCAAAACTTACAAATACAGGACAAAATTTGAAGTTATCCTTTTCGAAAAAAAAAACTTGATGTCTTCGTCTGTTTGTCCTTAAACATCATGGAAAAGTTAATTTAAACAAAATCAAAAGGATAAAATTTTAAGGCCGAAAAAAACCGTGAACTAACCATCGTTGATTTTTTCTTCGACATTTTTTTGGTGAAATTTTGACCAAAACTTACAAATACAGGACAAAATTTGAAGTTATCCTTTTCGAAAAAAAACATGATGGGTTCGTCTGTTTGTCCTTAAACATCATGAAAAAGATTATTTAAACGAAATCAAAAGGATTAAATTTTAAGGCCGAAAAAAACCTTGAACTAACCATCGTTGATTTTTTCTTCGACATTTTTTCGTTGAAATTTTGACCAAAACTTACAAATACAGGACAAAATTTGAAGTTATCCTTTTCGAAAAAAAAAACTTGATGTCTTCGTCTGTTTGTCCTTAAACATCATGAAAAAGATTATTTAAACGAAATCAAAAGGATTAAATTTTAAGGCCGAAAAAAACCGTGAACTAATCATCGTTGATTTTTTCTTGGACATTTTTTCGTTGACATTTTGAACAAAACTTACAAATACAGGACAAAATTTGAAGTTATCCTTTTCGAAAAAAAACATGATGGGTTCGTCTGTTTGTCCTTAAACATCATGGAAAAGATAATTCAAACGAAATCGAAAGGATAAAATTTTATGGCCGAAAAAAACCGTGAACTAACCATCGTTGATTTTTTCTTCGACATTTTTTCGTTGAAATTTTGACCAAAACTTACAAATACAGGACAAAATTTGAAGTTATCCTTTTCGAAAAAAAACATGATGTCTTCGTCTGTTTGTCCTTAAACATCATGGAAAAGATAATTTAAACGAAATCGAAAGGATAAAATTTTAAGGCCGAAAAAAACCGTGAACTAACCATCGTTGATTTTTTCTTCGATATTTTTTCGTTGAAATTTTGACCAAAACTTACAAATACAGGACAAAAGTTGAAGTTATCCTTTTCGAAAAAAAACATGATGTCTTCGTCTGTTTGTCCTTAAACATCATGGAAAAGATTATTTAATTGAAATCAAAATGATAAAATTTTAAGGCCGAAAAAAACCGTGAACTAACCATCGTTGATTTTTTCTTCGATATTTTTTCGTTGAAATTTTGACCAAAACTTACAAATACAGGACAAAATTTGAAGTTTTCCTTTTCGAAAAGAAACATGATATCTTCGTCTGTTTGTCCTTAAACATCATGGAAAAGATAATTTAAACGAAATCGAAAGGATAAAATTTTAAGGCCGAAAAAAACCGTGAACTAACCATCGTTGATTTTTTCTTCGACATTTTTTCGTTGAAATTTTGACCAAAACTTACAAATACAGGACAAAATTTGAAGTTTTCCTTTTCGAAAAGAAACATGATATCTTCGTCTGTTTGTCCTTAAACATCATGGAAAAGATAATTTTAACGAAATCGAAAGGATAAAATTTTAAGACCGAAAAAAACCGTGAACTAACCATCGTTGATTTTTTCTTCGAAATTTTTTCGTTGAAATTTTGACCAAAACTTACAAATACAGGACAAAATTTGAAGTTATCCTTTTCGAAAAAAAACATGATGTCTTCGTCTGTTTGTCCTTAAACATCATGGAAAAGATAATTTAGACGAAATCGAAAGGATAAAATTTTACGGCCGAAAAAAACCGTGAACTAACCATCGTTGATTTTTTCTTCGACATTTTTTCGTTGAAATTTTGACCAAAACTTACAAATACAGGACAAAATTTGAAGTTATCCTTTTCGAAAAAAAAAACTTGATGTCTTCGTCTGTTTGTCCTTAAACATCATGGAAAAGTTAATTTAAACAAAATCAAAAGGATAAAATTTTAAGGCCGAAAAAAACCGTGAACTAACCATCGTTGATTTTTTCTTCGACATTTTTTTGGTGAAATTTTGACCAAAACTTACAAATACAGGACAAAATTTGAAGTTATCCTTTTCGAAAAAAAACATGATGGGTTCGTCTGTTTGTCCTTAAACATCATGAAAAAGATTATTTAAACGAAATCAAAAGGATTAAATTTTAAGGCCGAAAAAAACCTTGAACTAACCATCGTTGATTTTTTCTTCGACATTTTTTCGTTGAAATTTTGACCAAAACTTACAAATACAGGACAAAATTTGAAGTTATCCTTTACGAAAAAAACATGATGTCTTTGTCTGTTTGTCCTTAAACATCATGGAAAAGATAATTTAGACGAAATCGAAAGGATAAAATTTTACGGCCGAAAAAAACCGTGAACTAACCATCGTTGATTTTTTCTTCGACATTTTTTTGTTGAAATTTTGACCAAAACTTACAAATACAGGACAAAATTTGAAGTTATCCATTTCCAAAAAAACATGATTTATTCGTCTGTTTGTCTTTAAATATCATTGAAAAGATAATTTAAACGAAATTGAAAGGAAAAAATTTTAAGGCCGAAAAAAACCGTGAACTAACCATCGTTGATTTTTTCTTCGACATTTTTTCGTTGAAATTTTGACCAAAACATACAAATACAGGACAAAATTTAAAGTTATCCTTTTCAAAAAAAAACATGATGTCTTCGTCTGTTTGTCCTTAAACATCATGGAAAAGATAATTTAAACGAAATCGAAAGGATAAAATTTTAAGGCCGAAAAAAACCGTGAACTAACCATCGTTGATTTTTTCTTCGTCATTTTTTCGTTGAAATTTTGACCAAAACTTACAAATACAGGACAAAATTTGAAGTTATCCTTTTCGAAAAAAAAACATGATGTCCTCGTCTGTTTGTCCTTAAACATCATGGAAAAGATAATTAAAACGAAATCGAAAGGATAAAATTTTAAGGCCGAAAAAAACCGTGAACTAACCATCGTTGATTTTTTCTTCGACATTTTTTCGTTGAAATTTTGACCAAAACTTACAAATACAGGACAAAATTTGAAGTTATCCTTTTCGAAAAAAAACATGATGTCTTCGTCTGTTTGTCCTTAAACATCATGGAAAAAATAATTTAAATGTAATCGAAAGGATAAAATTTTAAGGCCGAAAAAAACCGTGAACTAACCATCGTTGATTTTTTCTTCGATAATTTTTCGTTGAAATTTTGACCAAAACTTACAAATACAGGACAAAATTTGAAGATATCCTTTTCGAAAAGAAACATGATGTCTTCGTCTGTTTGTCGTTAAACATCATGGAAAAGATAATTTAAACGAAATCGAAAGGATAAAATTTTAAGACCGAAAAAAACCGTGAACTAACCATCGTTGATTTTTTCTTCGATATTTTTTCGTTGAAATTTTGACCAAAACTTACAAATACAGGACAAAATTTGAAGTTATCCTTTTCGAAAAAAAACATGATGTCTTGGTCTCTTTGTCCTTAAACAATTTGGAAAAATTAATTTAAACGAAATCTAAAAGATAAAATTTTAAGGCCGAAAAAAACCGTGAACTAACCATCGTTGATTTTTTCTTCGACATTTTTTCGTTGAAATTTTGACCAAAACTTACAAATACAGGACAAAATTTAAGGTTATCCTTTTCAAAAAAAAACATGATGTCTTCGTCTGTTTGTCCTTAAACATCATGGAAAAGATAATTTAAACGAAATCGAAAGGATAAAATTTTAAGGGCCGAAAAAACCGTGAACTAACTATCGTTGATTTTTTCTTCGATATTTTTTCGTTGAAATTTTGACCAAAACTTACAAATACAGGACAAAATTTGAAGTTATCATTTTCGAAAAAAAACATGATGTCTTCGTCTGTTTGTCCTTAAACATCATGGAAAAAATAATTTAAACGTAATCGAAAGGATAAAATTTTAAGGCCGAAAAAAACCGTGAACTAACCATCGTTGATTTTTTCTTCGATAATTTTTCGTTGAAATTTTGACCAAAACTTACAAATACAGGACAAAATTTAAAATTATCCTTTTCGAAAAGAAACATGATGTCTTCGTCTGTTTGTCCTTAAACATCATGGAAAAGATAATTTTAACGAAATCGAAAAGATAAAATTTTAAGGCCGAAAAAAACCGTGAACTAACCATCGTTGATTTTTTCTTCGACATTTTTTCGTTGAAATTTTGACCAAAACTTACAAATACAGGACAAAATTTGAAGTTATCCTTTTCGAAAAAAAACATGATGTCTTTGCCTCTTTGTCCTTAAACAATTTGGAAAAATTAATTTAAACGAAATCTAAAAGATAAAATTTTAAGGCTGAAAAAAACCGTGAACTAACTATCGTTGATTTTTTCTTCGACATTTTTTCGTTGAAATTTTGACCAAAACTTAAAAATACAGGACAAAATTTGAAGTTATCCTTTTCGAAAAGAAACATGATGTCTTCGTCTGTTTGTCCTTAAACATCATGGAAAAGATAATTTAAACGAAATCGAAAGGATAAAATTTTAAGACCAAAAAAAACCGTGAACTAACCATCGTTGATTTTTTTTTCGATAATTTTTCGTTGAAATTTTGACCAAAACTTACAAATACAGGACAAAATTTAAGGTTATCCTTTTCAAAAAAAAACATGATGTCTTCGTCTGTTTGTCCTTAAACATCATGGAAAAGATAATTTAAACGAAATAGAAAGGATAAAATTTTAAGGGCCGAAAAAACCGTGAACTAACTATCGTTGATTTTTTCTTCGATATTTTTTCGTTGAAATTTTGACCAAAACTTACAAATACAGGACAAAATTTGAAGTTATCATTTTCGAAAAAAAACATGATGTCTTCGTCTGTTTGTCCTTAAACATCATGGAAAAAATAATTTAAACGTAATCGAAAGGATAAAATTTTAAGGCCGAAAAAAACCGTGAACTAACCATCGTTGATTTTTTCTTCGATAATTTTTCGTTGAAATTTTGACCAAAACTTACAAATACAGGACAAAATTTAAAATTATCCTTTTCGAAAAGAAACATGATGTCTTCGTCTGTTTGTCCTTAAACATCATGGAAAAGATAATTTTAACGAAATCGAAAAGATAAAATTTTAAGGCCGAAAAAAACCGTGAACTAACCATCGTTGATTTTTTCTTCGACATTTTTTCGTTGAAATTTTGACCAAAACTTACAAATACAGGACAAAATTTGAAGTTATCCTTTTCGAAAAAAAACATGATGTCTTTGCCTCTTTGTCCTTAAACAATTTGGAAAAATTAATTTAAACGAAATCTAAAAGATAAAATTTTAAGGCTGAAAAAAACCGTGAACTAACCATCGTTGATTTTTTCTTCGACATTTTTTCGTTGAAATTTTGACCAAAACTTAAAAATACAGGACAAAATTTGAAGTTATCCTTTTCGAAAAGAAACATGATGTCTTCGTCTGTTTGTCCTTAAACATCATGGAAAAGATAATTTAAACGAAATCGAAAGGATAAAATTTTAAGACCAAAAAAAACCGTGAACTAACCATCGTTGATTTTTTTTTCGATAATTTTTCGTTGAAATTTTGACCAAAACTTACAAATACAGGACAAAATTTGAAGTTATCCTTTTTGAAAAAAAACATGATGTCTTCGTCTGTTTGTCCTTAAGCATCATGGAAAAGATAATTTAAACGAAATAGAAAGGATAAAATTTTAAGGCCGAAAAAAACCGTGAACTAACCATCGTTGATTTTTTCTTCGACATTTTTTCGTTGAAATTTTGACCAAAACTTAAAAATACAGGACAAAATTTGAAGTTATCCTTTTCGAAAAGAAACATGATGTCTTCGTCTGTTTGTCCTTAAACATCATGGAAAAGATAATTTAAACGAAATCGAAAGGATAAAATTTTAAGACCAAAAAAAACCGTGAACTAACCATCGTTGATTTTTTCTTCGACATTTTTTCGTTGAAATTTTGACCAAAACTTACAAATACAGGACAAAATTTAAAGTTATCCTTTTCAAAAAAAAACATGATGTCTTCGTCTGTTTGTCCTTAAACGTCATGGAAAAGATAATTTAAACAAAATCGAAAGGATAAAATTTTAAGGCCGAAAAAAACCGTGAACTTACCATCGTTGATTTTTTCTTCGACATTTTTTCGTTGAAATTTTGACCAAAACTTAAAAATACAGGACAAAATTTGAAGTTATCCTTTTCAAAAAAAAACATGTTGTCTTCGTCTGTTTGTCCTTAAACGTCATGGAAAAGATAATTTAAACAAAATCGAAAGGATAAAATTTTAAGGCCGAAAAAAACCGTGAACTAACCATCGTTGATTTTTTCTTCGACATTTTTTCGTTGAAATTTTGACCAAAACTTAAAAATACAGGACAAAATTTGAAGTTATCCTTTTTGAAAAAAAACATGATGTCTTCGTCTGTTTGTCCTTAAACATCATGGAAAAGATAATTTAAACGAAATCGAAAGGATAAAATTTTAAGGCCGAAAAAAACCGTGAACTTACCATCGTTGATTTTTTCTTCGACATTTTTTCGTTGAAATTTTGACCAAAACTTACAAAGACAGGACAAAATTTAAAGTTATCCTTTTCAAAAAAAAACATGATGTCTTCGTCTGTTTGTCCTTAAACGTCATGGAAAAGATAATTTAAACGAAATCGAAAGGATAAAATTTTAAGGCCGAAAAAAACCGTGAACTAACCATCTTTGATTTTTTCTTCGATAATTTTTCGTTGAAATTTTGACCAAAACTTACAAATACAGGACAAAATTTGAAGTTATCCTTTTCGAAAAGAAACATGATGTCTTCGTCTGTTTGTCCTTAAACATCATGGAAAAGATAATTTAAACGAAATCGAAAGGATAAAATTTTAAGACCGAAAAAAACCGTGAACTAACCATCGTTGATTTTTTCTTCGACATTTTTTCGTTGAAATTTTGACCAAAACTTACAAATACAGGACAAAATTTGAAGTTATCCTTTTCGAAAAGAAACATAATGTCTTCGTCTGTTTGTCCTTAAACATCATGGAAAAGATAATTTTAACGAAATAGAAAAGATAAAATTTTAAGGCCGAAAAAAACCGTGAACTAACCATCTTTGATTTTTTCTTCGATAATTTTTCGTTGAAATTTTGACCAAAACTTACAAATACAGGACAAAATTTGAAGTTATCCTTTTCGAAAAGAAACATGATGTCTTCGTCTGTTTGTCCTTAAACATCATGGAAAAGATAATTTAAACGAAATCGAAAGGATAAAATTTTAAGGCCGAAAAAAACCGTGAACTTACCATCGTTGATTTTTTCTTCGACATTTTTTCGTTGAAATTTTGACCAAAACTTACAAAGACAGGACAAAATTTAAAGTTATCCTTTTCAAAAAAAAACATGATGTCTTCGTCTGTTTGTCCTTAAACGTCATGGAAAAGATAATTTAAACGAAATCGAAAGGATAAAATTTTAAGGCCGAAAAAAACCGTGAACTAACCATCTTTGATTTTTTCTTCGATAATTTTTCGTTGAAATTTTGACCAAAACTTACAAATACAGGACAAAATTTGAAGTTATCCTTTTCGAAAAGAAACATGATGTCTTCGTCTGTTTGTCCTTAAACATCATGGAAAAGATAATTTAAACGAAATCGAAAGGATAAAATTTTAAGACCGAAAAAAACCGTGAACTAACCATCGTTGATTTTTTCTTCGACATTTTTTCGTTGAAATTTTGACCAAAACTTACAAATACAGGACAAAATTTAAAGTTATCCTTTTCAAAAAAAAACATGATGTCTTCGTCTGTTTGTCCTTAAACGTCATGGAAAAGATAATTTAAACAAAATCGAAAGGATAAAATTTTAAGGCCGAAAAAAACCGTGAACTAACCATCGTTGATTTTTTCTTCGACATTTTTTCGTTGAAATTTTGACCAAAACTTAAAAATACAGGACAAAATTTGAAGTTATCCTTTTTGAAAAAAAACATGATGTCTTCGTCTGTTTGTCCTTAAACATCATGGAAAAGATAATTTAAACGAAATCGAAAGGATAAAATTTTAAGGCCGAAAAAAACCGTGAACTAACCATCTTTGATTTTTTCTTCGATAATTTTTCGTTGAAATTTTGACCAAAACTTACAAATACAGGACAAAATTTGAAGTTATCCTTTTCGAAAAGAAACATGATGTCTTCGTCTGTTTGTCCTTAAACATCATGGAAAAGATAATTTAAACGAAATCGAAAGGATAAAATTTTAAGACCGAAAAAAACCGTGAACTAACCATCGTTGATTTTTTCTTCGACATTTTTTCGTTGAAATTTTGACCAAAACTTACAAATACAGGACAAAATTTGAAGTTATCCTTTTCGAAAAGAAACATAATGTCTTCGTCTGTTTGTCCTTAAACATCATGGAAAAGATAATTTTAACGAAATAGAAAAGATAAAATTTTAAGGCCGAAAAAAACCGTGAACTAACCATCTTTGATTTTTTCTTCGATAATTTTTCGTTGAAATTTTGACCAAAACTTACAAATACAGGACAAAATTTGAAGTTATCCTTTTCGAAAAGAAACATGATGTCTTCGTCTGTTTGTCCTTAAACATCATGGAAAAGATAATTTAAACGAAATCGAAAGGATAAAATTTTAAGGCCGAAAAAAACCGTGAACTTACCATCGTTGATTTTTTCTTCGACATTTTTTCGTTGAAATTTTGACCAAAACTTACAAAGACAGGACAAAATTTAAAGTTATCCTTTTCAAAAAAAAACATGATGTCTTCGTCTGTTTGTCCTTAAACGTCATGGAAAAGATAATTTAAACGAAATCGAAAGGATAAAATTTTAAGGCCGAAAAAAACCGTGAACTAACCATCTTTGATTTTTTCTTCGATAATTTTTCGTTGAAATTTTGACCAAAACTTACAAATACAGGACAAAATTTGAAGTTATCCTTTTCGAAAAAAAACATGATGTCTTTGTCTCTTTGTCCTTAAACAATTTGGAAAAGATAATTTAAACGAAATCGAAAGGATAAAATTTTAAGGCCGAAAAAAACCGTGAACTAACCATCGTTGATTTTTTCTTCGACATTTTTTCGTTGAAATTTTGACCAAAACTTACAAATACAGGACAAAATTTAAGGTTATCCTTTTCAAAAAAAAACATGATGTCTTCGTCTGTTTGTCCTTAAACATCATGGAAAAGATAATTTAAACGAAATCGAAAGGATAAAATTTTAAGGGCCGAAAAAACCGTGAACTAACTATCGTTGATTTTTTCTTCGATATTTTTTCGTTGAAATTTTGACCAAAACTTACAAATACAGGACAAAATTTGAAGTTATCATTTTCGAAAAAAAACATGATGTCTTCGTCTGTTTGTCCTTAAACATCATGGAAAAAATAATTTAAACGTAATCGAAAGGATAAAATTTTAAGGCCGAAAAAAACCGTGAACTAACCATCGTTGATTTTTTCTTCGACATTTTTTCGTTGAAATTTTGACCAAAACTTACAAATACAGGACAAAATTTAAGGTTATCCTTTTCAAAAAAAAACATGATGTCTTCGTCTGTTTGTCCTTAAACATCATGGAAAAGATAATTTAAACGAAATCGAAAGGATAAAATTTTAAGGCCGAAAAAAACCGTGAACTAACCATCGTTGATTTTTTCTTCGATAATTTTTCGTTGAAATTTTGACCAAAACTTACAAATACAGGACAAAATTTAAGGTTATCCTTTTCAAAAAAAAACATGATGTCTTCGTCTGTTTGTCCTTAAACATCATGGAAAAGATAATTTAAACGAAATCGAAAGGATAAAATTTTAAGGCCGAAAAAAACCGTGAACTAACCATCGTTGATTTTTTCTTCGACATTTTTTCGTTGAAATTTTGACCAAAACTTACAAATACAGGACAAAATTTAAGGTTATCCTTTTCAAAAAAAAACATGATGTCTTCGTCTGTTTGTCCTTAAACATCATGGAAAAGATAATTTAAACGAAATCGAAAGGATAAAATTTTAAGGGCCGAAAAAACCGTGAACTAACTATCGTTGATTTTTTCTTCGATATTTTTTCGTTGAAATTTTGACCAAAACTTACAAATACAGGACAAAATTTGAAGTTATCATTTTCGAAAAAAAACATGATGTCTTCGTCTGTTTGTCCTTAAACATCATGGAAAAAATAATTTAAACGTAATCGAAAGGATAAAATTTTAAGGCCGAAAAAAACCGTGAACTAACCATCGTTGATTTTTTCTTCGACATTTTTTCGTTGAAATTTTGACCAAAACTTACAAATACAGGACAAAATTTAAGGTTATCCTTTTCAAAAAAAAACATGATGTCTTCGTCTGTTTGTCCTTAAACATCATGGAAAAGATAATTTAAACGAAATCGAAAGGATAAAATTTTAAGGGCCGAAAAAACCGTGAACTAACTATCGTTGATTTTTTCTTCGATATTTTTTCGTTGAAATTTTGACCAAAACTTACAAATACAGGACAAAATTTGAAGTTATCATTTTCGAAAAAAAACATGATGTCTTCGTCTGTTTGTCCTTAAACATCATGGAAAAAATAATTTAAACGTAATCGAAAGGATAAAATTTTAAGGCCGAAAAAAACCGTGAACTAACCATCGTTGATTTTTTCTTCGACATTTTTTCGTTGAAATTTTGACCAAAACTTACAAATACAGGACAAAATTTAAGGTTATCCTTTTCAAAAAAAAACATGATGTCTTCGTCTGTTTGTCCTTAAACATCATGGAAAAGATAATTTAAACGAAATCGAAAGGATAAAATTTTAAGGCCGAAAAAAACCGTGAACTAACCATCGTTGATTTTTTCTTCGATAATTTTTCGTTGAAATTTTGACCAAAACTTACAAATACAGGACAAAATTTAAGGTTATCCTTTTCAAAAAAAAACATGATGTCTTCGTCTGTTTGTCCTTAAACATCATGGAAAAGATAATTTAAACGAAATCGAAAGGATAAAATTTTAAGGCCGAAAAAAACCGTGAACTAACCATCGTTGATTTTTTCTTCGACATTTTTTCGTTGAAATTTTGACCAAAACTTACAAATACAGGACAAAATTTAAGGTTATCCTTTTCAAAAAAAAACATGATGTCTTCGTCTGTTTGTCCTTAAACATCATGGAAAAGATAATTTAAACGAAATCGAAAGGATAAAATTTTAAGGGCCGAAAAAACCGTGAACTAACTATCGTTGATTTTTTCTTCGATATTTTTTCGTTGAAATTTTGACCAAAACTTACAAATACAGGACAAAATTTGAAGTTATCATTTTCGAAAAAAAACATGATGTCTTCGTCTGTTTGTCCTTAAACATCATGGAAAAAATAATTTAAACGTAATCGAAAGGATAAAATTTTAAGGCCGAAAAAAACCGTGAACTAACCATCGTTGATTTTTTCTTCGATAATTTTTCGTTGAAATTTTGACCAAAACTTACAAATACAGGACAAAATTTAAAATTATCCTTTTCGAAAAGAAACATGATGTCTTCGTCTGTTTGTCCTTAAACATCATGGAAAAGATAATTTTAACGAAATCGAAAAGATAAAATTTTAAGGCCGAAAAAAACCGTGAACTAACCATCGTTGATTTTTTCTTCGACATTTTTTCGTTGAAATTTTGACCAAAACTTACAAATACAGGACAAAATTTGAAGTTATCCTTTTCGAAAAAAAACATGATGTCTTTGCCTCTTTGTCCTTAAACAATTTGGAAAAATTAATTTAAACGAAATCTAAAAGATAAAATTTTAAGGCTGAAAAAAACCGTGAACTAACCATCGTTGATTTTTTCTTCGACATTTTTTCGTTGAAATTTTGACCAAAACTTAAAAATACAGGACAAAATTTGAAGTTATCCTTTTCGAAAAGAAACATGATGTCTTCGTCTGTTTGTCCTTAAACATCATGGAAAAGATAATTTAAACGAAATCGAAAGGATAAAATTTTAAGACCAAAAAAAACCGTGAACTAACCATCGTTGATTTTTTTTTCGATAATTTTTCGTTGAAATTTTGACCAAAACTTACAAATACAGGACAAAATTTAAGGTTATCCTTTTCAAAAAAAAACATGATGTCTTCGTCTGTTTGTCCTTAAACATCATGGAAAAGATAATTTAAACGAAATAGAAAGGATAAAATTTTAAGGGCCGAAAAAACCGTGAACTAACTATCGTTGATTTTTTCTTCGATATTTTTTCGTTGAAATTTTGACCAAAACTTACAAATACAGGACAAAATTTGAAGTTATCATTTTCGAAAAAAAACATGATGTCTTCGTCTGTTTGTCCTTAAACATCATGGAAAAAATATTTTAAACGTAATCGAAAGGATAAAATTTTAAGGCCGAAAAAAACCGTGAACTAACCATCGTTGATTTTTTCTTCGACATTTTTTCGTTGAAATTTTGACCAAAACTTACAAATACAGGACAAAATTTGAAGTTATCCTTTTTGAAAAAAAACATGATGTCTTCGTCTGTTTGTCCTTAAGCATCATGGAAAAGATAATTTAAACGAAATAGAAAGGATAAAATTTTAAGGCCGAAAAAAACCGTGAACTAACCATCGTTGATTTTTTCTTCGACATTTTTTCGTTGAAATTTTGACCAAAACTTAAAAATACAGGACAAAATTTGAAGTTATCCTTTTCGAAAAGAAACATGATGTCTTCGTCTGTTTGTCCTTAAACATCATGGAAAAGATAATTTAAACGAAATCGAAAGGATAAAATTTTAAGACCAAAAAAAACCGTGAACTAACCATCGTTGATTTTTTCTTCGACATTTTTTCGTTGAAATTTTGACCAAAACTTACAAATACAGGACAAAATTTAAAGTTATCCTTTTCAAAAAAAAACATGATGTCTTCGTCTGTTTGTCCTTAAACGTCATGGAAAAGATAATTTAAACAAAATCGAAAGGATAAAATTTTAAGGCCGAAAAAAACCGTGAACTTACCATCGTTGATTTTTTCTTCGACATTTTTTCGTTGAAATTTTGACCAAAACTTAAAAATACAGGACAAAATTTGAAGTTATCCTTTTCAAAAAAAAACATGATGTCTTCGTCTGTTTGTCCTTAAACGTCATGGAAAAGATAATTTAAACAAAATCGAAAGGATAAAATTTTAAGGCCGAAAAAAACCGTGAACTAACCATCGTTGATTTTTTCTTCGACATTTTTTCGTTGAAATTTTGACCAAAACTTAAAAATACAGGACAAAATTTGAAGTTATCCTTTTTGAAAAAAAACATGATGTCTTCGTCTGTTTGTCCTTAAACATCATGGAAAAGATAATTTAAACGAAATCGAAAGGATAAAATTTTAAGGCCGAAAAAAACCGTGAACTTACCATCGTTGATTTTTTCTTCGACATTTTTTCGTTGAAATTTTGACCAAAACTTACAAAGACAGGACAAAATTTAAAGTTATCCTTTTCAAAAAAAAACATGATGTCTTCGTCTGTTTGTCCTTAAACGTCATGGAAAAGATAATTTAAACGAAATCGAAAGGATAAAATTTTAAGGCCGAAAAAAACCGTGAACTAACCATCTTTGATTTTTTCTTCGATAATTTTTCGTTGAAATTTTGACCAAAACTTACAAATACAGGACAAAATTTGAAGTTATCCTTTTCGAAAAGAAACATGATGTCTTCGTCTGTTTGTCCTTAAACATCATGGAAAAGATAATTTAAACGAAATCGAAAGGATAAAATTTTAAGACCGAAAAAAACCGTGAACTAACCATCGTTGATTTTTTCTTCGACATTTTTTCGTTGAAATTTTGACCAAAACCTACAAATACAGGACAAAATTTGAAGTTATCCTTTTCGAAAAGAAACATAATGTCTTCGTCTGTTTGTCCTTAAACATCATGGAAAAGATAATTTTAACGAAATAGAAAAGATAAAATTTTAAGGCCGAAAAAAACCGTGAACTAACCATCTTTGATTTTTTCTTCGATAATTTTTCGTTGAAATTTTGACCAAAACTTACAAATACAGGACAAAATTTGAAGTTATCCTTTTCGAAAAGAAACATGATGTCTTCGTCTGTTTGTCCTTAAACATCATGGAAAAGATAATTTAAACGAAATCGAAAGGATAAAATTTTAAGGCCGAAAAAAACCGTGAACTTACCATCGTTGATTTTTTCTTCGACATTTTTTCGTTGAAATTTTGACCAAAACTTACAAAGACAGGACAAAATTTAAAGTTATCCTTTTCAAAAAAAAACATGATGTCTTCGTCTGTTTGTCCTTAAACGTCATGGAAAAGATAATTTAAACGAAATCGAAAGGATAAAATTTTAAGGCCGAAAAAAACCGTGAACTAACCATCTTTGATTTTTTCTTCGATAATTTTTCGTTGAAATTTTGACCAAAACTTACAAATACAGGACAAAATTTGAAGTTATCCTTTTCGAAAAGAAACATGATGTCTTCGTCTGTTTGTCCTTAAACATCATGGAAAAGATAATTTAAACGAAATCGAAAGGATAAAATTTTAAGACCGAAAAAAACCGTGAACTAACCATCGTTGATTTTTTCTTCGACATTTTTTCGTTGAAATTTTGACCAAAACTTACAAATACAGGACAAAATTTAAAGTTATCCTTTTCAAAAAAAAACATGATGTCTTCGTCTGTTTGTCCTTAAACGTCATGGAAAAGATAATTTAAACAAAATCGAAAGGATAAAATTTTAAGGCCGAAAAAAACCGTGAACTAACCATCGTTGATTTTTTCTTCGACATTTTTTCGTTGAAATTTTGACCAAAACTTAAAAATACAGGACAAAATTTGAAGTTATCCTTTTTGAAAAAAAACATGATGTCTTCGTCTGTTTGTCCTTAAACATCATGGAAAAGATAATTTAAACGAAATCGAAAGGATAAAATTTTAAGGCCGAAAAAAACCGTGAACTAACCATCTTTGATTTTTTCTTCGATAATTTTTCGTTGAAATTTTGACCAAAACTTACAAATACAGGACAAAATTTGAAGTTATCCTTTTCGAAAAGAAACATGATGTCTTCGTCTGTTTGTCCTTAAACATCATGGAAAAGATAATTTAAACGAAATCGAAAGGATAAAATTTTAAGACCGAAAAAAACCGTGAACTAACCATCGTTGATTTTTTCTTCGACATTTTTTCGTTGAAATTTTGACCAAAACTTACAAATACAGGACAAAATTTGAAGTTATCCTTTTCGAAAAGAAACATAATGTCTTCGTCTGTTTGTCCTTAAACATCATGGAAAAGATAATTTTAACGAAATAGAAAAGATAAAATTTTAAGGCCGAAAAAAACCGTGAACTAACCATCTTTGATTTTTTCTTCGATAATTTTTCGTTGAAATTTTGACCAAAACTTACAAATACAGGACAAAATTTGAAGTTATCCTTTTCGAAAAGAAACATGATGTCTTCGTCTGTTTGTCCTTAAACATCATGGAAAAGATAATTTAAACGAAATCGAAAGGATAAAATTTTAAGGCCGAAAAAAACCGTGAACTTACCATCGTTGATTTTTTCTTCGACATTTTTTCGTTGAAATTTTGACCAAAACTTACAAAGACAGGACAAAATTTAAAGTTATCCTTTTCAAAAAAAAACATGATGTCTTCGTCTGTTTGTCCTTAAACGTCATGGAAAAGATAATTTAAACGAAATCGAAAGGATAAAATTTTAAGGCCGAAAAAAACCGTGAACTAACCATCTTTGATTTTTTCTTCGATAATTTTTCGTTGAAATTTTGACCAAAACTTACAAATACAGGACAAAATTTGAAGTTATCCTTTTCGAAAAGAAACATGATGTCTTCGTCTGTTTGTCCTTAAACATCATGGAAAAGATAATTTAAACGAAATCGAAAGGATAAAATTTTAAGACCGAAAAAAACCGTGAACTAACCATCGTTGATTTTTTCTTCGACATTTTTTCGTTGAAATTTTGACCAAAACTTACAAATACAGGACAAAATTTAAAGTTATCCTTTTCAAAAAAAAACATGATGTCTTCGTCTGTTTGTCCTTAAACGTCATGGAAAAGATAATTTAAACAAAATCGAAAGGATAAAATTTTAAGGCCGAAAAAAACCGTGAACTAACCATCGTTGATTTTTTCTTCGACATTTTTTCGTTGAAATTTTGACCAAAACTTAAAAATACAGGACAAAATTTGAAGTTATCCTTTTTGAAAAAAAACATGATGTCTTCGTCTGTTTGTCCTTAAACATCATGGAAAAGATAATTTAAACGAAATCGAAAGGATAAAATTTTAAGGCCGAAAAAAACCGTGAACTAACCATCTTTGATTTTTTCTTCGATAATTTTTCGTTGAAATTTTGACCAAAACTTACAAATACAGGACAAACTTTGAAGTTATCCTTTTCGAAAAGAAACATAATGTCTTCGTCTGTTTGTCCTTAAACATCATGGAAAAGATAATTTAAACGAAATCGAAAGGATAAAATTTTAAGACCGAAAAAAACCGTGAACTAACCATCGTTGATTTTTTCTTCGACATTTTTTCGTTGAAATTTTGACCAAAACTTACAAATACAGGACAAAATTTAAGGTTATCCTTTTCAAAAAAAAACATGATGTCTTCGTCTGTTTGTCCTTAAACATCATGGAAAAAATAATTTAAACGTAATCGAAAGGATAAAATTTAAAGGCCGAAAAAAACCGTGAACTAACCATCGTTGATTTTTTCTTCGACATTTTTTCGTTGAAATTTTGACCAAAACATACAAATACAGGACAAAATTTAAAATTATCCTTTTCAAAAAATAAACATGATGTCTTCGTCTGTTTGTCCTTAAACATCATGGAAAAGATAATTTAAACGAAATCGAAAGGATAAAATTTTAAGGCCGAAAAAAACCGTGAACTAACCATCGTTGATTTTTTCTTCGACATTTTTTCGTTGAAATTTTGACCAAAACTTACAAATACAGGACAAAATTTGAAGTTATCCTTTTCGAAAAAAAACATGATGTCTTCGTCTGTTTGTCCTTAAACATCATGGAAAAAATAATTTAAATGTAATCGAAAGGATAAAATTTTAAGGCCGAAAAAAACCGTGAACTAACCATCGTTGATTTTTTCTTCGATAATTTTTCGTTGAAATTTTGACCAAAACTTACAAATACAGGACAAAATTTGAAGATATCCTTTTCGAAAAGAAACATGATGTCTTCGTCTGTTTGTCGTTAAACATCATGGAAAAGATAATTTAAACGAAATCGAAAGGATAAAATTTTAAGACCGAAAAAAACCGTGAACTAACCATCGTTGATTTTTTCTTCGACATTTTTTCGTTGAAATTTTGACCAAAACTTACAAATACAGGACAAAATTTGAAGTTATCCTTTTCGAAAAAAAACATGATGTCTTTGTCTCTTTGTCCTTAAACAATTTGGAAAAGATAATTTAAACGAAATCGAAAGGATAAAATTTTAAGGCCGAAAAAAACCGTGAACTAACCATCGTTGATTTTTTCTTCGACATTTTTTCGTTGAAATTTTGACCAAAACTTAAAAATACAGGACAAAATTTGAAGTTATCCTTTTCGAAAAGTAACATGATGTCTTCGTCTGTTTGTCCTTAAACATCATGGAAAAGATAATTTAAACGAAATCGAAAGGATAAAATTTTAAGACCAAAAAAAACCGTGAACTAACCATCGTTGATTTTTTTTTCGATAATTTTTCGTTGAAATTTTGAACAAAACTTACAAATACAGGACAAAATTTGAAGTAATCCTTTTCGAAAAGAAACATGATGTCTTCGTCTGTTTGTCCTTAAACATCATGGAAAAGATAATTTTAACGAAATAGAAAAGATAAAATTTTAAGGCCGAAAAAAACCGTGAACTAACCATCGTTGATTTTTTCTTCGACATTTTTTCGTTGAAATTTTGACCAAAACTTACAAATACAGGACAAAATTTAAAGTTATCCTTTTCAAAAAAAAACATGATGTGTTCGTCTGTTTGTCCTTAAACGTCATGGAAAAGATAATTTAAACAAAATCGAAAGGATAAAATTTTAAGGCCGAAAAAAACCGTGAACTAACCATCGTTGATTTTTTCTTCGACATTTTTTCGTTGAAATTTTGACCAAAACTTAAAAATACAGGACAAAATTTAAGGTTATCCTTTTCAAAAAAAAACATGATGTCTTCGTCTGTTTGTCCTTAAACATCATGGAAAAAATAATTTAAACGTAATCGAAAGGATAAAATTTTAAGGCCGAAAAAAACCGTGAACTAACCATCGTTGATTTTTTCTTCGATAATTTTTCGTTGAAATTTTGACCAAAACTTACAAATACAGGACAAAATTTAAAGTTATCCTTTTCGAAAAGAAACATGATGTCTTCGTCTGTTTGTCCTTAAACATCATGGAAAAGATAATTTTAACGAAATCGAAAAGATAAAATTTTAAGGCCGAAAAAAACCGTGAACTAACCATCGTTGATTTTTTCTTCGACATTTTTTCGTTGAAATTTTGACCAAAACTTAAAAATACAGGACAAAATTTGAAGTTATCCTTTTCGAAAAGAAACATGATGTCTTCGTCTGTTTGTCCTTAAACATCATGTAAAAGATAATTTAAACGAAATCGAAAGGATTAAATTTTAAGACCAAAAAAAACCGTGAACTAACCATCGTTGATTTTTTTTTCGATAATTTTTCGTTGAAATTTTGACCAAAACTTACAAATACAGGACAAAATTTGAAGTAATCCTTTTCGAAAAGAAACATGATGTCTTCGTCTGTTTGTCCTTAAACATCATGGAAAAAATAATTTAAACGTAATCGAAAGGATAAAATTTTAAGGCCGAAAAAAACCGTGAACTAACCATCGTTGATTTTTTCTTCGACATTTTTTCGTTGAAATTTTGACCAAAACTTAAAAATACAGGACAAAATTTGAAGTTATCCTTTTTGAAAAAAAACATGATGTCTTCGTCTGTTTGTCCTTAAACATCATGGAAAAGATAATTTAAACGAAATCGAAAGGATAAAATTTTAAGGCCGAAAAAAACCGTGAACTAACCATCGTTGATTTTTTCTTCGACATTTTTTCGTTGAAATTTTGACCAAAACTTAAAAATACAGGACAAAATTTGAAGTTATCCTTTTTGAAAAAAAACATGATGTCTTCGTCTGTTTGTCCTTAAACATCATGGAAAAGATAATTTAAACGAAATCGAAAGGATTAAATTTTAAGACCAAAAAAAACCGTGAACTAACCATCGTTAATTTTTTCTTCGATAATTTTTCGTTGAAATTTTGACCAAAACTTACAAATACAGGACAAAATTTGATGTTATCCTTTTCGAAAAGAAACATGATGTCTTCGTCTGTTTGTCCTTAAACATCATGGAAAAGATAATTTAAACGAAATCGAAAGGACAAAATTTTAAGGCCGAAAAAAACCGTGAACTAACCATCGTTGATTTTTTCTTCGACATTTTTTCGTTGAAATTTTGCCAAAACTTACAAATACAGGACAAATATTGAAGTTATTCTTTTCGAAAAAAAACATAATGTCTTCGTCTCTTTGTCTTTAAACAATTTGGAAAAAATAATTTAAACGAAATCGAAAAGATAAAATTTTAAGGCCGAAAAAAACCGTGAACTAACCATCGTTGATTTTTTCTTCGACATTTTTTTTTGAAATTTTGACCAAACCTTAAAAATACAGGACAAAATTTGAAGTTATCCTTTTCGAAAAAAAATATGATGTCTTCGTCTGTTTGTCCTTAAACATCATGGAAATGATAATTTAAACGAAATCGAAAGGATAAAATTTTAAGGCCGAAAAAAACCGTGAACTAACCATCGTTTATTTTTTCTTCGACATTTTTTCGTTGAAATTTTGACCAAAACTTACAAATACAGGACAAAATTAAAAGTTATCCTTTTCGAAAAAAAACATGATGTCTTCGTCTGTTTGTCCTTAAACATCATGGAAAAGATAATTTAAACGAAATCGAAAGGATAAAATTTTAAGACCAAAAAAATCCGTGAACTAACCATCGTTGATTTTTTCTTCGATAATTTTTCGTTGAAATTTTGACCAAAACTTACAAATACAGGACAAAATTTGAAGTAATCCTTTTCGAAAAGAAACATGATGTCTTCGTCTGTTTATCCTTAAACATCATGGGAAAGATAATTTAAACGAAATCGAAAGGATAAAATTTTAAGGCCGAAAAAAAACGTGAACTAACTATCGTTGATTTTTTCTTCGACATTTTTTCGTTGAAATTTTGACCAAAACTTACAAATACAGGACAAAATTAAAAGTTATCCTTTTCGAAAAAAAACATGATGTCTTCGTCTGTTTGTCCTTAAACATCATGGAAAAAATAATTTAAACGTAATCGAAAGGATAAAATTTTAAGGCCGAAAAAAACCGTGAACTAACCATCGTTGATTTTTTCTTCGACATTTTTTCGTTGAAATTTTGACCAAAACTTTCAAATACAGGACAAAATTTGAAGTTATCCTTTTCGAAAAAAAACATGATGTCTTCGTCTGTTTGTCCTTAAACATCATGGAAAAGATAATTTAAACGAAATCGAAAGGATAAAATTTTAAGGCCGAAAAAAACCGTGAACTAACCATCGTTTATTTTTTCTTCGACATTTTTTCGTTGAAATTTTGCCAAAACTTACAAATACAGGACAAATATTGAAGTTATCCTTTTCGAAAAAAAACATGATGTCTTCGTCAGTTTGTCCTTAAACATCATGGAAAAGATAATTTAAACGAAATCGAAAGGATAAAATTTTAAGGCCGAAAAAAACCGTGAACTAACCATCGTTTATTTTTTCTTCGACATTTTTTCGTTGAAATTTTGCCAAAACTTACAAATACAGGACAAATATTGAAGTTATCCTTTTCGAAAAAAAACATGATGTCTTCGTCAGTTTGTCCTTAAACATCATGGAAAAGATAATTTAAACGAAATCGAAAGGATAAAATTTTAAGACCAAAAAAATCCGTGAACTAACCATCGTTGATTTTTTCTTCGATAATTTTTCGTTGAAATTTTGACCAAAACTTACAAATACAGGACAAAATTTGAAGTTATCCTTTTCGAAAGAAACATGATGTCTTCGTCTGTTTGTCCTTAAACATCATGGAAAAGATAATTTAAACGAAATCGAAAGGACAAAATTTTAAGGCCGAAAAAAACCGTGAACTAACCATCGTTGATTTTTTCTTCGACATTTTTTCGTTGAAATTATGACCAAAACTTAAAAATACAGGACAAAATTTGAAGTTATCCTTTTCGAAAAAAAACATGATGGTTTCGTCTGTTTGTCCTTAAACATCATCGAAAAGATAATTTAAACGAAATCGAAAGGATAAAATTTTAAGGCCGAAAAAAAACGTGAACTAACTATCGTTGATTTTTTCTTCGACATTTTTTCGTTGAAATTTTGACCAAAACTTACAAATACAGGACAAAATTTAAAGTTATCCTTTTCGAAAAGAAACATGATGTCTTCGTCTGTTTGTCCTTAAACATCATGGAAAAGATTATTTAAACGAAATCGAAAGGACAAAATTTTAAGGCCGAAAAAAACCGTGAACTAACCATCGTTGATTTTTTCTTCGACATTTTTTTTTGAAATTTTCACCAAACCTTAAAAATACAGGACAAAATTTGAAGTTATCCTTTTCGAAAAAAAACATGATGTCTTCGTCTGTTTGTCCTTAAACATCATGGAAATGATAATTTAAACGAAATCGAAAGGATAAAATTTTAAGGCCGAAAAAAAACGTGAACTAACTATCGTTGATTTTTTCTTCGACATTTTTTCGTTGAAATTTTGACCAAAACTTACAAATACAGGACAAAATTTAAAGTTACCCTTTTCGAAAAAAAACATGATGTCTTCGTCTGTTTGTCCTTAAACATCATGGAAAAAATAATTTAAACGTAATCGAAAGGATAAAATTTTAAGGCCGAAAAAAACCGTGAACTAACCATCGTTGATTTTTTCTTCGACATTTTTTCGTAGAAATTTTGACCAAAACTTACAAATACAGGACAAAATTTGAAGTTATCCTTTTCGAAAAAAACATGATGTCTTTGTCTGTTTGTCCTTAAGCATCATGGGAAAGATAATTTAAACGAAATCGAAAGGATAAAATTTTAAGGCCGAAAAAAAACGTGAACTAACTATCGTTGATTTTTTCTTCGACATTTTTTCGTTGAAATTTTGACCAAAACTTACAAATACAGGACAAAATTTAAAGTTATCCTTTTCGAAAAAAAACATGATGTCTTCGTCTGTTTGTCCTTAAGCATCATGGGAAAGATAATTTAAACGAAATCGAAAGGATAAAATTTTAAGGCCGAAAAAAACCGTGAACTAACTATCGTTGATTTTTTCTTCGACATTTTTTCGTTGAAATTTTGCAAAAAACTTACAAATACAGGACAAATATTGAAGTTATCCTTTTCGAAAAAAAACATGATGTCTTCGTCTGTTTGTCCTTAAACATCATGGGAAATATTATTTAAACGAAATCGAAAGGATAAAATTTTAAGGCCGAAAAAAAACGTGAACTAACTATCGTTGATTTTTTCTTCGATATTTTTTCGTTGAAATTTTGACCAAAACTTACAAATACAGGACAAAATTTAAAGTTATCCTTTTCGAAAAAAAACCTGATGTCTTCGTCTGTTTGTCCTTAAACATCATGGAAAAAATAATTTAAACGTAATCGATAGGATAAAATTTTAAGGCCGAAAAAAACCGTGAACTAACCATCGTTGATTTTTTCTTCGACATTTTTTCGTAGAAATTTTGACCAAAACTTACAAATACAGGACAAAATTTGAAGTTATCCTTTTCGAAAAAAACATGATGTCTTTGTCTGTTTGTCCTTAAACATCATTTAAAAAATAATTTAAACGTAATCGAAAGGATAAAATTTTAAGGCCGAAAAAAACCGTGAACTAACCATCGTTGATTTTTTCTTCGATATTTTTTCGTTGAATTTTTGACCAAAACTTACAAATACAGGACAAAATTTAAAGTTATCCTTTTCGAAAAAAAACTAATGTCTTCGTCTGTTTGTCCTTAAACATCATGGGAAAGATAATTTAAACGAAATCGAAAGGATAAAATTTTAAGGCCGAAAAAAAACGTGAACTAACTATCGTTGATTTTTTCTTCGACATTTTTTCGTTGAAATTTTGACCAAAACTTACAAATACAGGACAAAATTTAAAGTTATCCTTTTCGAAAAAAAACTAATGTCTTCGTCTGTTTGTCCTTAAACATCATGGAAAAAATAATTTAAACGTAATCGAAAGGATAAAATTTTAAGGCCGAAAAAAACCGTGAACTAACCATCGTTGATTTTTTCTTCGACATTTTTTCGTAGAAATTTTGACCAAAACTTACAAATACAGGACAAAATTTAAAGTTATCCTTTTCGAAAAAAACATGATGTCTTTGTCTGTTTGTCCTTAAGCATCATGGGAAAGATAATTTAAACGAAATCGAAAGGATAAAATTTTAAGGCCGAAAAAAAACGTGAACTAACTATCGTTGATTTTTTCTTCGACATTTTTTCGTTGAAATTTTGACCAAAACTTACAAATACAGGACAAAATTTAAAGTTATCCTTTTCGAAAAAAAACATGATGTCTTCGTCTGTTTGTCCTTAAGCATCATGGGAAAGATAATTTAAACGAAATCGAAAGGATAAAATTTTAAGGCCGAAAAAAACCGTGAACTAACTATCGTTGATTTTTTCTTCGACATTTTTTCGTTGAAATTTTGCAAAAAACTTACAAATACAGGACAAATATTGAAGTTATCCTTTTCGAAAAAAAACATGATGTCTTCGTCTGTTTGTCCTTAAACATCATGGGAAAGATAATTTAAACGAAATCGAAAGGATAAAATTTTAAGGCCGAAAAAAAACGTGAACTAACTATCGTTGATTTTTTCTTCGACATTTTTTCGTTGAAATTTTGCAAAAAACTTACAAATACAGGACAAAATTTAAAGTTATCCTTTTCGAAAAAAAACATGATGTCTTCGTCTGTTTGTCCTTAAACATCATGGAAATGATAATTTAAACGAAATCGAAAGGATAAAATTTTAAGGCCGAAAAAAACCGTGAACGTACCATCGTTGATTTTTTCTTCGATATTTTTTCGTTGAAATTTTGACCAAAACTTACAAATACAGGACAAAATTTAAAGTTATCCTTTTCGAAAAAAAACTAATGTCTTCGTCTGTTTGTCCTTAAACATCATGGGAAAGATAATTTAAACGAAATCGAAAGGATAAAATTTTAAGGGCGAAAAAAAACGTGAACTAACTATCGTTGATTTTTTCTTCGACATTTTTTCGTTGAAATTTTGACCAAAACTTACAAATACAGGACAAAATTTAAAGTTATCCTTTTCGAAAAAAAACATGATGTCTTCGTCTGTTTGTCCTTAAACATCATGGAAAAAATAATTTAAACGTAATCGAAAGGATAAAATTTTAAGGCCGAAAAAAAACGTGAACTAACTATCGTTGATTTTTTCTTCGACATTTTTTCGTTGAAATTTTGACCAAAACTTACAAATACAGGACAAAATTTAAAGTTATCCTTATCGAAAAAAAACTAATGTCTTCGTCTGTTTGTCCTTAAACATCATGGGAAAGATAATTTAAACGAAATCGAAAGGATAAAATTTTAAGGCCGAAAAAAAACGTGAACTAACTATCGTTGATTTTTTCTTCGACATTTTTTCGTTGAAATTTTGACCAAAACTTACAAATACAGGACAAAATTTAAAGTTATCCTTATCGAAAAAAAACTAATGTCTTCGTCTGTTTGTCCTTAAACATCATGGGAAAGATAATTTAAACGAAATCGAAAGGATAAAATTTTAAGGCCGAAAAAAAACGTGAACTAACTATCGTTGATTTTTTCTTCGACATTTTTTCGTTGAAATTTTGCAAAAAACTTACAAATACAGGACAAAATTTAAAGTTATCCTTTTCGAAAAAAAAACATGATGGTTTCGTCTGTTTGTCCTTAAACATCATGGAAAAGATAATTTAAACGAAATCGAAAGGATAAAATTTTAAGGCCGAAAAAAACCGTGAACTAACCATCGTTGATTTTTTCTTCGTTATTTTTTCGTTGAAATTTTGACCAAAACTTACAAATACAGGACAAAATTTAAAGTTATCCTTTTCGAAAAAAAACTAATGTCTTCGTCTGTTTGTCCTTATACATCATGGGAAAGATAATTTAAACGAAATCGAAAGGATAAAATTTTAAGGCCGAAAAAAAACGTGAACTAACTATCGTTGATTTTTTCTTCGACATTTTTTCGTTGAAATTTTGACCAAAACTTACAAATACAGGACAAAATTTAAAGTTATCCTTTTCGAAAAAAAACATGATGTCTTCGTCTGTTTGTCCTTAAACATCATGGAAAAAATAATTTAAACATAATCGAAAGGATAAAATTTTAAGGCCGAAAATAACCGTGAACTAACCATCGTTGTTTTTTTCTTCGACATTTTTTCGTTGAAATTTTGCAAAAAACTTACAAATACAGGACAAAATTTAAAGTTATCCTTTTCGAAAAAAAAACATGATGGTTTCGTCTGTTTGTCCTTAAACATCATGGAAAAGATAATTTAAACGAAATCGAAAGGATAAAATTTTAAGGCCGAAAAAAACCGTGAACTAACCATCGTTGATTTTTTCTTCGATATTTTTTCGTTGAAATTTTGACCAAAACTTACAAATACAGGACAAAATTTAAAGTTATCCTTTTCGAAAAAAAACTAATGTCTTCGTCTGTTTGTCCTTATACATCATGGGAAAGATAATTTAAACGAAATCGAAAGGATAAAATTTTAAGGCCGAAAAAAAACGTGAACTAACTATCGTTGATTTTTTCTTCGACATTTTTTCGTTGAAATTTTGCAAAAAACTTACAAATACAGGACAAATATTGAAGTTATCCTTTTCGAAAAAAAACATGATGTCTTCGTCTGTTTGTCCTTAAACATCATGGAAAAGATAATTTAAACGAAATCGAAAGGATAAAATTTTAAGGCCGAAAAAAACCGTGAACTAACCATCGTTTATTTTTTCTTCGACATTTTTTCGTTGAAATTTTGCCAAAACTTACAAATACAGGACAAATATTGAAGTTATCCTTTTCGAAAAAAACATGATGTCTTCGTCAGTTTGTCCTTAAACATCATGGAAAAGATAATTTAAACGAAATCGAAAGGATAAAATTTTAAGGCCGAAAAAAACCGTGAACTAACCATCGTTGATTTTTTCTTCGACATTTTTTCGTTGAAATTTTGACCAAAACTTACAAATACAGGACAAAATTTAAAGTTATCCTTTTCGAAAAGAAACATGATGTCTTCGTCTGTTTGTCCTTAAACATCATGGAAAAGATAATTGAAACGAAATCGAAAGGATAAAATTTAAAGACCAAAAAAAACCGTGAACTAACCATCGTTGATTTTTTTTTCGATAATTTTTCGTTGAAATTTTGACCAAAACTTACAAATACAGGACAAAATTTAAAGTTATCCTTTTCAAAAAAAAACATGATGTCTTCGTCTGTTTGTCCTTAAACATCATGGAAAAGATAATTTTAACGAAATCAAAAAGATAAAATTTTAAGGCCGAAAAAAACCGTGAACTAACCATCGTTGATTTTTTCTTCGACATTTTTTCGTTGAAATTTTGCAAAAAACTTACAAATACAGGACAAATATTGAAGTTATCCTTTTCGAAAAAAAACATGATGTTTTCGTCTGTTTGTCCTTAAACATCATGGTAAAGATAATTTTAACGAAATCAAAAAGATAAAATTTTAAGGCCGAAAAAAAACGTGAACTAACTATCGTTGATTTTTTCTTCGACATTTTTTCGTTGAAATTTTGACCAAAACTTACAAATACAGGACAAATATTGAAGTTATCCTTTTCGAAAAAAAACATGATGTTTTCGTCTGTTTGTCCTTAAACATCATGGGAAAGATAATTTAAACGAAATCGAAAGGATAAAATTTTAAGGCCGAAAAAAAAGTGAACTAACTATCGTTGATTTTTTCTTCGACATTTTTTCGTTGAAATTTTGACCAAAACTTACAAATACAGGACAAAATTTAAAGTTATCCTTTTCGAAAAAAAACATGATGTCTTCGTCTGTTTGTCCTTAAACATCATTTAAAAAATAATTTAAACGTAATCGAAAGGATAAAATTTTAAGGCCGAAAAAAACCGTGAACTAACTATCGTTGATTTTTTCTTCGATATTTTTTCGTTGAAATTTTGACCAAAACTTACAAATACAGGACAAAATTTAAAGTTATCCTTTTCGAAAAAAAACTAATGTCTTCGTCTGTTTGTCCTTATACATCATGGGAAAGATAATTTAAACGAAATCGAAAGGATAAAATTTTAAGGCCGAAAAAAAACGTGAACTAACTATCGTTGATTTTTTCTTCGACATTTTTTCGTTGAAATTTTGCAAAAAACTTACAAATACAGGACAAATATTGAAGTTATCCTTTTCGAAAAAAAACATGATGTCTTCGTCTGTTTGTCCTTAAACATCATGGAAAAAATAATTTAAACATAATCGAAAGGATAAAATTTTAAGGCCGAAAATAACCGTGAACTAACCATCGTTGTTTTTTTCTTCGACATTTTTTCGTTGAAATTTTGCAAAAAACTTACAAATACAGGACAAAATTTAAAGTTATCCTTTTCGAAAAAAAAACATGATGGTTTCGTCTGTTTGTCCTTAAACATCATGGAAAAGATAATTTAAACGAAATCGAAAGGATAAAATTTTAAGGCCGAAAAAAACCGTGAACTAACCATCGTTGATTTTTTCTTCGATATTTTTTCGTTGAAATTTTGACCAAAACTTACAAATACAGGACAAAATTTAAAGTTATCCTTTTCGAAAAAAAACTAATGTCTTCGTCTGTTTGTCCTTATACATCATGGGAAAGATAATTTAAACGAAATCGAAAGGATAAAATTTTAAGGCCGAAAAAAAACGTGAACTAACTATCGTTGATTTTTTCTTCGACATTTTTTCGTTGAAATTTTGCAAAAAACTTACAAATACAGGACAAATATTGAAGTTATCCTTTTCGAAAAAAAACATGATGTCTTCGTCTGTTTGTCCTTAAACATCATGGAAAAGATAATTTAAACGAAATCGAAAGGATAAAATTTTAAGGCCGAAAAAAACCGTGAACTAACCATCGTTTATTTTTTCTTCGACATTTTTTCGTTGAAATTTTGCCAAAACTTACAAATACAGGACAAATATTGAAGTTATCCTTTTCGAAAAAAACATGATGTCTTCGTCAGTTTGTCCTTAAACATCATGGAAAAGATAATTAAAACGAAATCGAAAGGATAAAATTTTAAGGCCGAAAAAAACCGTGAACTAACCATCGTTGATTTTTTCTTCGACATTTTTTCGTTGAAATTTTGACCAAAACTTACAAATACAGGACAAAATTTAAAGTTATCCTTTTCGAAAAGAAACATGATGTCTTCGTCTGTTTGTCCTTAAACATCATGGAAAAGATAATTTAAACGAAATCGAAAGGATAAAATTTAAAGACCAAAAAAAACCGTGAACTAACCATCGTTGATTTTTTTTTCGATAATTTTTCGTTGAAATTTTGACCAAAACTTACAAATACAGGACAAAATTTAAAGTTATCCTTTTCAAAAAAAAACATGATGTCTTCGTCTGTTTGTCCTTAAACATCATGGAAAAGATAATTTTAACGAAATCAAAAAGATAAAATTTTAAGGCCGAAAAAAACCGTGAACTAACCATCGTTGATTTTTTCTTCGACATTTTTTCGTTGAAATTTTGCAAAAAACTTACAAATACAGGACAAATATTGAAGTTATCCTTTTCGAAAAAAAACATGATGTTTTCGTCTGTTTGTCCTTAAACATCATGGAAAAGATAATTTTAACGAAATCAAAAAGATAAAATTTTAAGGCCGAAAAAAAACGTGAACTAACTATCGTTGATTTTTTCTTCGACATTTTTTCGTTGAAATTTTGACCAAAACTTACAAATACAGGACAAATATTGAAGTTATCCTTTTCGAAAAAAAACATGATGTTTTCGTCTGTTTGTCCTTAAACATCATGGGAAAGATAATTTAAACGAAATCGAAAGGATAAAATTTTAAGGCCGAAAAAAAAGTGAACTAACTATCGTTGATTTTTTCTTCGACATTTTTTCGTTGAAATTTTGACCAAAACTTACAAATACAGGACAAAATTTAAAGTTATCCTTTTCGAAAAAAAACATGATGTCTTCGTCTGTTTGTCCTTAAACATCATTTAAAAAATAATTTAAACGTAATCGAAAGGATAAAATTTTAAGGCCGAAAAAAACCGTGAACTAACTATCGTTGATTTTTTCTTCGATATTTTTTCGTTGAAATTTTGACCAAAACTTACAAATACAGGACAAAATTTAAAGTTATCCTTTTCGAAAAAAAACTAATGTCTTCGTCTGTTTGTCCTTATACATCATGGGAAAGATAATTTAAACGAAATCGAAAGGATAAAATTTTAAGGCCGAAAAAAAACGTGAACTAACTATCGTTGATTTTTTCTTCGACATTTTTTCGTTGAAATTTTGCAAAAAACTTACAAATACAGGACAAATATTGAAGTTATCCTTTTCGAAAAAAAACATGATGTCTTCGTCTGTTTGTCCTTAAACATTATGGAAAAGATAATTTAAACGAAATCGAAAGGATAAAATTTTAAGGCCGAAAAAAACCGTGAACTAACCATCGTTTATTTTTTCTTCGACATTTTTTCGTTGAAATTTTGCCAAAACTTACAAATACAGGACAAATATTGAAGTTATCCTTTTCGAAAAAAACATGATGTCTTCGTCAGTTTGTCCTTAAACATCATGGAAAAGATAATTTAAACGAAATCAAAAGGATAAAATTTTAAGGCCGAAAAAAACCGTGAACTAACCATCGTTGATTTTTTCTTCGACATTTTTTCGTTGAAATTTTGACCAAAACTTACAAATACAGGACAAAATTTAAAGTTATCCTTTTCGAAAAGAAACATGATGTCTTCGTCTGTTTGTCCTTAAACATCATGGAAAAGATAATTTAAACGAAATCGAAAGGATAAAATTTAAAGACCAAAAAAAACCGTGAACTAACCATCGTTGATTTTTTTTTCGATAATTTTTCGTTGAAATTTTGACCAAAACTTACAAATACAGGACAAAATTTAAAGTTATCCTTTTCAAAAAAAAACATGATGTCTTCGTCTGTTTGTCCTTAAACATCATGGAAAAGATAATTTTAACGAAATCAAAAAGATAAAATTTTAAGGCCGAAAAAAACCGTGAACTAACCATCGTTGATTTTTTCTTCGACATTTTTTCGTTGAAATTTTGACCAAAACTTACAAATACAGGACAAAATTTAAAGTTATCCTTTTCAAAAAAAAACATGATGTCTTCGTCTGTTTGTCCTTAAACGTCATGGAAAAGATAATTTAAACAAAATCGAAAGGATAAAATTTTAAGGCCGAAAAAAACCGTGAACTAACCATCGTTGATTTTTTCTTCGACATTTTTTCGTTGAAATTTTGACCAAAACTTAAAAATACAGGACAAAATTTGAAGTTATCCTTTTTGAAAAAAAACATGATGTCTTCGTCTGTTTGTCCTTAAACATCATGGAAAAGATAATTTAAACGAAATCGAAAGGATAAAATTTTAAGGCCGAAAAAAACCGTGAACTAACCATCGTTGATTTTTTCTTCGACATTTTTTCGTTGAAATTTTGACCAAAACTTACAAATACAGGACAAAATTTAAAGTTATCCTTTTCAAAAAAAAACATGATGTCTTCATCTGTTTGTCCTTAAACGTCATGGAAAAGATAATTTAAACGAAATCGAACGGATAAAATTTTAAGACCGAAAAAAACCGTGAACTAACCATCGTTGATTTTTTCTTCGACATTTTTTCGTTGAAATTTTGACCAAAACTTACAAATACAGGACAAAATTTAAGGTTATCCTTTTCAAAAAAAAACATGATGTCTTCGTCTGTTTGTCCTTAAACATCATGGAAAAGATAATTTAAACGAAATCGAAAGGATAAAATTTTAAGGCCGAAAAAAACCGTGAACTAACCATCGTTGATTTTTTCTTCGATATTTTTTCGTTGAAATTTTGACCAAAACTTACAAATACAGGACTAAATTTAAAGTTATCCTTTTCAAAAAAAAACATGATGTCTTCGTCTGTTTGTCCTTAAACATCATGGAAAAGATAATTTAAACGAAATCGAAAGGATAAAATTTTAAGGCCGAAAAAAACCGTGAACTAACCATCGTTGATTTTTTCTTCGACATTTTTTCGTTGAAATTTTGACCAAAACTTACAAATACAGGACAAAATTTGAAGTTATCCTTTTTGAAAAAAAACATGATGTCTTCGTCTGTTTGTCCTTAAGCATCATGGAAAAGATAATTTAAACGAAATCGAAAGGATAAAATTTTAAGACCAAAAAAAACCGTGAACTAACCATCGTTAATTTTTTCTTCGATAATTTTTCGTTGAAATTTTGACCAAAACTTACAAATACAGGACAAAATTTGATGTTATCCTTTTCGAAAAGAAACATGATGTCTTCGTCTGTTTGTCCTTAAACATCATGGAAAAGATAATTTAAACGAAATCGAAAGATAAAATTTTAAGGCCGAAAAAAACCGTGAACTAACCATCGTTGATTTTTTCTTCGACATTTTTTCGTTGAAATTTTGACCAAACCTTAAAAATACAGGACAAAATTTGAAGTTATCCTTTTCGAAAAAAAACATGATGTCTTCGTCTGTTTGTCCTTAAACATCATGGAAAAGATAATTTAAACGAAATCGAAAGGATAAAATTTAGGGCCGAAAAAAACCGTGAACTAACCATCGTTGATTTTTTCTTCGACATTTTTTCGTTGAAATTTTGACCAAAACTTAAAAATACAGGACAAAATTTGAAGTTATCCTTTTCGAAAAGAAACATGATGTCTTCGTCTGTTTGTCCTTAAACATCATGGAAAAGATAATTTTAACGAAATCGAAAAGATAAAATTTTAAGGCCGAAAAAAACCGTGAACTAACCATCGTTGATTTTTTCTTCGACATTTTTTCGTTGAAATTTTGACCAAAACTTACAAATACAGGACAAAATTTAAAGTTATCCTTTTCAAAAAAAAACATGATGTCTTCGTCTGTTTGTCCTTAAACGTCATGGAAAAGATAATTTAAACAAAATCGAAAGGATAAAATTTTAAGGCCGAAAAAAACCGTGAACTAACCATCGTTGATTTTTTCTTCGACATTTTTTCGTTGAAATTTTGACCAAAACTTAAAAATACAGGACAAAATTTGAAGTTATCCTTTTTGAAAAAAAACATGATGTCTTCGTCTGTTTGTCCTTAAACATCATGGAAAAGATAATTCAAACGAAATCGAAAGGATAAAATTTTAAGGCCGAAAAAAACCGTGAACTAACCATCGTTGATTTTTTCTTCGACATTTTTTCGTTGAAATTTTGACCAAAACTTACAAATACAGGACAAAATTTAAAGTTATCCTTTTCAAAAAAAAACATGATGTCTTCGTCTGTTTGTCCTTAAACGTCATGGAAAAGATAATTTAAACAAAATCGAAAGGATAAAATTTTAAGGCCGAAAAAAACCGTGAACTAACCATCGTGGATTTTTTCTTCGATATTTTTTCGTTGAAATTTTGACCAAAACTTACAAATACAGGACTAAATTTAAAGTAATCCTTTTCAAAAAAAAACATGATGTCTTCATCTATTTGTCCTTAAACATCATGGAAAAGATAATTTAAACGAAATCGAAAGGATAAAATTTTAAGGCCAAAAAAAACCGTGAACTAACCATCGTTGATTTTTTCTTCGACATTTTTTCGTTGAAATTTTGACCAAAACTTAAAAATACAGGACAAAATTTGAAGTAATCCTTTTTGAAAAAAAACATGATGTCTTCGTCTGTTTGTCCTTAAGCATCATGGAAAAGATAATTTAAACGAAATAGAAAGGATAAAATTTTAAGGCCGAAAAAAACCGTGAACTAACCATCGTTGATTTTTTCTTCGACATTTTTTCGTTGAAATTTTGACCAAAACTTAAAAATACAGGACAAAATTTGAAGTTATCCTTTTCGAAAAGAAACATTATGTCTTCGTCTGTTTGTCCTTAAACATCATGGAAAAGATAATTTAAACGAAATCGAAAGGACAAAATTTTAAGGCCGAAAAAAACCGTGAACTAACCATCGTTGATTTTTTCTTCGACATTTTTTCGTTGAAATTTTGACCAAAACTTAAAAATACAGGACAAAATTTGAAGTTATCCTTTTCGAAAAGAAACATGATGTCTTCGTCTGTTTGTCCTTAAACATCATGGAAAAGATAATTTAAACGAAATCGAAAGGATAAAATTTTAAGGCCGAAAAAAACCGTGAACTAACCATCGTTGATTTTTTCTTCGACATTTTTTCGTTGAAATTTTGACCAAAACTTACAAATACAGGACAAAATTTAAAGTTATCCTTTTCAAAAAAAAACATGATGTCTTCGTCTGTTTGTCCTTAAACATCATGGAAAAGATAATTTAAACGAAATCGAAAGGATAAAATTTTAAGGCCGAAAAAAACCGTGAACTAACCATCGTTGATTTTTTCTTCGACATTTTTTCGTTGAAATTTTGACCAAAACTTAAAAATACAGGACAAAATTTGAAGTTATCCTTTTCGAAAAGAAACATGATGTCTTCGTCTGTTTGTCCTTAAACATCATGGAAAAGATAATTTAAACGAAATCGAAAGGACAAAATTTTAAGGCCGAAAAAAACCGTGAACTAACCATCGTGGATTTTTTCTTCGATATTTTTTCGTTGAAATTTTGACCAAAACTTACAAATACAGGACTAAATTTAAAGTTATCCTTTTCAAAAAAAAACATGATGTCTTCGTCTGTTTGTCCTTAAACATCATGGAAAAGATAATTTAAACGAAATCGAAAGGATAAAATTTTAAGGCCGAAAAAAACCGTGAACTAACCATCGTTGATTTTTTCTTCGACATTTTTTCGTTGAAATTTTGACCAAAACTTAAAAATACAGGACAAAATTTGAAGTAATCCTTTTCGAAAAGAAACATGATGTCTTCGTCTGTTTGTCCTTAAACATCATGGAAAAGATAATTTAAACGAAATAGAAAGGATAAAATTTTAAGGCCGAAAAAAACCGTGAACTAACCATCGTTGATTTTTTCTTCGACATTTTTTTTTGAAATTTTCACCAAACCTTAAAAATACAGGACAAAATTTGAAGTTATCCTTTTCGAAAAAAAACATGATGTCTTCGTCTGTTTGTCCTTAAACATCATGGAAATGATAATTTAAACGAAATCGAAAGGATAAAATTTTAAGGCCGAAAAAAAACGTGAACTAACTATCGTTGATTTTTTCTTCGACATTTTTTCGTTGAAATTTTGACCAAAACTTAAAAATACAGGACAAAATTTGAAGTTATCCTTTTCGAAAAGAAACATTATGTCTTCGTCTGTTTGTCCTTAAACATCATGGAAAAGATAATTTAAACGAAATCGAAAGGACAAAATTTTAAGGCCGAAAAAAACCGTGAACTAACCATCGTTGATTTTTTCTTCGACATTTTTTCGTTGAAATTTTGACCAAAACTTAAAAATACAGGACAAAATTTGAAGTTATCCTTTTCGAAAAGAAACATGATGTCTTCGTCTGTTTGTCCTTAAACATCATGGAAAAGATAATTTAAACGAAATCGAAAGGATAAAATTTTAAGGCCGAAAAAAACCGTGAACTAACCATCGTTGATTTTTTCTTCGACATTTTTTCGTTGAAATTTTGACCAAAACTTAAAAATACAGGACAAAATTTGAAGTTATCCTTTTCGAAAAGAAACATGATGTCTTCGTCTGTTTGTCCTTAAACATCATGGAAAAGATAATTTAAACGAAATCGAAAGGATAAAATTTTAAGGCCGAAAAAAACCGTGAACTAACCATCGTTGATTTTTTCTTCGACATTTTTTCGTTGAAATTTTGACCAAAACTTAAAAATACAGGACAAAATTTGAAGTTATCCTTTTCGAAAAGAAACATGATGTCTTCGTCTGTTTGTCCTTAAACATCATGGAAAAGATAATTTAAACGAAATCGAAAGGATAAAATTTTAAGGCCGAAAAAAACCGTGAACTAACCATCGTTGATTTTTTCTTCGACATTTTTTCGTTGAAATTTTGACCAAAACTTACAAATACAGGACAAAATTTAAAGTTATCCTTTTCAAAAAAAAACATGATGTCTTCGTCTGTTTGTCCTTAAACATCATGGAAAAGATAATTTAAACGAAATCGAAAGGATAAAATTTTAAGGCCGAAAAAAACCGTGAACTAACCATCGTTGATTTTTTCTTCGACATTTTTTCGTTGAAATTTTGACCAAAACTTAAAAATACAGGACAAAATTTGAAGTTATCCTTTTCGAAAAGAAACATGATGTCTTCGTCTGTTTGTCCTTAAACATCATGGAAAAGATAATTTAAACGAAATCGAAAGGACAAAATTTTAAGGCCGAAAAAAACCGTGAACTAACCATCGTGGATTTTTTCTTCGATATTTTTTCGTTGAAATTTTGACCAAAACTTACAAATACAGGACTAAATTTAAAGTTATCCTTTTCAAAAAAAAACATGATGTCTTCGTCTGTTTGTCCTTAAACATCATGGAAAAGATAATTTAAACGAAATCGAAAGGATAAAATTTTAAGGCCGAAAAAAACCGTGAACTAACCATCGTTGATTTTTTCTTCGACATTTTTTCGTTGAAATTTTGACCAAAACTTAAAAATACAGGACAAAATTTGAAGTAATCCTTTTTGAAAAAAAACATGATGTCTTCGTCTGTTTGTCCTTAAGCATCATGGAAAAGATAATTTAAACGAAATAGAAAGGATAAAATTTTAAGGCCGAAAAAAACCGTGAACTAACCATCGTTGATTTTTTCTTCGACATTTTTTCGTTGAAATTTTGACCAAAACTTAAAAATACAGGACAAAATTTGAAGTTATCCTTTTCGAAAAGAAACATGATGTCTTCGTCTGTTTGTCCTTAAACATCATGGAAAAGATAATTTAAACGAAATCGAAAGGACAAAATTTTAAGGCCGAAAAAAACCGTGAACTAACCATCGTTGATTTTTTCTTCGACATTTTTTCGTTGAAATTTTGACCAAAACTTAAAAATACAGGACAAAATTTGAAGTTATCCTTTTCGAAAAGAAACATGATGTCTTCGTCTGTTTGTCCTTAAACATCATGGAAAAGATAATTTAAACGAAATCGAAAGGATAAAATTTTAAGGCCGAAAAAAACCGTGAACTAACCATCGTTGATTTTTTCTTCGACATTTTTTCGTTGAAATTTTGACCAAAACTTACAAATACAGGACAAAATTTAAAGTTATCCTTTTCGAAAAAAAACAGGATGTCTTCGTCTGTTTGTCCTTAAACATCATGGAAAAAATAATTTAAACGTAATCGAAAGGATAAAATTTTAAGGCCGAAAATAACCGTGAACTAACCATCGTTGTTTTTTTCTTCGACATTTTTTCGTTGAAATTTTGACCAAAACTTAAAAATACAGGACAAAATTTGAAGTTATCCTTTTCGAAAAGAAACATGATGTCTTCGTCTGTTTGTCCTTAAACATCATGGAAAAGATAATTTAAACGAAATCGAAAGGATAAAATTTTAAGGCCGAAAAAAACCGTGAACTAATCATCGTTGATTTTTTCTTCGACATTTTTTCGTTGAAATTTTGCCAAAACTTACAAATACAGGACAAATATTGAAGTTATCCGTTTCGAAAAAAAACATGATGTCTTCGTCAGTTTGTCCTTAAACATCATGGAAAAGATAATTTAAACGAAATCGAAAGGACAAAATTTTAAGGCCGAAAAAAACCGTGAACTAACCATCGTTTATTTTTTCTTCGACATTTTTTCGTTGAAATTTTGCCAAAACTTACAAATACAGGACAAATATTGAAGTTATCCTTTTCGAAAAAAAACATGATGTCTTCGTCAGTTTGTCCTTAAACATCATGGAAAAGATAATTTAAACGAAATCGAAAGGATAAAATTTTAAGGCCGAAAAAAACCGTGAACTAACCATCGTTGATTTTTTCTTCGATATTTTTTCGTTGAAATTTTGACCAAAACTTACAATTTCAGGACAAATATTGAAGTTATCCTTTTCGAAAAAAAACATTTTGTCTTCGTCTGTTTGTCCTTAAACATCATGGAAAAGATAATTTAAACGAAATCGAAAGGATAAAATTTTAAGGCCGAAAAAAACCGTGAACTTACTATCGTTGATTTTTTCTTCGACATTTTTTCGTTGAAATTTTGACCAAAACTTAAAAATACAGGACAAAATTTGAAGTAATCCTTTTTGAAAAAAAACATGATGTCTTCGTCTGTTTGTCCTTAAGCATCATGGAAAAGATAATTTAAACGAAATAGAAAGGATAAAATTTTAAGGCCGAAAAAAACCGTGAACTAACCATCGTTGATTTTTTCTTCGACATTTTTTCGTTGAAATTTTGACCAAAACTTAAAAATACAGGACAAAATTTGAAGTTATCCTTTTCGAAAAGAAACATGATGTCTTCGTCTGTTTGTCCTTAAACATCATGGAAAAGATAATTTAAACGAAATCGAAAGGACAAAATTTTAAGGCCGAAAAAAACCGTGAACTAACCATCGTTGATTTTTTCTTCGACATTTTTTCGTTGAAATTTTGACCAAAACTTAAAAATACAGGACAAAATTTGAAGTTATCCTTTTCGAAAAGAAACATGATGTCTTCGTCTGTTTGTCCTTAAACATCATGGAAAAGATAATTTAAACGAAATCGAAAGGATAAAATTTTAAGGCCGAAAAAAACCGTGAACTAACCATCGTTGATTTTTTCTTCGACATTTTTTCGTTGAAATTTTGACCAAAACTTACAAATACAGGACAAAATTTAAAGTTATCCTTTTCGAAAAAAAACAGGATGTCTTCGTCTGTTTGTCCTTAAACATCATGGAAAAAATAATTTAAACGTAATCGAAAGGATAAAATTTTAAGGCCGAAAATAACCGTGAACTAACCATCGTTGTTTTTTTCTTCGACATTTTTTCGTTGAAATTTTGACCAAAACTTAAAAATACAGGACAAAATTTGAAGTTATCCTTTTCGAAAAGAAACATGATGTCTTCGTCTGTTTGTCCTTAAACATCATGGAAAAGATAATTTAAACGAAATCGAAAGGATAAAATTTTAAGGCCGAAAAAAACCGTGAACTAATCATCGTTGATTTTTTCTTCGACATTTTTTCGTTGAAATTTTGCCAAAACTTACAAATACAGGACAAATATTGAAGTTATCCGTTTCGAAAAAAAACATGATGTCTTCGTCAGTTTGTCCTTAAACATCATGGAAAAGATAATTTAAACGAAATCGAAAGGACAAAATTTTAAGGCCGAAAAAAACCGTGAACTAACCATCGTTTATTTTTTCTTCGACATTTTTTCGTTGAAATTTTGCCAAAACTTACAAATACAGGACAAATATTGAAGTTATCCTTTTCGAAAAAAAACATGATGTCTTCGTCAGTTTGTCCTTAAACATCATGGAAAAGATAATTTAAACGAAATCGAAAGGATAAAATTTTAAGGCCGAAAAAAACCGTGAACTAACCATCGTTGATTTTTTCTTCGATATTTTTTCGTTGAAATTTTGACCAAAACTTACAATTTCAGGACAAATATTGAAGTTATCCTTTTCGAAAAAAAACATTTTGTCTTCGTCTGTTTGTCCTTAAACATCATGGAAAAGATAATTTAAACGAAATCGAAAGGATAAAATTTTAAGGCCGAAAAAAACCGTGAACTTACTATCGTTGATTTTTTCTTCGACATTTTTTCGTTGAAATTTTGACCAAAACTTACAAATACAGGACAAAATTTAAAGTTATCCTTTTCGAAAAAAAACATAATGTCTTCGTCTCTTTGTCTTTAAACAATTTGGAAAAAATAATTTAAACGAAATCGAAAAGATAAAATTTTAAGGCCGAAAAAAACCGTGAACTAACTATCGTTTATTTTTTCTTCGACATTTTTTCGTCGAAATTTTGCCAAAACTTACAAATACAGGACAAATATTGATGTTATCCTTTTCGAAAAAAAACATGATGTCTTCGTCAGTTTGTCCTTAAACATCATGGAAAAGATAATTTAAACGAAATCGAAAGGACAAAATTTTAAGGCCGAAAAAAACCGTGAACTTACTATCGTTGATTTTTTCTTCGACATTTTTTCGTTGAAATTTTGACCAAAACTTACAAATACAGGACAAAATTTAAAGTTATCCTTCTCGAAAAAAAACATAATGTCTTCGTCTCTTTGTCTTTAAACAATTTGGAAAAAATAATTTAAACGAAATCGAAAGGATAAAATTTTAAGACCAAAAAAAACCGTGAACTAACCATCGTTGATTTTTTCTTCGATAATTTTTCGTTGAAATTTTGACCAAAACTTACAAATACAGGACAAAATTTGAAGTAATCCTTTTCGAAAAGAAACATGATGTCTTCGTCTGTTTGTCCTTAAACATCATGGGAAAGATAATTTAAACGAAATCGAAAGGATAAAATTTTAAGGCCGAAAAAAAACGTGAACTAACTATCGTTGATTTTTTCTTCGACATTTTTTCGTTGAAATTTTGACCAAAACTTACAAATACAGGACAAAATTTAAAGTTATCCTTTTCGAAAAAAAACATGATGTCTTCGTATGTTTGTCCTTAAACATCATGGAAAAAATAATTTAAACGTAATCGAAAGGATAAAATTTTAAGGCCGAAAAAAACCGTGAACTAACCATCGTTGATTTTTTCTTCGACATTTTTTCGTTGAAATTTTGACCAAAACTTTCAAATACAGGACAAAATTTGAAGTTATCCTTTTCGAAAAAAAACATGATGTCTTCGTCTGTTTGTCCTTAAACATCATGGAAAAGATAATTTAAACGAAATCGAAAGGATAAAATTTAAAGGCCGAAAAAAACCGTGAACTAACCATCGTTTATTTTTTCTTCGACATTTTTTCGTTGAAATTTTGCCAAAACTTACAAATACAGGACAAATATTGAAGTTATCCTTTTCGAAAAAAAACATGATGTCTTCGTCAGTTTGTCCTTAAACATCATGGAAAAGATAATTTAAATGAAATCGAAAGGATAAAATTTTAAGGCCGAAAAAAACCGTGAACTAACCATCGTTGATTTTTTCTTCGATATTTTTTCGTTGAAATTTTGACCAAAACTTACAATTTCAGGACAAATATTGAAGTTATCCTTTTCGAAAAAAAACATTTTGTCTTCGTCTGTTTGTTCTTAAACATCATGGAAAAGATAATTTAAACGAAATCGAAAGGACAAAATTTTAAGGCCGAAAAAAACCGTGAACTAACCATCGTTGAATTTTTCTTCGATATTTTTTCGTTTGAATTTTGACCAAAACTTACAAATACAGGACAAAATTTGAAGTTATCCTTTTCGAAAAAAAACATGATGTCTTCGTCTGTTTGTCCTTAAACATCATGGAAAAGATTATTTAAACGAAATCGAAAGGACAAAATTTTAAGGCCGAAAAAAACCGTGAACTAACCATCGTTGATTTTTTCTTCGACATTTTTTCGTTGAAATTTTGACCAAAACTTAAAAATACAGGACAAAATTTGAAGTTATCCTTTTCGAAAAGAAACATGATGTCTTCGTCTGTTTGTCCTTAAACATCATGGAAAAGATAATTTAAACGAAATCGAAAGGATAAAATTTTAAGACCAAAAAAAACCGTGAACTAACCATCGTTGATTTTTTTTTCGATAATTTTTCGTTGAAATTTTGACCAAAACTTACAAATACAGGACAAAATTTGAAGTAATCCTTTTCGAAAAGAAACATGATGTCTTCGTCTGTTTGTCCTTAAACATCATGGAAAAGATAATTTTAACGAAATCGAAAAGATAAAATTTTAAGGCCGAAAAAAACCGTGAACTAACCATCGTTGATTTTTTCTTCGACATTTTTTCGTTGAAATTTTGACCAAAACTTACAAATACAGGACAAAATTTAAGGTTATCCTTTTCAAAAAAAAACATGATGTCTTCGTCTGTTTGTCCTTAAACATCATGGAAAAGATAATTTAAACGAAATCGAAAGGATAAAATTTTAAGGCCGAAAAAAACCGTGAACTAACCATCGTTGATTTTTTCTTCGACATTTTTTCGTTGAAATTTTGACCAAAACTTAAAAATACAGGACAAAATTTGAAGTTATCCTTTTTGAAAAAAAACATGATGTCTTCGTCTGTTTGTCCTTAAGCATCATGGAAAAGATAATTTAAACGAAATAGAAAGGATAAAATTTTAAGGCCGAAAAAAACCGTGAACTAACCATCGTTGATTTTTTCTTCGACATTTTTTCGTTGAAATTTTGACCAAAACTTAAAAATACAGGACAAAATTTGAAGTTATCCTTTTCGAAAAGAAACATGATGTCTTCGTCTGTTTGTCCTTAAACATCATGGAAAAGATAATTTAAACGAAATCGAAAGGACAAAATTTTAAGGCCGAAAAAAACCGTGAACTAACCATCGTTGATTTTTTCTTCGACATTTTTTCGTTGAAATTTTGACCAAAACTTAAAAATACAGGACAAAATTTGAAGTTATCCTTTTTGAAAAAAAACATGATGTCTTCGTCTGTTTGTCCTTAAGCATCATGGAAAAGATAATTTAAACGAAATAGAAAGGATAAAATTTTAAGGCCGAAAAAAACCGTGAACTAACCATCGTTGATTTTTTCTTCGACATTTTTTCGTTGAAATTTTGACCAAAACTTAAAAATACAGGACAAAATTTGAAGTTATCCTTTTCGAAAAGAAACATGATGTCTTCGTCTGTTTGTCCTTAAACATCATGGAAAAGATAATTTAAACGAAATCGAAAGGACAAAATTTTAAGGCCGAAAAAAACCGTGAACTAACCATCGTTGATTTTTTCTTCGACATTTTTTCGTTGAAATTTTGACCAAAACTTAAAAATACAGGACAAAATTTGAAGTTATCCTTTTCGAAAAAAAACATGATGTCTTCGTCTGTTTGTCCTTAAACATCATGGAAAAGATAATTTAAACGAAATCGAAAGGATAAAATTTTAAGGCCGAAAAAAACCGTGAACTAACCATCGTTGATTTTTTCTTCGACATTTTTTCGTTGAAATTTTGACCAAAACTTACAAATACAGGACAAAATTTAAAGTTATCCTTTTCAAAAAAAAACATGATGTCTTCGTCTATTTGTCCTTAAACATCATGGAAAAGATAATTTAAACGAAATCGAAAGGACAAAATTTTAAGGCCGAAAAAAACCGTGAACTAACCATCGTTGATTTTTTCTTCGACATTTTTTCGTTGAAATTTTGACCAAAACTTAAAAATACAGGACAAAATTTGAAGTTATCCTTTTCGAAAAAAAACATGATGGTTTCGTCTGTTTGTCCTTAAACATCATCGAAAAGATAATTTAAACGAAATCGAAAGGATAAAATTTTAAGGCCGAAAAAAACCGTGAACTAACCATCGTTGATTTTTTCTTCGACATTTTTTCGTTGAAATTTTGACCAAAACTTACAAATATAGGACAAAATTTAAAGTTATCCTTTTCGAAAAAAAAACATGATTTCTTCGTCTGTTTGTCCTTAAACATCATGGAAAATATAATTTAAACAAAATCGAAAGGATAAAATTTAAAGGCCGAAAAAAACCGTGAACTAACCATCGTTGATTTTTTCTTCCACATTTTTTCGTTGAAATTTTGACCAAAACTTACAAATACAGGACAAAATTTGAAGTTATCCTTTTCGAAAAAAAACATGATGTCTTCGTCTGTTTGTCCTTAAACATTATGGAAAAAATAATTTAAACGAAATCGAAAGGATAAAATTTTAAGGCCGAAAAAAACCGTGAACTAACCATCGTTGATTTTTTCTTCGACATTTTTTCGTTGAAATTTTGACCAAAACTTACAAATACAGGACAAATATTGAAGTTATCCTTTTCGAAAAAAAACATGATGTCTTCGTCAGTTTGTCCTTAAACATCATGGAAAAAATAATTTAAACGTAATCGAAAGGATAAAATTTTAAGGCCGAAAAAAACCGTGAACTAACCATCGTTGATTTTTTCTTCGACATTTTTTCGTTGAAATTTTGACCAAAACTTTCAAATACAGGACAAAATTTGAAGTTATCCTTTTCGAAAAAAAACATGATGTCTTCGTCTGTTTGTCCTTAAACATCATGGAAAAGATAATTTAAACGAAATCGAAAGGATAAAATTTTAAGGCCGAAAAAAACCGTGAACTAACCATCGTTTATTTTTTCTTCGACATTTTTTCGTTGAAATTTTGCCAAAACTTACAAATACAGGACAAATATTGAAGTTATCCTTTTCGAAAAGAAACATGATGTCTTCGTCTGTTTGTCCTTAAACATCATGGAAAAGATAATTTAAACGAAATCGAAAGGATAAAATTTTAAGACCAAAAAAACCGTGAACTAACCATCGTTGATTTTTTCTTCGATAATTTTTCGTTGAAATTTTGACCAAAACTTACAAATACAGGACAAAATTTGAAGTAATCCTTTTCGAAAAGAAACATGATGTCTTCGTCTGTTTGTCCTTAAACATCATGGGAAAGATAATTTAAACGAAATCGAAAGGATAAAATTTTAAGGCCGAAAAAAAACGTGAACTAACTATCGTTGATTTTTTCTTCGACATTTTTTCGTTGAAATTTTGACCAAAACTTACAAATACAGGACAAAATTTAAAGTTATCCTTTTCGAAAAAAAACATGATGTCTTCGTCTGTTTGTCCTTAAACATCATGGAAAAAATAATTTAAACGTAATCGAAAGGATAAAATTTTAAGGCCGAAAAAAACCGTGAACTAACCATCGTTGATTTTTTCTTCGACATTTTTTCGTTGAAATTTTGACCAAAACTTTCAAATACAGGACAAAATTTGAAGTTATCCTTTTCGAAAAAAAACATGATGTCTTCGTCTGTTTGTCCTTAAACATCATGGAAAAGATAATTTAAACGAAATCGAAAGGATAAAATTTTAAGGCCGAAAAAAACCGTGAACTAACCATCGTTTATTTTTTCTTCGACATTTTTTCGTTGAAATTTTGCCAAAACTTACAAATACAGGACAAATATTGAAGTTATCCTTTTCGAAAAAAAACATGATGTCTTCGTCAGTTTGTCCTTAAACATCATGGAAAAGATAATTTAAACGAAATCGAAAGGACAAAATTTTAAGGCCGAAAAAAACCGTGAACTAACCATCGTTGATTTTTTCTTCGATATTTTTTCGTTGAAATTTTGACCAAAACTTACAATTTCAGGACAAATATTGAAGTTATCCTTTTCGAAAAAAAACATTTTGTCTTCGTCTGTTTGTTCTTAAACATCATGGAAAAGATAATTTAAACGAAATCGAAAGGACAAAATTTTAAGGCCGAAAAAAACCGTGAACTAACCATCGTTGAATTTTTCTTCGATATTTTTTCGTTTGAATTTTGACCAAAACTTACAAATACAGGACAAAATTTGAAGTTATCCTTTTCGAAAAAAAACATGATGTCTTCGTCTGTTTGTCCTTAAACATCATGGAAAAGATTATTTAAACGAAATCGAAAGGACAAAATTTTAAGGCCGAAAAAAACCGTGAACTAACCATCGTTGATTTTTTCTTCGACATTTTTTCGTTGAAATTTTGACCAAAACTTAAAAATACAGGACAAAATTTGAAGTTATCCTTTTCGAAAAGAAACATGATGTCTTCGTCTGTTTGTCCTTAAACATCATGGAAAAGATAATTTAAACGAAATCGAAAGGATAAAATTTTAAGACCAAAAAAAAACCGTGAACTAACCATCGTTGATTTTTTTTTCGATAATTTTTCGTTGAAATTTTGACCAAAACTTACAAATACAGGACAAAATTTGAAGTAATCCTTTTCGAAAAGAAACATGATGTCTTCGTCTGTTTGTCCTTAAACATCATGGAAAAGATAATTTAAACGAAATCGAAAAGATAAAATTTTAAGGCCGAAAAAAACCGTGAACTAACCATAGTTGATTTTTTCTTCGACATTTTTTCGTTGAAATTTTGACCAAAACTTACAAATACAGGACAAAATTTAAAGTTATCCTTTTCAAAAAAAAACATGATGTCTTCGTCTGTTTGTCCTTAAACGTCATGGAAAAGATAATTTAAACAAAATCGAAAGGATAAAATTTTAAGGCCGAAAAAAACCGTGAACTAACCATCGTTGATTTTTTCTTCGACATTTTTTCGTTGAAATTTTGACCAAAACTTAAAAATACAGGACAAAATTTGAAGTTATCCTTTTTGAAAAAAAACATGATGTCTTCGTCTGTTTGTCCTTAAACATCATGGAAAAGATAATTTAAACGAAATCGAAAGGATAAAATTTTAAGGCCGAAAAAAACCGTGAACTAACCATCGTTGATTTTTTCTTCGACATTTTTTCGTTGAAATTTTGACCAAAACTTACAAATACAGGACAAAATTTAAAGTTATCCTTTTCAAAAAAAAACATGATGTCTTCGTCTGTTTGTCCTTAAACGTCATGGAAAAGATAATTTAAACGAAATCGAACGGATAAAATTTTAAGACCGAAAAAAACCGTGAACTAACCATAGTTGATTTTTTCTTCGACATTTTTTCGTTGAAATTTTGACCAAAACTTACAAATACAGGACAAAATTTAAGGTTATCCTTTTCAAAAAAAAACATGATGTCTTCGTCTGTTTGTCCTTAAACATCATGGAAAAGATAATTTAAACGAAATCGAAAGGATAAAATTTTAAGGCCGAAAAAAAACCGTGAACTAACCATCGTTGATTTTTTCTTCGATATTTTTTCGTTGAAATGTTGACCAAAACTTACAAATACAGGACTAAATTTAAAGTTATCCTTTTCAAAAAAAAACATGATGTCTTCGTCTGTTTGTCCTTAAACATCATGGAAAAGATAATTTAAACGAAATCGAAAGGATAAAATTTTAAGGCCGAAAAAAACCGTTAACTAACCATCGTTGATTTTTTCTTCGACATTTTTTCGTTGAAATTTTGACCAAAACTTAAAAATACAGGACAAAATTTGAAGTTATCCTTTTTGAAAAAAAACATGATGTCTTCGTCTGTTTGTCCTTAAGCATCATGGAAAAGATAATTTAAACGAAATAGAAAGGATAAAATTTTAAGGCCGAAAAAAACCGTGAACTAACCATCGTTGATTTTTTCTTCGACATTTTTTCGTTGAAATTTTGACCAAAACTTAAAAATACAGGACAAAATTTGAAGTTATCCTTTTCGAAAAAAAACATGATGTCTTCGTCTGTTTGTCCTTAAACATCATGGAAAAAATAATTTAAACGAAATCGAAAGGATAAAATTTTAAGGCCGAAAAAAACCGTGAACTTACCATCGTTGATTTTTTCTTCGACATTTTTTCGTTGAAATTTTGACCAAAACTTTCAAATACAGGACAAAATTTGAAGTTATCCTTTTCAAAAAAAAACATGATGTCTTCGTCTGTTTGTCCTTAAACATCATGGAAAAGATAATTTAAACGAAATCGAAAGGATAAAATTTTAAGGCCGAAAAAAACCGTTAACTAACCATCGTTGATTTTTTCTTCGACATTTTTTCGTTGAAATTTTGACCAAAACTTAAAAATACAGGACAAAATTTGAAGTTATCCTTTTTGAAAAAAAACATGATGTCTTCGTCTGTTTGTCCTTAAGCATCATGGAAAAGATAATTTAAACGAAATAGAAAGGATAAAATTTTAAGGCCGAAAAAAACCGTGAACTAACCATCGTTGATTTTTTCTTCGACATTTTTTCGTTGAAATTTTGACCAAAACTTAAAAATACAGGACAAAATTTGAAGTTATCCTTTTCGAAAAAAAACATGATGTCTTCGTCTGTTTGTCCTTAAACATCATGGAAAAAATAATTTAAACGAAATCGAAAGGATAAAATTTTAAGGCCGAAAAAAACCGTGAACTTACCATCGTTGATTTTTTCTTCGACATTTTTTCGTTGAAATTTTGACCAAAACTTTCAAATACAGGACAAAATTTGAAGTTATCCTTTTCAAAAAAAAACATGATGTCTTCGTCTGTTTGTCCTTAAACATCATGGAAAAGATAATTTAAACGAAATCGAAAGGATAAAATTTTAAGGCCGAAAAAAACCGTGAACTAACCATCGTTGATTTTTTCTTCGACATTTTTTCGTTGAAATTTTGACCAAAACTTAAAAATACAGGACAAAATTTGAAGTTATCCTTTTTGAAAAAAAACATGATGTCTTCGTCTGTTTGTCCTTAAGCATCATGGAAAAGATAATTTAAACGAAATAGAAAGGATAAAATTTTAAGGCCGAAAAAAACCGTGAACTAACCATCGTTGATTTTTTCTTCGACATTTTTTCGTTGAAATTTTGACCAAAACTTAAAAATACAGGACAAAATTTGAAGTTATCCTTTTCGAAAAGAAACATGATGTCTTCGTCTGTTTGTCCTTAAACATCATGGAAAAGATAATTTAAACGAAATCGAAAGGATAAAATTTTAAGACCAAAAAAAACCGTGAACTAACCATCGTTGATTTTTTCTTCGACATTTTTTCGTTGAAATTTTGACCAAAACTTACAAATACAGGACAAAATTTAAGGTTATCCTTTTCAAAAAAAAACATGATGTCTTCGTCTGTTTGTCCTTAAACATCATGGAAAAGATAATTTAAACGAAATCGAAAGGATAAAATTTTAAGGCCGAAAAAAACCGTGAACTAACCATCGTTGATTTTTTCTTCGATATTTTTTCGTTGAAATTTTGACCAAAACTTACAAATACAGGACTAAATTTAAAGTTATCCTTTTCAAAAAAAAACATGATGTCTTCGTCTGTTTGTCCTTAAACATCATGGAAAAGATAATTTAAACGAAATCGAAAGGATAAAATTTTAAGGCCGAAAAAAACCGTGAACTAACCATCGTTGATTTTTTCTTCGACATTTTTTCGTTGAAATTTTGACCAAAACTTAAAAATACAGGACAAAATTTGAAGTTATCCTTTTCGAAAAAAAACATGATGTCTTCGTCTGTTTGTCCTTAAACATCATGGAAAAAATAATTTAAACGAAATCGAAAGGATAAAATTTTAAGGCCGAAAAAAACCGTGAACTTACCATCGTTGATTTTTTCTTCGACATTTTTTCGTTGAAATTTTGACCAAAACTTAAAAATACAGGACAAAATTTGAAGTTATCCTTTTTGAAAAAAAACATGATGTCTTCGTCTGTTTGTCCTTAAGCATCATGGAAAAGATAATTTAAACGAAATAGAAAGGATAAAATTTTAAGGCCGAAAAAAACCGTGAACTAACCATCGTTGATTTTTTCTTCGACATTTTTTCGTTGAAATTTTGACCAAAACTTAAAAATACAGGACAAAATTTGAAGTTATCCTTTTCGAAAAGAAACATGATGTCTTCGTCTGTTTGTCCTTAAACATCATGGAAAAGATAATTTAAACGAAATCGAAAGGATAAAATTTTAAGACCAAAAAAAACCGTGAACTAACCATCGTTGATTTTTTTTTCGATAATTTTTCGTTGAAATTTTGACCAAAACTTACAAATACAGGACAAAATTTGAAGTAATCCTTTTCGAAAAGAAACATGATGTCTTCGTCTGTTTGTCCTTAAACATCATGGAAAAGATAATTTAAACAAAATCGAAAGGATAAAATTTTAAGGCCGAAAAAAACCGTGAACTAACCATCGTTGATTTTTTCTTCGACATTTTTTCGTTGAAATTTTGACCAAAACTTAAAAATACAGGACAAAATTTGAAGTTATCCTTTTTGAAAAAAAACATGATGTCTTCGTCTGTTTGTCCTTAAACATCATGGAAAAGATAATTTAAACGAAATCGAAAGGATAAAATTTTAAGGCCGAAAAAAACCGTGAATTAACCATCGTTGATTTTTTCTTCGACATTTTTTCGTTGAAATTTTGACCAAAACTTACAAATACAGGACAAAATTTAAAGTTATCCTTTTCAAAAAAAAACATGATGTCTTCGTCTGTTTGTCCTTAAACGTCATGGAAAAGATAATTTAAACGAAATCGAACGGATAAAATTTTAAGACCGAAAAAAACCGTGAACTAACCATCGTTGATTTTTTCTTCGACATTTTTTCGTTGAAATTTTGACCAAAACTTACAAATACAGGACAAAATTTAAGGTTATCCTTTTCAAAAAAAAACATGATGTCTTCGTCTGTTTGTCCTTAAACATCATGGAAAAGATAATTTAAACGAAATCGAAAGGATAAAATTTTAAGGCCGAAAAAAACCGTGAACTAACCATCGTTGATTTTTTCTTCGATATTTTTTCGTTGAAATTTTGACCAAAACTTACAAATACAGGACTAAATTTAAAGTTATCCTTTTCAAAAAAAAACATGATGTCTTCGTCTGTTTGTCCTTAAACATCATGGAAAAGATAATTTAAACGAAATCGAAAGGATAAAATTTTAAGGCCGAAAAAAACCGTGAACTAACCATCGTTGATTTTTTCTTCGACATTTTTTCGTTGAAATTTTGACCAAAACTTAAAAATACAGGACAAAATTTGAAGTTATCCTTTTCGAAAAAAAACATGATGTCTTCGTCTGTTTGTCCTTAAACATCATGGAAAAAATAATTTAAACGAAATCGAAAGGATAAAATTTTAAGGCCGAAAAAAACCGTGAACTTACCATCGTTGATTTTTTCTTCGACATTTTTTCGTTGAAATTTTGACCAAAACTTTCAAATACAGGACAAAATTTGAAGTTATCCTTTTCGAAAAAAAACATGATGTCTTCGTCTGTTTGTCCTTAAACATCATGGAAAAGATAATTTAAACGAAATCGAAAGGATAAAATTTTAAGGCCGAAAAAAACCGTGAACTAACCATCGTTGATTTTTTCTTCGACATTTTTTCGTTGAAATTTTGACCAAAACTTACAAATACAGGACAAAATTTAAAGTTATCCTTTTCAAAAAAAAACATGATGTCTTCGTCTGTTTGTCCTTAAACATCATGGAAAAGATAATTTAAACGAAATCGAAAGGACAAAATTTTAAGGCCGAAAAAAACCGTGAACTAACCATCGTTGATTTTTTCTTCGACATTTTTTCGTTGAAATTTTGACCAAAACTTAAAAATACAGGACAAAATTTGAAGTTATCCTTTTCGAAAAAAAAACATGATTTCTTCGTCTGTTTGTCCTTAAACATCATGGAAAATATAATTTAAACAAAATCGAAAGGATAAAATTTAAAGGCCGAAAAAAACCGTGAACTAACCATCGTTGATTTTTTCTTCGACATTTTTTCGTTGAAATTTTGACCAAAACTTACAAATACAGGACAAATATTGAAGTTATCCTTTTCGAAAAAAAACATGATGTCTTCGTCAGTTTGTCCTTAAACATCATGGAAAAGATAATTTAAACGAAATCGAAAGGATAAAATTTTAAGGCCGAAAAAAACCGTGAACTAACCATCGTTGATTTTTTCTTCGACATTTTTTCGTTGAAATTTTGACCAAAACTTACAAATACAGGACAAATATTGAAGTTATCCTTTTCGAAAAAAAACATGATGTCTTCGTCAGTTTGTCCTTAAACATCATGGAAAAGATAATTTAAACGAAATCGAAAGGATAAAATTTTAAGGCCGAAAAAAACCGTGAACTAACCATCGTTTATTTTTTCTTCGACATTTTTTCGTTGAAATTTTGCCAAAACTTACAAATACAGGACAAAATTTAAAGTTATCCTTTTCGAAAAAAAACATGATGTCTTCGTCTGTTTGTCCTTAAACATCATGGAAAAAATAATTTAAACGTAATCGAAAGGATAAAATTTTAAGGCCGAAAAAAACCGTGAACTAACCATCGTTGATTTTTTCTTCGACATTTTTTCGTTGAAATTTTGACCAAAACTTACAAATACAGGACAAATATTGAAGTTATCCTTTTCGAAAAAAAACATGATGTCTTCGTCAGTTTGTCCTTAAACATCATGGAAAAGATAATTTAAACGAAATCGAAAGGATAAAATTTTAAGACCAAAAAAAACCGTGAACTAACCATCGTTGATTTTTTCTTCCACATTTTTTCGTTGAAATTTTGACCAAAACTTACAAATACAGGACAAAATTTGAAGTTATCCTTTTCGAAAAAAAACATGATGTCTTCGTCTGTTTGTCCTTAAACATTATGGAAAAAATAATTTAAACGAAATCGAAAGGATAAAATTTTAAGGCCGAAAAAAACCGTGAACTAACCATCGTTGATTTTTTCTTCGACATTTTTTCGTTGAAATTTTGACCAAAACTTACAAATACAGGACAAATATTGAAGTTATCCTTTTCGAAAAAAAACATGATGTCTTCGTCAGTTTGTCCTTAAACATCATGGAAAAGATAATTTAAACGAAATCGAAAGGATAAAATTTTAAGGCCGAAAAAAACCGTGAACTAACCATCGTTGATTTTTTTTTCGATAATTTTTCGTTGAAATTTTGACCAAAACTTACAAATACAGGACAAAATTTGAAGTAATCCTTTTCGAAAAGAAACATGATGTCTTCGTCTGTTTGTCCTTAAACATCATGGAAAAGATAATTTAAACGAAATCGAACGGATAAAATTTTAAGGCCGAAAAAAACCGTGAACTAACCATCGTTGATTTTTTCTTCGACATTTTTTCGTTGAAATTTTGACCAAAACTTACAAATACAGGACAAATATTGAAGTTATCCTTTTCGAAAAAAAACATGATGTCTTCGTCAGTTTGTCCTTAAACATCATGGAAAAGATAATTTAAACGAAATCGAAAGGATAAAATTTTAAGGCCGAAAAAAACCGTGAACTAACCATCGTTTATTTTTTCTTCGACATTTTTTCGTTGAAATTTTGCCAAAACTTACAAATACAGGACAAAATTTAAAGTTATCCTTTTCGAAAAGAAACATGATGTCTTCGTCTGTTTGTCCTTAAACATCATGGGAAAGATAATTTAAACGAAATCGAAAGGATAAAATTTTAAGGCCGAAAAAAAACGTGAACTAACTATCGTTGATTTTTTCTTCGACATTTTTTCGTTGAAATTTTGACCAAAACTTACAAATACAGGACAAAATTTAAAGTTATCCTTTTCGAAAAAAAACATGATGTCTTCGTCTGTTTGTCCTTAAACATCATGGAAAAAATAATTTAAACGTAATCGAAAGGATAAAATTTTAAGGCCGAAAAAAACCGTGAACTAACCATCGTTGATTTTTTCTTCGACATTTTTTCGTTGAAATTTTGACCAAAACTTTCAAATACAGGACAAAATTTGAAGTTATCCTTTTCGAAAAAAAACATGATGTCTTCGTCTGTTTGTCCTTAAACATCATGGAAAAGATAATTTAAACGAAATCGAAAGGATAAAATTTTAAGGCCGAAAAAAACCGTGAACTAACCATCGTTTATTTTTTCTTCGACATTTTTTCGTTGAAATTTTGCCAAAACTTACAAATACAGGACAAATATTGAAGTTATCCTTTTCGAAAAAAAACATGATGTCTTCGTCAGTTTGTCCTTAAACATCATGGAAAAGATAATTTAAACGAAATCGAAAGGATAAAATTTTAAGGCCGAAAAAAACCGTGAACTAACCATCGTTGATTTTTTCTTCGATATTTTTTCGTTGAAATTTTGACCAAAACTTACAATTTCAGGACAAATATTGATGTTATCCTTTTCGAAAAAAAACATTTTGTCTTCGTCTGTTTGTCCTTAAACATCATGGAAAAGATAATTTAAACGAAATCGAAAGGATAAAATTTTAAGGCCGAAAAAAACCGTGAACTAACCATCGTTGATTTTTTCTTCGATATTTTTTCGTTGAAATTTTGACCAAAACTTACAATTTCAGGACAAATATTGAAGTTATCCTTTTCGAAAAAAAACATTTTGTCTTCGTCTGTTTGTTCTTAAACATCATGGAAAAGATAATTTAAACGAAATCGAAAGGACAAAATTTTAAGGCCGAAAAAAACCGTGAACTAACCATCGTTGAATTTTTCTTCGATATTTTTTCGTTTGAATTTTGACCAAAACTTACAAATACAGGACAAAATTTGAAGTTATCCTTTTCGAAAAAAAACATGATGTCTTCGTCTGTTTGTCCTTAAACATCATGGAAAAGATTATTTAAACGAAATCGAAAGGACAAAATTTTAAGGCCGAAAAAAACCGTGAACTAACCGTTGATTTTTTCTTCGACATTTTTTCGTTGAAATTTTGACCAAAACTTAAAAATACAGGACAAAATTTGAAGTTATCCTTTTCGAAAAGAAACATGATGTCTTCGTCTGTTTGTCCTTAAACATCATGGAAAAGATAATTTAAACGAAATCGAAAGGATAAAATTTTAAGATCAAAAAAAACCGTGAACTAACCATCGTTGATTTTTTTTTCGATAATTTTTCGTTGAAATTTTGACCAAAACTTACAAATACAGGACAAAATTTGAAGTAATCCTTTTCGAAAAGAAACATGATGTCTTCGTCTGTTTGTCCTTAAACATCATGGAAAAAATAATTTTAACGAAATCGAAAAGATAAAATTTTAAGGCCGAAAAAAACCGTGAACTAACCATCGTTGATTTTTTCTTCGACATTTTTTCGTTGAAATTTTGACCAAAACTTACAAATACAGGACAAAATTTAAAGTTATCCTTTTCAAAAAAAAACATGATGTCTTCGTCTGTTTGTCCTTAAACGTCATGGAAAAGATAATTTAAACAAAATCGAAAGGATAAAATTTTAAGGCCGAAAAAAACCGTGAACTAACCATCGTTGATTTTTTCTTCGACATTTTTTCGTTGAAAATTTGACCAAAACTTACAAATACAGGACAAAATTTAAAGTTATCCTTTTCAAAAAAAAACATGATGTCTTCGTCTGTTTGTCCTTAAACGTCATGGAAAAGATAATTTAAACGAAATCGAACGGATAAAATTTTAAGACCGAAAAAAACCGTGAACTAACCATCGTTGATTTTTTCTTCGACATTTTTTCGTTGAAATTTTGACCAAAACTTACAAATACAGGACAAAATTTAAGGTTATCCTTTTCAAAAAAAAACATGATGTCTTCGTCTGTTTGTCCTTAAACATCATGGAAAAGATAATTTAAACGAAATCGAAAGGATAAAATTTTAAGGCCGAAAAAAACCGTGAACTAACCATCGTTGATTTTTTCTTCGACATTTTTTCGTTGAAATTTTGACCAAAACTTACAAATACAGGACAAAATTGAAAGTTATCCTTTTCAAAAAAAAACAAGATGTCTTCGTCTGTTTGTCCTTAAACATCATGGAAAAGATAATTTAAACGAAATCGAAAGGACAAAATTTTAAGGCCGAAAAAAACCGTGAACTAACCATCGTTGATTTTTTCTTCGACATTTTTTCGTTGAAATTTTGACCAAAACTTAAAAATACAGGACAAAATTTGAAGTTATCCTTTTCGAAAAAAAACATGATGTCTTCGTCTGTTTGTCCTTAAACATCATGGAAAAAATAATTTAAACGAAATCGAAAGGATAAAATTTTAAGGCCGAAAAAAACCGTGAACTTACCATCGTTGATTTTTTCTTCGACATTTTTTCGTTGAAATTTTGACCAAAACTTTCAAATACAGGACAAAATTTGAAGTTATCCTTTTCAAAAAAAAACATGATGTCTTCGTCTGTTTGTCCTTAAACATCATGGAAAAGATAATTTAAACGAAATCGAAAGGATAAAATTTTAAGGCCGAAAAAAACCGTGAACTAACCATCGTTGATTTTTTCTTCGACATTTTTTCGTTGAAATTTTGACCAAAACTTAAAAATACAGGACAAAATTTGAAGTTATCCTTTTTGAAAAAAAACATGATGTCTTCGTCTGTTTGTCCTTAAGCATCATGGAAAAGATAATTTAAACGAAATAGAAAGGATAAAATTTTAAGGCCGAAAAAAACCGTGAACTAACCATCGTTGATTTTTTCTTCGACATTTTTTCGTTGAAATTTTGACCAAAACTTAAAAATACAGGACAAAATTTGAAGTTATCCTTTTCGAAAAAAAACATGATGTCTTCGTCTGTTTGTCCTTAAACATCATGGAAAAAATAATTTAAACGAAATCGAAAGGATAAAATTTTAAGGCCGAAAAAAACCGTGAACTTACCATCGTTGATTTTTTCTTCGACATTTTTTCGTTGAAATTTTGACCAAAACTTTCAAATACAGGACAAAATTTGAAGTTATCCTTTTCGAAAAAAAACATGATGTCTTCGTCTGTTTGTCCTTAAACATCATGGAAAAGATAATTTAAACGAAATCGAAAGGATAAAATTTTAAGGCCGAAAAAAACCGTGAACTAACCATCGTTGATTTTTTCTTCGATATTTTTTCGTTGAAATTTTGACCAAAACTTACAATTTCAGGACAAATATTGAAGTTATCCTTTTCGAAAAAAATTATTTTGTCTTCGTCTGTTTGTCCTTAAACATCATGGAAAAGATAATTTAAACGAAATCGAAAGGACAAAATTTTAAGGCCGAAAAAAACCGTGAACTAACCATCGTTGATTTTTTCTTCGACATTTTTTCGTTGAAATTTTGACCAAAACTTAAAAATACAGGACAAAATTTGAAGTTATCCTTTTCGAAAAAAAACATGATGGTTTCGTCTGTTTGTCCTTAAACATCATCGAAAAGATAATTTAAACGTAATCGAAAGGATAAAATTTTAAGGCCGAAAAAAACCGTGAACTAACCATCGTTGATTTTTTCTTCGACATTTTTTCGTTGAAATTTTGACCAAAACTTACAAATACAGGACAAAATTTGAAGTTATCCTTTTCGAAAAAAAACATGATGGTTTCGTCTGTTTGTCCTTAAACATCATGGAAAAGATAATTTAAACGTAATCGAAAGGATAAAATTTTAAGGCCGAAAAAAACCGTGAACTAACCATCGTTGATTTTTTCTTCGACATTTTTTCGTTGAAATTTTGACCAAAACTTACAAATACAGGACAAATATTGAAGTTATCCTTTTCGAAAAAAAACATCATGGTTTCGTCTGTTTGTCCTAAAACATCATGGAAAAGATAATTTAAACGTAATCGAAAGGATAAAATTTTAAGGCCGAAAAAAACCGTGAACTAACCATCGTTGATTTTTTCTTCGACATTTTTTCGTTGAAATTTTGACCAAAACTTACAAATACAGGACAAAATTTGAAGTTATCCTTTTCGAAAAAAAACATGATGTCTTCGTCTGTTTGTCCTTAAACATTATGGAAAAAATAATTTAAACGAAATCGAAAGGATAAAATTTTAAGGCCGAAAAAAACCGTGAACTAACCATCGTTGATTTTTTCTTCGACATTTTTTCGTTGAAATTTTGACCAAAACTTACAAATACAGGACAAATATTGAAGTTATCCTTTTCGAAAAAAAACATCATGGTTTCGTCTGTTTGTCCTAAAACATCATGGAAAAGATAATTTAAACGTAATCGAAAGGATAAAATTTTAAGGCCGAAAAAAACCGTGAACTAACCATCGTTGATTTTTTCTTCGACATTTTTTCGTTGAAATTTTGACCAAAACTTACAAATACAGGACAAAATTTGAAGTTATCCTTTTCGAAAAAAAACATGATGTCTTCGCCTGTTTGTCCTTAAACATTATGGAAAAAATAATTTAAACGAAATCGAAAGGATAAAATTTTAAGGCCGAAAAAAACCGTGAACTAACCATCGTTGATTTTTCTTCGACATTTTTTCGTTGAAATTTTGACCAAAACTTACAAATACAGGACAAAATTTAAAGTTATCCTTTTCGAAAAAAACATGATATCTTCGTCTGTTTGTCCTTAAACATCATGGAAAAGATAATTTAAACGAAATCGAAAGGATAAAATTTTAAGGCCGAAAAAAACCGTGAACTAACCATCGTTGATTTTTTCTTCGACATTTTTTCGTTGAAATTTTGACCAAAACTTACAAATACAGGACAAAATTTGAAGTTATCCTTTTCGAAAAAAAACATGATGGTTTCGTCTGTTTGTCCTTAAACATCATCGAAAAGATAATTTAAACGAAATCGAAAGGATAAAATTTTAAGGCCGAAAAAAACCGTGAACTAACCATCGTTTATTTTTTCTTCGACATTTTTTCGTTGAAATTTTGACCAAAACTTACAAATACAGGACAAAATTTAAAGTTATCCTTTTCGAAAAAAAACATGATGTCTTCGTCTGTTTGTCCTTAAACATCATGGAAAAGATAATTTAAACGAAATCGAAAGGATAAAATTTTAAGGCCGAAAAAAACCGTGAACTAACCATCGTTGATTTTTTCTTCGACATTTTTTCGTTGAAATTTTGACCAAAACTTACAAATACAGGACAAAAGTTGAAGTTATCCTTTTCGAAAAAAAACATGATGTCTTCGTCTGTTTGTCCTTAAACATTATGGAAAAAATAATTTAAACGAAATCGAAAGGATAAAATTTTAAGGCCGAAAAAAACCGTGAACTAACCATCGTTGATTTTTTCTTCGACATTTTTTCGTTGAAATTTTGACCAAAACTTACAAATACAGGACAAAATTTAAAGTTATCCTTTTCGAAAAAAACATGATATCTTCGTCTGTTTGTCCTTAAACATCATGGAAAAGATAATTTAAACGAAATCGAAAGGATAAAATTTTAAGGCCGAAAAAAACCGTGAACTAACCATCGTTGATTTTTTCTTCGACATTTTTTCGTTGAAATTTTGACCAAAACTTACAAATACAGGACAAAATTTGAAGTTATCCTTTTCGAAAAAAAACATGATGGTTTCGTCTGTTTGTCCTTAAACATCATCGAAAAGATAATTTAAACGAAATCGAAAGGATAAAATTTTAAGGCCGAAAAAAACCGTGAACTAACCATCGTTGATTTTTTCTTCGACATTTTTTCGTTGAAATTTTGACCAAAACTTACAAATACAGGACAAAATTTAAAGTTATCCTTTTCGAAAAAAAACATGATGTCTTCGTCTGTTTGTCCTTAAACATCATGGAAAAGATAATTTAAACGAAATCGAAAGGATAAAATTTTAAGGCCGAAAAAAACCGTGAACTAACCATCGTTGATTTTTTCTTCGACATTTTTTCGTTGAAATTTTGACCAAAACTTACAAATACAGGACAAAAGTTGAAGTTATCCTTTTCGAAAAAAAACATGATGTCTTCGTCTGTTTGTCCTTAAACATTATGGAAAAAATAATTTAAACGAAATCGAAAGGATAAAATTTTAAGGCCGAAAAAAACCGTGAACTAACCATCGTTGATTTTTTCTTCGACATTTTTTCGTTGAAATTTTGACCAAAACTTACAAATACAGGACAAAATTTAAAGTTATCCTTTTCGAAAAAAAACATGATGTCTTCTTCTGTTTGTCCTTAAACATCATGGAAAAGATAATTTAAACGAAATCGAAAGGATAAAATTTTAAGGCCGAAAAAAACCGTGAACTAACCATCGTTGATTTTTTCTTCGACATTTTTTCGTTGAAATTTTGACCAAAACTTACAAATACAGGACAAAATTTGAAGTTATCCTTTTCGAAAAAAAACATGATGTCTTCGTCTGTTTGTCCTTAAACATCATGGAAAAGATAATTTAAACGAAATCGAAAGGATAAAATTTTAAGGCCGAAAAAAACCGTGAACTAACCATCGTTGATTTTTTCTTCGACATTTTTTCGTTGAAATTTTGACCAAAACTTACAAATACAGGACAAAATTTAAAGTTATCCTTTTCGAAAAAAAACATGATGTCTTCGTCTGTTTGTCCTTAAACATCATGGAAAAGATAATTTAAACGAAATCGAAAGGATAAAATTTTAAGGCCGAAAAAAACCGTGAACTAACCATCGTTGATTTTTTCTTCGACGTTTTTTCGTTGAAATTTTGACCAAAACTTACAAATACAGGACAAAAGTTGAAGTTATCCTTTTCGAAAAAAAACATGATGTCTTCGTCTGTTTGTCCTTAAACATTATGGAAAAAATAATTTAAACGAAATCGAAAGGATAAAATTTTAAGGCCGAAAAAAACCGTGAACTAACCATCGTTGATTTTTTCTTCGACATTTTTTCGTTGAAATTTTCACCAAAACTTACAAATACAGGACAAAATTTGAAGTTATCCTTTTCGAAAAAAAACATGATGTCTTCGTCTGTTTGTCCTTAAACATCATGGAAAAGATAATTTAAACGAAATCGAAAGGATAAAATTTTAAGGCCGAAAAAAACCGTGAACTAACCATCGTTGATTTTTCTTCGACATTTTTTCGTTGAAATTTTGACCAAAACTTACAAATACAGGACAAAATTTAAAGTTATCCTTTTCGAAAAAAACATGATATCTTCGTCTGTTTGTCCTTAAACATCATGGAAAAGATAATTTAAACGAAATCGAAAGGATAAAATTTTAAGGCCGAAAAAAACCGTGAACTAACCATCGTTGATTTTTTCTTCGACATTTTTTCGTTGAAATTTTGACCAAAACTTACAAATACAGGACAAAATTTGAAGTTATCCTTTTCGAAAAAAAACATGATGGTTTCGTCTGTTTGTCCTTAAACATCATCGAAAAGATAATTTAAACGAAATCGAAAGGATAAAATTTTAAGGCCGAAAAAAACCGTGAACTAACCATCGTTGATTTTTTCTTCGACATTTTTTCGTTGAAATTTTGACCAAAACTTACAAATACAGGACAAAATTTAAAGTTATCCTTTTCGAAAAAAAACATGATGTCTTCGTCTGTTTGTCCTTAAACATCATGGAAAAGATAATTTAAACGAAATCGAAAGGATAAAATTTTAAGGCCGAAAAAAACCGTGAACTAACCATCGTTGATTTTTTCTTCGACATTTTTTCGTTGAAATTTTGACCAAAACTTACAAATACAGGACAAAAGTTGAAGTTATCCTTTTCGAAAAAAAACATGATGTCTTCGTCTGTTTGTCCTTAAACATTATGGAAAAAATAATTTAAACGAAATCGAAAGGATAAAATTTTAAGGCCGAAAAAAACCGTGAACTAACCATCGTTGATTTTTTCTTCGACATTTTTTCGTTGAAATTTTGACCAAAACTTACAAATACAGGACAAAATTTAAAGTTATCCTTTTCGGAAAAAAACATGATGTCTTCTTCTGTTTGTCCTTAAACATCATGGAAAAGATAATTTAAACGAAATCGAAAGGATAAAATTTTAAGGCCGAAAAAAACCGTGAACTAACCATCGTTGATTTTTTCTTCGACATTTTTTCGTTGAAATTTTGACCAAAACTTACAAATACAGGACAAAATTTGAAGTTATCCTTTTCGAAAAAAAACATGATGTCTTCGTCTGTTTGTCCTTAAACATCATGGAAAAGATAATTTAAACGAAATCGAAAGGATAAAATTTTAAGGCCGAAAAAAACCGTGAACTAACCATCGTTGATTTTTTCTTCGACATTTTTTCGTTGAAATTTTGACCAAAACTTACAAATACAGGACAAAATTTAAAGTTATCCTTTTCGAAAAAAAACATGATGTCTTCGTCTGTTTGTCCTTAAACATCATGGAAAAGATAATTTAAACGAAATCGAAAGGATAAAATTTTAAGGCCGAAAAAAACCGTGAACTAACCATCGTTGATTTTTTCTTCGACATTTTTTCGTTGAAATTTTGACCAAAACTTACAAATACAGGACAAAAGTTGAAGTTATCCTTTTCGAAAAAAAACATGATGTCTTCGTCTGTTTGTCCTTAAACATTATGGAAAAAATAATTTAAACGAAATCGAAAGGATAAAATTTTAAGGCCGAAAAAAACCGTGAACTAACCATCGTTGATTTTTTCTTCGACATTTTTTCGTTGAAATTTTCACCAAAACTTACAAATACAGGACAAAATTTAAAGTTATCCTTTTCGAAAAAAAACATGATGCCTTCGTCTGTTTGTCCTTAAACATCATGGAAAAGATAATTTAAACGAAATCGAAAGGATAAAATTTTAAGGCCGAAAAAAACCGTGAACTAACCATCGTTGATTTTTTCTTCGATATTTTTTCGTTGAAATTTTGACCAAAACTTACAAATACAGGACAAAAGTTGAAGTTATCCTTTTCGAAAAAAAACATGATGTCTTCGTCTGTTTGTCCTTAAACATTATGGAAAAAATAAGTTAAACGAAATCGAAAGGATAAAATTTTAAGGCCGAAAAAAACCGTGAACTAACCATCGTTGATTTTTTCTTCGACATTTTTTCGTTGAAATTTTGACCAAAACTTACAAATACAGGACAAAAGTTGAAGTAATCCTTTTCGAAAAAAAACATGATGTCTTCGTCTGTTTGTCCTTAAACATTATGGAAAAAATAATTTAAACGAAATCGAAAGGATAAAATTTTAAGGCCGAAAAAATCCGTGAACTAACCATCGTTGATTTTTTCTTCGACATTTTTTCGTTGAAATTTTGACCAAAACTTACAAATACAGGACAAAATTTAAAGTTATCCTTTTCGAAAAAAAACATGATGTCTTCTTCTGTTTGTCCTTAAACATCATGGAAAAGATAATTTAAACGAAATCGAAAGGATAAAATTTTAAGGCCGAAAAAAACCGTGAACTAACCATCGTTGATTTTTTCTTCGACATTTTTTCGTTGAAATTTTGACCAAAACTTACAAATACAGGACAAAATTTGAAGTTATCCTTTTCGAAAAAAAACATGATGTCTTCGTCTGTTTGTCCTTAAACATCATGGAAAAGATAATTTAAACGAAATCGAAAGGATAAAATTTTAAGGCCGAAAAAAACCGTGAACTAACCATCGTTGATTTTTTCTTCGACATTTTTTCGTTGAAATTTTGACCAAAACTTACAAATACAGGACAAAATTTAAAGTTATCCTTTTCGAAAAAAAACATGATGTCTTCGTCTGTTTGTCCTTAAACATCATGGAAAAGATAATTTAAACGAAATCGAAAGGATAAAATTTTAAGGCCGAAAAAAACCGTGAACTAACCATCGTTGATTTTTTCTTCGACATTTTTTCGTTGAAATTTTGACCAAAACTTACAAATACAGGACAAAAGTTGAAGTTATCCTTTTCGAAAAAAAACATGATGTCTTCGTCTGTTTGTCCTTAAACATTATGGAAAAAATAATTTAAACGAAATCGAAAGGATAAAATTTTAAGGCCGAAAAAAACCGTGAACTAACCATCGTTGATTTTTTCTTCGACATTTTTTCGTTGAAATTTTCACCAAAACTTACAAATACAGGACAAAATTTGAAGTTATCCTTTTCCAAAAAAAAACATGATGCCTTCGTCTGTTTGTCCTTAAACATCATGGAAAAGATAATTTAAACGAAATCGAAAGGATAAAATTTTAAGGCCGAAAAAAACCGTGAACTAACCATCGTTGATTTTTTCTTCGATATTTTTTCGTTGAAATTTTGACCAAAACTTACAAATACAGGACAAAAGTTGAAGTAATCCTTTTCGAAAAAAAACATGATGTCTTCGTCTGTTTGTCCTTAAACATTATGGAAAAAATAAGTTAAACGAAATCGAAAGGATAAAATTTTAAGGCCGAAAAAAACCGTGAACTAACCATCGTTGATTTTTTCTTCGACATTTTTTCGTTGAAATTTTGACCAAAACTTACAAATACAGGACAAAAGTTGAAGTTATCCTTTTCGAAAAAAAACATGATGTCTTCATCTGTTTGTCCTTAAACAATTTGGAAAAAATAATTTAAACGAAATCGAAAGGATAAAATTTTAAGGCCGAAAAAAACCGTGAACTAACCATCGTTGATTTTTTCTTCGACATTTTTTCGTTGAAATTTTGACCAAAACTTACAAATACAGGACAAAAGTTGAAGTTATCCTTTTCGAAAAAAAACATGATGTCTTCATCTGTTTGTCCTTAAACATCATGGAAAAGATAATTTAAACGAAATCGAAAGGATAAAATTTTAAGGCCGAAAAAAACCGTGAACTAACCATCGTTGATTTTTTCTTCGACATTTTTTCGTTGAAATTTTGACCAAAACTTACAAATACAGGACAAAATTTGAAGTTATCCTTTTCGAAAAAAAACATGATGTCTTCGTCTGTTTGTCGTTAAACATCATGGAAAAGATAATTTAAACGAAATCGAAAGGATAAAATTTTAAGGCCGAAAAAAACCGTGAACTAACCATCGTTGATTTTTTCTTCGACATTTTTTCGTTGAAATTTTGACCAAAACTTACAAATACAGGACAAAATTTAAAGTTATCCTTTTCGAAAAAAAACATGATGTCTTCGTCTGTTTGTCCTTAAACATCATGGAAAAGATAATTTAAACGAAATCGAAAGGATAAAATTTTAAGGCCGAAAAAAACCGTGAACTAACCATCGTTGATTTTTTCTTCGACATTTTTTCGTTGAAATTTTGACCAAAACTTACAAATACAGGACAAAAGTTGAAGTTATCCTTTTCGAAAAAAAACATGATGTCTTCATCTGTTTGTCCTTAAACATCATGGAAATGATAATTTAAACGAAATCGAAAGGATAAAATTTTAAGGCCGAAAAAAACCGTGAACTAACCATCGTTGATTTTTTCTTCGACATTTTTTCGTTGAAATTTTGACCAAAACTTACAAATACAGGACAAAATTTGAAGTTATCCTTTTCGAAAAAAAACATGATGTCTTCGTCTGTTTGTCCTTAAACATCATGGAAAAGATAATTTAAACGAAATCGAAAGGATAAAATTTTAAGGCCGAAAAAAACCGTGAACTAACCATCGTTGATTTTTTCTTCGACATTTTTTCGTTGAAATTTTGACCAAAACTTACAAATACAGGACAAAAGTTGAAGTTATCCTTTTCGAAAAAAAACATGATGTCTTCGTCTGTTTGTCCTTAAACATTATGGAAAAAATAATTTAAACGAAATCGAAAGGATAAAATTTTAAGGCCGAAAAAAACCGTGAACTAACCATCGTTGATTTTTTCTTCGACATTTTTTCGTTGAAATTTTCACCAAAACTTACAAATACAGGACAAAATTTAAAGTTATCCTTTTCGAAAAAAAACATGATGTCTTCGTCTGTTTGTCCTTAAACATTATGGAAAAAATAATTTAAACGAAATCGAAAGGATAAAATTTTAAGGCCGAAAAAAACCGTGAACTAACCATCGTTGATTTTTTCTTCGACATTTTTTCGTTGAAATTTTCACCAAAACTTACAAATACAGGACAAAATTTAAAGTTATCCTTTTCGAAAAAAAACATGATGTCTTCGTCTGTTTGTCCTTAAACATCATGGAAAAGATAATTTAAACGAAATCGAAAGGATAAAATTTTAAGGCCGAAAAAAACCGTGAACTAACCATCGTTGATTTTTTCTTCGACATTTTTTCGTTGAAATTTTGACCAAAACTTACAAATACAGGACAAAAGTTGAAGTTATCCTTTTCGAAAAAAAACATGATGTCTTCGTCTGTTTGTCCTTAAACATTATGGAAAAAATAATTTAAACGAAATCGAAAGGATAAAATTTTAAGGCCGAAAAAAACCGTGAACTAACCATCGTTGATTTTTTCTTCGACATTTTTTCGTTGAAATTTTCACCAAAACTTACAAATACAGGACAAAATTTGAAGTTATCCTTTTCGAAAAAAAACATGATGTCTTCGTCTGTTTGTCCTTAAACATCATGGAAAAGATAATTTAAACGAAATCGAAAGGATAAAATTTTAAGGCCGAAAAAAACCGTGAACTAACCATCGTTGATTTTTTCTTCGATATTTTTTCGTTGAAATTTTGACCAAAACTTACAAATACAGGACAAAAGTTGAAGTTATCCTTTTCGAAAAAAAACATGATGTCTTCGTCTGTTTGTCCTTAAACATTATGGAAAAAATAAGTTAAACGAAATCGAAAGGATAAAATTTTAAGGCCGAAAAAAACCGTGAACTAACCATCGTTGATTTTTTCTTCGACATTTTTTCGTTGAAATTTTGACCAAAACTTACAAATACAGGACAAAAGTTGAAGTTATCCTTTTCGAAAAAAAACATGATGTCTTCATCTGTTTGTCCTTAAACAATTTGGAAAAAATAATTTAAACGAAATCGAAAGGATAAAATTTTAAGGCCGAAAAAAACCGTGAACTAACCATCGTTGATTTTTTCTTCGACATTTTTTCGTTGAAATTTTGACCAAAACTTACAAATACAGGACAAAAGTTGAAGTTATCCTTTTCGAAAAAAAACATGATGTCTTCATCTGTTTGTCCTTAAACATCATGGAAAAGATAATTTAAACGAAATCGAAAGGATAAAATTTTAAGGCCGAAAAAAACCGTGAACTAACCATCGTTGATTTTTTCTTCGACATTTTTTCGTTGAAATTTTGACCAAAACTTACAAATACAGGACAAAATTTGAAGTTATCCTTTTCGAAAAAAAACATGATGTCTTCGTCTGTTTGTCGTTAAACATCATGGAAAAGATAATTTAAACAAAATCGAAAGGATAAAATTTTAAGGCCGAAAAAAACCGTGAACTAACCATCGTTGATTTTTTCTTCGACATTTTTTCGTTGAAATTTTGACCAAAACTTACAAATACAGGACAAAATTTAAAGTTATCCTTTTCGAAAAAAAACATGATGTCTTCGTCTGTTTGTCCTTAAACATCATGGAAAAGATAATTTAAACGAAATCGAAAGGATAAAATTTTAAGGCCGAAAAAAACCGTGAACTAACCATCGTTGATTTTTTCTTCGACATTTTTTCGTTGAAATTTTGACCAAAACTTACAAATACAGGACAAAAGTTGAAGTTATCCTTTTCGAAAAAAAACATGATGTCTTCATCTGTTTGTCCTTAAACATCATGGAAATGATAATTTAAACGAAATCGAAAGGATAAAATTTTAAGGCCGAAAAAAACCGTGAACTAACCATCGTTGATTTTTTCTTCGACATTTTTTCGTTGAAATTTTGATCAAAACTTACAAATACAGGACAAAATTTGAAGTTATCCTTTTCGAAAAAAAACATGATGTCTTCGTCTGTTTGTCCTTAAACATCATGGAAAAGATAATTTAAACGAAATCGAAAGGATAAAATTTTAAGGCCGAAAAAAACCGTGAACTAACCATCGTTGATTTTTTCTTCGACATTTTTTCGTTGAAATTTTGACCAAAACTTACAAATACAGGACAAAAGTTGAAGTTATCCTTTTCGAAAAAAATAATGATGTCTTCATCTGTTTGTCCTTAAACATCATGGAAAAGATAATTTAAACGAAATCGAAAGGATAAAATTTTAAGGCCGAAAAAAACCGTGAACTAACCATCGTTGATTTTTTCTTCGACATTTTTTCGTTGAAATTTTGACCAAAACTTACAAATACAGGACAAAATTTGAAGTTATCCTTTTCGAAAAAAAACATGATCTCTTCGTCTGTTTGTCCTTAAACATCATGGAAAAGATAATTTAAACGAAATCGAAAGGATAAAATTTTAAGGCCGAAAAAAACCGTGAACTAACCATCGTTGATTTTTTCTTCGATATTTTTTCGTTGAAATTTTGACCAAAACTTACAAATACAGGACAAAAGTTGAAGTTATCCTTTTCGAAAAAAAACATGATGTCTTCGTCTGTTTGTCCTTAAACATTATGGAAAAAATAAGTTAAACGAAATCGAAAGGATAAAATTTTAAGGCCGAAAAAAACCGTGAACTAACCATCGTTGATTTTTTCTTCGACATTTTTTCGTTGAAATTTTGACCAAAACTTACAAATACAAGACAAAAGTTGAAGTTATCCTTTTCGAAAAAAAACATGATGTCTTCGTCTGTTTGTCCTAAAACATCATGGAAAAGATAATTTAAACGAAATCGAAAGGATAAAATTTTAAGGCCGAAAAAAACCGTGAACTAACCATCGTTGATTTTTTCTTCGACATTTTTTCGTTGAAATTTTGACCAAAACTTACAAATACAGGACAAAATTTGAAGTTATCCTTTTCGAAAAAAAACATGATGTCTTCGTCTGTTTGTCCTTAAACATCATGGAAAAGATAATTTAAACGAAATCGAAAGGATAAAATTTTAAGGCCGAAAAATACCGTGAACTAACCATCGTTGATTTTTTCTTCGACATTTTTTCGTTGAAATTTTGACCAAAACTTACAAATACAGGACAAAATTTAAAGTTATCCTTTTCGAAAAAAAACATGATGTCTTCGTCGGTTTGTCCTTAAACATCATGGAAAAGATAATTTAAACGAAATCGAAAGGATAAAATTTTAAGGCCGAAAAAAACCGTGAACTAACCATCGTTGATTTTTTCTTCGACATTTTTTCGTTGAAATTTTGACCAAAACTTACAAATACAGGACAAAATTTAAAGTTATCCTTTTCGAAAAAAAACATGATGTCTTCGTCTGTTTGTCCTTAAACATCATGGAAAAGATAATTTAAACGAAATCGAAAGGATAAAATTTTAAGGCCGAAAAAAACCGTGAACTAACCATCGTTGATTTTTTCTTCGATATTTTTTCGTTGAAATTTTGACCAAAACTTACAAATACAGGACAAAAGTTGAAGTTATCCTTTTCGAAAAAAAACATGATGTCTTCGTCTGTTTGTCCTTAAACATTATGGAAAAAATAAGTTAAACGAAATCGAAAGGATAAAATTTTAAGGCCGAAAAAAACCGTGAACTAACCATCGTTGATTTTTTCTTCGACATTTTTTCGTTGAAATTTTGACCAAAACTTACAAATACAGGACAAAAGTTGAAGTTATCCTTTTCGAAAAAAAACATGATGTCTTCATCTGTTTGTCCTTAAACAATTTGGAAAAAATAATTTAAACGAAATCGAAAGGATAAAATTTTAAGGCCGAAAAAAACCGTGAACTAACCATCGTTGATTTTTTCTTCGACATTTTTTCGTTGAAATTTTGACCAAAACTTACAAATACAGGACAAAATTTGAAGTTATCCTTTTCGAAAAAAAACATGATGTCTTCGTCTGTTTGTCCTTAAACATCATGGAAAAGATAATTTAAACGAAATCGAAAGGATAAAATTTTAAGGCCGAAAAATACCGTGAACTAACCAACGTTGATTTTTTCTTCGACATTTTTTCGTTGAAATTTTGACCAAAACTTACAAATACAGGACAAAATTTAAAGTTATCCTTTTCGAAAAAAAACATGATGTCTTCGTCTGTTTGTCCTTAAACATCATGGAAAAGATAATTTAAACGAAATCGAAAGGATAAAATTTTAAGGCCGAAAAAAACCGTGAACTAACCATCGTTGATTTTTTCTTCGACATTTTTTCGTTGAAATTTTGACCACAACTTACAAATACAGGACAAAAGTTGAAGTTATCCTTTTCGAAAAAAAACATGATGTCTTCATCTGTTTGTCCTTAAACATCATGGAAAAGATAATTTAAACGAAATCGAAAGGATAAAATTTTAAGGCCGAAAAAAACCGTGAACTAACCATCGTTGATTTTTTCTTCGACATTTTTTCGTTGAAATTTTGACCAAAACTTACAAATACAGGACAAAATTTGAAGTTATCCTTTTCGAAAAAAAACATGATGTCTTCGTCTGTTTGTCCTTAAACATCATGGAAAAGATAATTTAAACGAAATCGAAAGGATAAAATTTTAAGGCCGAAAAAAACCGTGAACTAACCATCGTTGATTTTTTCTTCGACATTTTTTCGTTGAAATTTTGACCAAAACTTACAAATACAGGACAAAAGTTGAAGTTATCCTTTTCGAAAAAAAACATGATGTCTTCGTCTGTTTGTCCTTAAACAATTTGGAAAAAATAATTTAAACGAAATCGAAAGGATAAAATTTTAAGGCCGAAAAAAACCGTGAACTAACCATCGTTGATTTTTTCTTCGACATTTTTTCGTTGAAATTTTGACCAAAATTTACAAATACAGGACAAAATTTAAAGTTATCCTTTTCGAAAAAAAACAGGATGTCTTCGTCTGTTTGTCCTTAAACATCATGGAAAAAATAATTTAAACGTAATCGAAAGGATAAAATTTTAAGGCCGAAAAAAACCGTGAACTAACCATCATTGATTTTTTCTTCGACATTTTTTCGTTGAAATTTTGACCAAAACTTACAAATACAGGACAAAAGTTGAAGTTATCCTTTTCGAAAAAAAACATGATGTCTTCGTCTGTTTGTCCTTAAACATTATGGAAAAAATAATTTAAACGAAATCGAAAGGATAAAATTTTAAGGCCGAAAAAAACCGTGAACTACTCATCGTTGATTTTTTCTTCGACATTTTTTCGTTGAAATTTTGACCAAAACTTACAAATACAGGACAAAATTTAAAATTATCCTTTTCCAAAAAAAAACATGATGTCTTCGTCTGTTTGTCCTTAAACATTATGGAAAAAATAATTTAAACGAAATCGAAAGGATAAAATTTTAAGGCCGAAAAAAACCGTAAACTAACCATCGTTGATTTTTTCTTCGACATTTTTTCGTTGAAATTTTGACCAAAACTTACAAATACAGGACAAAATTTAAAGTTATCCTTTTCGAAAAAAAACACAATATCTTCGTCTGTTTGTCCTTAAGCATCATGGAAAAGATAATTTAAACGAAATCGAAATGATAAAATTTTAAGGCCGAAAAAAACCGTAAACTAACCATCGTTGATTTTTTCTTCGACATTTTTTCGTTGAAATTTTGACCAAAACTTACAAATACAGGACAAAATTTAAAGTTATCCTTTTCGAAAAAAAACACAATATCTTCGTCTGTTTGTCCTTAAGCATCATGGAAAAGATAATTTAAACGAAATCGAAATGATAAAATTTTAAGGCCGAAAAAAACCGTGAACTAACCATCGTTGATTTTTTCTACGACATTTTTTCGTTTAAATTTTGACCAAAACTTAAAAATACAGGACAAAATTTGAAGTTATCCTTTTCGAAAAAAAACATGATGTCTTCATCTGTTTGTCCTTAAACATCATGGAAAAGATAATTTAAACGAAATCGAAAGGATAAAATTTTAAGGCCGAAAAAAATCGTGAACTAACCATCGTTGATTTTTTCTTCGACATTTTTCGTTGAAATTTTGACCAAAATATCAATATCAAGTTTTTTTTTTCAAAAAGGATAACTTAAAATTTTGTTCTGTATTTGTAAGTTTTGGTCCAAATTTCAACGAAAAATTTATGATGAAAAAATCAACGATTGTTAGTTAACGGTTTTTTTCGGCCTTTAAATTTTATCGTTTTGATTTCGTTTATAATTTCTTTTTTTAGATGTTTAAGGACCAACAGACGATGATATCAAATTTTTTTTTCCAAAAGGATTAATTTCCTCTTGATCCTCTTAATTTTGTCCGCAATTTGTTTGTTTCGGTCAAAAAATGAACGAAAAATTCCAAAAAAGATAAAATTAGGACATTAAAAATCATGATCTTACTCTTAAAACTTATAATTGCAGGACGAAAATAAGAGCTATCCTTTTTGAAAACAAACTGGATAACTGTCGTCGTGGGTCTTTTAACATCCAGTTTATCATTAGATGCATATTCTTACCTTATTTTCTCCTATTTTTTATAAATGTTACCCTTAAAGAGATTCAAAGTTTTTAAATGAAATCACTTGAAATTTTTTATAAGAAATAGCAATTTATTTAGTTTCTTTTTTAAATATTTTTCATATTTCAATAGTGAAATATTTAAATGTACAATAGATAAATTTTATTCTTAATATTTTGTTCATATTTTTTTAATAGACATTAAATATAAACATTTTATTTTCCTTTGATAGTCCTAATAGAGAAATCATTTGTCTAACATAATATTTTCCAACTTATTTAAATAGTTATTCTGCTATATATTTAGTTATATATATTATAAAATTTTACAGTTACTAAATATTTTGCTCTATTTTCTTTTCTCTCTATTTGAAGAGTTTACCATATTTATATATAATTTTTTATTTTAAATGTGACTGAAATTTTCGTCTAACTTGTTACGAAACTGAAATATTTTTAAAAGAAATCCATATTTGTAATGGTAATAAGCGTAAAAGGTTCGCATATAATTTTATCTAATCATGTTTATACTCGGTTAAATCAATTGTTAGTATGTACAAGAATCCGATTTGGGTTTTCATTGAACTGGGCTCAACACATGCGACAATCGACAAAAAAATTTTTCATTAGAGTTCGAGTGATTTTCGTCGATTTTCGCATGTGAAAATTCAATGAAAAATTGTTCAGATTTATCTTAAGGCTACCTGTACTGAGTTTACATTTTTTTTTTTATTTACATTGAAATATTATACAAGCTACTTAAGATCTAAATGTTTTTATTATCAGTGATTTTTTATTTAAATATATTTTACGAGAATTTTTTACAATAAGAAATTTTTACATTTTTGGTATCACAAAGATATATTTATTTAGAGATTATTTATTATCTTTTTTTTATTTATTTATTTACTTAGAAAAAAAAGCACAAAAGTACACTTTTTATACTTTTTTTAAGTTTTTGATTGGTCAAATAAAATTGAAAAGGGTCAATATTAATAATTATTTAAAAAAAGTTTTCTTATTTTTAGGATTTGTTCTTTAATATGACAATTCTTCAGTATGGGATTAGTTAAAGTTTAGTTAAAATGAACTTTAAAAAAACCTGAAGAAATAATAAAATGCTCATTATTTCCTCAGGTTAATTGGCTCGTTTAAAATCATTAATATTTGAGCCATTCTTTAATTTTATTTGATCAAGTTTAATTTTTTTAAATTATCTATATGGAAGATAGAGCGGTTTAGTTGAGGAACTAAAGACGTAGATTTCTTACATTAAAATTGATATTTAATTTTTTTACAGATTTTATACGTAAAAATAAAATTAATTGGCCTTTTTAAAATTTTCTTAACATTCCAATGTGTCATTTTAGTTCGACCGTTTTAAATAAAAATTTGCTGGAAATTTTTCCAAAAAAATAAAAATAAAAATCACTTACCTGTACAGATAAATGGCTCGTTTAGTTAATACCTGTTCGCGTCGGGAGATAAAAATGTGAATTAAGAATTTAAAGAAGAAAATAACAAGCTGAGATATTCCAGGTTTGTGTTAGTATATGAGAAGAAGGAAAAAAACGCACACACTTAGGTAAATGAATTACAGCTTCCATATCCTTCCTCATTAATTTCCAGATAAGACCCTGGATTTATGGCCCACCGTTTTTCAACAACAATTACGAAATCGTTAAGATTTTTCGTCTCGTTAATATAAGTACAAATTATTTTTTTTTTGCATTTCATTTCGCATATAACAAAGCTTTAAACTTTCAAGTTATAAAAACAAAAACAGCAGATTTTATATAAAACCTATTTATACCCTGGTAATCCGGTCGAAATAAAAATATTCAACAATATAAAATATATTTCTTTAACGCTCGTCTTAAGAATAAAAAAATTCGGAACGCCCGACTTGCTAGAGGATTCAAATGAAAATCTTTATGAAATTTTTTTTTTCTTTCTTGATATGTCTATTTTAATTCGTACTGTTATAGGTTTAAAAATTAATGGTCTAAAAATCATGAAATAAAAATTTTGTGTCTCTGTGATGATAATGTAAAGATTTTAATTCGAACCCTTGCAAAATCACTCCAAAAAAATTTGAGCATTTCTTTAAAAACTATTATTTACAGTTTTTTCTTTTTCATTTAGGATTGATCTTTAATAATCTTCAAATGGAAAGAAATTTTAAGACGAAAGATTTTTTTTTGTTTGATTTATTTTAAGTTGGCGTTGGAAAATTTAAATAACCAATCAAATGAGAGTAGAAACTTTAAACAATCTGATTGGCTATTTAAGTTTTCCAAAGCCGAATTTAAAGATAATTTAAAAAAAAAAATATGTAAAATTTTGGCGTGCATCTGAAAATTTCGTACAAACACAACAACAGACGTAACTAAAATCTTCTATATATATAAAAATCTTCTGGGCGTGTGTTTGTATTTAATGTCCTCCTAAACGGCTGGACCGATTTTGATGAAATTTTTTGTATGTGTTCAAGTGGATTCGAGAATGATTAAGATTTACAATTAGATAATTTTTATTTTTTTTATTCAAGAATAGTTTCGATTAACAATTACTTAGATTTTTTTTAATTTTAGTTTTCTTTTGTTCCGGTAGGTAGCGCTGAGATCAGATTCAGAAATTTTTTTATACATTTGCTACCTTTTGGTTCATAAAAACGGACCAGATTGTTATGGCTTCTGGGGATGGTAAATGACTGGATGCCCACTGTACACAGATTCAAGCGCCCCTATATGGTAACTTTAAAGCCATATATGTTAAAAGGGGGCATTTCAATGCCGCTTGGAGGCTCAACCACTATTTTTCAGGCGGAGATCACGGCCATTGCCGTATATCCCAGAGAAAACTAAGATATGGGCTATTTAAATAGAAACAAACTGATCCTCTCTGACAGTCAGTCAACGCTAAAAGCGATCGCCAACACAACGATCAGCTTGAAGCTGGTGTTGGAGTGTAGTCAACTCCTGGAGTATCTGGCAAAGCACAACCGAGTCAAAACATGATTGGGTGCCGTGGCATAAGAGAATGAAAGCCAATAAAAAAGCTGACGTGGCGAACCTGGAGTGGGGATCGTCGGAAAAGTCGGCTGAGACAGCAGCAAAACAAATACTGACTAGAAATTGCCGGTCAGAAGCTCAGCAAGAAAATGATGGGTAGAATTTGCATCTCACTCACCGCTGAGGTATTACGATTGGGAAGAAACCAACTCAGGACAGTATAGGGTCTGATAACTGGACACTGTGGACTGTGAAAGCATCTGCAAACTATTGGGGTGTCTCAACACGACCCCAAATGCAGACTGTGTGGGGATGGGGAGAAAACCGCGACCCATGTCATTTTTGACTGTAAAACCCTCACAAAGTGGGAACCTCTGTATGGGATAAATGACGCCCAAACAGGTACAAATCGGGCAAAAATCTTAGTACAGGGATTGCTTCTGCTAGGCAGAATGCTAATCTGGAATACGCAAGAATCCTTGTACAACAAGGATGCAAGGATGCATGAGTAGAACAAGAATACAATAAGCCTAAGGCAGTACAGGAGGGAACAAGCCCTAACCTTGTTTTTGCTAACAGAAAAAAGAAACATACAGATAAGAGGGTAGGTAGAGGGTGATTAAAAAAAAATTCAATCTGCCTGTAAATAACCAATATTAAAAATTTTCCTTTACCTGTATACCATGAAGAATAACCAGTCTGTTGAAACTTGCGCCATATTTTGGTGAGACCAACTTATAATTTTCCATTTAAAGCTTTGATTAATTAACTTTGTTAAAACAACTGATCAACTGATAATAATTTAAGTATCATCACCAATAGCATGTGAAAAAAAATTTATAAGAAAACAAACTTTGGTCTCAAAATCTTTTGATTTTCGTTTGTATAGATTATTTAAGATCAACCTGTATTAAAAATGGCGCAGAATAATATTTATAATTTTTGGCTTATAATTCTAACCCCTAAAGATCACACTGTCCTAAGAGTTGTCGTGTGGCAAGTTTACTTGTCGCGTTTACGGTCCCAGATGCATGAGCTTTTTGAACGCCTTGCGAAATTCCGGATTGAAAATTGTATAGATGACGGGATTGACGAAGCTGTTCATGTAGCCGAGCCACGTGGTCAGCAGGAATGCGGCAAAACCCGGTCGACAGTTCATGTCCAACTTGCTGCACATCGCGTCCATTATGTTACACGTGAAAAACGGCATCCAACACACCAAAAATACACCTGAAACAACAAAACATTTCCATATTTACAAGAAGAAAAAAATAATATCAAACCACAGCAAAAAATCAATACACATTTCGAGACCCACCACCTCTTGTTATTTCAATTGAATACGTGTTTAACATACAAAATATTAAATGTTTATTATACAAGTTGAACTTAAATTCTATGATTAGCACAAAAATACAAAAAGTTTTTTTTACAGAAAGAAGAATTTTTCGAATAGTTTTTACATGCGAATAACACGCGATTGAATACAAATTATAATGGTGAAAACACATGCAAGAAATGTCTTGATTATTTCAAATGAAAATTCAATAGAAATTACGTGAATAAATTTTAAAAAATAATAAAAGAAACTGAGGATTGCGTTCGAATGAATTTCTCACAAGTAGTTGTTAATACTTGAAAATTTATGCTTAAGAAATTTTCAATCGTATTATAGACTCAATAAAGTTCGTAATATTAAGGTTTTAATAAATTCATACTTCTAAGCTAAAAATAAATTCATATTATTTTTAAATTTTTTCTCTTTTGCATTAAATTTTTCCATAAGCAGGGTCTTGAGTTTATAAATATTGAGTAAAAAAAATTTTCTGCTTCAAAAAATTTATGAATTTTATTGATTATGACTCTCTTAGCTGCTACGATTATGGTAAAGAAGTAGGTACAGTCAGAAAATTATAAATTTTCGTGTATTTATTAAGAACTTAATAATACAATTACCCTTAAAATTTGTAACCGATTGACCACCTAGAATCCGAGATAAATTCATTTGAAACTGTATATTTAACATGGACTGTAGACGCTTTTAGTATTAGTATTTCTGTATCAGTTTCTTATTTATAAAAAAAAAATAAGTCGAAATTTTTCAAAAAATTAACAGTCTTTTAATGGATTTGTTTTAAGTTTAAAAAAATAAGAAAAAATTTTAGACCATCTAACTATTTTCATAGAACGGCCTTAAGTTCAACAATTTATAAAAAAAAAAGTATACCTAAAAACTAGTAGGCCAGTCAAAAGCGACATAAAAAACATAAAAATATCGTTCAATTCGCAAAACATGATGTATCTCAGATGTTTTATGTTGTTTGGACCCATAAGGATTCTCCAGTTTGCAACTCTCAAAAAGTTGTGGAAAAATTTTTATACAGGAATTTTTATACCGTGAACATTTTGAACTTGTTTCAGATTCTGCTCTGTATCTCATAACCCATGTAATTTTCTTCGATAGATATTCTATCGTAGTACGTTTTATAAGAGCATTAAATGTGTTACAAATTAAGCCTCACCGGAGCTTTGCACGTCAATGGGTTACCGAGTTACGGCAATTTGAAAATAGGCCAGTTTTTTCAAGAATTAAAATTTTTGTTTTAGACCTTTTTTGAACCGAAGTTGCGTCGAAACCATTAATCCTACGAGCAGAACTTGTCGAATATAATTTGTAGGCCATTTAATTAGCTTTAAAGTAAGTGCAGAGTGGGATCTGTAAGCCTCGTAGTTCTTTCAAAATCTTAAAAAAACTCATATAAGGTAAAATCAGATTATCCCATAAATGTACCTAAACACTTTTATTCCATGAAGAGATTTTAAAAAAATATGACTTTGGCTGGACTCATCCACATTGTCAATCGGGAAGCTTCTGCCCCCACAGAGCTCCTAAAAATCCACTTTTGTAAAAACAATAAAGGGTGCAGAGGTGGCTGCATATGCCTGAAAGCAGAGCAAGAAGAGTTCTGTGATGTGTGCTAGCTTCTCTGGGAAAATGTGCAAGAATGCTGCCCTTATCATCATTGAAGAGGACGACGGTGACGAGCCTCAAGACAATCCTGACGATCCACCAATATTGTGACCAAATGTGATTTTACCTTAAATGGAATCTTTAAGATTTTAAGGTGAACTACGAGGCTTACAGACACCGCTCTACACTTAATTTAAAGCTTAAATTAAATTGCTTACAAATTATATGCAACAAATTCTGCTCATAGAATCAATGGTGTCGACGCAATTTCGGTCCAAAAAAAAATCTGAAACTTAAATTTTCATTTTTTTTTAAATTTTCAGTTCTATTTTACAAGTGCCGTAACTTAGTTATCACCACTTTTCAATGTGCAGACGTCCGGTTGGGCTAAATTTGTAACAAATTTGATGTTCTTAAATAACGTACAGAAGAGCTTTCAAAGAAAAATGCATAAATTAGAAAATATCGAGCAGAAACTGAAACAAGGTCAAAATTTTCATGGTTTTTCCTCTATAACACTTTTTCCATAAAGGATCTAGCTCAATAGCCATAAGCAAAGTGCCTCAGGCGGTTTTTGAAAAATGCTTCCGTGCTGATTCCTCTCCATGAAAAACTTATTGTCGCGCAATTTTAACCCGTTACCCCCACTTGTATTGGAGTTACAGGGGAAACTACCCCAGACGTTAAAATTTTTTTTCTAGAAAACTATTGAAGATCTTTTCATAAAATTAAAACTGTACGTAGATATTGATAAAACGCATAATATATTTTTTTTCAGAATTTTTGTAAATCTATAAATGATGAAAAATATTATTTTTATTTTTCGAGGGTGGTTTTTTACATCAACCCTTAAAGTGACACGTTTTTTAAAAAATGTGATAAGTGCATTTATTATCTATCTTTCATTTAAAAAAAGTCGCTTTAAGAAATTAGTTGTCGCTCACCACCAAAATGAGGTCATCCAAGGACAGGTTTGTAATAAACAGCCATGAGTCAATGCATTTCGTAAATGCATTTATTGCTTTATGGCTTGTTTATATATGCCATAATATGGTTTTCGTCAAGAAAAAAGGTCCTGAGATAGAAATTAATTTTTGAAAATTTTTAATAGGCCTATTAACAATATATTGCGGGGATCTTTTATCCATTCTTTATACTAATAATAAATTCAACGAAAGTTTGCTAAATAATATCTACTTGTAATTATTTTGGATCTTATATTACCTACGTATATACTCAAATATTGTTAGTATTATTATTTGAATAAAGTTATATTTTTGTTTATTATAACTAAAAATAATTAGTGGAATATTAATTTAGAATTTGTTTACGGAGGAAGCAAAAACATCTGTAAACATTTGTAACAAGTGCATTGGGTTGTCGAATCTATGTACATGGTACGATCGGTCAATAAAAACAGTATTTAGCATAAAGATTTAAGGAACAAACTGTTATTCTTGGTTTAATCACTGTGCAAGATAGCTGAATTTTTGCACTTTAGGTTTGGAAATAGACTTAGGTAAATCAGAAGTTGTCATGGCGGATAAAATAATTTCTTATATAAAGAAACGTCAATTAGAATTTCAATTCATGGTAAAAAAAAAATTTCAATGATAAATTCTACGGGTTTAGTAGACATTACCAGAACTACTGAAGAAGATCTTAAAATAATATTCAACGGCACTTATCAATTGGCGCAAGCAGGTTATTATCTTTCCAAAATAATAACTAATGCAGGCTTAAGCCTTTAATATTTAAAACATTTTAGAACAATTATAAGAGGGAGAAGTGCAATCGAAGGCATTTCAATAGAAAAACCAAATTGCTTTTTTGAATATGAACTTTATGATAATATGAAACTAAAAAAAATGTTGAAGGGTTTAAAAAATACGTACTTATGTGATTGTGGTAATGGAAATAGAATTGGTGGCTATTTTGTACCTGTGCTGCAGCAGTTATATACTATTTATTACATGGTCTTTATAAATCAAGACGTAAAAAACGTAAGCCAGCAGAAAAATGAATTTGTAGAATTCCAAAACTATATCGACAATTAGGTATAGAAGAAGAATCCTATAGCGACTAAGCAAATGTTATATTCAATTTCTAAATTACTATTATTTCCAATAAATTATGATTCTAGTTATTTTTAGTTATAACAAACAAAAATATTACTTGATTCAAATAATAATACTAACAATATTTGAGTATATACGTAGGTAATATAAGATCCAAAATAATTACAAGTAGGTATTATTTAGCAAACTTTCGTTGAATTTATTATTAATATAAAGAATGGATAAAAGATCCCCGCAATATATTGTTAATAGGCCTATTAAAAATTTTCAAAAATTAATTTCTGTCTCAGGACCTTTTTTCTTGACGAAAACCACATTATGGCATATATATACAAGCCATAAAGCAATAAATGCATTTACGAAATGCGCTGTTTATTACAAACCTATCCCTGGATGACCTCATTTTGGTGGTGAGCGACAACTAATTACTTAAAGCGACTTTTTTAAATGAAAAATAGATAATAAATGCACTTATCACATTTTTAAAAAAAGGTGTCACTTTAAGGGTTGATGTAAAAAACCACCCTCAAAAAATAAAAATAATATTTTTCATCGTTTATAGATTTACAAAAATTCTGAAAAAAATATATATTATGCGTTTTATCAATATCTACGTACAGTTTTAATTTCATGAAATAGTCTTCAATAGTTTTCTTGAAAAAAAAATTTAACGTCTGGGGTAGGTTTCCCCCGTAACTCCAATACAAGTGGGGGTAGCGGATTAAAATTACGCGACAATAAGTTTTTCATGGAGAGAAATCATCTTTATTACAAAAATGATTCTTTGAAAATTATAACTATATACAAGTGTATACCATAAGTGTATAATTTGTCTTTAAATATTCACCTTTTTAACAATATTACTTCTATAGAAGGTGATGACGGGTAGCACTATACTCTACACATACCTACTACGTATATTATACACAGATCGAGTTGAGCCTTTGAAAGAATTTCCATTTAAGTAAAAGCCAACGTTTTTCTTTCAATCACATTCACGTTCTTTGAATAGGAAAAAGTTTCATCTTTATATATTTATGTATATATCTATTTGTATGATCTCTATACCTATTTGTGCGCTATGTATAAGCTATATATATGTGAATGTGTCTTCTTCTCTTTCATCGAATGAAAAACCGTTGATATAATGCATTAGAAAATTATTTCCGTCGTCTTACCCAAAACGATGGCGAGCGTTTTTGTCGCTTTGCGCTCCTTTTTCGCCGAGGACTTTTCACGTTTTTTCTTCGACGCCTTGTTCACTTTGTAGATGGTGAAACGAGCCGCGGCCGACGCTTTCCGCTCCTTTTTCGACCCCGTCGAGCCACTCCTGTCCGTTGATTGGTCCGATATTGTCGCAATGGGCCTACAATATAAAAGCTCACTCATCATCATCATCAACAAAAATCTCTTTTTACGAACATTTTATCGAAACATGATCTAAGTTTTTCATGTATATTGTACAGACATAAAGAGAAGAAAATATGGAAATGGGTAAACGACGAGATTTTGGTATTGTGCTCGTGCAATTGAAAAAGGGATTTTCGTGTGTGGGACGAACAAAAAAAAATATGTAAAACGTGTATTGCTTTGGAGGTGTGGTGTTTGTCAGTAGTTCCCAATCTTTTAATCATGACCTGCAGGGGTCCACCGATTAAAAACCACTGGTGTTTACTAAGTGTGATTAAACAATCTGTTTCTATTAATGCAACATTTAATCTTTCAAAATTTACACTTAACATGCTCGATTTTATGCAAGTCCAACCAAGTAAATCAAAAAATGTTTGTTTTTTGTCGATTTGTTTTGTTAACCTGAAGAAGCTTTTTTTTTGTTTGAATAGCGTGTTTTGAATGAAGCCAATTTGTTAAGTCGTATGTTGTTGGACTTACTTAAGCTCGGTTTCGACCGCAGCCATGGTGGCACCATTTCGCTTCGACGGCAAGTGGCGAACGCGTTTTGTGGGGCTGTCGGGTTGACTGGCCGCGTAGCCACTATCGTTATTGCCGTTAGGATCGGCCAGCGGTACTATAGCCGGCGATGCCAGTGTTGCCACCACACTGGAAATACTCCTGCGTTTTCAATACCAAAGAAAATTTTGTCAAATACAACACACACTACATTCGATCGAAATCAATGTCAAAAATGGCCATTAAGAGCTTTAAAAAGAACGGATTTTTTAAGCTTTTACTTGTCCAATAGCTTAATCTACACACTGCATACTTATTGGCAAATTTAAATATATTATGACGTATTTTTGGACGAAACACTTAACTAATTTTAAAATTTCAAATAATGGAACGAAATTTCAGCTAAGAAATAACCCATATGCCAGGAGCGAGGACCCACTTTACATCCAAGTTTTTCCAAATTTAATCCTGATAATACCTATTATCCTATAGGTTCCACAGTAAACAGCGTGTCCCAGCGTGACCATTAGAAATTTCTGAAATAATTACAATCAGAAAACTGGAATTATAGCCTAACCAGATTGAAACTATCTTCCTAAAATAATTTTAGTTCTCTTACACTTCCATTTATACGGGAAGTGGACACTAAAATCGTTATTTCAAAAAGCATGCCCTATTAGTTTTTACATATCTCGATTGAATTAATAATTCTGAGCATCTTTCATTATAACAAGAGCTCATCTAATCCTTAAGGTTTTCGAGAAAAAATATTTTTATTGGAAATTTCGCAGTAAATGGGCGTCTTGTAAAATGTCCGTAACTTCCACTTTAAATTCTGTAGGAAACTCGACATAGGCTCGTTTGAGAGCCGAAAGATGCTGTTATATTCAAAATTATCAAAAACAATAAGTTTTTGTTACTTAGTATCTCAAAGTGCAACGTAACGTAAAACGAGCTAAATATCAATTTTCTTAAAAGGCACCACCTAATTTTACTCCCCTTATTTGGTTCTTCTTAAAATTTCCTACATTTTCATAACTCATATCCCGATAGCCAAGTGTGAAGATTTTCAAGAATTATCGTTGAAATATAAAATTTCGACGTTTCATCCTTAATTTATATTGCAAAGTCGAGATTTATATTGTATGCCAACATTTTCAAGTTCAACATTCGCATAAATAATTCGAAGGGTTGTACAATTGTCGCATTATCGCAACAATAATTGTATACTAGTGCTTTTAGCCTTTGAAAATGGTAAAAAGTGAAAAAAAATTATAGTAAGATGAAACCCATTGGAAAAGGAAGAGAATATAACAAAAATGGAAGAAAAAATAAATTACGGTCGATCTGAGGTGGGGACGTGTTAAAGGTAGAAACGTTGACAGGTAAAGTTGTAGATAATAAGTAGATCTACAACTTTTGTGCTTACACTTTTTTCACATAACCTCAAAATTTATGTAAAACGTATAAATTACCAAGTTTTTGGTTTTTAATTTTTATCTTTTACAAAAAAAAAAAAAAATTACACGAGATTTGGTGAAAACTTACCTTTTATTGTCCCAAACACACTGTATTTTTTTATTAAAATTTTTATGAATCATTAAAATATTAATTGTTTTACCCTTATAATGACTTTATATTGAAAAAACACCCTAATTTGCAATCAAAAATTCTCACGTCAAAGCATCTGATTTTTTAAAAAAGTCGTTGAGCTTTTTGTTCATTGAAATCTCCACTTTCTGATGGTGCAAAAAATATATGTATATACCAGAGGCGTGCGGTTCATACATGCTACAGATGCGCCGCATGCCTTGGTATTGTAAGACGATTTTAAAAATTGAATATTTTGTATGATTTATTCATTTAATTTTTAATTTACGTAATTGCATTTGTAAAATCATTCTAAAAATGATATATTTTTCACATTTATAGATTTTTTAATTTACGTAATAATGAAAGGTATCACTCATAAAATTGGCATAGTTTACCAAATCAAATGACCGGCAAAAGCCGAATGAATGCGTTGGCAACAGTAGCATGCGATTTTTTGCTTCGAATTGGTCGCGCATGCGCACTAGTACGGTCGAATACTATCTCTCTCAGCATTTCACATAGCCAATTAACGGTCTGCAGATTTGTTTTCCGTTTTGAACAGTGAATTTAATTGTTACTGATACTTTTCGTGAGTTATTTTGAATTATTGACCCAAAGGCCATACAAATGTTCTGTTCTTTAGGATAAGAACTATTTTCGTGGTTTTTAAATACATTATATGATGCGGTTTGTTGATGATTTTTGTAAGAAGGAGCGTCGAATAAGGCTAGTTAAAAAAAATACTTATAACACCACGTTTATCAAATAAAAAAATTAATTTTAAAAATGTGGTTCTTATAATCCCCCCCCCCACTTCTAACCGCATGTTCTGTTTCAAAAGCACCGCACGCCACTGGTATATACATTTTCAATTGAAAATTAGGGTGCTTTTTCGATATTAAGTCATTAGAAGGTGAAAAAAATTAATATTTTAAATAAATAAAAAAACGTGTATTTGGGACGTTAAAAGGTAAGTATTCACCAAATTTCGTGTAAATTTTTTATGTGAAAAAAGTGTTAGCAAAAAAGTTGTAGATCAACTTATTATCTACAACATTTCCGTTTAATTTTTTTCCATAGGACTTGTAATTTTGTCGGATATCGAGATAAACCGTTTCTACTCTTAACCCCTCCATTTTCGACTTCACCACCTCAGGTCGGCCGTAATTTATTTTTCTTTTCATTTTTGTTATATTTTCTTCCTTGTCCAATGGGTTTCATCCTACTATAATTTTTTTCATTTTCAAGGGCTAAAAGCACTGGTCTATATCTGAAAAAATCGTAAATAAAATCTACCTGAAGACATAACCAACTACTGTTGGGTACAGCATAAAGCTCGCTTATACAGTAAAATTACCGTTATAACGTTGAATTTTCTTATTTTCAACGATAACTCAAAAATCCTTACACTTGGTTGTAGATATTATATGAATTATGAAAACGTAGAGAATTTTAAGGAGACCCAAACAAGGCAAATAAAATTAAGTGGTGTCATTTGAAAAATTGATATTTTGCACAATTAGGTACCTGTAAATGTACAATGCAATTTGAGATACTAAGAAACAAAAATTGATTGATAATCTTAAGTGAAGCAGCATCTTCGAGCTCTAAAACGAGCCTTTGTCGTCGAGCTTCCTAATGTGGGAGTTACGGACCATTTACAAGACGTCCGTTTGCTGCGAAAATTCCAATAGAAATTTTTTGCCTCGAAAACCTTAAGGATTAGATGAGGTCTTGTTATTATGAAAGATACTCGGAATTATAAATTTAATCAAGCTATGTAAAAATAAAAAGGAGATGCCATTAGAAATAACGATTTCAGTGTCGAATTCCGGTATAATCGGAAGTGCAAGAAAACTGAAAATATTTTAAGAAGATAGCTCCAATTTAGTTAGGCTATAATCCCAATTTTCAGATTTCTATTATTTCAGGTTCTCCGGAACCTTCTTATGGCCGGTCACGCTGTATGTTTAAAAAGTGCTATGGCTTTGGTAGATTTGTTTTGATTTGACTTCTTCCTTGAACTGGATTATATAAGTTTTGCTACATCGAACATCATTTCGATAAAGGTACTTAAAATGTTATCATTAATTACTAGGATTTTTAAATCAACCCTTTTTGAAATATCTACCAGTGGAATCAATAGTACAACTTTTCTAAGTTATTTGCGAAAAGCTTAGCTTTCAATATTAGATAACTGGGGGTGCCGATAATTGTATTCGGCAAACCTAAATTTATACTGCATTTACCATCAATTTTCAATCAATTAAGCTTTACTTAAACTTCTTTGTCAAAATTTAAAGCTTTCATGATTTGGTTAAACTGTAGCTGTAATTTCTTCTATTTTGTCTGAATTTTCCAATACCATAATTCCACTCAAGTCAAATTAGTTATTTCAAACTAATTTGGTGTTTTCAAATAAACTGTTTTGCTGCCTGTGATTTTCATTGGACAACTGATACTAATTGAATTGAAAACTAATTCCAATTTGAAATTTTCCTTAATTGAATTAATCAATTAAATTACATATTCTAAGATTTCTAAGTACAACGCCTAACTGTTTCAATGGTCGATGATATTTTAAAAATATAAATGATCAAATTCATTATTTTGATAAGGGTAGATACCTGAAAAAATGGTTGTTAATTACTGTATGTAAATTAAATCAATGCTTTGCAGATATCTACGCATCTAGAATCCAATGGAACCAAAGGTTAAATGTTGAGTAATTTTCTTACCAGACCCCATGTTTTCAGCTTGATTACGTTTTACTTTTGTAATTAATTAACGAAAAGCTCAACCATGTTAAACAACGTTAAGTGATTATCTTCGACAATTTTGAACTTATTTAGATTTGCCTCCATATTTTTAATCAAATGTATTTACTTAAGTTTTCTTGTCACAGTTCAAAGCTTTCTGGATTTAAATACAATGTGATTATAATGAATATAGCTGTAGTTCCTTCCAGTTTTCCACTAAATTTTCTATTGATTCCACTTGATCCAATTAACCAATTTTCAAACTATTAAACTATAATTTAAGATATTCTGTCAAATATTAATTCCGTTGAACAATCAATTGAATACTAGTAGCAATTGTAAATCTTTTTTTATCGAAAATTAAATAATAGGATGAATTTGTTAACAATTAAATTTTATTATGACGTGTTTTTATACGACCCCCTCAACTGTTTCAATTGTCGGTAAAAGTTTAATGATGAAAAATTCAAATGTGTATTTCCTATCTTTGTTTGTCGTTAAAACAACAATTATGTGCACCTTTGTTTAACACATTATTTTTAAGATAATTTTAGAATTTTTCAAATATTTATTATTGGTCCTATTTTTGTCTATTGAAGTTTTATCTTTATCTTTGTTATACCTTCACTTATATTTGATTGTCACTATTGAAAGTATTGAAAATATTTCTTTGGTTCTAGTCTTAGGATTTAATAAAATTAAGTATTCGAAGTTTGGGCACTTTGTGAATTGATTTGAGCTTTTAATTAAAACTTTCAATTGGAATAAGTTGAAAATTGTTTAGATTGACTTGATATTAAAAACAACCATTTGACTTGATTTTAAGTCAAGTATCTTAAAAGCCAAGCCTTAAAAATCAAGTGAAATAATGGATATCTTATCAAATAAGCCTACTTTAATCTTTTTCCAGATATATTTCTCACTTGAATGAAGGTTAACGTTTGTGTTAAGTTTCCCAATAACTACGTCATATTCCTTTAGACAAGTAAGTCAAAATCGACATTAAATAAAAATCGCTAAATTCGCAAAAGATGATGTATCTCTGGTTTTTTAGTATTTTGTTTCGAACCCATTAGGGCTATGTATTCTCAAGTTTGCAACTCTCAAAAATTTTTTGAAAAATTATTAAACAGGAAAACCAATGAAATTTTTGAACTCGTTCCAGATTTTGCTCGGTATCTCCTAATCAGTGCATTTTTTTCGAAAGCTATTCTGTATGTTTTTTAAGAATATAAAGTTTGTTAGAAATAAAGCCAACCGGAGCTCGGCACGTCAATGAGTTACCGAGTTACGGCCCATCGAAAATAGGCCAGTTTTTTCAAAAATTGAAAATTTTAGTTTTAGACCTTTTATGGATCAAAGTTGCGTCGAAACCCTTGATCCTATGAGCAGAACTTGTTGAATATAATTTTAGACCAATGCTTTTAGCCCTTTAAATTGGTAAAAAGTGAAAAAATTATAGTAGGATGAATCCCATTGAAAAGGAAGAGAATTTACATAAATAAAAGGAAACATAAATTACGGTCGATCTGAGGTGGGGAAGTGGAAAAGGGGAGGGTTTTTAAGGATAGAAAAGGTTTATCTCGAATCCCGACAAAACTACAAGTCCCATGGAAAAAAGTTAAGAGGCAAAGTTGTAGATAAAAGGTAGATCTACAACTTTTGTGCTAACACTTTTTTCACATGACCTCAAACTTTATGTGAAAAATTCAAATTACCAAGCTTTTGGTTTTTAATTTTTATCTTTAAAAAAAAAAATTTACACAAAATTTGGTGAAAATTTATCTACCTTTTAATATCCCAAGCACACTGTATTTTTTTATTGAAAATACTAATTTTTTCACCTTATAATGACTTAATATCAAAAAAGCATCCTGATTTTCAATCGAAAATTTTCACGTAAAAACAACAGATATTTATAAAAATTCGGTAAGCTTTTTGTTAGTTGCAACCTCTACTTTCTGATGGTGCAAAATATACACATTACAATGTTTAATGTTTTCAGAAAATGCAATAATAAAAGTGTACATTTTAATAAATTGCTCAAAATTGTTACATAATTTACATACAGTTGTACATAACACAATGTTGAACAATTTATTAAAATTTACCTTTTAATTAATGCATTTTTTGAGAACATTAACATAGTAATGTATATATATTTTTGCAACATCAGAAAGTAGAGATTTTAACGAACAAAAAGCTTACCGACGTTTTACAGAAATCAGATGTTTTGACGTCAGTATTTTCGATTGAAATGTGGGTGCTTTTTCGTCATTGTAAAGTGAAAAAATCAATATTTAAAATAAAAAAAATTACAGTGTGTTTGGGACATTAAAAGGTCAATTTTTACAAAATTTCATGAAAATAAATTTTTGTAAAAGATAAAAATAAAAATCTACAACTTTGCCATTTAACTTTTTTCCATAGGAGTTGTAGTTTTGTCGAAAATCGAGATAAACCGTTTCTACCCTTAAAAACGCCCCCCTTTTCCACTTCTCCACCTTAGATCCACCGTAATTTGTTTTTCTTTTCATTTTTGTTATACACTCTTCATTTTCTTGTGGGTTTCATCCTATAATAATTTTTTTTCTGGTCAAAAATTAAATACCCTGGTCTATTTGTAAGCAATTCAATTAGCTTTAAATTAATTGTAGAGCGGGATTTGTAAGCCTCGTAGCTCACCTTAAAATCTTAGAACATCCATATAAGGTAAAATCACATTTGGGTGGGTACTCCAGTATTGGTGGATCATCAGGGTTGTCTTGAGGCTCGTCACCGACGTTCTCTTCAATGATGATAAGGGCAGTATTATTGCACATATCCCCAGAGCAGATACCACACAACAAATTTAATACTCTTAAAAAACGTACCAAAAAGCTTTCAAAAAAAAAAATGCATGGATTAGGAAATGCCAAGCAAAACCTGAAACAAGTTCAAAAATTTCACAGTATTTCCTCTATAAAAATTTTTCTACAACTTTTTGATAGTTGTAAACTTGAGAAAACATAACCTCAATGGGTCCAAATAGCATACTAAAAAACCAGAAATCCATCATCCTTTTACAAATTTATAGTTGATTTTAACTGGCCTATAAGTTGAAAATTCATTGTTTGGCTTGACTTGATAATAAATAAAAAAGCCAAGTCGTATAACTAAAAAATCAAGTAAAGTAATGGATTCCTAAGTTTATAATAATTTTTTTTTCCAGATTTATTTCTCACTTGAATGAAAGCTAACTTTTGTGTTAAGGGGGTATTCTAGTCTAGGAATTTAAAAAAATCGAAATTTTTTTTTTGATAATCCGATAGTTTACATATTCAAAAATATCTCCCTAAAAGGATTTTTTTAAAAATTCAAAGTATTTCCGAAGTTATAGCCGTTTTAGTGTCGTGCCAACACGACCGGTTGAGACTTAACGTAAAACTTTAAACGCGTTTTTCTCGAAACGACTTTTTCGATGCGGTAGCCATGATATCTCAAGTTCTGATCAGCCGATTTACTTGAAATTTGGTATGAATATTCTTTAAATATTTCTTTATCGCATGAACCAACAAAAAATAAAAATTTGAAACTTGTTATATTTTTAAAAAAATCGACAAAGTTAAAAAATGAGTGAAAAAATCGAACTTTATTTTTGAGTAGCCGCCATTTTATGAAAAAAATTTTTTTTTCAGTTTTGGAGGTTCATACGATAGCGACATTCGTACTTATCAAGAACTCATCATCTTTTTATTTTTCAAATGACCACAAGGGTAGAAATCATGGCGACGAAGACACGGCCTTTTTTTTCCCCCTCTACTTCAAAGACGCATAACTCAATAAAAAAAACAAATATTTTTTTGAAATTAATTTTATGTACTCTTTGAATATAAAGAAACTAATGATAAAAAATGTATACTAAAAATATCAGATGTTTATTTTTAATCAATTGCCAAAAAACGCTCGAAATTCGGGCCTCTAGACTAGAATGCCCCCTTAAGTTAACCATTGGGGGTTACGTTATAAAGGACATAATGTAATACGTCATTTGACTAAATGATTCGAACATAAAAATTTTGAAACACAAAATGATCTCGAGTTTTCTAAGAACCACCAACAGCAAATTGCTTCCATGTCATCCTCCAGTAGAAATATTACAGTGAAATGAATCGTTGCTTTCAAAATTCAGGCAGGTAAATATAATCAACTCAACAATTTTCAATTTGCCAAAAAATGGCTTTCTCGAGCATAAAACCATCTAGTAAATGTACACATTAATATTAATTGTACTTTATATTATGTATTAAAATATTATTTGCATCGCTATTGCAGTTTGCATCAAATTGGATTAATAATTTTAATGCATACGTTCAAATTTATCAGTGCATAATGTAAACATGAGCTCCACTAAAAAATTATCTCTCTAAACTATAAATTTATGAACGAGCAAAAATTAGATTTACAAAAAAAAAATGAAGAAAAAATGACGTGCAAATCACCTACAATACGAACTATATTTGCAAGTTTGGATGTTTCAAACCATGAATTAACTGGTTAATATTCATATGATATGGATTGATAGAGTGGCTCACACACCTGATAGGTAGGTACATACACAAAATATACGTCATACTCATACTCGAGCAAAATATTATTATTCGGATAGTCAATAATCGTCGATTGATTGAATTAGAGCGTAGCGAAATCGTGTTAAATGCCGTGTCAATTAATTTTGACGCAATTACCAGTGAACATAGCGCGGCAATTAAGGCGATATAATTCAAACGTTCGCTTCGATTATTGACGAAAATTTTGTTTAGCTGGTCGAGAGTACTTACGCGGCTTCTTCGACAACTGTGGCGAGAATGAATTCGGTCGATTTATCATTGGAGATGATGTGGCAGTCGGGCTCCGGCACGTCGTCCTCTTCCTCGGCCGATCCTGATCCGGTGTTCGTTGCCTGCTCGTCCAGCGGCAAAGGCACACCAGGTCCAGGGCCCAATGCCGTCTCAGCCAGGCGTCGCGTGCTCGCCACATTCTCAATGATCGACCCCGGCTTAATTTCACAGGCTTGCGGCTTTCTAGCAGCCCGTGCTTTCTTCGCACGTTTCCTTAACGCCTGTAACAAAATTTAAAGAAAAAAATATTAATGAAACTAAATAAGCCTAAAAGTTTGTTCATAGTCTCGAATGAGTTTATAGCTTATCGAAACTTGGAAAAGTTGTACGTTTGACGTGTGCTTGTAACCAAAATGTATCTCTAGATGGAAAGCGAGCAAAGCTGCTTATGAAACACATAGTGTAAAGCTCGGAAGATTTCGCCGCCGGGAGCCAAACAACGCGTGAAATTCGTAAATTCATATGAGAGATGAATGAGAATCGGAAAATGAATTACATATAGTAATTACCGACACCTGGAGCTTTCAGATACTAATTTTACAAAAAAAAAAACTGATCGAAAAGTGTTCTCGAAATAATGTAATACAAGATAAATGTTCTCATATATTAGCATATTATTATCGTTGGCGTGTTCCAGGAACAGTTGGGTGGTATGTTATTGTGTGCGAAAATTTCTACCTAATTATATGTTCCTGTAACACTACAAGTAGTATCATGAATTTTGTTCAGCTTGTAAAGTTTTTGTAACTTGTATTTGATACGCAAATATTAAGTTTAAGGTCACATTCTTTCACATATTTTCAATCACATATTTCATTATGTAAACGTGTTGCTATAAATATAACAGGTAACGTCTGATATGAAACGTGGCATTGGAATTTTATATAGCCTTAAGTCGAACGCTTGTTTCAAAATCAATGTTTTCTTTGCGATGAAGGAATAATTAAATTCTCAAGCATGCGAAAAATTGAGAAATTATCGCTTTTGAAATTATGTGCGAATTTTCCTTTTACAAACAAAAATGAGAATAATTTTTTAATTTTTACTTTGACATTTTCATAATTGGTATATGATTTTTTTTTTCTAAAATTTGAAGGTATATTTGTTGAAAATATTATAAAGCTGATTATTAAGGATGTCGTATTATTTTCAGGTGTTAGATATACGTTCAATGTCAGAATGGTGGAGAAAATCAAAAATTTTAGTTTAATACTAAGATTGTCTTCACAAGAACCTAAATCAACAGCTCCATTGTATAAGTATTTAAGTTTCATTCAAATTCAAGTTATATAATCTATATAAATATATTATTATAATATATTAACTTAAAAACTACTGGAAAGATTTCGATCATTTTTGTTTGTTTTACTTCTTATATATTTGGTCCTTATCTAAAATAGAATTACCACGACATCTTCATTAAAAGCAAAGTAATTAAAGTTTTACAAAATTCGATTTTTAGAAGCAAAACGCGTTAAGCGGTGGATTTTTTGTCGCTTTGATAGAGTGCGGCAAACGATCTAATGCGCATGCAAGGGGTGCTCACTTTCAAGGTTATTACTTTTCTCTGACGTCATTGGATTACGGTTTCTGACAGAACCATTAGATATCTGCTATAATTGGTTCTTATCACTACTATTGTTCTTATTGCGCAAGGTTCTTATTACGCTCTATAGTTTGAAATTTCATTTCGTTTCATTTTGCTCAGTTAAAGTTCAAAATAAAACTTTTTTTATACACTTTATTTTATTTTAAACTTTTTTAGCAATATTGTTTATATTCCTTTTTATTTGTAATCTTTCTAGGTTTATCTAGTTAAAAAAGGTGAGCTTCTTTTCACAAAAAAAAAATAAGTTTCACTATGTTAATAGTTAATTTTTATGAACATAATAAATATTAATTTGATTTTTCTTTATTACTTTATTTAAATTGGATTATGATGATATATCATATCAAAACACTGGTTTGTTGACTGACGCGGGAATTCAAAATTTATAGCTCAGTAAAATATAGATTCTAGAAGAATTAATATGTCTTCATTATTCAATTAAAATAAAATAACAGAGAACAATCAAATTAACATTTATTATGTTCATAAAAATTAATTATTGACATATTGAAATTTAAATTTGTTGTTGAAAGGATTTAATATAACCTAAATAAAAAGCATATTTTATTAAATATAGTAGTGCCAACCAAATGCAGTCACCAGGTAAAATCCCCTACAAATCAAAGATAAGTAACGGCCTTTAACGCCTCTACTGGCTTCTGTCAGAAACATTAATCCGGTGACGTCATTTTCAGAGATCAAAGAAACGCCGCCTAGTCAAGTGAGTATACCTTATGTATCTAATAACCTTGATGCGCATGGGCTGGAGAGTATATGTTTCTCCTTCCACTGCCTACTGATTATTTCATATTTGAGCGTAGACTTAAAGCAGCTCAGCGAGATATTACATTAATGAAGATTTTTTGAATTCTATTTTCTATTGTTTTTTTTAGTTTTTTATTAAATTCTCTTTTAGCATTTTTTATATTTTACTGTAAATACAGAATCAAATTTTTTTTTAAGTTACAATAATCAAATTACATTTCAAACCTCCTTTTTATTATTGCATATATTTTTATACCAGAAAGAGGTGGGTTAGCGAGTAATTTTTTTTAAATTAAACTATATTCCAAAAAATTACTCCCTCAGAATACGCAATTTCACCAATTGTATAGTTATTAATTGATTAATAATTAATTTTTCAAAACTTTGCAAACTAAAATAGCTACAAAATACAAAAGTCACTTTTTTAGTTTTTTTTTTAAAATTGCTCCTTAAATGCTCTTCCGGATCCGCAATTGCTCCAGGTGTATAGTTAATAATTAATTAATAATTAAATTTTTAAAAAATTTCAATCGCAAGAATTAAAATCGCACACAAGCCCAAAATAATTTTTAAATGAATTTTTTTTAATTTCTCTATCTGCTCTTTTTATTACGCATATATTTGATCAAATGTTTGCAATATTTTTAATAATTAATTCTTTTTACCTATAAATACATGAATTATTGTACAATGACGTCATCAACTGCCGTTGGATCTTATAAACATGAATAGTTAAGACATTAAATTAATAATTAACTATACACCTGGAGCAATTGCGGATCCGAAATGACTATTTAAGGAACAATTTTTGAAGAAAAAATAAATATAATAAGAGTGATTATTTTGGATTATATAGGAATTTTTATTTTCGAAATTACAAATTTTTGAAAAATTAATTATTGATAAACTAATAACTATATATTTGGCGCAATAGCGGAACCTGAAGGAGCAATTTTTTGGCCAATAGTTAAAATGTTCTACGCTAAGTTCTTTCCGGTTATTTTTTAATATATTTTTGCTTTCATTTTTTTAAATGTTTTTCCTTTATATGATAAATATGTTCTTAACATTATAATTAAATAGCTGATGCCCGCTCGCTTCGCTGAGTGTATCTAAATTTAACTGATTGATGTATTATTGTATGATGATTATTGTATTCCTTCCTTTAGGACTTGAAAATCTTTCAAACCAAATGTCATTTAAAACCGTACAGCTATTTTAGGGGGCATCCATTAATTGCGCGGGGCGTTTTTTGCGATTTGTAAAATCCCAACCCCTCCCCTCTGGTAAGATGTCATGAGATTTGGCATATATCATTCCCCCAACCCGCAGTCTAATGTGGTATTTTTCAAAACAAAAAATACGTGATATTTGCGAGACCTTCCCTTCCTCCAAAGTAAGATTAGATAAAATTCGGCTCGACCCCATCGGCCCCTGAACGCCTCACGTAGTTAATGGATGTTCCCTTAAAAGAATAGATTAGCAGCTGCCATACAGGATCGTTAGCAAAACGTCATTAAAATTCGTTCCGTTAAGTAATTGTTAAATTTTGAAGTTTTTAATTTATTATTTTAATACGTTTATTTCTAATTATTATCTTCGACAATGAACAATAAAAAAATTCAAATATTTTAAACAATTTCATTATTAATTTCAACGGATGTTAAATTGAAATTCATATTTATTTTCCAGTAAAAATTGTCAATTTTAAATTTCAGCTTTGTAGTGACTTCTTTCGTTATTGTGTAAAATTGAAAGAAAATGCGTTAAAATTCTATTTCACGAACTTTACCGAAACTTTTTAAATGTACGGTTTGTGTAGGATATAATTGTTTTGTCATCCCATGGTAACTATGCATTATTTACAAAAACATATCTATCCCACGGGAACCGTACATTTTTTCTGGATTTAAAGTATACTATATGTTAAACCAGATTATAATCTATATCTATGCCAAATTTCATTCAGATCCATTCAGTACTTTTTGAGTGAAAGAGCAACAAACATCCATTTTTACAAACTTTCACGTTTATAATATAAGTAAGAAGTAAGATAACCTCCGCAGACGACGTTGTTGGTATCAGGCTAGCTTAGAATATCAGCAGAGAATTAGGTTCATATGTCATTATCCTGGAAAAGTGAGTTATTGGTCGATTTCCGTTGCTTACCTTAAATATATTGTAGTACAAAAAAACCATAATGATACAGGGAATGTAGAAGGACGAGAGGCTGGAGTAGATGATGAAGTCGCTGTTGTAGAAGAGGCAGGCGTCGTCGACGCGGTCCGGCGTGTTATTGAGTCCCAAAACAATTGGCGAGCCGATCGCCATCGATATCACCCACACGAGCGCAATTGTCAACCACACCCGCCTGTTGTTTTTGTGTTTCGCGTATTTTATCGGCTGTGTCACCGCTATATACCTACACACAAACAAACAACAAATCAATAGGCATATCCAAAAATTATTTCACACACACACACACACACACACACACACAAATAATTCTTTTCACAAACATGTACCAACACAAAGGAAAAATCTTCCACCTACTATTGAATAATCAATCGAGGTGAGGCTTTTGCTTAAGTGATAACAACCGGTCGAGCTTTCAACATTTCCCATACACCCTACCCCGTCCCACCACATACCTACGATACACACAGATGAAATCGAGAGACTTAAACACTGCGATTTTCGCTCCATCAAAGTCTCCCATCAATTTCGATTCGAGTGCAGATGCGAGATTTGTCTTCGATGTAGTTTTATTGGAAATTGTTTATTTTTTTTTCCTGTTCTTTTCTTCGTTTTTTTTTTTTTTTTTTTATTAAACCAACATGCGACGCACACCCACAACCGATCTATCTCTGAGCCAAACTGTTTTCGTGAACGGAATTTAAACGAGACGCGTAAATGCACAAAGAACGCGAAACGGCTTTTTGTTCCTTTCAATATACGATATGTGGCTAATATAATTTTTGTGACGCCCCCCCCTCAAATACAATCAGGATGTGATGGAATCGACAGGCATTGATTGGCCACCACACGATATACGCTGTTGGTTGCAAAGACGAAAACGAAAAACTGGATAAAATGTTTTGATTTGTCTCTTGACAATAGGTAGAAACTGGGATTCAATAATCGGAAATGCGAGATTTGAATTATTAATTTCCTCAAGTTACCAGAAATGTTTTTTTTTTTTTTTTTTGCTTTTTACGATTCACCATATTATTTGTACTTTTGGAAAGATTTGTTATAGAGATACGATCTTTGTTTCTCATTTCACCCACTAGCTAATAACAGCGAATAATTTATGATGCGTGAAAGCCTTTTTTTCTCAGCCGGTGCTTTCCTTTGATCCATTAGATTAGGATAGCTTAAAATGTGTGTCCCCAGTAGTATTAGTGTGCTGGAGACTTTTACCAGATTAGCGATTTTGGAAGCCGAAGAAAAAAATAAGGTAATGAAAAGTTGGACGATTAATATTCTGAGTTTGACTTAGAAATAATAAAGTTTATCAGTTTTAAAATAGAGAAGAGGTGGTGGTTTCTATGGTGATATGAAGACCTGTTGATTCGGTTGCTAAGACAAATATGATTAGGGTGAGGACAAAGAGTACACTTAAATGTCATATTTCTTAAGGCCTTTTTAAGGCCTCACTTTTCACATGGAATAATTAGTCCTATGTCGCTACTAAGCCCCCCCTCTCTAAAAATCTTAATTTTTTTTCTGTAGTTTATGCTGTAGTTGGCTATGTCTTCAGGTAGGTTTGATTAATTACACTGTGTATGAAACATAGAGGGAGATAGATCTTTAGGCGAACTTAGCTCTTTATCCACTGAATCAAGCGATAACGAATCAAACCTACCTGAAGACATAGCCAACTACAGCATAAAGCTCGGCTACGCAGTATAAATTACAGATGTAACGTTGAATTTTCATATTTTTCACGATAACTCGAAAATCCTCACACTTGGCTATAGGGATATGAATTATGAAAATGTGGGGAATTTTAAGAAGAACCAAAAGAGGCAAATAAAATTAGGTAGTGCCATTTAAAAAAATTGAAATTTTGCACAATTAAGCACGTGTTACTTTACGATGCACTTGGAGATACTTAGTAACAAAATTTGATTGTTTTTGATATTCTCGAGTGTAACAGCATCTTTGAGCTCTCAAACGAGCCTATGTCGAGCTTCCAACACAAATTATTGTGGGAGTTATGGACCTTTTAGAAGATGTCCGTTTGCTGCGAAATTTTCAAAAAAAGTATTTTTTCTCGAAAACCTTAAGGATTAGATGAGATCTTGTTATTATGAAAGATGCTCAGAATTATTAACTCAATCGAGTTATGTAAAGAAAATAGGGCATGTCATTTGAAATAACGATTTTAGTGTCGACTTCCGGTGTAACCGGAAGTGCCAGAAAACTAAAAATATTTTAGGAAGGTAGCTCCAATGCAGTTAGGTTTTAATCCCAATTTTTAGATTTCTATTATTTCAGGTTCTCCGGAAACTTCTAATGGCCGGTCTAGCTAGTACACCCTGTATACAATGAGCAAATGGGTTATAAGAGCCAAGTTAAAATTTTTTAAATTAAAGGTAAAGAGTATGTTGATAAAAGTCATCAGCCAGCACTGGAACTCTCTAAAACAGTGATTCTTAGCCTGGGTTCGATCGAACTCCAGGGGTTCGGCGGAAGTCAAGATACTCACACAAGGTATATCAATATATATATACTCTTGTTTTAAATTTGAAAATATCTTATTTTCCAATTAAGAATGGTTCAGTGAATGTGCATGTGAAATTGGTGGGGTTCAGTAACTCCAAGAAAGTTAAGAACCACTGCTCTAAGAAATTGGGAGTTGGTCTCTTCGCCATTATCGCTTTAAACGACTTGGAAGATTTTTTTGGGGTTCTACAGAGGAAAGAATTTGAACTTTTGGATTAGAATGGGAAAATAATTTGTCATAGAATTTAATGAATCTATCGAAAATGTAAGGGATGTTAAGAGTTTTGTGGTTTACTTACTGACTTTTGACTGAAATGATTGGATGTGTTTGTTATTAGAGGGTTTAGTGAAGCCTCGCAATTCTATTCCATGCGTCAAAATAGGTTGATTATACGATTTATATAAAGTCAATTTATTTGGTACGTCTATGAGAGATTGTGGTCTTCTTAAAAGACCAAAGCGTCTGTAAGGTCTTGTCGTTTCAATCTTGTGTGTGGGTTCCGAGTAAATCGACTATCCAGACAAAACCCTAGATAGGGGACCTAAAGACCTTCCGTGGAGATCGTTAATGGTTTGTTGTTGTACATTATCGGTAGGCACTGTTTAGAGTAAATGATACATTAGGTTCGTTCGCGGATGTGATAATGAATCGGTAACGGATCAGTTCAAGACCGTTTTAGGATCATCGCCAAGCGCATGCAAGTTTATGAGCCGAGTTACGGTCCGATATTCGCGGTTCACACGAAATGCGTTCGTTACCGATTCATAATTGGTTCTAGCAATCCACAGATTTTTGTTAGGATCAAAATTCGATTCTCTTACTCATGCGCAGTTAGCTAAATTGTGGCTTATTCAAAATCCAGTTTCGCTGTCATGCTGCGTTCACACGAGTCAATTTTAGTAGGCCGTTTTTAGTTGATCAAAAAAATTTGAATGGAAAACCTCGTGTGAGAACCGGAATCAACTTTTTAGTGGATCAAAAAAAGTTTGAACAAGTCATCACACTAGGTTTTTCATTCCACTTTTGATCGATTAACTAAAATCGGTTCACTAAAGTTGACTCGTGTGAACGGAGCATCAACGTTCAATTCATATAACAATTTTCGTGGGTTCTCGTTAATCCTCGTCTTACTTCCGAACATTTTCAAACTCGCTCACGGGAAAATAACCCTTAATCAGTTCATAAGCGTGTATGCGGTTGGCGATTATCCTATCTAATGATTCTTTACCAGTTCCGGATCAGTACCATCAGTACCGCGAACGAATCTATTGGCGCATTTATTTGTTTATTTTTACTTTCCATTTCTGGCACCAGTTGGCTATAAGGTCGAGGGTGCTTGAAATAGGTTTGGGTCGGAGGTAAGGATCGCAGTATCATCTTTGTAAGTAGTTATCATTGTACGAGAATGGGTTGACCCCAAATGCAGCCTGTGTGGGGATCAGGAGGAATAAATGACGCTTTAACCAGATACAAATCACGCAAAAAGCTTAGTAAAGGGATTGCTTCTGCTAGGCAGAATGCTGAATCTGGAACAAGCAAGAATTCTTCTATTAACGGGATACATGACAAAACAGGAGTGCAATAAGCTTAAGGCTGCAGTGCAGAGGAACGAGCCCTAACCTGTTTTTCTGCTTACAAAAATGGTTGGGATGTGAGATGTATATATGGTATACCTAAACTATAAAGGATGGGGCTCGGTATGCTTCCTTGAGAAACTCCGGCTAGAATAGGTTTAAAGGAAAAATTCAGATCTGCAGGGATCGTGGAAATTTCTAGAGCTTTTATAGAAGTCCTGGATGCCCTACCCTGTTAAACGCCTGTGTAACATCCAGAAGAGCTCCTTGACAAAAATGTTTTTTTTCTTCAAGAGCCGCAAAGATTTCATTGTCTACCCTAGGAATAATATTGTGATTTTCGAGTAAGTCGTCCTTCTTTTTAAGGAAGATTTTTGAGAATTTTGGAACAAAGAGGAAGCAGACTTATTGATCTATAACATGATGGATGGATGATGGATCCGTAGCAGGCTTATTGGGTTTTGGGACAAGTAGAGTGGAGTGATTCCAATGTGAAGGGGAAATGTGAAGTACGAAGAATTGCGTTAAATACGACATACTAAAATAAAAATAATTCCAGGATCTTGTAGAACTTCATTTAACCTAACAATGCAACAAAAATCGAAATTTTACGCAAAGATCCTTTCAAATCATTATCTTAAGCATTAATCAGATTATTTTTAAAATCTTGATTCAGGTGAAGAGTTTTTGCTGATATAAGATCATGGCCAGGAGCTTTTCTTAAGTCTATTAGTCACGATCCAAATTTTAATAGTACTTTTCGAAATCGACGGTGATTTTCTTTTCGTTCAAAATTATATGCATTTTAAGGTCTGTTAACTAGAACGCAGTGATTCTCAAAATTTTAAAAGTTAGTAAGGAGGAGTGGGGTAAGTGCATCCCAGTTTTTAGTAAGTTTGACTTTCAACCCATATATCTTTCATATGTTTTATAATACTGTCACAAATCTAAGACACCAGTTTGTGTCTGGCGCCCGAAGGGCGGGATTAAACAATCACCGGCGATAAGAATTGTACAAAAGGATGGACCCCCTGAAGCAGTTTTATGACCAAAGGATTAATGTAACAAGGACGCATTGTTCTAGTATTTTCTCCATTGATTTACCAATGGAGGAGAGAAAGATAGGCGCTAAGATTACCAATAGAAAATTCTAGTAACGGATTATTTATGGTTTGGAAAGTTCTCGACCGATGATCGGTTGCTATAAATAACCCGAAAGATGGGTCAACAAGTCAGTATAAAATAAACCACCGAAGAGTATTGAAATAAATTCATCGACAGTGTTAAAATAGTGGAAGTGCTCAGTGTTAAAGTGAACAGTGTTATATAAATCGTGAACATTGTTAAATAAAGTGTACATTGTGTATATAGTGAAATTTAAACAGTACTGTGACTATTGTTGACAGTGAACATTGCTGTAGTGTATAATTATTAGATAAATAAATAAACAATTGTTTAAAAATAAATTCGTAGTCATTATACACAAACCAACGAACCCGTAAAACGTTACAATACTTTAACATTTATTGAAATTAACAAAAATTTCAGTTTATACGCTTTAACTAACATTGACAAAACGCCAATTTCACTTGTATATTTTTTTTTAAATTGTAAAAAATCCAAGAGCTGTGTACTTGCCCCAAAAATGGGGTAAGAGCATAACTATTGAAATGTATGTTTTAAACGGTGCTTTCGAATTGATTGGCATAAATCGGGGATTTCCCTTATTATTTCGGGGACATCTACGTGTATAGGATGACATTCATTTTGGGGAGATTATTATATATCGACGTTTCTCCCATATTATGTTAATACGAGCCCGTTTATGCACTTACCCCACACCATCTTATACTTATAAAAGTAACCAATTTCAAGCATAAACGTTGTTATAATTAGTTAATTGTTAACTATTCATTTTGAATGAGAAAACTTCCATATAAAAACTTTTCTGGTTTTTTATTTGAGAATAATCAGAAATTCCGTCTCCATAGCGACAAAATGCGAGACCCAGCTTCTTTTAAATCAATAAAAAATAAAAAAAATCTGTGTGTGTGTGTGTGTGTGTGCGGGCTTTCGGAGAGATTATTTAATTTTTCTCATTCACCCTTAGTGAATCTTCTTTCTTTTTTTAATTTTTCCAAATTGAGATTGACAAATCGTACACGATGAGAATTGGCAGGTGGAAAATTGAATTGAATGTCCCAGATTTTCTAGATGATTTTTTTTTTTGTCGTTCTCCTCTTCTCATTTACTCGTCACAACGACGTCAATCAGTCCGTGTTCTTCTCATTAATTACTTGATTGGCTCGAAAGTGACGTTCGGTGTAACGAAAACCCGAACATATTTCGTAACTATCTACGATACTGGTTTAAATTTATACCATTCGACACGTTAGTATTCGATTGTGATAAAGATAGAAGTGGGTTCGAGGAAAAATTCGAGCTTGAATAAATAGTCATTTTTCATCGTAAATATTTTCTCTTGACGCCCACAAATTGGACGAGCTTTCGTTTCACTGGTGATATGATCGAAGGTGATTTTTAACTTCTCGAGTAAGCGAAGCTTGAAATATCCTAAAACATTTCTTTATATTTGTAACCACTAAGAAAATTATTTTCTAGACAGCATTATGAATTTAATAAGACTACGATTAATCAGAAACATGAAGTGGGCAAGAATTTGTAGGTTGGACATCCTTGAGAATTCATTTTCGAGCTTTCAGCATACATTTTTGATACTATCTATGAACTTAGTTTTTACCTTTAAATCCCGATTGGTCTAAAATATTTATAGACCCACTCCGAATCGAATCGGTGAGGGATTAAATTAAGACTTGTTTTTGAAGGCGCAAATAAAGATTTTAAAAATTTACCACTCAACAAATTTACATTTTCCTCCTGAATTTTCCCATTTTCCACGAATCTGTAACAATGTGTGTATCTAGTCGAAATAATGTTGTCATTTGGGAATCTTATCTATACAATAAATCGACATAATGTATGAAACGCCATGTGTACCTTTTTCCCGATCGCCATCCATCCGTCCTTCGCACACTAAATCCTTCTGATCCTCGAAGAATAACCCAAGTCGCCTCTCGGCTGAATCAATGTTACGATATTTGTTCCATTCTCCATTCCCCCTCTCAATGTTTTATTTCGTTCAATTATATATAACACACCGAATCCCCACATGTACCAACCTTTTTCCTTGCACTCCCAACCCAAAGAAAAAGGTTTTTCTTATATTTGTCAATTAAATTAGAAAATTAAAGAAAAGCTGTCTCCTTTATGATCATTTGAGGATGTTAAAAAGAATGTGATTTGTCTCTAGCATCTTTCAATTAAAAGTGGATTAATAAAGAACAATAATTAGAAAGGAAAAAATAAAGTTAAATAAACCAATAGATCCAGGATTGCTATTCAAACTAAGAACAGTCCTTCCTACCCAGTATTTCCTGATTATCAAATCTTACTTGTTAGACCGCTACTTAAGAGTACGATGCAATGCCGAATTTTCCTCCATCACTCCCATTCAGGCCGGAGTCCCCCAAGGAAGCATACTAGGCCTAATTTTATACACAATTTACACAGCTGATTTTTACTTCCAATGTAGATCCGTTCCGTGCTTCCATTATAATGCACACAACAGTGTCTACAACTTACTAATTATTAAGATGATATAATGTACAACTATTGTTATTTTTGGAGTTGGTGTCAGCCAAAAAAATGAGACTATATTGGTAATTATAGACCAGTGCTTTAGGCCTTTGAAAATGGTAAAAATTAAAAAAAAATATAGTAGGATGAAACCCATTAGAAAAGGAAGAGAATATAATAAAAATGGGGGGAAAAATAAATTACGGGCGATCTGAGGTGGGGAAGTGAAAAAAGAGAGGGGAAGGGTAGAAACGGTTGATCTCGATTTCAAACAAAACTACAAGTCCTATGGAAGAAAGTTAAATACCAAAGTTGTAGATAATAAGTAGATTTACAACTTTATAACGAAAATTTAAGTTAAAAATTCCAATTCAATGGATTTAATTTTTATCTCTTGCAAAAAAAAAATTACAAAAAATTTTGTGAAAACTTACCTTTTATTGTCCCAAAAACACGTTTTTTTTGAAGTTATACTTCTTTAGGCGCGTTATAAAAAAATTATGAGAGTGAAATTTTTAGATGGGCGGCCATCTTGAGATAAAAATCAACAAAATGAAGTTAGCCGCAAAACCACTGGGTTTCTTGGCGCGGGTAATTTGAATTTTTGTTTTATTAATTTACTTGTTTATTTATTTTTATATTAAAATTAAAAATTATTATATATATACAAATGACACATATTATTAATAAATAAGTTATTAGTTTTCTCGAATTTTGCAGTAGCTGTTATTCTATTTGAAATTTAATGATGAAAATGACGTCTGCATTCCATGCATATTCTTAGTTATCACGAAATCTGGGATTCTGAAATGATTCAACCATCTTAGAATAATAATTTAGTTACACAAGATATGAATAAGATTAAGACATTTACTGTGAAAAGTAGCTACTTATTTTATTTCGCAATTTCTATGAAGCTTCGTTTAATGACATGCATAAATTGTTAACCAGAAAAATGATCCTGACAAATTTTATAAACGTCTTGCAGCTTTCTTTGAATATTATTTATTGACACAAACTAAAATATTATTTTCTTTATTTTATTTTTAATAATTATATCTTTAAAAATATATATTATTATTATTAAATATTAAATTACAGTTTTTAAAAATTAATTATTTGAATAAAATTAATAAAAACTAATTTTTAATGATACTAAAGAAGTATAACTTCTCACGCGCGTACATAAGTACACGCAACCACTTTTTTTAAAATTTAATTTTTTCTCTTATAATGATTTAATATCAAAAAAGCACCTTAATTTTCAATCAAAAATTCTCATTTCAAAACATCTGATTTTTTTAAAAAGTCGCTGAGCTTTTTTTGTTGTTGAAACCTCTACTTTCTGATGGTGCAAAACTACATACATTTCAATGTTAAATTTTCTCAGAAAATGTAATATTTTAAGTGTAAATTTTAATAAATTGCAATAAATACTCATTCCATAAGGAAAAATCATCAAAATTCGATCATTCCCTTAAATGTCACTATTTCATCTCCTATTTTCATCTCTAGAAGGAGGATTTTTTTCTTCAAATAGAAATGTGAACAATTTAAAAGTACGATGTACGTTATAGAAACAAATTTATCGAAATCGGGTTAGCTAGGAAACATTTATAATTTCATCCCTAATTTTAACCCCTTATGAGTGTAGTTATTTTATAAAAATGGACAATTAATTTAAAATTATGTTTTACCAAAAAAAAAAATCAAAATCGAGCTATCTAATAAGAAGTTAATATTTCATCCCTTAGTTTTCAACCCCTTCGAAGTAAACGATTTCCTTCAAATTAAAATGGAACCACATGGAAAGCATCAGCTTTCAAATAAAAAAGAATCATCAAAATCAGTTCACCTAGTCGAAAGTTCTGAGGTAACAAACATAAAAAATATATTCGAACTGAGAACCTCTTCCTTTTTTTAAGTTGGTCAAAAATAACAGTATTCAAAACATAGCTACAGCCAATATGGACAAACAGAGTAAAACTCTGGGGTTTCACCAAGCCTTTAAATCCTATGAATTCAATCCTTTCAGTCCAAAGTTCTTCGTCAAATTCTTAATGTCCCTTATTATGTAAATAATGATACTATCCACAAAGACCTGGATATCCCCACCGTTACGGACTTAGTCACCAAACGCTTCTTTAGCTTGCACTCTTAATTATCTTCCCATCCCAACATAAATGCAAGAACCCTCTCATCCATATCTTATCCAGATTATCCTCCACGACGACTCAATCACCGATGGCCTAGAGATCTTCTACTAATAAATTCTTAGAGAGTTTCAGCACTGGCTGGTAACTATCTCATCATGCCTCCATGTCCTGTGACTCTAGATGCAGTTCATTACTAGACCTAGATACACATTTGCTCATTGTATTTCTTTATTGTACAGATTGCAAATACAATTTTTATTAAAAAAAATTTGAGAGAATTATTTTCATACAGATTTTTGCAGAGAATGGGATTTAAAAAGGTTATGAAAGACTAAAAAAATATTTTGAATACGATTAAATTAAAAGTGATTGCAGTCAAACCTGGAAAACGATGCAGAAAATCTGCAAAAAAAAAAGTTCCACCGAATAACCTGTTGATCTTAGACCCACAGTTAATATTTTTGTTTCAAATCATCAATGGATATCTCACATGAATATTTCCACATGAAAGTCTCTAAAATATTTAAATTAGAACTGCAATTCGCACATTTAATTTCCAAACGAATAAATTAACCTATTTTCTCCAAATAAAAGAAAAATTAAATTTACAAGCTGCAAGTAAAACGAGCGTATTGATAAATACGTTAAAAATTAGCATAGTAATTCGATGCAACTGCAGTTAAATATTTACATTTTTCGTTTCGAGGCGAGTGATAATTGTTGCAGTTTAAGTGAGAAATGTGCACAACTCATTCCATATTGTTTCCAGTACATTTCTTCAACGTGACTAAAAACTTCATTAAAAATTTGTGTGGCTTCGTATACCGTGGATCGAGGATTCTTTTATGATTACGACATGAACTGGATTGGCGTTGTTCATTGCATGAACGAACCTCAAGTAAATTTTATAACCGTATGAAAAATGCATGAAAAAATCTTTCACAAAATGTGCTCGGTGCTCGTTGTTCGAGCCATATTCTTTAGGATATATTTACTTTATAATAAACACAAGTAGAAAGCTTGTTATGGTTATTATCTTCGTGATCAACACTTTGGTCTTTTCGTTTTTATTAAAATGCTTCCATAAAAATGACTCAGACTTAAAAAAAAAAACCGTTCAAGTTTATATCTCATACTTGGAAAAAATTTCAGGACAACACATTCCTCCACTGCGAGATAGCAACCATAACTGGGTACAGAGTGATCTTGAAAAAGCTCCAAATGTAATGCAGGCCAATGAAGATAACTTCGATGAGATTTCTGATATAGAATCTCCACTCTTTAACTTGTAACGAGGCGTTATGTCTTTTTTTTAATTATTTTTTTTTTGTAAGCGAGCTAATTCGCTGCGGACGGAGTTTTTTCATTTGTTTCAGGTCCAATTGGAGAACCGGTGTCCTTGGGTCGTCGAGGAAAAACAAGTCAAATTTGTTTGTTTTATCGGCGACTTTAGGGGCATCGGGTGGAAAGACGCAGTCCACTGGATTCCGAGACAAATGAAAAAACTCTAGACAACTCTGATTCCGCCAGCCGATAAGCGAGCCTCGCCGCGTTAATAATTAAAACTTTATTTTTCAATAATTTTATTACTTTTAATATTTTTAGTGTTAATTTTGATTTTCTTTAATTCATAAGAATAAATCATTTTGTTTTGTTATCATTTATTAGTGTTTTATTTATTTAAAAATTTCGTTTCAAGCGAGTTACGAGCAAGGCGACCACCAAGGTAAGTCCTTCAAAATTCCTGTTTGTTGGTGGATAAACAGTACAAAAAATCAAAGAATCCCCGTGCCGCACACACCCAAAAACTTTCAACATTTTTATAATTATTTTTTTTCAACATTTTTCAAAAATCATCAAAAAGTTACCTAGGAAAGGTAATGTGCATTTAAGAACCATATGCAACGCTATTCTAAAAACCAAATACGTTCCTGCTCTATGGAAGATGGCACAAATAAGTCTAATTCCAAAACCAGGTAAACCTAAAGACAAAGTTACATCATATCGCACTTAATAAGCCTGCGGCCAACCATGAGCAAAATTTTCGAAGGAGTCCTTAGAAGAATATCAGAAGAACTTCTTAAGAATAAACAAATACCTGATCATCAAGTTGGTTTTAAGACAACCACACTCTATAGTGAAACAAATACATCGAGTAGTTAACACCATTTGAAAGGCACTGGAAAATAAGAAGTACTATTCCGCAGTACTTTCTTAGCTATTGCATAGGCTTTTGATAAAGTATGGCACAAAGGGAAGCTTCAAAAAGCAGCACAGAAACTTCGTATAACCTTACTAAACGATTACTATCAAGTGATTAGGTTATATCTGGAAGAAAGTTTTTAAGTGCTACAAAGAGACGTAAGTAATCTAAAACTAATTAGGGGAGGGATGCCTTGAAGTATCCTTGAACCCTTACTGTACTGTACTTTTACAGCTGATCTTCCAATAGTCGAAGGGGTCAGAACCGCTACGTATGCGGATAACACTGAGTTTATGACACCTGCAAGGTATCCACAGGTATGGCGCCTCATTAGACCTCATAGGACTTGAACCTTTTTGTAGAATCACAAAAAGTAGAATCAAAAACGCTTTTCGCACTCAAGAAATACTTTGGGGCATAGACAAACTAAGAAACTCATAAATTACTCCAAGAAGATGACATTTTGTCACTCGACAAAAAGGACGTAAGGCTCCTAACAAGCCTCTATACGGGCCACTAAATTACCAGCTTTACAAGATCGGTCCGACACTAACATATATCATCTCTGCTGGAAAACGGTAAAAACGGTGGAACACATTTTGTGCTCATGTGAGAGAGTTTTCAAAAGAAGACTGCAGTATCTTGGAAAGATGGACATGACGCCTGGCGAGATAGCAGCAGCAGCTCTTGGTCAGGTGCTGGCTTTCTTAAAAAACCTGGAACTCCCCTAGTAAACACAGAGGGTCACATCACAATAGACCTCTATGGTCGCAGTGATAAAAGGAAGGAGTATCCCGGGACCCGCAAAACGAAAAGAAATATGTCCACAGGTAGCTTCTGAAAAATTTCAGGAGGCATTAAACATCCTTAAACTGTGGGCCAATAAATGGGGGGTAAAAGTCAGCGAGGGTAAGTCCATACATATCACGTTTACCATCAGACATCAGATCTACCCTCCAGTAAAATTAAACGACGTCACCTCAATCCGATCGAGCAAAATATCTGGAAATGTACCTTGATAGAAGACTGACTTGATCCATATATATTAACGAAAAAAGAAAATAACTCAATAAAAATCGGGGAAAATGTGCTACTTCATTAGACAAAGGTCACAACTGACGATTGAAAATAAAGTGCAGCTATACAAATCGGTATTAAGACCTATTTGGAAATATGGAGTGGAACTTTGGGGAACGGCATCCAACTCTAATACAGAAATTCTACAGAGCTCCCAATACAAAACCCTCCGAACAATAATTGGCATACCATGGTACATTAACAAGGATCGAGTACATCTTGATACACCTTGGAATTGAAAAGGTGAATGAGGTGATTACGGAACAATCAAGTCGTTACCAGATGAGACTGGAGCACCATCCTAACCAGCTTGCTGTCAATCTGCTTGATATTAGTAATGAAAACAGGAGATTGACGAGACCCACTATTCTGGAGTTGATCAATAGGTTTCAGGAGATAGCACAAAGATGTGAATAAAAGAAATGGAGTTGCGTTAGTGGACACAACCAAATCAATTTGTAAACAAAATCCGGAACTAAAGTAAAATACTTTAAGCTCAAGGCAGTTTGTGGATCTTCACGTAAGTTTGGCTTGATTTAAAGCCAATTAGGTCCAGTAGCTTATAAATTAAGTCAAATAGTAAATTTGGTGTCCTATAAAAAATTATAAGCTCATTGAAAGTGTCCTTTTATCTTTCGAAACTAAGATCTAAGTAAGTAAATTGTAAGTGTTGTCGTTAGCTTAAGTTTAACCCTAAACCACCTCAGGAGACCTCTCCAAGAAAATCATGGAACCCTAGTATCCTTGGAAAAACACCAGAAGAGGGGTAATTTATTTTAATTTTTGAAAATACTCATAGAAATCCGTAAAAGAACCCGGAATGCAATCTATAGATAGCAACCATCCATAAATTAAGGTGGAGGGAGGGGATCGACGAAGTGTGACATGGAGGTGGGAGGGGTCCTAAATTTCGTGATGTCAACGTGTTTAAGGGAGTGGGTTCAAAGACCATGGACTCAAAATGATTAAGTTTGATCTTTAATTAATAAATATAGTAATTTAGTAATAATATAATTTTTTAATAAATCGTTTTTTTTTTTGTTAATTTCTTGAAATGTTTGATTTGATATTAATTAACCGACTTCAAAAAAAGGAGGAGGTTCTCAATTCGACTGTATATTTTTTTTTTTTGTTTTATGTTTGTTACCTCAGCATTTTCGACTGGGTGAAGCGATTTTGATGATTCTTTTTTAATTTGAAAACTGGTGCTTCCCGAATGGTCCCATTTTAATTTGAAGAAAATCGCTCACTTCTAAGGGGTTGAAAACTAAGGTATGAAATACTAACTTCTTATTGGATAGCTCGATTTCGATAATTCTTTTTTTATTTGAAAGTTAGTGCTTCTCGTGTCTTCCCATTATAATTTGAGGAAAATCTTTCACTTCTCAAGGGTTGAAAACTAAGGGATGAAATATTAACTACTTATTGGATAGCTCGATTTTGATAATTCATTTTTTATTTGAAAGCTGGTGCTTTTCGTGGGGTTCAGTTTTAATTTGAGGGAAATCTTCCACTACTAAGGGGTTGAAAACTAAGGGATGAAATATTAACTTCTTATTGGCTAGCTCAATTTTGATTATTCTTTTTTTATTTGTAGAACACAACTTTAAATTAATCTCATATCCATTTTAAAAAAAAAAACTCCACTCATAGAGGGTTAAAAATTAGAGATGAAATAATAATATAAATTTTTCCTGGATAACCCGATTTTGAGAATTTTGTTTCTATTACGTAAAACGTACCTTTAAATTGTTCACATTTCAATTTGAAGAAAAAAATCCACCCATTAAGGATGAAAATAGGGGATGAAATAGTAACATTTAACCGAATTTTGATAATTTTTTTTTTCTGTTGGAAAGAATAATCCACTTAGTTTTGTTTTTACATTTAAAAGCAAAATAATTCAACCCTTAAGGGCAAAAAGGGATGATGTAGTAACTTTTAATATTAAATGGCGCTGCCTCATATGAGCAGCGCGTTTAGAAGGTTATCAAACTTCAGATCACTAAAACGCGATAAATAAATAAATATTATAAAAAAATGAAAAACCGACTTCAAAATATATAGAAATTCTTAAACAAGAAATGCACTGAAAAGTAACAAAATAATGGCGTATCCTTGCAGTATCTACAACTTACAAATGATTAGGATGATACAATGTACAACTATTGTTATTTTTGGAGTTGATGTCAGTCAAGAAAATAAATATTAATGGTAATTTGTAAAAATGTTTAGTTGGTAATTGGTATTTTGTAGTTTAAAGGTAGCTAGATATTGTTACAGTTCGAGTATATTGTTTAAAAGTTCATTTGAAAAATAATTTTCATAAGGTATTCTCGTTTTTTGCTAAGTACCAATATAGTCGTATTTCCTTGGCTGACACCAACTCCAAAAATAACAATAGTTGTACATTGTATCATCCTAATAATTTGTTAGTTGTAGATAATGCAAGGATACGCCATTATTTTGTTACTTTTTAGTGCATTTCTTGTTTAAGAATTTTTATATATTTTGAAGTCAGTTTTTCATTTTTTTATAATATTTATTTTTTTATTAAAAATCATTTAAATTGAAATAAAACAAATTTTTGGATTTGCTGTTTTAATTCAATAATTATTTGTAGATGTAAAATTGTAAAATATGTGACGTCACACTAAGAAGGGGTGGGTCTAACAAATGTGACCAGCTGTGACAAGGAAGGAGAGGGGTCAAAAATCATGAAATTCGTGTGACTTAATTTATGGATGGCCCCATACTAGTACGTAGCTTTGGCAAAGGCCCAAGACATCCTCTTAAATGGTACTTCTTGAGAGCCTCGTTCAAGAACAATAAAGTTCAAGATATCTTGGAAGGATGGTTTAAAGTTCTGATTAACGAGTGTAGGATTGATTATTGCCAGTTTTAGCGCCGTGTATTCCAAGTAAAAACCACCTGTTAAACGAGAAACTATGAACTCGGATCAAATGAGTTTTATTATTTTTTAATAAATTTTCTTTTGGTAACGAGTCTCCAAGAGAAAATAATTTAATAAAATCCCAACAGAAGGAAGAAAAAAATCAAATAAAATTATGACTCGAATTCCAAAGTTGTCTAATTTCAATTAAATCAATTCAATTTCTCGATCACGCACGATTTTCCTACTCGCTCTCTGCGTGGAAAAGCGTTCAACTTGCCGATTTTTACGATGATTTAATCCCACCAAAATTATTATATTGTTTTTTATTTGATTAACCCAAAAAGTTTTCGTCTCGCAACCATAAATAAGACCATACCTACCTACAGATGCAGGTGTATAAATGTATATAAATATATTTATGTGTCGATTAAATTAACCCGAAAAATACGTTTAATATATATATATATATATGAAAAAAGCAAACTAACAAGTTTATAACACGGTATATGTTTAAAGAAAATTTACGACACTTAACGTTTATATAGCACCATAAAGTATAGTGCGAGTAAGACTGTGAAAAGCTCGACTGGTATAAGGTGAATGATGATCTCATTCCACCAATATTATGGAAAACCCAATCCCTAGTCGGTGGTCCCCTTACATAACTCTCCCCCTCACCATCCAAGCTCGGTTCGATTCGCCTCGACCAAGTCAAGGAATTTATGAGCGACGAAATAAGAGAAATTGATCAGAGGAAAGATGCTGCCGTTTCTTACCTATCTATTGATATGGCTACGAGATTAAAAATGGAGGACGTGGAGCACGTGACGTCCATGGCAATGTAGAAATCGCAAACAAATCCTGGAAGCGCCCAAGTTCCATTCACCTGAAACACATAGAGATTATATTATATTATATACACACAAAAAATGCAATTGATGCAAAATTGTTGTAAAATTTCCACATAAAATCAATCATATTAATATAATATGGAAAGACTTGAACAGGGGAAGTATATTAAAGTTATTTGTAACATGCTGGCATATGCAGAAGGAATTTGATAGGTATATAAATTTTATATCTATATATATGTGATATTATTTTATCAAACGTAAAATTATTCATATTTAATTTGATTCGTTTTCCTCGAGGGAAAAGTTCATCTAAATACACAAAAAAAAAATTTAGTGAAGAGTTTATAAACTTGGGAGTCCTTGGGCTCCGTGTAGAAAAATAACAAACTTCATAACTTTGATTTGATTTTTCATGAAAATCTTAGAAAATTCATTAAATGTTGTAGTAACTGACTTTTCCATTTTAATATCATGGATACATTTAACTAAGGAAGAATGTTTCAGTTTTACGGGAAAATATTAAAACTGGTTTGAGTCAAAATCATGCCGCAAAAATTTTCAAAATAAGATTAAATAGAAGCTGTAAGGCGTCACATCACAGTATTTCTTTTACTTTCAATTATGAAACTCGCTGTTGGTATAAAATATTTGAAATATATCTACTTTATAAAGCTATAGGTACATATAAACAGAACTATATGCATACAACCGATATGTAGACCTGTAGATATAACCAATACAAATTCCCAACCTTCACCCCAGAATCGTCCTTATTCGAATTTTCCCAGGAAAAAGTTTCAAATAAAAGTTGTAGCCACTAATGAGTTTAAGAACTATAGAAAGTTCAAAGAAAATCGTTAAGGCCGTTTTCGAAAAAAGTGTAAAAGCTCAAAAACTACTAGAATAAAGTGGAGCTTTCGCGACAGAACCAGATACAATATGGAGGTCAAATTCCAAGTTTGGTGAAATTCGGATAAAGCTTTCGATACGATATGGCTGTCACACACAGCCACACGCACAGACATGTTTCTAAATACCACTTTTTTGAACTCAAGGGACCTCAAAACATGTACTTCCGGTGAAAGCTCGAATTCGAAAATTCGACCCGATTACGATACTCCCGTTACTATGATATATAATAGTAAAAGAAAGTAAAAACGCAGCAATAAATAACAAACAAATAACAAGTGATCCGTGCATTCTGTACGGAAGAATACCTGATATCTGTATTTATACAGAAGGCTATGAGGTCATTCCAATAAAACAATAATTAATATGAACAATTAATTAATATTCCGGTACCTCTTTAAATCAACCCTTAATCCTTATATCTCTAACATCAGCTCAGAGCCACATCGCAAACACTATCAACTAGCATTACTTCAATATTAAAAAAAAAATGGTTGTCTGTAAAGTCGGTTTACGGACGATAGTTTTACGTGATAACGTCATAAAGAACACCTAATTGATGAAAAATTGCGTACTTTTATGAATTGAATTATCACTGAATTATCATTACTTTGTATAATACAGAGGGGTTAATCGAAAATTAAAAATTTTTTCAAAATGAAATCAGGCTAAAAATTAAGAAGGAAAAAGTCAATTAAATCTGTTTAAGTAAATTGTATAAGAAAAACACAAAACACGTTGTCTTAGGTAAGGGCACCAACTATCGATATATCAAAATATCGATATTTTTTACTCTGCATCTATCGATATTTTTTAAGAGCTTTATTATATTTTATAATAATTATAATTTATTCCACTTATAGATATTGGCAATTTTTCAAGTAATCGTGTTTTGAGATGAAAATATCGATATATCAAAGTATCGATATTTTTTACTATCGATATTGCTTGTAAATATCGATATATTTTATAAATTTGCCCTACCCTACGTTGCCTAGGATTCAACAATAATAACGTGCCTCTCTATCACTTGTATCGCGTTCTCGCTTGCACGCACAGGTTCAAATGTAGGTAACGTGACAAAATGGCCAAACTTTTTCAGACTTGTTGTCGTAGTTCATCAATTTATAAGACGTTATCACGTCAAAAATGAAGCGCAAGGAAAAAAAATCCTTACTTGAATCCCATATCTCTAGACTTCTTACTCGCCAGGTGTCTGTCTATACTACTTCTACCAGACTATCTATGCAAGCATTTGCACCGTATTAGCAATCTAACGACTTCAAACTGCTCCTTCTGCACCTGGATCCCATGAAAGCCATGCATCTTGGCAACTGTCCTGCACTTGCAGACGTCAGGGAGATAAACGAAAACAACCAAAACCAACTACTCTCCAGCCTCTACTGGACGACGCGGTACTGAATGGCAGAAATGTCAAGAGCAGGCGTTGGAAGAAGATGAAGAAGATAAAGTCATATTTATTTTATAAACCATAATTAATATAATTAATATTAAATAAACCACCTATTGGCGCTGTGGTTACAGCAATTGCTCTCTCCGCTTAATGCGTCAAGTGGTTCTAGGTTCGATCTCCGTTGAATCCTAGACTTAAGATTCTAGATCTAAGATATAATTGACCAACAGAAACTCTCTGTGTTTAGACAGTCGTGATATGCCCTTAGATGTTAAAGCGACTTAAAACACCTAAAAAAAATAAATAAATAAATAAACCCTCAACAATGGTCACACTAACGCAAAGCTTTAAATAGACTAAAAACGCACACCTGTCCTCTAACAAAGGTAGAAGAACAAATAAATTAGATAATCCTTATCCTATCAATATAATGACCGAAGCATATAGTCAACTCCCCACCGTCACCCTTCGACTTATAGGTCAAAACTTCTCAAAATCATCATAAATGAATATCGAGCTACGAAAAGCTTATCTAGAATCCATTCACTCGATGTACTCATGGTCAGAGTTCCTGCACATCTATACAAATGAATCATCCATCCCAGGATCCGGAAATACTGGTACTGGTTACTACAGCGATATATTTGAAGGTTGCGCCGCAGTTGGAGAACCTTTAAGCTGTTTTGATGAGAAAGCAGAGGCAGTTTTACTGACTACGTCCAAACTGGACGAAATTAAGACGTATCATAAAGCTGCCTTTTTAATTGATCCTCAAGCCACAATAGCAGCTTTATCATCTGACTACTCTACCAATTGCGTTCGTACTAACCAACGTCAAGATACCTAGAACAGTCTCGCTAAAAAGGTTGACACCTCTCATTACAATTGATTCCCAGTCATGTTGGTATCTTGAGAAATGAATTAGGGGACGTCCTCGCTAAATCTGGAACGTCTCTAAATCAATCGAACATCAGCTCAGAGGCACATCACAAGCACTATCAACTGGTATTCCTATAACACTCCAATAAATGAAGCACAAGGAAGAAAATGGGAATCATTACTGGGATTTCTTATCCCCCGCCAAGTGTCAGTCACAACTTTCCGAATTACCACAGGATACGATTACCTACGCGAGCACTTGCACCGTATTGGCATCCAATCTGCTCCCTTTGCAATGGGGAACCCTTGAACGCCATACATCTTGGTAACTGTCTTGCACTTGCAGACGATAGGGATGTAAACGAAAACAATCAAAACTAATTACTCTCAAACCTCTACTGAACGGTGCGGTGCGGTACTGAATGGCAGAAATGTCAAGAGTAGGCGTTGGATAACAAAACTAGTTTTTTTTAATAAGGTGTCCTAAACGTGCACCTTTATAAAGGCATACTTTGTTAAGAAATGTATATAAAATGAGATTTCACTAAAATAATACTTAAGCTTAAAAATGGCGGAAAGGTTTCCTTAACATAGGAATCTGTTAGGTATTCTTAAGGCGTTTCTTAGGAACGTTCATAAATATGGCCTCTAGTGTAGATCTTTGCGTCTAAATCTAGCTATTCATTCCCTTCCCAATTAAATAAGTACTAGAGGTCGCCTAGTGGTCGAAATTCGACCATAATTCGTTACAATTTTTACATACCTAAGGGTACACTTCACTTGTAACTGCCTCAAAAACTTTAGTTACAAAGCTAACTACAGCAGATAATGAAATGCATTTGCGAATGTTTGGCAAAATAATTACTTGACTAATTTTTTCTTCAAGGTTCATTTAAAGAAAGTGCATCATATAATGATTGAAAATATTTAATTTAAGTTAAGGAAGGAAATAGGTGTAGAGGTATCAAAATATTTATTGTTTTTCTTCCATAAATCTTTTACAAAATTATTTCAGAATATTCTCTAAAAATTTCAAAATTAAATATCAATTCGTTCATATCATACATGTTTTGAGGTCCCCTGAGTCCAAAAAAGTAGTTTTTAGAAACATGTCTGTGTGTGACAGCCATATCGTATCGAACGCTTTTTCGAATTTCACCAAACTTGGAAATTTTCCTTCATATTATATCTTGTTTTGCCGTGCAGCTTTTGGTTTAAATCGGTTAACCGAAAGCTCCATTTTATTCTCGGAGTTTTTGAGCTTTTTCAAATTTTTTCGTAAACGGCTGCAAAGATTTTCTTTAAGCTCATGATAGTTCTTAGACTTATTAATGGCTAGTACTTTTTTTTGAAACTTTTTCTTGGGAAAATTCGATTAAGGACGGCTCTGGGGTGAAGGTTGGGAATTCATAAATACATATATGTTGTATACTTATATGCATATAGTTCTGCTATGTATAGTTATAAGGTGCTTATATATTTCTTTTAACCAAAAGCGAGTTTCATAAATGAAAGTAAAAAAAAGTACTGTGACGCCACGCAGCAGATATTGAAATATTTTTTAGACAAACAAAAAAAATATATAACTATGAAACATTAGAAGTAATTTCAAGTGAGTTTCCTACGTTCAAAAGTAAAACAAAAGTACCTCAATGTTTAGATTTTTTCATTTAAAAGCCCAAAATAAAAAAAAAATGGAAATAGGCTGCATAAGTCCTGTTTAAGACTATGAATTAAGTTAGCTTTTTTTTTCAAATAGTACCTACCTACCTAAATTAATTTTTTGTGTAATTTATTTGAATGATTTTGCCAAAAGAATATAGTATGAATTATTTATACGTTATATAATAATCAAGAAACACCTGATAAAGACCAAATAAAATGGTTGTAACGTTGTGTATTTGAAGTAATACGTATCTTTTAAATATATTTTTAATAATATTACTCAATAATCAAATAATCGGTTAAATTTGTTTCCTTCAATTTCAATAATTACAATTTCAAAATTTAAATTCCTCTCACAATATTTTGTTTAAACAATGACATTTGGAATATGGTTGAAGTCTGTGGTCAAACTGAACAACTGAGATTTAAAAATCTACATTATTGTGTGTATTGTGTGTCTGTGTGTGTCAAACGCATGGTAGTGTGTGTGACGTCTTTTTTCATTAATTTAAGGTATTTTGAAGCATTATTATAAAAAAAATATTATCTCATAACGCAACTTCCCCATATAAACTTCAACTGTGCCAAATTTCATACTCCTCCGTTCGTATAATATTCGGTAAAAGGGGTTTAAAATTTTTGCTTCACGTATTAATATATAGATATAATAAAGTGTTATTTAAAATTTGCATTGTCGACTATAGTTATCATTAGATTATTGAGAGCATAAATAATATAAGTCATGAAAATTATGACCACCTAAAAAACGTGAAAATCATGATAACTAAACACCTCGTAAAACATAAAAACTAAAAAATGGCACTGCATTGCACGGTACTGCATTCACACTGCATTGTCTCGACGAATAAAATAAAATCCAAGTAAAAACTTTGAAATCTTAAAAACTGACATCGTGCAATATTCAATTTCCGACATCGAAAACTATCGACACACAATTTTAGCCAAAGCTCTCTTCCCACACTTGATTCGTAGCCCCCCCCCATTTCATTTTTCTTCAATAAATTGCTACCACATTTGAACAAACACTACGAAAATAGGCGACAAAGAAAAATAATTTCGATGACAGTCGTGGAAAATGTGAACGCAAAAATCTCAACTCGTACATATTGAATTGATTTACCCCCCTCCTCATCCACCAGTACATACACACCCAAAAAAAATGCAACCCCTTTGTCGATGAAAGTCATTATCTTATCGCACACAGGAAAAATAAACCCGAAACACATTTTTTGCCGTTTGTTATACTTAAACTTTAACGGGCGAAATAAATTAAATTATACAAGAGATTCGTTCATCGTTGTGTTTCATTCGCGCGTGAATTAAATTCTATATCTTAATTAGCATTTGGCGAATATAAAATTTTAATATCTCTCGCTGCGAAACACGAACAAACGTACAAACGAACACTGGCGTGTGTCTTCGGGGTCTTGACTTTTATTTTATGAAACTGACAACTGGCACGTTTTTTCGACTTTAAATTTATTACGTCATTTAATTGTAATAAGTTCCATGGATGAATCGAAAAACAAGTTGCAGCTCCTCAACCCCAACAACTTGCTTTTTCTTGTCTTTCAATGAGGTGGTGGAAAACGACCAACATTCAAACAAACCTAGTCTTGTACATCTATCCATTTAGGGGAGATTTCTCCTAGACCATTTTATACCTCCATGATATTTTCAAACTAAAATCTTCATTGAATAAGACAAGTCCATCATTAACGATTTGTCGACTCGATTTTAATTTAATATTCACTAGAGCTTGATTAAAATAAGAACGTTGTTAATTAACGTGTTCGTGAAAAATTATTTTAAAACGCAGAAAATTTTTTTTCTTAATAAAAAAAAGATAAATACAAGTAAATTAATGAAAGGGATGTTGTTTTAAGACTCCGATTGTAACGCGTTGATATAAATTTTATAATAAGCTGGAAAATATTCACATGCATGCTTTTGAGTTAAATGATGAAACTCGTACTGCAAATATTAATACGTACACATCCATACATGCATAAATATTCATTAATTCAAATGCATTGAAATTTGCTCATTTTCCTTCTTATTCGTATATTACATATGCGAGCCGTGAACATCCACCCACACCCGATACGCGTCCTTTCTTCCACATCCTACATATTCTACATATTCTATACCCATATGTGTATCAATATTTCCACGAACATTCTAAGAGAATCATATAGCGAGTCGACTTCCATCAATTTCTGAGGTTTCGTGTGTCAGCGATTTACGTAAGCATTTCTTCGCGAATCGAGTGAGTTTCGTCGTATCGTCTCATAAACATTTCCATTTTAGACGAAACGGAAAGTCAGTCGAAACTTGATGACATCATTTAATAAATATGTATGAGAGAGGATTATTAAGTGATATGTTTGATATAAAAATTGATATTTGAATATCTTCAATAACCATGATTCTTTTATATAAATACTAGTAGTGGATAATCGTGGCTTCGTTTATATAACACTTACAAAAATAAGTAAAGAAAATTTAAGTTTTAGATCAAAAGCCTTGGCTATATGAAGAGAGAAATTATAAAATATTGTCACAAGTCTAAGAATGTGCTGCCATGTGTCAAAGGGAGTGTCGCCATTTTATGACTTAGGGGTGGTATTACCTGCTGTCAGCGTGGGTGGGCTGAACCAATCACCAGCCAAAAAAGGAGCATTAATATCACACGATGAGAAGGAATCTTATGAAATTCCTGGAATTTCGGGAATATTCTCTCTCCAAAAACTTCGTCTTCGAGACCACCTAGCGATTAGAACCATAAAAAAGAATGGAAATTTCTAGCAAACAAAATTTATAGAGAACATTCTCGAAACTGAACAAACTAATATAAAAAGAGCTTCATTTGAACGATGAAGTCAGTCTTGAAATAAATCGTCAACGTGAACAGTCTCTCGTGAAAGTGATCAGTGTGAAATAAATCTTCGACCAGTGTTAAAATAAATAGTGAAAAACATCAGTGCAAAAATAAATTCAGTGAAAGCGAACAGTGTTAAATAAATTGTGAACATTGTGAAATAAAGTGAAATAGGTTTGTTCCAGACGTTTGAGCAAAACACGTCAACTTAAGACAAAGAGCAAGGCACACTGGCCAAGAAACAAGAGTGAGTGAAGAAACGCCTCAGCCCTCGGCCGTTTGGCCGTACCAGGCCAAGAGCCGAGCTATGAACGTACGTTTTTGTGACAATAGCTCGCCCGGACACTGATTTAGAGGTGTTTAAACAGCCCTTGCTTCATGATTTTCACTCACTCTTGTCTCTTGGTTAATGTGTCTTACTCTTTGTCATTCGATGGACGTGTTTCAACATCATCAAATGTACAAGTGGAACAAACCTAATAATTAGTGAATAAGTGACTGTGAAAACTGAATAGTTAAACAGTGAACTAACTCATTGTTAACGTGTAGTTTATAAGTGACAAAAGTGTAAGATAAATCAATAAACAATTGTTAAAAATAAATCTGTTATCATTAAACACAAATCCTCGAACCCGTAAAAACGTTACAAAATAATAAAAAGGAATATACAAGATATCCTATTTAGGTACAAAAAGCTAATAACCGCCCGCTTCACTAAGCGTTGTTTGATTAATAAAAACCGTTAAGATGGAAAAAGAAAGTAGTTATCTGGGTGTAACTTCTAGACCTTATATTCATAGTAAGGATACACTGTACAGGAATTACTCTCTTTGGAAAATTACAAAAAAAGCAATTGAGAAATCCCACAAAACAATTTAATCAAAACCCTAGGCTTCTTAAAAATCCAGAAGCCTGACATAACTGGTCTAAAATTTGCACCGGACCAAAGCAAGCATATTATCTTCAGTTGAAAGAGAGAGACTCGTGATCCACTCTCCATAACTTTGAATGGTGTAGAAATCCAACAAGTCAAGAATTGTGTCATTCTGGGACTTAGATTTGACGAACGAATGGCCTGGCTCCCATTAAAGAACTGAATGCTCTGAGAAAAATAAACCTACTGTATTAAATTAGAATAAAGGAGTGAACAGGACACTAATGCTGAGTGTCTATAGATCACTTATTAGATCAATATTGGACTACCGGTGTGTTATTTTTGCGCCAGCTATGAACTATTGCCTTAAATTCCTCGACCTTATTCACCATTTGGCAATCAGACTGGCTCTGGGAACTTTTCCTTCTCATCTCTAGTGCCTTCTATTGGAATCCAATGAACCGGACCTATATCTGTGAAGGACTCTTAATAAAAACAAAATTAAACAATACTTTGCTAGACTGTAAAGCACTAATCTACAACGGGTTAAACAGATTGATAATGGACGGAACGTTCTAACCAAAACCACTGTCATTTCATCACTGAACTAAAAACGATTTATAGAGCTATGTCCTATATTCAAAATGACAACACCAGTAAATCATATATCATAGGCACACTTGGAGGGCATAACTTGGAAAACCTAATTAAAAATAAACAATCCCTAACCTGGTAGTTGGGCTCAAAAATAAGGCTCAACCCTTTTCCCAACCAGAAGATATCTAACATACAAGTCAACATCTCTTCCCAAGAAGAATCTGGTAAAACCATAAATCTATTATGGATTCCCTCACACATTGGTATAAAGAGAAATGAAAAAGCCGACGAGGAAGCCAAAAAAGCAACCAAAATTCCTGCTGTGGCCCAAGCACCTGGATCACTGGAGGACTTCAAGAAGTAACTCAGCAAAAGGATCCGAATGGTATGGGAATAGAATGGAAGAGCCAAACCTTCAAACTCTTGTCCATTAGAAAATCAATATCCAATAAGCCACCCATAGAATCCATTCCCCAACCAAGCCAAGTCATTGTAACCAGACTGGGGATAGGCTATACCAAATTAACACACTCATACCACCTGCAAAGGACTCCACCTCCAAAATGCTCAAAATGCTCTCTTCGCCACTCACCGCTGAGCATCTTTTCGAGTGTGGCCTCCTGAAAGGGTTGAGGAAGGAGACGGGAACGCCACATTCCATCCAGGAGGCGATGGAAGACCCAGAACAGTGGGACAACGCTTGCTGTTTTCTCCAGAGGCTGGGAATTTGGAGTGACATATAACGGTCTAACATTAGCAAAATACCAGCCTACTTCCAACAAACACTGTGCTAATGACCATGCAGTTGAAGCACATTAAAATGGAGAAAAAAAAAAGCTTTATGTGGATACCGAACCATATATAGCCATATAGCCATCGACAGCAATGAAAAAGCTGACCAACCAGCGAGTAACTTCAAACAGAGCTAGAGACAATGACGTCAGATACTTGAACTAATTTTCGATTTTGGCGACCTCGGAAGAGTTGAAAAGGTAGCCCTTACAATATTGAAGACGGACCATACCAAAGGTATCCACGCTCACATCTTTTCTGGAGAAGCGGCCCCAATTTCCCGAGTTGCGGAGAGCCTATTGACGTTCTCCACTTGCTCAGATCCAACCCTGGTTGCTCACCTCCTTCCGCTCAGCAAGATCTCGAGAATACGCTAGACGCGGAAGTCTCTGACTTCAAACAATGGTGGAAGTCAATTAAGAGAACACCCTACTATCGATATATCTATCTTCCAACTACGGTCATTATACCAACCAACCATGAAGTCGCGAAATGACCCTGCATACCACAAAAAGATACATCTAAAGATAGCTTCAGGAAAGCTGGTTTTTCATCTACGATTTATGCCATCCGATTCGGCCCGAAATCGATTCAAGACCTCAAAGATGGAATTCGTGAAACTATCGAGGACATACAGAAAATTTCATGAAAAGGATATGGATTGGTCATGCATCCGTAGCCATAACGGCCATTTGGCTGATATTGGTGTCCATTATTAATGGCACACCCTTCTGTTTACAACGAAGCAAACATCCGATAATTTCTTTTAGTAGACGCTTTTAAAAATTATCAAAATGAAACCTCTTATTGGAAGACCCTGTATATATAGGAATCTATATAGGAAACGGTCAATACAAGAAATCTCATAGGTAGGTACATCTACAAAGGAATGTGGATTTCTATATAGGAAACTATGGATACACGGGTACTCTCATAAGAAATCCATTTTGAAAACTGGGAGTGCATAGGAAACCATAAGGGAACCTTTATAGGTGTTTTTTGGTGGAGTCTTATATAAATCCACAAAGATCCCATAAGAAACTATGTGGAAACTATTTAGGATCCCATTTCATATGAGAATCCAGGCTAGTTTCCTATAAGAACTTATACAATTAGTACTTCATCGTTCCATTCCCTATATCACTATGAAAACATTCTCGAGAATGAAAAATCATGAGGATATAAATAGAGAACCCCGGAACAACATTAAGTCGAAGCATTTCATTTCTAATTTTCATTCAAGACAATGAATAAGTTATGTCCTATTGTTGAACGTTTGCGTAACAAACGCAAACTCATAATTACAATAATTACAATAATCTAAAACGTAACAGCCGTTTGCTCGGCAACGACGACGACGACGACGACAACGACAAAACTAGGATGATCCCAAATATTATTTTAGTCTAATAGCCACCTGCCCCACCCCCCACCCCCTCATCACATCTTTCTCAACCCCTAAGCCCCATCGCAATTCCATCCCAGTGAACCTTTTGTCTTAGAAAACGATCAAATCCCCAAGTACGAAACGAACGAGAAACATGAACACGCAGCCCTGTCTATTCATAACATAAATTTTCCTCCATTATCGCAATATTTCTAATTCGAAACGACTTGAATTTGAGTGAAAATATGACGTAGACTAATTCGTGTAAGGCTTACGTTTAGCATGGTGCCATTGGCGTACCTAGATATTAATCTAGGAGGGGTCAGAAGTAAATTGGATCAAGGATTCATCAAAACTGAGCTTGATGTTTAAAAATTAACGACTTGATTTGAAGCTAATTTTAAGTCAAGTAGTTAGAAACTCAAGTCAACCCATTTTCTTCTTTGTACCCCCCCCCCCCTTTTCCTGGTACGTCAATGTATATATGTGTATAGTGTGCTCTCATTAGCGCAAATGTTTAGATCGAACAAAACGAATTAAATATGAATGGGACAAATTTGCAATCAAATAACACAGTGGGACCTCTTTACGATTGTATCAAAACCCATGACAAATAAATGTGTGCTTTTAATAATGTAAATATTATTATTGTATGTGTGTGTATGCGTGTGTGTATGTGTGCACATTGACAAAGCGACTCTTTGTTGATATGCTTTCGGCTCTTAGTTTCGAACAATTCACTCGTCAATTGTATGCGGTACAGCGGAAAGCTCGGTAAAGAAAACGGCAGGGACAAAGCTGGACGAACAAAAGCTCGCACATTGCAGTAGCTTGCACCTCTGTGTGCAACTGACCATCATTGAAATTTCTAATGAAGGAAATGAGAATGCAAAGCATTTCGTTTACAAGTTTCGTTTTGAAATTCAATTAGAAATTCTATTTTGAATATTTTCCCAGTATTGATTTGAAGCTTTGAGAAGCGTTACAATAATCAACCACTTTACATAACTCATGTCAAAAACTTTCATTTTCGGGCTGGAAAATTTCCAATCAACGAAAAATTTCATTTAAATTATAATGAGATTGTTTGCATGTGTACATGAAAAAGCTCATCAAAAGCTCCAACTTTGATCTGTTAATTTTCATTTCATTAACTCAAACCAATTGTTAATTGAAATCTTTTGGATTATCAATCGAAAAAAAAAAATGTTCATCAAACAGAGAATTTGAAAATTACTCTGGGCTTAAAGAGAGGAAAATTTCTTGAGAAATTCCTACGTAAATTAAGTTCTTGATTTGGAAAGAATTACTTGGTAAGAGGGCGAATATTTGAGATGGATGGTGGAAATTGATTGTTGTGTTAGTTGTGGGATTAAAATGATACAAAGTTGGTTGTATGAGGCAAAAAGTTTAGTATGGGGGAGAGAGCATAAAACTATGTTATGTTAAGTTCGAAGCTTTTCGAATGGAACATGTTTTGGTCGAGAAATGTATAGACGAGAGAATGTAATAACGTTAACGACTTGATGTAAAAGCACGTCTGTCCAATCTATACGTTCTTATGCACTAAAATGCATGCATACGGAGCTCTATTGAAATGAGAGAATTTGCAACTGAAAACGGTCATACACTACCGAGAAAAAGACATATGATCATCTAATTGAAAGCTTCGAACCAAATAATTTATTCGAAATTAAAAGAAATTATTGGATTCATTCATATTTTCAAAATAATGAAACTACGAAGAAAATGAACATGAAAATTTTTGAAGGAAATTTGATTATCTTTAATTTTGGTTTGAAAAAATTTTTTGAAGTTCTACTTCTTTAGGCGCGTTATGAAAAAATGATGAGAGTGAAGTTTTAAGATGCGCGCGCATTTTCAGCCAAAAATTAACAAATTGAAGTTAGTCGCAAAGCCATTGGGTTTCCTGGCGCGCGTAATTTGAATGTTTATTGTATTTATTTATTTTTATATTTAAATTAAAAATAATTATATATACAAATGACACATATTATTAATAAATAAGTTATTACTTTTCTCGAATTTTGTAGTAATTGTTATACTATTTGAAATTTAATGATAAAAATGACGTCTGCATTCCATGCATATTCTTAGTTATCACGAAATCTTGGATTCTGAAATGATTCAACTATCTTAGAATAATAATTTAGTAACACTTAATATGAATAAGATTAAGACATTTACTTTGACAAGTAGCTACTTACTATATTTCGAAATTTCTATGAAGCTTCGTTTTCATGACATGCATGAATTGCTAACCAGAAAAATGATCCTGACAAATTTTATAAACGTCTTGCAGCTTTCTTTGGATATTATTTATTGATACAAATTAAAAAATTATTCTCTTAATTTTATTTTTAATAATTAAATTTTTAAATATATATATTATTATTATTAAATATTAAATTACAGTTTTTTTAAAATTGTTTATTTGAATAAAATTAATAAAAACTAATTTTTAATGATACCAAAGAAGTATAACTTCTCACGCGCGTACATAAGTATCGCAACCACTTTTTTCTACCTTTTAGTTTATAAGATATAACCTAATTTCTTAGTGTAAAAATCAACTTTTAATTTTTGATCAACGATGCCTCTAAAAGTATTGATCTGAGAAAAAAAATTACACGACCTTTTTGGTGGGAATTTCAATAACCTTAAATTTTATATATCAAATTTTTCGTGAAAAGCTCAAATTTTTCATGAAAACTCATATTTTCCATCATTTCAGTAAAAATTTTGATTTTTATTTTGGCTAATTTTTTAGCCAAACCATGAGCATTACAAAAAAATTTTAAGAATCTCTTTTGTAAGAAATTTAATAAACTTTAATTTTGTTAAGAAGAAATTTTTCTGAAAAACTAATAGTTTGTAAGGTATAGACCCATTTATAAAGGTCTTAAGATAATAGTTGATATATTAGTTTTGATCGAAGGTGCCTAAGAAATTTTTAAGTACCCAATAATTTTTTTCTTTTGGATATTTCAGTAGGACAGTAGGAATTTAAATTTGATTCTTTTGAGAAAAAAAATTTCTACAAAACTTTTGTTTTCAGATTTACTTTTAGTTTTTGAAGGCTTAAGGTAAAAAATTAAGGATCTATATTTGATTTACTATGCCTTGGAAAATATTGTTCTGAAAAAAAAAAATTTGAATAAGGTTTTTGGTAGGAAATGTTGTTATCTTAAATTTTGTCTAGAGCAATATTTTCGTGAGAACGTCATTCTTGGAAATTCTAATTTTCCTAAGATTAAAGTAAAAATTCAAATTTTAATGTTGTTTTTTAATTATAAAAATTTTAGTTATAAGAATTTTGAGAACCACTTTTCTAGAAAATTGAACCCTCTTTAATTTTGATAGGAACAAATTTTTCCGAGAAACCAACGGTTTTCGTGATATTATCTAATTCCTTAAAGTTTGAGATTGAAAACTGATTTTCCATTTTTGATCTACGATACCTTTAAAACAATTGGAAATTGTGGGAAATTTTATACTGTTGAATTGTATATAGTCAAATTTTTCGTGAAAAACTCAAGTTTTTCATGAAAACCCAGATTTTTTATAATTTCAGTAAAAATTTTTATTTTTTTTTGTTTGGCCCATTTTATGGACAACATGAGCATTCAAAAAAATTTTGAAAACCTCTTTTTTTGAAAATCTTATAGTTTGTGAGGTACAGACCAATTTATAAAGGTCTTAGGATAACAGTTGATATTATTACACACCTAATATGCTTATGGATGTGTGTATGTGTATGTGTTTGTATAGGCTGAGACCTTCTAATCTGACTTCACGCTGAGCCCTAACCGAAGCGTGAAAATTTGATAAAAGGGGTGTGGTCGTACTGACATAAGAGAGGTTCTAGAAAATTGTTTAGGGATTTTATTTGGTGCTGGTCTTCCACTGTGTGAAAGGTAAACAAGGGAAGAGTGGTCATCCCAGGAGACAAAAGATGAGTTTATAAATTTCTCTTAGAACTTTTTCATGTACGAGAAAAGACGGTCAAACAAATAGTAAATAAGTGACCAATTAAACAGTTTAAGTGTTTAATAAGGAAAATGGTGTCAGAAATTCCTCAAGATGTTTATTTTTTATATTTAACCTTGGTTTTTCATCTTACCATCTTTCATCTTTCATCAGCACCATGAACGTTAAGGGTTAAAACCTAATCGATAACCACGAAAATTTTCCAAATCGTCGTCTCTTAAACGGCCTCAATTAATTGGGCGCAAAAAGTCACCAATGTCACCCTAATTGAGCGGCTTACACATCCCAAATCCGGCCATAAACCATTTTCGTGTCCCACCAAAACATTAAATTAGCATTACTTGGCGCCCGCCGCCTCTTTCTGGTTAACTCGAATAAAATTGCAGTTTTGCTTATCTGCGACTCGATGCCAAAGGTCCTCTGTACGTTACGACTCGATAATATTTTATATAACACCCTCGTTTGCACTAATCTTACGTGGAACACTGGCCGATTCATATTTCTTCTTTATTGCATCATTTGCAAGCCGTTTGCCGGCCAATTTGTTACCGACGTATATTTCACAACTATATAGGTAAAAATTTAGTGTTGGATAGAACGATCAAAGTGGGACAAATCTGGCCGTTTAACAAAATGATATGCAAATATGTTGACTGCGTGCATAATTTAATTAGAAAGCTCCCCGGCTTTTGAGTATCATTGAAGCGTTGTGTCGCACTTCCTGCGCCTTAACCACGCGGTTTATTTCCTCTATCAACGTATTTACGCACGCGAAACATAAACTGACGCATAAAATAGTTGATGTGTTAAATCTTATATATACGTACGAAAATTTAAGAGGACGCCACTTTCATTAAATTTCAAGTATAATTTTGTGAGTCTTACCTACAAATATAATACACATATTTATAGTCGTCGAGATTCTCTAATTAACACTTGTACGAAATTTCCTAATTAGATGCATAATGCATAATCAAGTAATACCCAACGCAATTAGTTTCTGCAAACATAAACTAAGACAACGAAATTCACATAACATGTAAATTAGTTTGAGACTCACTTAAACACGCAAACTTTAACATTTTGACAATTTTTGGGTGGCGGAATTTCCACTAGTTTTGATACTCGCAGAAGTTTCAAACTCGCGTAAAACCCTTATTAGAACGGTTAAGTGGTTTATTTGCACTATATCTTCAAAACGGTAGCGTTTTAAGAAAAAAATATTCTTATCAAAATTATAGAGCAAATAATTTACTTTAAAAGTGCCTTAAAGATGTTTGTTTTAATTCTTATATTTTTCGAGTTACAAAGGATTAAAGGGGAAATTAAGTAAGTAAGTATTAAAAACCATAATTCCTTATTAATTAAAAAAGTAAGCCTTGAAATTTCAATGTCTAAGCCAATTATAAATGAAACTTGTTTTTTTAACCAATAGAAATCGATCTACCCATAGCCTACTTTAGATAATGTATTAATTTCGATATTTGAAACTTCAGAGTTTGTCTTTGATTAAATGCAATTTTTTTTTCAAAACTAGTTGAATTACAAAAAAAAAAACTCTTCAGACAATTTTGGTAGCAAATTTTATGATCTTTAATTTTGACACAAAAATTTTTTTTCTTAAAATCTAAATTTTTTGAGATATTGACTTATTTAATATTGATACATTTTTAAGTGTAAACCTGCTCAAATATAACGAAAGGACATTACATTATTCTGTGGATTGTTTTATACCAGGGGTGGCCAAGACGTTGACCGCGGGACAATTTATAGTCGCCCGCCTATCTAATATCTACATATCTGTTATTCCGAGAATCAGCTGCTAAGCGCTAAATTATTTTTAACCGACTTCAAAAAAAGGAGAAGGTTCTCAATTCGACTGTATTTTTTTTTTTTTTTTTATGTTTGTTACCTCAGTATTTCCGACTGGGTGAAGCGATTTTGATGATTCTTTTTTTATTTGAAAGCTGGTGCTTCCCGAATAGTCCCATTTTAATTTGAAGGAAATCGTTCACTTCTAAGGGGTTGAAAACTAAGGAATGAAATACTAACTTCTTATTGGATAGCTCGATTTCGATAATTCTTTTTTTATTTAAAAGCTAGTGCTTCTCATGTATTTGCATTTTAATTTGAGGAAAATCTTTCACTTCTAAAGGGTTGAAAACTAAGGGATAAAATATAAACTTCTTATTGGATAGCTCGATTTTAATAATTTTTTTTTTATTTGAAAGCTGGTGCTTTCCGTGGGGTCCAGTTTTAAGTTGAGGGAAACCTTCCACTTCTAAGGGGTTGAAAACTAAGGGATGAAATATTAACTTCTTATTGGATAACTCGATTTTGATAATTTTGTTTCTATTACGTACAACGTACCTTAAAATTGTTCACATTTCATTTTGAAGAAAAAAAATCACCCTTTAAGGATGAAAATAGGGGATAAAATAGTGTCATTTAACCGAATTTTGATAATTTTTTTTCTGTTGAAAAGAGTAATCCACTTAGTTTTGTTTTTACATTTAAAAGCAAAAAATTTCAACCCTTAAGGGCAAAAAAGGATGATGTAGTAACTTTTAATATTAAACGGCGTTGCCTTATATGAGCAGCGCGCTTAGAAGGTTAACCATTTTCAAGAAAATAAAATCAGTTATCAAACTTCAGATCACTAAAACGCGAGAAATAAAAAATATTATAAAAAAATGAAAAACCGACTTCAAAATATATAAAAATTCTTAGATAAGAAATGCACTAAAAAGTAACAAAATAATGGCGTATCCTTGAAGTATCTACAACTTACAAATTATTAGGATGATACAATGTACAACTATTGTTATTTTTGGAGTTGGTGTCAGTCAAGAAAATAAATATTAATGGTAATTTGTAAAAATTGTGAAAAGGTTTAGTTGGTAATTGGTATTTTGTAGTTTAAAGGTCGCTAAATATTGTTACAGTACGAGTATATTGTTTAAAAGTTCATTTGAAAAATAATTTTCATAAGGTATTCTCGTTTTTTGCTAAGTACCAATATAGTCGTATTTCCTTGGCTGACACCAACTCCAAAAATAACAATAGTTGTACATTGTATCATCCTAATAATTTGTAAGTTGTAGATACTTCAAGGATACGCCATTATTTTGTTACTTTTTAGTGCATTTCTTATTTAAGAATTTTTATATATTTTGAAGTCGGTTTTTCATTTTTTTATAATATTTTTTATTATGTTTGTGTAGGTACATAGTAAGCATTAATTTCTGTTATTAAAATAACTTAATATTGAATATGTGTTGATATTATCTATGTTTATATGAAATTTAAACTTATTTTTTGCTATAAATGTCTACTTTTCGATGTTAGTCGACCGCCGGCAATAATTTTAGAAGCAAATCGCCCGTAGTCATTAAAAGTTTGGCCACCCCTGTTTTATACTCTTTAACTTGAAGAATATTTTTTTAATTTACACTTTTGGTTATTAAGTTAGTTATAGTCAAATTTCCAATACCTACTTTAGATTTCAATAAAGTAGAATTTTTGATAAGTCGCTTTAACATCTAAAGTCATATCACGACTGTCTAAATAAATTTTTGTTGGTCAATTTTATTTCAGGTCTAGGATTTAACGGGGATCGCACCCAGTACCACTTGACGCATAAAGTGGAGGGAACAATTGCTCTCAGCACTGCACCATAAGTGGTACTTGGAGTGATTATGATTCCAAAGCCTGGAAAACCCCCACATGAGAAGGCATCGTATAGGCCAATTTCTTTCCTACCTGTGATTGCAAAGTTGTGTGAGACATTACTTCTTAAACGCCTCAAGATAAAAAGTCTGATATCCTCACGTCAGTTTGGCTTCCAAGAAAATCATTCCACCTTCGAACAGACCTAGAGAATCACCAACTTAGAGGGTGCACTTGAGGAAAAGAAAATATGGTCCATTGTGTTTCTGGGTGTATCTCAGTCATTTGACAAGGTGTGGCATCATGGAATCCGATTCAAAATGCATAGAGACCTCCCAAAGCAATTCAATTAAATCCTAAGCTCATACATAACTAAGCGTTACTTCAGAATAAAATATGAGGATGAGTTCTTGAACCTGAAAACTATTAGTGCTGGCGTTCCGCAAGGGAATATACTCGGACTAGTTCTCTACCTTCTATACATCAAATATACTCCTCAGATCAAAGCAGTTGGCATGGTAACTTTTTCAGACGACTCTACAATGATATCAGTGGGAGACACTGTAGAGAAGTAAATGGGTGCCTTGCAGAGGGCCTTAAACAAGGTAGACCGCTGGACTAAAAAGTGCAGTATAAAGCTGAACGAAACCAAGTCAGTACACACTAACTTCACTAATAGAAGGTGCCAATATTACCCCGTGTACTTGAACATACAACTTGTTCTTTATAGTAGGTTCGTTCGCGGTACTGATCCGGAACTGATAATCAATCAATCTAAGTGATTAAATAGGATAATCGCCAACCGCATATACGCTTATGAACTGATTAAGGGTTATTTTCCCGTGAACAAGTTTGAAAATGTTGGGAAGTAAGACAAAGATTAACGAGAACCCACAAACATTGTTATATGAAATGAACTTTGATGCCTCGTTCACACGAGTCAACTTTGGTTAACCGATTTTAGTTAATCGATCAAAAGTGGAATAAAAAACCTAGTGTGAAGACTCGTTCAAACTTTTTTTGATTCAAATTTTTTTGATCAACTAAAAACGGGCTACTAAAATTGACTCGTGTAAACGCAGCATGACAGCAAAACTGGATTATGAATTAGCCACAATTTAGCAAACTGCGCATGAGTAAGAGAATCGAATATTTCATCCTAACAAAAATCTTAGGATCGCTAGAACCGATTATGAATCGGTAACGAACGCATTTCGTGTGAACCGCGAATATCGGACCGTAACACGGCTCATAAACTTGCATGCGCTTGGCGATGATCCTAAATCGGTCTTGAACTGATTCGTTACCGATTCAGTATCACATCCGCGAACGAACCTAGTAATACTACCAAATACTTGAAACTAACGCTTGACACTAAATTGTGGTGGAGGGAACACGTGAAGATCAAAAAGCGGGAACTTGAAATGAAGTTCAGAAGGATGCACTGGCTGCTTGGAAGACAAGCAGGACTGAGCACATACAATAATGTCCTATCTTATAAACAAATTTGAAAACCTTTCTGGGTATCCAGCTTTGGGGATGGTCAAAGCCCACGAAAAGGTAAATGATTTAAACATTTCAAAATAAAAAGCTCAGATGTATTTTTAATGCACCCTGGTACATTCAGAATTCTGACATATACAGAGATTTAAATATCGAAACAATTGAAGAAGAAATCAAAAAAATTTGGGAATGCACCAGCAGTTTTTTCGAGTACACCCGAACTTTAACGTCCAGAAGACTGAATTTGCTGAATGAGCCTGACCCTTCTCGTCGACTCAAGAAAACAAAGCCACTTGTTCTGATCTAGCTGTAGATCCTATTTTATATAGGAACAGCCACTGTTTTGCCAATCAAAAATTTTGACAAGTTACTAAATGTGCCCCAAGATCAGGTGTAACAAAATGGTTTAAAATTTTTTTTCTCGTAGGTAACTCTCATTTCAAGGGGTGCCTAAAAATACAATCTTGAATCATTCCATTTTTCATCCAAGCCTTAAAAAAATAATTTTCATCAAAACTTTTGTAATTTTTATTTTGTAATTAATTTTTCTCCCCTTTTTTCAGGTGAGTTTCAACTCCAATTCGATTACACTATTTATACGGAAGATATGATGAGATAATTCTCATTCTCATTCCGTTTATTTATTTTATCTAAACGAGGGTTTCCACGAAATTGACTTAAGATCAAGTGTAATTCACGGTAAGACAACAACAGGTTTCGAGGCTTTTCCTCCCAAATATTTACCTTGTAACATCGCAACTTTTCCTTTGTACGTTCTCACCGTATATATTGACTAAATGCTCGAGGAAAAAATACAATAAAAATTAGATACTATAAGAAATTAACGAGGTTGGTATATTCCATGAAAAAAAATTATCTCAAGAATGAAGCCACTAATTATGTTAAATTTTTTTTTTGTTCTATATAAACAATACCTGTTCTATTATTTTAAATCTAACAAAGCTTTTTTAAAGGCTTATATTACAGGTAACTATATAGGTACTAGCCATAATTGATTAGCTCAGACAAAAAGCAAGAAAATTTGAAAGTTCTTCGAAGCTTTTAATCGTTGAAGAAAATAATTAAATTATGTACAAACATCCATTAATATGTCTTCAGATTTTTTCAGCAGTCTATTGTCAGAGCTTTTTTTTTTAAACAATAGTTAAAAGTCTTTCACATTCTCGTCTATAATGGGCAAAAAACGCACATTACAAAGAGAACGTTCGAACGAATCAAAGATACTTCTCAAACACAAATCAATTCATTTTATTCTTTTCGATATATTTTCCCCAGAAAAAATGTAAAAATGTATTTGCAAAGTGAAAAGTTCGTTTCAAAGAAAATTGATCTATCGTTGCTTTTGTTTTCTGTTCAATCACTTTTTCGAAATAGTTTACGTTTAAAAAAAGTGAATCGATATATGTTTTTATAGAAAATGACGTCATTGTTTTGTGTTTTTTTTTGGGTGGGGAGGGGTTCTAAATTAAAGCTTTTATCTGGAGCTTTTAGTGGATGGTGGAAGGTTTATTGTCTCCTGAGACGTTTTTGTGTTTTATCTCTTCCATGCTATATTTAGGTATAATACATGGAATATTGTTAGATTTAATATGTTGTATAATATTATCGATGTGTGTGTGTGTGTGTGTGTGTGTGTATTTACTTGAGTTTTATTTGTTTTGAAAATATTTAACAGTATCTATAAGGACGAAACGGGGTGAATCTGTCTGATTATTCGTTGGAAAGTCGTAAAAGCCTCGGTCATTGTGTGAAGCTGCTGCATCTCTCACTCTCTTCGTGTGCAACAATAACAAATTCAATAAATCTAAATGCATGCTGCATAGTACCAATGTGCTATACTGTAAGTAAAGTATAGGAGATATTGCAATTGCATAATATATTGTATGTGTTTGGGTTGCATGCATGCATTTAGTTTATAAACTAATTATTTTCATGGAATTAAACTAACATCATTTCGACCATGTTTCGTTCAACAAATCTTGCTATTGTCGATTCAATCTGACGGAAACGAACACAAAAACTGTTTCAAATCTTGGCACACAATACCGAGAAAAAAAATTTAGTAAAAATGTTTTTCAAAAAGAACAAACAACCACTTGTTCAACCCCAAAAATTGTATCTTTGATCATTTTTATGGATTAAGAGTAAGCAAAGTTTTAGGTCAAACTGTAAACTTTTTCCCGGAAGTGTATTGTGATACTATTAATGTTAAAAATTTGATTTATTTTAAATTGATAGATATTTAGCTTAAAATTGAAGAACTGAGAAAGTTTTTTGAAGTTAAACTTCTTTAGGCACGTTATGAAAAAATGATGAGAGTGAAATTTTTAGATGGACGGCCATCTGGAGATAAAAATTAACAAAATGAAGTTGGCCGCCAAACCACTCGGTTTCTTGGCGCGCGTAATTTAAATTTTTGTTTTATTTATTTACTTAATTTTTTATTTTTATATTTAAATTAAAAATAATTATATATACAAATGACACATATTATTAATAAATAAGTTATTACTTTTCTCGAATTTTGCAGTAGCTGTTATACCATTTTTCTAGTTTAGTGATGAAAATGACGTCTACATTTCATGCATATTCTTAGTTATCACGAAATCTGGGATTTTGAAATGATTCAACCATCTTAGAATTATAATTTAGTAAAAGAAGATAAGAATAAGATTAAAACATTTACTTTGAAAAGTAGCTGCTTACTTTATTTTGGAATATCTATAATGCTTCGTTTTCATGGCATGCATGAATTGTTAACCAGAAAAATGATCCTGACAAATTTTATAAACGTCTGACAGCTTTCTTTGGATATTATTTATTGATATAAATTAAAATAATTTTAATAATAATTTAAATCTTAATTTTATTTTTAATAATTATATCTTTAAATATATATATAATATTATTATTATTATTATTAAATATTAATTTAAAATTTTTAAAAATTGATTATTTGAATGCAATTAATAAAAACTAATTTTTAATTATGCCAAAGAAGTATAACTTCTCACGCAACCACTTTTTTTTAGTCTTATAGTTTGGTCAGAAGCAAAAAGGTATCCAACAGTAACTGTTTCGAATCTTGCCATACACTAGCGAGAAAAAAAATTAATATAAGTAAATTTTTTTCAAAAAAAACAGTAAACCACTTGTTCAACCCCAAAAATTGTCTTTGATCATTTTTATGGAATAAGAATAAGCAAAGTGTTAGGTTAAACTGTAAACTTTTTCCCGGAAGTGTATAATGATAGTATTAATTTAAAAAATTTGATATATTTTAAATTGATAGAAATTTAGCCTAAGATTGAAGAACTGAGAAAGTTTTTTTTAGAGTCTTACAGTTTGATCAGAAACAAAAAGGTATCCAACATTAACTATTTCGAATCTTAGCACAAACTACCGAGAAAAAAATTTAGTAAAAATTTTTTTCAAAAAGAACAGACAACCACTTGTTCAACCTCTAAAATTTGGTCGGATCATTTTTATCAGTTAATTCGAGACTTAAGAGTAAGAATAGTTTTAGATCAAACTGTAAACTTTTGCGCGGAAGTATATGATGTTAGGATTAATGTAAAAAATTAAATTTATTTTAAATTGATAAAAGTTTCGCTTTATTTGAAAGACAGTAGTAGAAAAACATTTTTTTTGGATCCTATAGTTTGATCAGAAACAAAAAGGTATCCAACAGTAACTGTTTCGAATCTTGCCATACACTACCGAGAAAAAATTTAGTAAAAATGTTCTTCAAAAAGAGCAGGCAACTACTTGTTCGACCCCCAAAATTTTGTTTTTGATCATTTTTATGAGTTAATTTGAGGCTTAAGAGTAAGAATATATTTAGGTCAAACTGTAAACTTTTGCCTGTAAGTGTATAGTGTTAGTATTAACGTTAAGAATTTGATTTATTTTAAATTACCAGAAGTTTGGTTTAAGTTTGAAAAACGGTACCAAGAAACAGTTTTTTTTTTGACGTGACAACGGCTTATAAATTGATGAACTACGGCAGCCAGTCTGAAAAAGAACGTCCATTTTGTCACGTTCCATTTGAGTCTGTGCGTGTAAGCGAGAACGCGATACAAGTGATAGAGAAGCACGATATTATTGTTGAATCCTAGACAACGTGTTTTGTTATATTTCACAAATACTATTCATTAAAATTCACAACACAAATTATAAATTAAAGTAAAAATAAATGTAAAAATCACAAACCAAAAAATCCAAATTGTTATTTTTATATCTCCAGATACGTATTTCAAACGCCATGCCTTCGTAATCAGTAGATCAAACCAAATTGTCTCTAAGGGCAATTTCATGCTGATTCATTTATCAATTTATTTTTACTTTAATTTATAATTTGTATTGTGAATTTTAGTGAATAGTATTTGTGAATTATAATAATTAAGTCCAAAGTCAGCGGAATTTAATTTTTTACCCTTTTTTGTAAAAAGAACAAATGACCACTTGTTCAGCCAATAAAAAATTTTGTCTTTCATCATTTTTATAAGTAAATCAAGGCTGAAGAGTAAGAATAGCTTTAAGTCAAAATTTAAACTTTTACCCGGAAGTGTACTTATTATGTTAGCATTAATGCTAAGAATTTGATTTATTTTTAATTGATAGAAGTTTTCCTTAAGTTTGAAGAACAGTGCCAAAAAAAAAGTTTTTTTTGTCTTACAGTTTAATCAGAAACAAAAAGGTACCTATCAATGATTTTTATCGTTTCTTTCAAGGCTCGTGGAACGTTAAAACATTGTTCTCGTTTAGTATCCATTAAAGTCATTACTATTTAAATTAGATTAAATACATTAATGCAACATAAAATCTCGTTCCAATAAATGAATCGATCGACGACGACCGACCGACCGACAACATAAAGCCCTCGTTGTTCGTCCTTCGCATTTATTTTCTCTATCAATTAAACGAAATTACATTTTAGTTTCATGTAAATAGAAAATCACTACTCCATATATGAATTGGAAATCTCTAAGAGCTCTTGTCAAAGTGAAACGGGAAGGGTTGGGCCGGAGTCAGTCCCAAAGACCTTAAATGCAGTTCACTTAAAATTTGTAATTCAAAACAGCCGTGCAATCCGATTGAATGTATAGCCCAGGTGGAAATCTTTAAGATTGTATATTTAAAAGTTATTGATTGATTAAATGCAGTGATTGTGGAAAAAGTTTTTTTGGAGGATGAGGTTATTGTTTTGGGCTTTATCGTGAAATCTTGTTAATTAGCCAAGTTAGAGCCGCTCGGCAATTTTCCATCTGCCGGTGGATGGTGGTTGAAACAATGCCAATGTGAGGGTTGGCGATAATCTGTCCGGTCACGTTATCGTTCGTTGTCGTTTAAGCACCCTCACCACAAATCCTAATAGATCGTAAGAATCTTATCTTGTTGTTAACAGAGCAATTCCACACTTAATTGCCTCCGTCAGCGGCCACCATCCAAAAAAGCACCCCGTTAAATTATTCTTCTATTTTTAAAGTTTTTTTTTTTTAATAAAGAATTGAGATGCACCAAGGATTTTCTTATAAAAGATACCTAGACCTAAAAAAATGACCTTCTGAGAATTTCAGATACGTGAACCATCACAAATGCAGGATTATGTTAATGTACTAAGATAAATCATTTCGTCAAAGAATTTTACTTTTCTATTCATATCAAAGATTTGAATGTGTGGAAAAATTGCATTTGATGCAAATAATTTGAAATGTTGCAAGGCAAACGAGAAAATAATACGACAAAAAGAAATTGACATTGTCATTCGCAACATGGAACGAATGAGAAGAAAATTTTTTTGAACTTATTTTTTTTCCTGTCTGATTTATGAAAAGCACGTAAGGGTGACAGAAAAGTAAATAATATGGCGGATTCTAGCAACTTCGTGATCCATCACAAGACTATCGTTATTATAATTTTTTTCCTCCAATTTTTTGGTTTGCCTCGAACTGTACATTACGGTTAATTTTTATGTGTGCGAGCGTATAAAAAGCTTTAAGCTTCTTTTAATGGCATCGCTTTCATCCTCTTAGTTGATGCAAGCTTTTAGTGATAACGAACTCGAAATATGCAGGTTCCCGGTGGTGCATTGTTGGTGCAAATACACAATCTATACATAGATCTGCATTGAATGCACTTTATACAGTCTGCGAGGGGTGTGGGGATGCGGGGAGTGTTCTAATGTAAGTTGGTTGTTCCATCACAGTACAAATGATGTGATTGACACGAAACGATGCTAATCTTCTACAAGAACATTCGCGATCAAGACTTTAAACGTTTCACTCGAGCACATTGACTACTTACTAGGAATACCAAAAGAAAAAAAAAACCAAAAACAAGACATTCCAAGAATTTCGCTCCCATACCAAATCATTTAAGAATCGTAGACATCATTGAACTGTCCAATGAAATACTTACAAAATTGGTTTCCATGGAAACAACAATAACATCACCAAAAATCAACCATTTATAATTTCTGTAACCATGGTTTCCAAAGTTATTTAAAGTTTGACCAGAAAAATTATTCGAAATCAATTTCTATTTTTGGAAACATCTCAAAAACTATGCGTTATGGGAAAAAAATATTCTTAACAAATTTAAAGTTTTTATGTGACTCGTGAGGATATTTAAATGTGATCAAGTGTGAATGCAACTGTGCTTCGATATGAATGAGTGAGCGAAAAAATGAGAATCTATAGAACTAGATAAGTCGCTGATGACCTTGGACGTTCCAAGCGACTATAACTAACCAAAATAAAAATTAAAGTTTATTCAATTTCCCATATAAATCCATACTAAATCATTGAAGAATCGTAGATTTCATTGAACTGTCCAATGAAATACTTAAAAAATTGGTTTCCATAGAAACAACAATAACATCAATAAAAATCAACCAATTATAGTCTCTGTAACCATGGTTTCCAAAGCTACTTAAAGTTTGACCAGAAAAATTATTCGTCATTAATTTCGTAATAGGAAAAAAGTGGGTGCGTGTACTTATGTACGCGCGTGAGAAGTTATACTTCTTTGGCATCATTAAAAAATTAGTTTTTATTAATTGCATACAAATAATTAATTAAAATAAAATTTAGAGAATAATATCAATAAATAATACATACGGATAGTTAACCTCAATTATATTGGAGCACTTTGTACTTTTTTCACTAATACTTAAGATAAGTAATAATATTAATAAAATGATTCAATTTAAATCACTACTGAATATATTTTATTCGTGGAGCGGACACTTTTACGAGAGGTACGGCTTTTAGTACGGCGCGTTGAACAGAGATGACGGGGCAATATCCAAAATGCATTTAAGCATTACGGACTTGCGCTGTGATGATAAAATAGACCTCTACTAAAGCCTCTAAAAACAACGCGCCGTACTAATAGCCTAAAAATAATCTGACGTTTAACACGTTTTTTTCCGAGTCACCGTTTGTGTAGTAAATTTGTATTTTTATGACTATTTAATGGCTAAAATACTGTAAAAAACTATGGTTTGCAATGAAAAGAAAATCCAAAAAAAGCTGCAAGACGTTTATAAAATTTGCCAGGATCATTTTTCTGGTAAAGAATTTATGCATGCCATGAAAGCGAAACTCCATAGAAATTGCGAAATAAAGTAAGTAGCTACTTTTCAAAGTAAATGTCTTAATCTTATTCTAATCTTGTTTTACTAAATTATTATTCTAAGATGGTTGAATCATTACAGAATCCCAGATTTTGTGATAACCAAGAATATGCATGGAACGCAGACGTTATTTTCATCACTTAACTCCAAATAGTATGTAAACAGCTAATGCAAAATTCGAAAAAGTAATAACTTATTTATTAACAATAAGTGTCATTTGTATATATAAATATTTTCTTAATAAAAAAATAAAAAAAAAAAAACATTAAAAAATTAATTATTTTTAATTTAAATACAAAAATAAATAAATAAGTAAATAAGTAAAACAATAAAAGTGGTTGCGTGTACTTATGTACAAGCGTGAGAAGTTATACTTTTTTAGCATCATTAATATTAGTTTTTATTAATTGCATTCAAATAATCAATTTTAAAAAATTGTAAATTAATATTTAATATTAATAATAATATATATATTTAAAGATATAATTATTAAAAAAAAAATTAAGAGAATAATATTTTAATATTTAATCAATAAATTATATCCAAAGGAAGCTGCCAGACGTATATAAAATTTGTCAGGATCATTTTTCTGGTTAACAATTCGTGCATGTCATGAAAACGAAGCTTCATAGAAATTGCGAAATAAAGTAAGTAGCTACTTTTCAAAGTAAATGTCTTAATCTTATTCTTATCTTGTTTTACTAAATTATTATTCTAAGATGGTTGAATCATTTCAGAATCCCAGATTTCGTAATAACTAAGAATATGCATGAAATGCAGACGTCGTTTTCATCACAACCGAAGCGAATCAAACCGAGTGTTTTTGCGGCCAACTTCGTTTTGTTGATTTTTGTCTCAAGATGGCCGCCCATCTAAAAATTTCACTCTCATCATTTTTTCATAACGCGCCTAAAGAAGCATAACTACAAAAATTCAAATTACGCGCGCCTAGTTTAAAAAAACCGAGCGGTTTTGCGGCCAACTTCATCCAAAGTTATTCTTAATAAATTAAAGGTTATTCAATTAACTAAATAGTTTCCTGTGGTTTTTTTCCTTATTTCGTATAGTTTTTGAAATATTCACCCTCAAAAATCCCGTTTGCTACTTTGAAATGTTATGAAAATTTAATTTGACCCACAAAGAAAATGACGAGGAAAACGACTATTGCGAGAAAAGTCGCAAACATAGCGAACAATTAAATTATTGAAAGATAAAAATCAATTAAGTGAAAAGTTGGTAGCTCCAAAAGAAAAAAGACGAAGCCATTGTCGTCTCGTTGCCGTTTCATTTCGCCATTGTATCAAGTAAACCGAGGCCGAGAATAACTAACGTCGTCGTATAATTTTACTTGTATAGGTAACAGCGAGCGACCAAAGAATATCTTATGACGACGATACGAATTTGCAACAAAACCTGTGAGTGAGTCGCGCACTATTCAGAGTGAAATAAAAACTTTCCTCATTGCTCCTCTTGATTAGGGAAGAGATGCTTAATTACAATTGCAGCTTGACGCAGCGTGCATTTATTTAAGTTAATATTCCGCATCTCGTCAAACTTTTACCTGCTAACCCATTTAGATGGGCGTTAAATTCATTTAGTTTTTTTTTCCTTCACTTGATTCAATTAGAATTTCAAACAATATGTGTCTGGGTAGCGAGCTTTTTTGTAATCTCTGGAAAGCAGCGAGCTTTTGCTCGACACGTTTCATATATATCCACCTTACCTAACATATATATTCAGAGAAAAGTTGTTTCAATTGAATTGAGTTTTGAGTTTGACAATGAGTGAGAGATGCAAACGAGGAATTGGACGGGGAAATTATTTTCAATTGACGCAAGCCAAGCTGACACTTTCAAATGCAATGCTGTCGTTGCATTGACGTTTACTGTAAGTTGATACAGTCTTAAATTGATGAGGAACATTTTTTTTAATTTAAAAGAAACTTGAAAAATGAATTCACCAATTCATTTTTTTATTCACTACTAAAAGTATGCTTCAACATGAACGGTCTTCTACGGTCTTTTGCATTAGATCGATCAAAACCGAGATTTGCCTTTCTCTGCCCATTCCATTCCACTTGTCCATTTGATGATGTTGAAACACATCCACCGAAAGACAAAGAGTAAGACACATTAACTAAGAGACAAGAGTGAGTGAAAATCATGAGACAAGGGCTTCACCCTAATTTAAAACTGCCAACCTCCGAATCAGTGTCTGGGCGAGCTATTGTCACAAAAACGTACGTTCATAGCTCGGCTCTCAGCCTGGTGTGGCCAAGCGGCTGAGGGCTGGGGCATTTCTTCACTCACTCTTGTCTTTTGGTCAGTGTGTCTTACTCTTGGTCTTACGTAAACGTGTATGGCTTCAACGTCTGGAACAAACCTATATTATCCAAAGAAAAGCCAATGCTGACAATTGACCGAGCCTTGGAAAGTGACTAATGGGCCGAGTTTGAAAAGTTTGAAAACCATCGGCCTTGCCCGATGGTTTGATTTTACTATACCAAAACAAGAAATGATTATTCCGGGTATTTTGATATTAACTGATCGTTATAGTTTGATTGCCTTGGAGCAATGCATATTAGACCAGAGATAAAGCCTTTGAAAATGGTTAAAAGTTAAACAAAATTATAGTAGGATGAAACCCATAAAAAAAGAAGAGAATATAACAAAAATGATAGGAAAAATAAATTACGGTCGATCTGAGGTGGAGAAGTGGAAAAGGGGGGTGTTATTAAGGGTAGGGATGGTTTATCTCGTTTTCCGACAAAACTATAAGTCCTATGGAAAAAAGTTAAATGGCAAAGTTGTAGATTATTAGCAGATTTTAACTTTTTGTGCTAACACGTTTTTCATATAACCTCAATATTTATGTGAAAAATTTCAATAACCAAGGATTTCGTTTTTTTTTTAAATATTTTTCACAAAAAGAAAATTTTTCATAAAATTTGGTAAAAATTTACCTCTTAATGTCCCAAAGACACTGTAATTTTTTGATTTAAAATATTTATTTTTTCACCTTATTTTGACTTACTTATTAGTATTGAAAAAGCACCCTAATTTTCAATCAAAAATTCTCACGTCAAAATATTTACTAAATATTAATTGCCCAAAATTGTACATAATACAATTGTAAATATCTGGTACGAGGCGTCACACTACTTTCTTTTACTTTCATTTATGAAAATACTCGCTGTTAGTTAAAAGAAATATAAGCACTTTGTAGCAATACATATAAACAGAACTATATGCATATAACTTATAGGGCTATATGTACATATATACGAATTCTCAACCTTCACCCCAGAACCGCTCTTATTCAAATTTTCCCAGGAAAAAAGTTCAAATAAAAGTTGTAGCCACTAATGAATCTAATAACTATAGAAATTTTAAAGAAAATCGTTGGAGCCGTTGTCGAAAAAAATTGAAAAAGCTCAAAAACGCCAAGAGTAAAGTGGAGCTTTCGGTCACCCGATTTCAACCAAAAGCTTCGCGGCACAACTAGGTATAATATGAAGGCCAAATACCAAGTTTGGTGAAATTCAGATAAAGCTTTCGATACGATATGGCTGTCACACACAGACACACACACACAGACACACACACAGACATGTTTCTAAAAACCACTTTTTTAGACTCAGGGGACCTCAAAACATGTATTTCCGGTGAAACCTCAAATTCGAAAATTTGACCCGATTACAATACTTCCTTTACTATCTATATAGTAGTACAAGAAAGTAAAAATACAACTTTGAGCGGTTTATTAATATTTACACTTTAATTATTGCATTTTCTGGAAACATTTATTATTGTAATTTATATTTTTTTGGCATCATCAGAAAGTAGAGATTTCAACAAACAAAAGTAGCATTCAATAAATGGTACATTCTATATAGTATTATATACACCAAAAATGGTAACGATTACAAATTTGTTAAAATTCGTGGCGTAACAGAAACGCCAAAATTTGTTAATTGTACAACACTCAGCAGTTGTAACAGCTACATATATTTTCTACACCATGGTAGTTAAAAATACTATACGTTAGAGCTGAATACAACACAGTGTGTTATCTGCTGTTACATTTGTGGTTATAGTAAACACAAAGTGCAGTAAAAATTAAAAAGCTTTAATTTTTAAAAAACTTAATTATGTAAATTATTAAAAGTATCATAATAATTGTCATTTAACAAATTAAAGTTAATTTATTTATGAGATTGATAATTTACTTTCAAATTTCATAAAAAAATCTTCCAGAATTTAACAGATCGCTGTAGGGAGTACAAAAAAAGCGGTTAAAATGATTATGGGTGAAATAATTAATAAAGAAGTTCAATTTAAAAATCTCACCTGATAAAAATATTTTGAGCTCAATAACTAAGATTTTATCCTTAATAATTTTTAGTATAAACGTGTTAAATTGGCCCCTAATTATTTATTGAAATAGTGTTCAATTGACCCCCCCCCTCATGTGTCTCCCGTGTGTAATTCACAAAAACGGAGATTTGGGGGCGAAACCCCAACAAAAGATATTATAGTCATTGTTCGTTTACTTGATTTTCATTCATTGACTGAATGTGCACTTCTTGACACCGCGAAGTTTTAGACAAAAGTAAATGTTTTAACATCAAAATAATGCTGCAAATACGATTTGCAGTTATTTTATAAGTACTTTTAAGTACAAAAAAAAATCTATGATTTACCACTTGTAGATAATTTAAAAAGTTTGCTACTTTCAGACTCATCATCAATTTATTTAAATTATCCAATTTTTATTATCATTTTCAGATAAATTAAATTTGTACATTTATTTATTAAAAATTTGTATGGGTTTCTGCGTAGGCTCGTGGTTTATTTTTAAATTATGCCCCTTCAGTCTATTTTACTAATTTGAACAATTTTGATAGAAAATACGTAAATTCTGGGACTAAAATTCTTAGATTTGTAGGGAAGGCCTAAAATACGTAGATCTACGTCAAAAAGACGTAGAAATGAAAACGCTGCGTTCCAGGCTTGATTTACTGCTTCCCAAGGCTCGGACCTACACTCGATTTTTGGTTTCTCAAGGGTTGGATGCTCGCCCAAGGCTCGGAACACTGGCATAACGACTGGCCTAGGTCTGGCTCAAGCCTTGCCTAATGGTGCCTTCCTACCAGGCGTGAATCGACCTTCAAATTTATTTAAATGTAATCGTTGTATTCCACAGAAACTATGCATTCAGGGATAAATGAAGACTTTTTTAAAGTTAAAAACTAAGTTATACCTAATTCTGATTAAAATGAATGCAAAAATGCATCAAAGTTACATCAGCCAAAAAGTTAAAGTTCTACCCACAAGACTAGGGTTTGCAAAAAACCGTATTTTTGTTAAAACCGATTTTTCGGTTTTTTTCCTATCTTAAACCCGGTTAACCGGTTAAAACCGGGTTTTTAAGAAAATCAAATCCATAATAAAATCACCCCACCCGTATTGTATTTATTTACAAATAAAACACCATTAATAAATGATTTTTTTATATTATTAATTCAACTTCAGTTATAAAAGTTCATTTGCGAATTTCAAAATTTAATAAAACTGATAAAAACATGTTGAAAGAGTAATTTTACTCTAACTTACTTCTAATTTTGTTGTCGAAATTTCCTGACACAGAAAATGTTCATTCTGAATCCGTCGAAGTTGGTTTAACTGTAATTAAGGCATTTAAAAGTAATTCTTAGTTGCTCGTTCTTTTCCCGGTTGTTTCAAATAACTGACATTCTTTTCTAATCGTTCATCATTTAGCGACATTTCCACTTCATTCACCTTTATTATGTACTAGCTGACCCGCGCAACTCCGTCTGCGTCAGATAAGAGTGCGAGAGGGTTAAACGTGGGGAACCTATGGCACAATTCTAAAGGAGTTGAAACTTTTTTTGTTTTATCCACAAATCACTTAAGAACCATTGAAGAGATAAAATTTGGTACCTATAATGCTAATTTAAAACCTTGCGGACGAAACCAAGAAAAACATTGTATGTCTGTAACGTTAAAAGTATAACATGACTCATGAGCTATCTTAGGTACATCACAATTCACACTATGATCAGTAAGAGTGGAACTATAGTAGAAAATGTCACGGGAACGGGAATAATAAAGGAACGCTGCATAACACTACTGGGGTGTTTTATTGATAAAATTTACGTACATATGTAAACTTAAAATATAACGAAGAAAAAAGAATAGATCAAACTTAAACAAAGAGTAACGTAAAAAAAATTGAAATGTTATTTGATTATTGCAACGCCTGTAACCGTTGTAACAAATAATATATTTTAAACTTGTATTTCTGTATCTGTTATAATATATTGCAATGAGCTGAATGCCTGAATGTCTAATGATCTATGAATCAGCTCAGTACTGACTACTGACTACTGAAAAAAAGTTAGAAGTACACAAATATTGAGAAGGAAAAGCGCAAGCGCTCACTTAAGAGGCCTAACATATTTTAAAGAGTGGGGAGTCTTGAAAAATGTTAAAAGTTAAAAATGTAATTGTTGATTTTTAAATGTACTTTAACACGTTAAATTCTAAATATGTATTCGAAAATTAACAATGAAAGAAATTTCAATTTTTCAAAAATTTTCATTATTTTTCGGATGTTAAATAAAAAATCATATCTTCAAGTGAAAATTGTAATTTTTATTTTAATCCTAAAGAGAAAATGTGTTAAAACGCTATTTCACGACCTTTTTTTTAACACACGGTTCCCGCAGGAGACAATTATCATGCTATCCTTTGAGCACCGTGCATTATTCTGGCATAAGAAATAATCTATATTATTATCTGATCCCTCAACTATCATATTGCAAAAAATCATGTCTATCTTTTACTCTGTGAAAAACAAAAACATATCTATCCCACGGGAGTAGAACATTTTTCCTGGATAAAAAAGAGATCAAGCTTTCCTGAGGAAAATTCGTTAAAACTCTTATTCATGAACTTTTAGAAAACTCCTTTTGAAGTACTCAGTTCCTGAAGGATTCTATTTTTAGCCTATCCTACGGGAACCGTACAATATTCTAACATAAAAAGTAACCCACATCATTCACTGTCTCTTAAACCACCATATTGCAAGAAATTATGGTAATCTTTTGTTCTGTGAAAAACAAAAACGTATCTATCCTACGGGAACATAAATTTTTCCTGGATAAAAAGTGGACTGTATGAAAAGAAAAATTATGCTTTTGCCTTGGGGACCTTATGAGTTATTACTTAACTCTTAGCTAATAAATGAGTTATTAAAATGTTTGGTTTCAGCATGATTTTTCTTCGAACCAGTTTTTCTCTATTTTCCCGATGAAATGAGAAATTTTTCCGAAATAAAACGTGTTTTAGATAATGATTCGCATATTTATCATACTTAAATATCACCAAAATCCATTTTCAACTAAAAATAGATCTTATGCATAATTTTTTTCTCCAACCCGTTTTTCAATTTCCCGGGTAAATGAGACATTTTCCCTTAATAAAAAGAATTCTATTTAATGACTCAGATTGTCATTTATTATCACAACAAATTTTATTAAAAGTCATATTTATTTGGGTAAGAATTAATAATATGTTTCTAAAAACAATTTCGCAAGTAATGAATTATTTTTGAAACAACCTTAACAATCATTAAAAAGGTTATAGCGGGCTAACCGTAAAAGATAGACATATGCCGTCGCGGACTTTTTTGTAGAACTTTTTAAGAGGAACAATTTTGCTGCACATAATTTTTGCGTAACTTTAACCGTTTACGCAGGGCAGGCCACGAACGCTCTCAAAAGGAAAATTTTTTCCTGATTTTTGCAACATTTTCCATCGATGCTTTGCTCCTATTAGTCGTAGCGTGATGTTATATAGCCTAAAGCCTCCCCCGATAATTAGGCTATCCAACATTAAAAGAATTTTTCAATTCGAACCAGTAGTTCCTGAGATTAGCCCGTTCAACCAATCAAACAAACAAACAAACAAACAAACAAACAAACTCTTCAATTTTATATATTAGTATAGATTTATCCTCACCTACAAATTTTCTGGTTCTCTTTCAATTTGAATCATTCTTTCTAATAATCGCCTGCCAAAATTTAACACAACTGATTTTAATGAATATGGCAGAGCAACTCCCGGTTGAATAATTGATTTGATTTTTGCATAATTTTTGCAGTCTTTTAAATACTTCGCCAAAGTTCTTTTGTAAAATTCATTTAAATAATATTAAATACAATTAAAAAAAAATACCCGATTATTTTTATTGAATAACCGGATCTACGGTTTTTTTATTTTTACTAAAAAAACCGGTTTTTAAAAACCGATTTTAACCGGTTTGCAAACCCTACACAAGACCCATGCAATTGTCGGTATAAAAAATACTTTCTGTTCTTTTCATCCTTCAACTAAGACTGCACAAAAAACGTCAATGCATTGATCCTTTCCATCACTTCAGATCCAATGAATATATTTTACAGTCAATCCCACAGGAACCATAAATTTTTCTGTAAACAGTCACACACACACACTTAGGCATTTATCAAGGCAACTATTTGGACATTGTCTACAATAAAATAAGCTTGATCTTTAAGCTTTGAAATAAAATAATTTCCAAAATCAATTTATATTTATATCCTATTCGCCTATATTTTAAGGGATGCTAAAAAGGATAATCTTTGACTTTATCCCCGAAAAACCAAATTACCATGAAAATTTCATCAAATTATTATCCAGAGAAAGTCCACGAACTTTTCTCTTTAAATTTTTGTACATTTGATTAAAAGCTCAATGCTGGACGCTCTAAATGATATCTTTAACGTATTAAACGTTGTCAAAGCCAATTTCGAATTGAATTTGGTTTAATTTCCACTTTATTTTACGATGTCGACATCTAACATAACATCGAAGAATTTAACTTATGTATATATGTACGATGGGACAATGGCAGCTTATTAATTAATTTCATCACAGAGCCAAAGTAAAGACTGAAGAGCTTTACATTGGAGCTGCTAATAAAGCGACTTATTCAATCAATTATCGCATGCACACACACACACACACAAGTCATTGATTGCCTCGAAGCATTCATTCATTCATTCATTATCCTTGCCCCTCCCTCCCCTTCATTGTTGATAGAAGTTGAAGCACTTACAGGTTCATCGTTACTTGTGTGTGTGTGAGGTGTGTCTTTAAGAGTTACCAAGACTCGCGATTGTTCACAACCCCAACATTTGCCACCCTTTGAATCAAATTAGTACGAAAAGAAATCGTTAAAGTATGAACGAAAAAATGAGAGGGAAATTTTTTTCCCTCAAGTTTTCGACGTCTGTTTCACGGCAGCCATTAAATTAGTTAGAAATGTTGGCGTAGACTTGCCTCGGTATTGTGTTACATTATAATAATCTTGATTTCCCAGCTGATACAAACTACAACAATTGTTCATTGTACGTGGATCTTTCGGGTGCATTGTGTCGAGAGAGGAAAATGCATAATATATATATCTATATATACGTGTATATAATCAGTGCACACGGGGCTATTCACATTGGTGAATCAAGTCCAAGACCAGAAATGATCTTTCACATTAAAAAATCAACGAGACGATGAAATTGATTTTCCTAGAGATTTTCGCCGATTTACGTGCAACAATGACACTGTAATCTGTACGTAACAATGGATTGAGAAGCCCAAGGGTAATCGAGTGAGTCACTAACAATAGAAATTCATCTATGGCGTGTGTTTTCAAATTGAAACGAGCTTTTCTACCCCCACTCTCATCGTACAAGAAAAAAAAAGTGTGGCATTATCAAATGAAAATTTTCGTACCAAAGACTATTTGCCTAATCTAAATAAAATGTTTTTGATAGTAGCTGATATTTGTTCGGTAAATACACACACACACACACGTATATACATACATACATCTGTCCAATTTTTAGTTTGGTTCGTTTGCAATTGAGCTTTCGAATGTGGAAAATTACGGTTTAAGTGGGCGAGAGAAACGTTTACATTTCGGGATTTCGATTTGGGAAATTACGATGGTCGGTCTATGTAAATATTGGAGAATAAACGATTCACCAGAAGAAGAAAAAAAAAAAAAAAGGTAAAGAGAAAATTAAATGAAAAATTCCTTTTTTTACCTGTAGAAAAAGAAGCAATGAATATTCTCTTCTACAAATATACAATTACCAGGTTGGTAGTGAAAGTAAACAAGGCAAAACCTTGTAGTAAATGCGAGTGAATTATCTCGACAATTCTGGTAGTTTTATTCAAGTTCGGTGTAAATCCGAAAAATTGAATGAATTCATTATTCGTTCGTTCCCCACAATTGGGTCAGTAGTAATAGTTTAATAATTCAAATTTTACACATCTACCTGTGATTTTTCACGGGTCAAGCCACTAAAGACTAGTGATATAATATTTTGGGAAGTGATCTGTATTCATGATATGATTAAACTTAAATTAACTGCTTGCTTCCAATCGATTGTCTAGGTTTCAATTACTTGAGGGTTACATGAATGAATGTCCTGAAAGGACCAAAATGTTTAACAAATTTGGACATATAGCCATTAGTTATGAAGAAGAAATATTTAAAGTTTATGTTACCTACGAAAAGAAATAAAAATTAAGAAATTAAAATTTATTCGGTGGAAATATTAAAAATTTTGTTCAAAAAAATGGGACAAAAAAGAAAGCTTCCGATAGTTGAAGAAATTGCAGAGGCTGAGGAAGTTGAAAAGTAAATGGAAACAACTTTAGGAAAGAATATGGATGAAAAAGTTAAAAAAGAAAAGCTCTAAACAGAAGACCTAAAAGAAAAAGTAAGAGGAAAAAATTGAAAATGAAGTAATTAAGGGAGTAAAAAAAGTTAGAAATAGAAAAAGAAAACAGAAATAAAAAAATAAACAGAGAGCACCTGAATAAGAGGTAAAGTCGGGAGTAAAATCTAAAGTAGAATAAAAAGAAGAAACAGAAAAGAAACCAACAAAAAACCAAAAGAATAGGTTACTTAGTGGCGTGGTGGACTAGATAGTGGCCTTATACGCCAGTGGTCCTGGGTTCGAATCCCAATGAAAGCTTAAAATGTTTTTTCTCGTTTTGGATTCGACGGTCGCTAATGACCATAGTAGTTTATGCGACCTTAGATAAACCAAAAGAAGAAATTATTGAAAAATAAATCACAGAAATTGAATCTAACAAAAAAAACAAAGACCAAAGATGAAAAAAGGCCTAGTATAAGCTTAACGTAATGTCTCTTGCTAAGGACAGTGATTCAATCCAGTTGGAATAAAAATGTTATCGTAAACAGTCGCAAATAGTGGACGTTAAAAACTGCCGATGATTTTCCTATTGTCACAAGTCTAAGAATGTGCCGCCATTTTATGACTCTGAGGGGTGGTGTCACCTACCTTCAGCCGTGGGTGGGCCGAACCAATGACCATCCAAAGGAGGAGCACCATGGTCACAGGATGGGAGAAATGTTATGAAATTCTAGGAATTCCAGAATATTCTCTCTCTAAAAGCTTCGTCTTCAAGACCACCTAGCACGAATCATTAAACAAAAGAATAGAAACTTCTACCAAGGAATAATAGAACCGAATATTCTAGACGGATTCCGAAATCCTAAATAAGTCCCAGAAAATATAGACGAGTCAGTATAAAAAAAAATAGTGCACGCGAACAGTCTTGAAATAAATCGTAAAAGTGGTCAGTATAAAATAAATCTTCGACCAGTGTTAAAATAAATAGTGAAAGTGATCAGTGGTAAAATAAATAGTGAAAGTGAGCCGTGTTAAATAAATTGTGAACATTGTGAAATAAAGTGAAACAACTAACTGAAAAGTTAAACAGTGAATTAACTCATTTTTTAACGTGTAGTTTATAAGTGACAATATAGTGTAAGACAAATCAATAAGCAATTGTTAAAAATAAATTTGTTGGCATTTAACACAAATCCTCGAACCCGTAAAAACGTTACACTATTAGAGCTTTATGAGGAGAAGCATAAGATGAAGATGGTAGACCAAAATATCTTTATCATCACTTCTTGTTCTTATCCAACTTCTTCTTCTTCTTCTTCTTCTTCTTCTTCTTCTTGTTATTTATGCCATTTGGTGCCAGCTTCGTCAAGTAGAGGTTGGACAGTAGTTGGTTTTGGTTGTTTTCGTTTACATCCCTCACGTCTGCAAGTGCAGGACAGTTGCCAAGATGCATTCATAGATTCCCCATTGTAGAAGGAGCAGATTGGAGTCGGTAGGATGTCAATACGGTGTGAGTTCTCGCATAGGTAGTCATGTGCCGTGGTAGTTCGGAAAGCTGTAACTTACACCTGACGAGGGAGAAGCCTTGAAATAGGAGATTCCAGAAAGGATTCCCATTTTTTACGTTGTGCTTCAGTTTTTGAGTGTTATATGAATGGAAGTTGAAAGTGCTTGCGATGTGGCTCTGAGTTGAGGTTAGGGTTGGCCGTTGATTTAGAAAGGTGCCAAGCTCAGCAAGGATGCCTGCTTTTTCATTTTACCAAAATACCAACATGACTGGGAATCCATTGTAGTGACAGGTGCCAACTTGTTTTAGCGAGACCGTCCAAGGAAACTCGATATTTGTTAGTACGGACGCAATCGGTGGGGTAGTTGGATGATAGTGCTTGAGAATCAATAAAGAAAACAGCTTTATGGTAGGTCTTAACTTCGTGAAGTTTAGATGCAGCTAGTATTACTACCTCTACTTCCTCATCAAAACAGCTGATAGATTCTCCAACTCCAACTCCATTACAAGTCTTTCCGGATTTGGAGATGGATGAACCATCTGTATAGATGTGCAGAAATTCTGACCTTGGGTATATGGGGTGGATGGTTACTAGCAACGCTTTCCGTAGCTCGATATTCATATATCATGATTTCTAGAAATTCTAACCCATTAGTCGAAAGGTGCAGGAGGGGAGCTGGCTATATGTAGGGTCATCTAACTTTATAGGTACCTTCTATATTTATTTATTAGTTTATCATCACGACTATGCAATGGTTTTGTTGAAGAAATTCGAGGGAGTTTCCACTCTCCACTACTCTTATTTATTCCGTCTTTCCATTAGTTTTCCTCTTGAACATTTCTTGCTAATTTTCCAACTCTTGAAGCATTCTTTTACTAGTTTTTTCTTCTTTTCTTGATCTATCTACAACATTTTGAATAAATCATTTCATTTTGAAGCCTTGGAAGCTGCAAGTTTTTAGTGACTCTATCATCGCGTTGCACTTAGCAATAATTTACGTTTTGCATCCGAGTATTCGAGATTTCAAACAATTTACCTTTCATCCGAGTGGATGCGACGCAGGCGGCAATGAAGAGAGGAATGAATTAGAATACCAAACTATCCGTATTTACTTATCGTTTCTCTGACGAAATCTATCCAGCTTTGCACAGAGAGAATTCACACAGAGCATTTCGGATAAAGTTAAGTTTTAGTTTCGAGCCAACACTCGCTGTTTGAGTTGATTGTTGCGAATTTATATGTGTCGTTACGCCACGAAATATAACTCGTATCTAGTTGCGAGACTTTCGACAAAGTTTCCGTGCGAAATTTTTCTCGTTCCACACACTCCACGTCCCCACTTTCGCCAAGAAACTGAAATTATCTAAACGTGGAGTTTTGAAGACGTTGTGAGTTGTTAATGAAATTTTCCACGAGTTTTATTTTTAGTTCAATTGGTTTTTCTTTATACGAAAATGTTGTGTGTATATATAATATTGAGTTTGATGTTACAGATGGACGTTATTGTGTTTTGTTGGCTCAATTGATCAAATAAAATGGTTGCCATTTGTGCGCGCAAGAAAATGGATATCCGTCTTTTTCCTATTATTTTATTTCATACTCCATCTACTTATTACAATGGATGGAGGAATTCACGATAATTGAGTTTTATCTTTTGTTACAATTGAAGAGCGAAACGTTTCAATTCCTTCAATTCGAATTACAGCTTCGTTTTAAATGGAATTTTATTATATCATTTTCGAAATGTTTTTTATTTTTATTTTATATTTCAGCTAATATTTTCGTGCTTTTCGTCTTAACAGAGTATTTGTTATGGAAACAGTATTAGGTAAGGTTTCAGACTAGTCGAAAAACTTTTCTCCCTGTATCGAGTTAAATTTCAAGCGTCTTACCTTCTAAATTTGAGACAAACTCGAAAATTTTCTACACGTATCATGAAAATTCACAACACTTGACATCGTACAATTTGATTATAACTTGTTGATGAAAATTACAAAAACTTATTGTGGCTTTTTCGATGATGAAATCGTACAACTTAAAAGATATAAAATTTAATCATTTTAAAACATTTTATAAAGAAATTGATTCGTAAATGTCACAAAAAAATATGATTTTGACTCCCCCACAATTTTTTTTAAACTCTTTTGTTTTTAAGATATGACCCAAAAAGTTAATCTAAAGCAGTTTCCTAAAAAACAATATTAAGGGCCAGCCATGTAAAAAACATTTTCTTTTTTCTACAGTTTTTCCGTTTGAAATTCCTGCAGCTTTCTTAGAAACCAATGGAAGATATTGTTAACTTCTTTCTATCGATACCTCAATCGTTACTCTACGGTTAATATATATTAAATTATTTAAATTTAAAAATTGTTCAACACGAAAAAATTTTATCGAATTTTGTGACGTCATCCGACATGTTCTGTCGCCCTAATACTTGATCAGCTTTTTTCAATGTTAATGTTAACAAATTAATCGAATTTTTAAACGTAAATATCTCGATAACTGTCGATCGAATAGTAACGATGGGAGTATCGTTTGAAAGAACTTTAAATGTTCCATCAAACTATTTCAGAAGATTGCCCAAAATACTTCAGACAGAATACTTTTGAACTTGTCACCTCTACTATGTAACGCCATGTAAATAATTTGACACTCCCCACCCCGTTATTAATATATTGTAACAGGATTTCTCAAAACTATATTGAGATTCACGTTATGGGTTCTTTTAATTCTTTGGAAATAATCACCAAAAGTTTTTATTAAAAAAAAAAAAACGTTATTTATAAACTTCGGAACGTCGGATAGGATCTGGAGTGCCACAGAGTAGTGTCCTTGGGCCTCTTCTCTATATGATTTTCACGGCTGATGCTCGAGGAGATAACCCCCTCGTGGCTTTCGCAGATGACATCGCGCTACTAGCTGTCAACGACTGTCTCAGAATGGCTTCCGAGAGGCTTCAGTCTGCACTAAATGAATTCCAGCTGTGGTTCTGGAAGTGGAGAATCACGAGACCAAGTCTGTCCATGTGACATTCACCACAAGGAGGGATATCTGGCCTCCTGTCTCACAAAATGGTCATGAAATACCCCGAGTTACGGAGGTCAGATACCTCGAAATGCACCTAGACAGACGTCTCACCTGGTCAAAACACATCCTCCACAAACGCAACCAACTGAGTATCGCCATCCAAAAACTATGGTAGCTCCTGCGAGGAAAGTCCCAACTGTCCCTGGACACCAAACTAATTATATACAAGTCCATTCTTAAACCTATCTGGACATCTGGGATACAGCTGCGGAAATCCGCCAGTAACTCAGTCAAAAGTTCTGGGGACAATACCTGACGCCCTTTGGTACGTCACCAACAACCACCAATCAAACCATTTATCGGGATCCCAAAGTGAGTTACAGTCAAAAACATCTGCAGAGACTTGACGAACATCCTAACTATCTGGCTGTCAACCTCCTGGACAATTTGGGTCACCATCGAAGGCTAAATTGCGTCTCTTTTCTGAAGTTATCATTCAGAGAACCATTAACACCTTAAAGTACCCTTTTTAGGGGGTGGGGTCTTCTCCACCTGTTCATTCATCATATTCACTTAATGTCCAGGGATAGATTGCGAATTTATAAAGCGGAAAAAAAAATTTTACAAACTTTATTTACACTCACTGATGTATAATTTATCACAAAAAATCACAACTAATCGCTTGAAATCACTTTTCACTATTTCACTGTTCAAAAGCAGACTCAATGCGGCTTATTGCATGTCCTAAATAAGTCAGGTAATCCATCCCACATGCTTCTAGAGAAAGCACTGCCCACCTTCTAGAATATTCCCGTTGTTCGGTACGATCCTCCCACCCCAATGAGCGATGAATGGGTGTCAATGTCCACCATTGAAGTTTTGATCGAACAATCCGGAATATTCTATCATATTGTCACAAGTCTAAAAATGTGCCACCATGTGTCTCAGGAAGTGCCACCTTTTCATGACTCTGGGGGTGGTGTCACCTGCCCTCCGTCGTGGGTGGGCCAGAACCCCCGTTGCGCGGATAAGGTTCACAATAGAGGAGCAGGATAGCATGAAATAATAGCTGTCTTCTAGAAATTTCTCCACTGAATTAGGTTTTTGATTATATTTTTTTTTGTGATAAATGGAAATATCATATATAAGTTTTATGACAAAAGTATTTTTATTCCAAATTTATATCAAAATAAAAATAAATGTTTAAATCCAGTACCGAAGACACGCCGACAGCTCCCGAACAAATCCGAGCGTGTGTGACGTCTTAATGTTAGTTTTCATACAATGTTTTCATCTATTTAATTCTGTTGTCATGGTTAAATCGTTTTTTAGCAGTCAATTTTCAATATTATTGACAAAAATCACACGTCATAGCCGTAAACGCTCTATTGTTTTTAAATAGCTCTACCATTATGACGTCAAAACTATGGTGACCAATCGTGGCGCGTCCACGTGATTTTTTTTTAAATTTTATCAATTTTTAATTGCTTATAATTAATTGAAAAATAATTTTTTCAAGTTTTTCACTTTAAATATCAATATTATTAATAATAAAGTTTTAAAATACATTTTAAAAAAACCATCATATTTTTTTATTCAAATTCCCAATTGAAAATAGATGAGAAAAAGACGGACACAAAAACAATGAAATCGAATATTCTAGTAATGGAGAATTTTAGCGTTTGGAATGTTCGAGAATAGTGTTGGTTGGGTATAAATAAGCAAGAAGGCAGACCAACAGTTCAGTTGTTAAAAAACCGACACTACGAGAGATAACCTTAACGTGTTAAAAGAAATCGTGAGTCTGAAAATAAATCGTCAACGTGGACAGTCTAAATAAATTGTAAAAGTGATCAGTGTGAAATAAATCTTTGACCAGTGCTAAAATAAATAGTGAAAGTGAACCGTGTTAAATAAATTGTGAACCTTGTAAAATAAAGTGAAACAGTGCAATAGTGAGTGACAATAATTAGTGAATAAATGACTGTGAACACTGAATAGTTAAACAGTGAACTAACTCATTGTTAAAATTACTGTAAATTACTGTAACGGACGGAGGTATAAATAGCGATTCTAAGACTATTTAACATAAATCTACAGCAACTTAAAATGAGCAAATAAATTGATAATAACCTTAGTTTTAGGAGGGAGGGGAGCAGCTTCTCCCTGCACTCCATTCCTTGAACCACTGCTTAAAAAAAATCATTGACTCAAACAAATCTTTTCGTTTTTCAAACGAAAAAAAAATATTTGTAACTTTATCGAGTAAAAGCCATAAAATTTTCTTTTTTTAAACTTTTCACCCTCAAGATTTATACCAAACCATTTAGTATCTATACACACAGCAAGCAACCGAGTGTGCCAATGCAGACTTTTTTTGAAAAGTGAGTTTTTAAACTTGAAGACTTTTATTTCACGCTGACACATAAATTATTCAAGTTTAAAGCCATAAAACTGAATATATGTGTATGTATATAGTGAATGCAGGTAACAAAAGCTCTCACGTATTTTATTATATAAGATTTAGAAAGCTCACGAAAAAAGTCAAACAAACGATTGAATTATATCAGAGAGAAGATATTTTCAAGTTGTAAGTTTTTCCTTTAATTTTTTAACGTAACATTTGCTTTTATCAACGTACCGACGTAAAGACGTCGGACGAGGGTTTTATCGTAACAGTGCCAAGGTACGAATAGAAGAATAGTTGCATATATGTGGGGTGGTACATACAATAAAAACGAGTAAAACGAAGTTTTTTCTTTCTCTATTCGTTGGTCGCTATTAACACAGTATAGAGGAAAGCGATTGTTATGGATGGAATGAGGTGGGGTGGGTCAATTCAGAAAGTACTACAATTGAGAAGATACAGCCACGAGGAAGTGGCTCGGAGCTTGCGACAATAGCTGCAGCTTTGAACCTTAAGTGTCAGTGCTTCATTGTTGTCTCAACTTGAACTCCACACTCTGTTCATGATGGCCAATTTTAAATTGTCGACACGAATGATTTCCAGGCATGAAATTAATATGTCTAAAAGAGGGCGATGAAAATAATAAACCTTAAAACTTTCAACATCACTTTAACAGAACTTTTCATCTTCAAGCCAATATGGAAGTTAAGAACAAAACTTTTTTAACTTTATTTCCATCAAAAATTAACCTAATATTTTAATTTTGGAATTTTTTATTAAATAAAATTAATTTTAATTCAAAAAAATCACATTATCACTTTTTTTAATCACTTATCATTTTAATCACTGTCGATTTAAATACCTGTCCTAATGATTGACTCTGACGTACTTAAATCTTTTTTTCAAAAATGTTCTTAAGGTTTTGATCGTTTGGTTTTCCCCTATCTGAATTTTCGATTGTTACTATGGAACATTTGGGGATGTAAAGAAATGTTCGATTTCTATTTTTATCTTTATTTATCAGAGTACTCAGGTTAGTTGAGATTAATCTATATAAATAGAATGATAGCTGTTTTCCAATGTTCGCTTTTAACTCAAATACTACTGGATAGATTTCGACCAATTTTTTTTTGTGTGTTACTTCTTATATACTTGGTCCTTATCTAAAAAAAGAATTATCACGATATCTTCATTAAAAGCAAAGTAATTAAAGTTTTAAAAAATTCGATTTTCACAAGCAAAACGCGTTAAGTGGTGGATTTTTCGTCGCTTTGATAGAGTGGGGCAAACGGTGTAATGCGCATGGGCTAGAGAGAATATTTTTCTCCTTCCACTGCCTACTGATTATTTCATGTTTGAGCGTAGACTTAATGCAGCTAAGCGAGATATTAGAATTCTATTTTCTATCTTTTTAGCAGTTTTTAAAATATTTTTTGTAGCTTTTTGTTAAATTCTCTTTAAGCATTTTTTATATTTTACTGCAAATATAGATTTAAAATTCATTTTTAAGTTACAACCGTTATAATAATCAAATTACATTTCAACACTCCCTTTTATTATTGCATATATTTTTTAACCAGAAAGAGTTAAGTTAGCGAGAAAATTTTTTTTTAAATTAAACTATATGCCAAAAAGTTACTCCTTCAAAATCCGCAATTTCTCCAAGTGTATAGTTATTAATTAATTAATATTTAATTTTTCAAAAATTTGCAAACGAAAAATTAAAATTGCTGTAATAAACAAAAAAATCAAGTTTTTTTTTTAATTGCTCCTTAAATGCTCTTTCCGGATCCGCAATTGCTTCAGGTGTATAGTTAACTGTTAATTAATAATTAAATTTTTTAAAAATTGTCAAACTAAGATAATTAAAATCGCTATAAAACCCAAATTAATTTTTAATTGAATTTTTTTTTAAGATCTCTATCTGCTCTTTTCATTACGCAAATAATTATTTATAATAATCATAGTTGATCTTTATGCAATATTTTTAATTATTAATTATTTTTAACTACTTAAACATGTATTGTTGTACTATGACGTCATCAAGTACTGTTGGATCTTATGAACATGAGCAGTTAAAAATTTAATTACAAATTTACTATACCTTTTACTATACCATTTTATATACCTGGAGCAATTGCGGATCCGGAAAGAGTATTGGAACAATTTAAAAAAAATAATAAAAAAGATAATATTTTGGATTATATAGCAATTTTCATTTTCGAATTTACAAATTTTTGAAAAATTAATTATTAATTAACTAATAACTATACACTTGGAGCCATAGCGGATTCTGAAGGAGCAATTTTTTGGCATATAGTAAAAATGTTCGTTCCGGTTATTTTTTATATGTTTTTGCTTTCAATTTCTTAAATGTTTTTCTTCTGTTAATTAAATATGCTCTTAACATAATAACCTACGCTAACGACGTCGCTGGTATTAGCTAGTATTATTAATAAAGAACCAACTAAACATGAACTTTCTATAAAATTTGGTAAAACTAAAAACTATTAAATCTCTTTTTGAAAAAGGGGAAAAGCTCCACTTAAATCTAGAAGTTTTTGAGATTTTTCAATTTTTTTTTTTTGAAAATGGCCCTAACGATTTTTTTTTAATTTGCTATAGCTCTTAGCCTCATCAATACCTACAACTTTTATTTGAAACGTTTTTCTGAGAAAATTCTAATAAGGAGGGTTCTGAGGCTTAGGGTGAGAGTTTCTATACTTCCTATATACATAGAAGCCTTATGTATATAGCTCTGTTTATGTAGTTATAAAGTGCTTATAGATCTTTTAACCAACAGCTAGTTTCATAAAAGAAAGTAAAAGAAAGTACTGTGACGCCTCGCAGCAGATATTTTTGATATTCAAGATTAGCGAACAGTTTCCAGACTAAGTCTTCCACTAACTGGAAGTAATTTAAGATACATTTTTAATATAATTTTTTGATAATAAATGCACCATTTGATATTATAATATGCATTTTGTATCGTGTAATTTTTGGTTATGGGGGCTGGGCTCGATTTTTTTAACTTACCGCCACCGAATGGACCCCAATAGTTACAGAAAATTAGAAGAAGCCCATCCGTGGAATAAGTGTATCCACCCCTGTCATAGATTTTCATGAAAACATTTTATCGTTTGATTGTCGTCTTTTTGATGTTCGATTGTTGTTATGGAACATTCTACAATTTTTATTTTTGAAAAAGAGACCTCATTTTTTAATTTTTTAAGGGTTATCCTTCTCTAGATCAAAAGCTGGATACATTTAGGGTTGAAGGGTGGGAAAATTGAGAAAAAAACTTTTCTTTTTAACTCGAGGAGGAAAAGTGTAAGAATTTTCCAAAACAAAATCAAAAACAATTTTCTCAGTTTTTCCCGGTTATTAAGGAAAAATTGTTTGTTCATACATCAAATGTACGTGTGAATGTGCTCTTTCTCTATTTCATCGAAGCCCCCGGTTTACTCACTCAACATGTACCAAGCAGCTATGTCGTTACAATCGACAGGACTCTATGTATGACTCAAATCCTTTGTGATATAGAGGAGATTCCGTCGCCACCGGCACCGGCACACAGCCTCTGAAATGCATCCAGTCGAAACGTGTGGAAAACTCCACCCCAGCCCCCGCTCACTTTGTATATACAACCGACAAAAAACACCAGATTGGATGCATTTCTAGCCGGCGGCAATGCGCTGGTGCACTTGAGAGACACCGGAAAACACTTGCTTTGCACATATATATATATATATATACAAATAAATTCCGCTTTGTTGTTTTAAAATTCGCGCTTATTAGAACAAAATGCCTCTACACAACTCGTTGCATTTCAAACAATGCACTTTTATTTACAAATACGCAAATATGATAATATGACAATGTGAGCTTTCCTACCGTAATTTCGAGTCAATCATCGAGTCAAACCTCTTGTATAAATAAAGACGCAAAATGAATGATGGAACTGAACCGGAAATCGGGACTCACCTGAAACAAAACAGAAAAAAAATTAAATAAAATGCATTAAAAAACAATTTTTGAGTTTTTCATTGAAAATTTTGTTTAAAAAAGTGGTTGCGTGTACTTATGTACGCGCGTGAGAAGTTATACTTCTTTGCTATCATTAAACATTAGTTTTTATTAATTTTATTCAAATAATCAATTTTAAAAAACTGCAATTTAATATTTAATAATATTAATATATATATTTAAAGATATAATTATTCAAAATAAAATTAAGAGAATAATATTTTAATTTGTATCAATAAATTATATCCAAAGAAAGCTGCCAGACGTTTATAAAATTTGTCAGGATCATTTTTCTGGTTAACAATTAATGCATGTCATGAAAACGAAGCTTCATAGAAATTGCGAAATAAAGTTAGTAGCTACTTGTCAAAGTAAATGTCTTAATCTTATTCATATAATATGTTACTAAATTATTATTCTAAAATGGTTGAATCATTTCAGAATCCCAGATTTCGTGATAACTAAGAATATGCATGGAATGCAGACGTCATTTTCATCATTAAATTTTCACTTTAATCTTGAGAAAATTAAAATTTCCAAGAATGAGGTTTTCACAAAAATATTGCTCTCTACAAAATTTAAGATAACAAAATTTCCTACCAAAAACATTATTCAATTTTTTTTTTCAGAACAATACTTTCCAAGGCATAGTAAATCAAATATAGATCCTTACATTTTTTACCTTAAGCTTTCAAAAACTAAAAGTAAATCTAAAAACAAAAGTTTTGTAGAAATTTTTTTTCTCAAAAGAATCAAATTTAAATTCCTACTGTTCTACTGAAATATCCAAAAAAAAATTATTGGGTACTTAAAAATTTCTTAGGCACCTTCGACCATAACTAATATATCAACTATTATCTTAAGACCTTTATAAATGGGTCTGTACCTTACAAACTATTAGTTTTTCAGAAAAATTTCTTCTTAACAAAATTAGAGTTTATTAAAGTTCTTACAAAAGAGGTTCTTAAAATTTTTTGTAATGCTCATGGTTTGGCCAAAAAATTAGCCAAAAGAAAAAAACTTTAATTGAAATGATGGAAAATATAAGTTTTCACGAAAAATTTGAGCTTTTTACGAAAAATTTGATATATAAAATTTAAGGTTATTGAAATTCCCACCAAAAAGGTCGTGTCATTTTTTTTCTCAGATCAATACTTTTGAAGGCATCGTTGATAAAAAATTAAAACTTTACACTAAAAAATTAGGTTATATCTTATAAACTAAAAGGTAAAAAAAAGTGGTTGCGTGTACTTATGTACGCGCGTGAGAAGTTATACTTCTTTGGTATCATTAAAAATTAGTTTTTATTAATTTTATTCATATATCATTATCAAATATATATATTTAAAAATTTAATTATTAAAAATAAAATTAAGAGAATAATATTTTTATTTGTATCAATAAATTATATCCAAAGAAAGCTGCCAGACGTTTATAAAATTTGTCAGGATCATTTTTCTGGTTAACAATTAATGCATGTCATGAAAACGAAGCTTCATAGAAATTGCGAAATAAAGTTAGTAGCTACTTGTCAAAGTAAATGTCTTAATCTTATTCATATAATATGTTACTAAATTATTATTCTAAAATGGTTGAATCATTTCAGAATCCCAGATTTCGTGATAACTAAGAATATGCATGGAATGCAGACGTCATTTTCATCATTAAATTTTCACTTTAATCTTGAGAAAATTAAAATTTCCAAGAATGAGGTTTTCACAAAAATATTGCTCTCTACAAAATTTAAGATAACAAAATTTCCTACCAAAAACATTATTCAATTTTTTTTTTCAGAACAATACTTTCCAAGGCATAGTAAATCAAATATAGATCCTTACATTTTTTACCTTAAGCTTTCAAAAACTAAAAGTAAATCTAAAAACAAAAGTTTTGTAGAAATTTTTTTTCTCAAAAGAATCAAATTTAAATTCCTACTGTTCTACTGAAATATCCAAAAAAAAATTATTGGGTACTTAAAAATTTCTTAGGCACCTTCGACCATAACTAATATATCAACTATTATCTTAAGACCTTTATAAATGGGTCTGTACCTTACAAACTATTAGTTTTTCAGAAAAATTTCTTCTTAACAAAATTAGAGTTTATTAAAGTTCTTACAAAAGAGGTTCTTAAAATTTTTTGTAATGCTCATGGTTTGGCCAAAAAATTAGCCAAAAGAAAAAAACTTTAATTGAAATGATGGAAAATATAAGTTTTCACGAAAAATTTGAGCTTTTTACGAAAAATTTGATATATAAAATTTAAGGTTATTGAAATTCCCACCAAAAAGGTCGTGTCATTTTTTTTCTCAGATCAATACTTTTGAAGGCATCGTTGATAAAAAATTAAAACTTTACACTAAAAAATTAGGTTATATCTTATAAACTAAAAGGTAAAAAAAAGTGGTTGCGTGTACTTATGTACGCGCGTGAGAAGTTATACTTCTTTGGTATCATTAAAAATTAGTTTTTATTAATTTTATTCATATATCATTATCAAATATATATATTTAAAAATTTAATTATTAAAAATAAAATTAAGAGAATAATATTTTTATTTGTATCAATAAATTATATCCAAAGAAAGCTGCAAGACGTTTATAAAATTTGTCAGGATCATTTTTCTGGTTAACAATTCATGCATGTCATGAAAACGAAGCTTCATAGAAATTGCGAAATATAGTAAGTAGCTACTTTTCAAAGTAAATGTCTTAATCATATTCATATCTAGTGTAACTAATTTATTATTCTAAAATGGTTGAATCATTTAAGAATGCCAGTTTTTGTGATTACCAAGAATATGCATGGAATGCAGACGTCATTTTCATCATTAAATTTCAAATAGTATAACAGCTACTGCAAAATTCGAGAAAAGTAATAACTTAATTTTTAATAATATGTGGCATTTATATATATAAATATTTTCTAAATAAAATATAAAAAATATAATTAAAAAATTAATTATTTTTAATTTAAATATAAAAATAAGTAAATAAATAAAACAAAAATTCAAATTACGCGCGCCTAGTTAAAAATATCGAGCCGTTTTGCGGGCAACTTCATCTTGTTAATTTGTGATGATAAAATAGAACGCTATTAATAGTTCTCAAACCGCGCCGCGATGCAGACGTCATTTTCATCATTAAACTTCAAATAGTACCTATAACAGCTACTGCAAAATTCGAGAAAAGTAATAACTAATTTATTAATAATATGTGTAATTTTTATATATAATTATTTTTAATTTAAATATAAAAATAAATAAATTAATAAATAAATACAACAAAAATTCAAATTACGCGCGCCAAGAAACCCAGTGGTTTTGCGGCTTACTTCATTTTGTTAATTTTTGTCTCAAGATGGCCGCCCATCTAAAAATTTCACTCTCATCATTTTTTCATAACGCGCCTAAAGAAGTATAACTTCAAAAAAAAACTTTTAAAGTTCCCACCATCCAATAGCGATGTTATCGCTACAAATAATTTTTCGTAATTACTTAGAGGGAAATGATCTCCTAATTAATTTGTATTGTCGCATCAACCAGCAACACTATTGCGGTTACCAACAACAATTCCATGGCGCCCAACAAAAGCAATTAATCTCCGGCCGTTTCGCGAGCAGATTGAAATCAAGCGGCCACAAAATTAAACTTTACCAACACGGAAACTTTCCATCGAGACCGGAAGAAAGCGACAGAACAACCTCGAGATGTTGCCGCTACCGAGAGAGAATGATTTGATTTAAACTTTTCAAATAGAAATCCATGAAACAAAAAGCAGCATCATGCCATGGAATACATGTACATACATATAGATAGGTTGTCGAGGAGGAGATAAATAAATTGTGAGACTTCAACATTTTGCTCTTCATCGATTCGATTCCATTTCGTTCGCATTTATTCCTGATTCATTCATTGTGAATTATGGAAAGTTGTCGATGCATTTACTTTTTTTCCACTTACTGACTTCAAAGTATTTTGAATATGAGATCTCTTATGAATGTTTAGTCGACGTAATGGCATCGTGGGGATGACGATGATGATGGTGGTGGTGGTGGTGGTGGAGCCGTGTTCAAAATAAAGCTCGGTGGTTGTTTCGGTTGGAAGGCGAGCACACTTCGGATGTGCAGTGGCCCATGTAATTGCCTTGGACGAAAATCGATTACACTGTGCCATGCCACCTTTAACGTCGCCTTGTTCTCTCCTCTGTGTTATGTCGTGTGTCGCTAAAGCCAGAGGCTGTTATTTCATACATAGACAGTACGGGAAGGCCCTTGACACCCTCGCCTCGTATATAGATTGTTCGCATATTATCAACCTCCCCAGGTCCAACAAGTTCCACATTACACGAGCTTTTGTACGACACAGAAAAAAAAGGTTGTTACGAGTCGAAGACTAAGCTTTCATCGGTAAATCTCGTATTTGTACTTCTGTCTAATCCAAACCAAAACTATAAAAATGTTTACACGTAAATTCATTTTTTGATTCCTTACAATATTATAATGATACTTGATTAAATTAAGTGTTCGTGTTACGTTAAGAAACTTTTGAATCACCTATAAATTATTTTTCTATAGATCTAACGTTTGTCTAACCTAATGGTTTCTTAGGGATCCACGAAGTGATTGTAAGCATCAAGTCTCTGGTTGTACGTTTTCAATGCAAGGAAGACCAAGATTCAACGTTATAACGCAAATAATATATTCAAACCAATTTTAAATACATTTCCAGTTAGAAAACTATCAAAAGAAACATACTGTAACCGAAAAAGATGAACCATGATATTGAAATATGCGTTGAAAGGGGATGAAAAGTTCTTAAATGAGTGGAAAAGCATTCTGTCTAATTCAAAACAAAATAAAAATCCTAAAACATGTAAATCATTATTTCGTAATCCTTGGCAAAAACTAAATGACCTGAATGTTTTCAGTCAAAAAACTTTCAAATCATGTTTCTTATAGATTTTTTTTCTGTCAACACTACGATTAGCTCTTAGCTAGGGTTAGTGTCATGGTCCTGGAGAACCTGTAAAGGCAGAATCTAGTCAAACTTAATTAGTTGCTGGGGCATAAGGGAGTTGTGGACAATGATAAAGCTGAGGCTTACACTAGGGCTGGTTCGATGACCCCACTCATGGGTCCAGAGTCTGGAGTGGGATCACCAAATTTGCTGGCAAAAGGGCGTTGAGATGATAGTCAAACAAATACTGGCTAGAGACTTCCGGTCAGAGACTCAGGAAGAGAATGATGGGAATAATTTACCTCTCGCTTACTGCTAAGGTATTACGGCTGGGATAGAACCAATCAGAACTGACAGGTCTGATAATCGGAAACCTTCTGTTAACTATTAAGGTATCTTAACAGGACCCCAAGTGTAGATACTCTGAGGATGGGTAAGAAAAAGCGACCCATGTCATTTTTGACTGCAAAGCTCTCACAAATTAGCGACACCTGTATGAAATAAATGACGCCCAAACAGGTACAAATCGTGTAAGAAGTTTAGTACAGGGACTGCTTCTGCTAGGCAAAATGCTGAACGTGGAATAAGTAAAAATTCTTGTCTAACAGTACAATAAACCTAAGCCTAAAATGCAAGTGCAGCAAATGCAGAAGTTAAGAACCAAGGTTCAACGTCATTACGCAAATAATATATTCAAAATAATCTATACCAATAATAAGATTAAAGATTTCTGCTTTTAGAAAAGTTATATAAAAGAAACGTTACGTCTTACCTGCGCGAGGGAACAAAAACAGAATTATTTTTCTTAGCTGAGATATTTTTCTAATCTAAAAAATGTAGGGTGTTTTGATGAATACTCTTTATTACCTACATTTTTCTATATCTTATAGAAAAAAATAAATGCTATGTACATTGTAATTTTCCCCAACATAACATTGTTTGTCCAGGGTAAACTTGAAAACGGCTGGGTCGAATTCAATAAAGTTTTCACAAAAATTTATTAAATAATGTAACTTACATTATAGGATACTTTTTATTTCGAATAGTTTTCCCTGTCTGTTTGTTTGTTCCTGGCAAACTTGAAAACGGCTGGTCCGATTTGGACGAAATTTTCACATACGGGTAGTAAACATTACAAAAAGTGCTATAAAATAATTTTTATTCCGAAAAAATGGTGATTTTTCGGGACCAAAAAATAAAAACTATAAAAACTGTGCCAAGAAAAACATACATCAACAAACTTGAAAACGCTCAGCGAAGCGGGCGAGGATCAGCTAGTTGTAAATAATTTTTAAATATTTTTGAATTGGAGAATACTACCAGAACATACTGTAACCAACAAAGATAGACAACAAGATCTAACTATGCGTTGAAAAAGGATAAAAAATTCGCGAATGTTCCACTTTTAACAATCGAAAGTCGAATAATGCACAATCAACGGTCAAAGTTTCTGAAAAGTTATAAAATTACAGAATTTGAGCAGTGATTCCCAACTTCTGATCCGTGAACTCCTAGTTTTTATTTTGAAAGTCTAAAATCCAGTAGACAAGTTTATTATACATTTAATAAATCTAAGTTTTATCCTTAGAGAGTCTTCACGATATATAAGGAGTTTTTAAAAGTCCTTAATGGTAAAAAGTTTGAGAACCACTGATCTAAATCAATTAAATCCATTACTACTTAGAATTGATTTCACCCCTTTAAAAACGGTTTCGAATTTAATTTGTTTGGTGAAGGAAATCAAATATGTGGTAATTGTATTGATTGGTCGATCAACGTGTCGTTATCGTCAACAAATTGCAGATGTTAAATTGAAATTATCAAATTTAGTTGCTAATTTGAATATGATATTTGGCCTCCAATGCGTGAGTTTTATTTGGTCTCGACAATGTTCCAACCATTATGCATGTATGACGACATAATTGTTTGTTATGTTGTGTAATTAAGTTTTGACATAAACTCCCACTGGGAGAATCTCGACCGAGTTTAACCACTTTTGATGTGTGGTGTACAACCAGTACAATATTTTTTTAATTTCAAAAGAGCTTAATTTCAATAAAAACAAAATTTTTCTCTCTTGTTTCATCGCCATTAGTTTCATTGAAAGTCTCAAGATTGTCAAAGTCGACATTTCCGTTCCGATCGATTGACTACCTATATACAATACAAGCATACCATATTTGTCCTTGAAATATCCATCTGGGTGCCTTTCAAACAACGCAATAAGCCGAACAAAACAACAACAACTAGCATCGACCATTGACCTAAGCTACCACTGAACCGTGTTCAATTTCACTGATCATGAAGCAGAAATTATCACTTTCAAACTTAGAAAATTACAATTTCTCCGTTTCGAGATAAAATCGATTCGGTTTGTTCAAACGAAACGGGAAATATATACCGAATGTCGTGAAAGTGATGGACACGCTGGAAAATTGAATATTAGAGTTGATCTAAACCAATAATAAGATTGAAGATTTGCGCGAGAGAACAAAAACAGAATTATTTTTCTTAGCTGAGATTTTTATCTAATCTAAAAAATGTAAGGTGTTTTGTTGAAAACTCTTTATTACCTACATTTTCATATGTTTATACTAAAAAATAAATGCCATTTTCATTGCACTTTTACCCAAAAAAACATTGTTTGTCCAGGGTAAACTTGAAAACGGCTGAACCGATTTTAAAGAAAATTTCACAAAACGTTATTAAATATTCCAACTTACATTATAGGCTACTTTAATCTTCGAATAGTTTTCCCTGTCTGTTTGTTTGTTCTTGGCAAACTTGAAAACGGCTGGTCCGATTTGGACGAGATTTTCACTGCAAGTTGTAAATATTACAAAAAGTGCTATAAAATACTTTTTATTCCGAAAAAATGTTGATTTTCTGAGCAAAAAACTATAAAAACTGCGCAACGAAAAACATACATCGGCAGGCAGCTGTGATACAATGTACATGTTCCATATCATATCGTAAAGACGATATGATTTTAAACTATGTAATTTGTTATTCTTATAAATTAATGTCCGCAAATTTGAAAATTATAACCATTATAGAAATATAGCGATAGATTAAATTCCTAGAAACCATAAATCCATTGTGAATGACGGGTAGTTAATATATTATTAATAGTTCGGCTGAGTAAACGTTCGAATTATCGAGGGAGGAGAAGGAAATCCTCTGCAGTAAATATGATTTCATTCATAAAAAGAAATATCTTAGTTCCAAAATGACACACGTAAGAATAAATAACCAAAACAGACAGTTCGACTTAAGTGATCCCGATTAGGAGTTTGACTAAGAGAGGTGAAGCCGTTAAGCAGAACTCCCAGAACAAAAAGAAATTCAGTCGAACTTATTTTTCAAGAGAAAATAGCAAGTTAGATGTGACCATTGCGTTGTTTTTTTACCAAAAAATGATATTCTTAATTTTCAATTTATTTTAGCAAGATCTATAAGAATCCGTTGTCTAATCTTGGAGTCCGGGAAATAGCAGACTTGCCGATAAGACATAATGGCATTAATACTATATCCTATAATTCTGAATCTAAGGCAACCAAATCTAATACCCCAGATCTTAAGATAACACATTAAATATTATTTATCCTTAAAAAGATACACTTCCTAAAGGATAGCTACTAATCCATTCTACTAAAATTAATAAATGATTTCATATGACATTTGGGGTGAAAGGTTCTCAAGCTTAAAACTTTTTCAATATTTTACAATATTCAAAAAAACGTAAAGATCCTACCTATAAGATAGCTAATATCTATTCCTGGAAAAGGAGTTTAACGTAATTTCATGAGCTTTCTATGAATCAAAGGTCTAGAAATTCAGATTATCTTCTATTATTCAGATTGATTTAGATACGCTCAACGAAGCGGGCGGGTATCAGCTAGTTTTGCAATAAGATCTCTCTATACAAAGGTTTGTAATAGAAAAATTAAAATGTGAACAAAGTCACGGGTAGTTACTACGGATTGGTCTAATATATAAGTTGAGAACCACTGATTTAAGTAGAAATTAATTTCTGAAGACATTAAGAAACAAATTCTCGGATGTATCAACGTGCAGATGTGTAAGGATTATTCGATCATTCGGCATGTGACGGAAATGGCGTGAACGAAACGCACTCAGAATATTCCCCAGTCGCTAAGTTCAATTATTTACGCACGCATTAATCGATTTAAATTGAATTCAGATTTGTTTCCCGTTAGATGAACCGTTAATGTGCGAGGCAAATTCACATTATACCTCCGCGAAGGATTAATATATGGAGAGAAATTTAGATGACTACCTGCCGTGTTATTATCATTAAGAAAAATTTTAATTGTTGCACGTTTTCGTAATTTTCGAATTAGATTAAAACCAATTTATCAACGAAAGTTCCACTCGCACTTCAGTTCGTGCCATGCCGACGAAATTACTTCCAACCTGCTACCATTTTCTATCGTCGTTAGGTTTATGTTGTGGTGCGATATTAATAACGATCGTCTCAATGCTTTTCATTATCCAAATACGTGGAAAAGTGAGTTTAACACGATGGAACATATGAAGAAAATTTTAAGATAATTTTTTTGTGGTCTTCATCTACGAAAAACGATCGTCCCTCATTAGACCCACCGACTTCTATTTGATTTATACCAAATGCCAAATTTCCATCTGATAATTATTAGCCAGTCACAAAACAATGTCCTCATGTTCAGTTAATTAACGAGAAACTCGAACGAAACACAAAACCTATACTCGACTATAATAGCAACACGTTGCGCACGTTTACTTCGTCCTTCTGAATGAAAACTTGTCCCATTTCAACGAAAGCTAACGAAGAAGATGAAAAACAACAAAAATATTCCACCTTGAATTGAAGCATTTCATGTAACTAATTCGACCTTAATTCGTTTAAATTTTTATATAATGATACACTTCACTTGTAACTGCCTCGAAAGCTTTAGCTTCCAAGCTAACCGTTTCAAATGTTGAATTCTATTTGCGAATGATTGCAAGATAATTTTTTTATTGAAGGTTCATTTGAAGAGAGTTCATTATATATAAGGATTTAAATATTTATTTTGACATTCGGACGGTAGTATTGGTTGGAGCTTTATGACAAGATGAAGTGAATGTAGTCGTGTCACTTAAAGTGACTTTGAACTATGAAAAAGTTTTAAGGATGACATTTATAACCTAAGACCCCGTAGCATGATAACTACGCTCATAATGTAGCTAAATACTTACTAATATTATAAACGTAAAAGTTTGTAAGAATGGATGTTTGTTGCTCTTTCACCCAAAAAGTACTGAATGGATCTGGTTGAAATTTGGGATAGATATAGATTATAATCCAGTTTGACATATAGTATACTTTATATCCAGAAAAAATGTACGGTTCCCGTGGGATAAATATTTTTTTGTTTTTTACAGAGCAAAAGATTAACTTCCTTTTTTGTAATGTGGTAGTTTAAGGGTCAGAAAATGATATAGATTATTTCTCATACCGGAATAATAAACAGTTCCCATGGGATAGCAAAACAAGTATGTATTCTATAAGAACCGTGTAAGTATTTAAAAGCATTTACATTAAAACCCACAAAATAGAGTCTTAACTCATTTTCCTTAAGAAGATTTGATCTGCTTTTTACTCAGGAGAGATGTACGATTCCTGTGGGATAGATATGTTTTTTGTATATCACATAATTAAAGTGGTATGATTTTTGCAATGTGGTAGTTTGGGGCAGAATGATATAGCTTACTTTTTAGGTTAGAATAATGCATGGTTTCCATGGGATGGCAAAACAATTATATCCTACAAGAACCGTACATTTAAAAAGTTTCGGTATAATTCGTGAAATAGAATTTTAACGCATTTTCCTCAAGAAGGCCTGACCAATTTTATACAATAACGAAAGAAATCTCCATAAAGTTGAAATTAAAAAATTGACAATTTTTACTGGAAAATAAATATTCATTTCAATTTAACATCCGATAAAATTAATAATGAAATTTTTTGAAATATTTGAATTTTTTCATTGTTCATTGTCGAAGATATTAATTTAAAATAAACATATTAAAATATTAAACTAAAAATTCCAAAAAATTAACAATTACTTAACGGAACGAATTTTAATGAAGTTTTGCTAAAGATCCTCTAGGATTGCTACTAATCTATGCTTTTAGGGGAACATCCATTAATTACGTGAGGCTCATCTAATCTTACTTTGGGGAAAGGGAAGGTCTCGCAAATATCACGTATTTTTTAAGAAAACACACGTTAAATATCATACAGGGTGTACCAGCTAGACCGGCCATTAGAAGTTTCCGGAGAACCTGAAATAATAGAAATCTAAAAATTGGGATTAAAACCTACCTGAAGACATAGCCAACTACAGCATAAAGCTCGGCTACGCAGTATAAATTACAGATGTAACGTTGAATTTTCATATTTTCCACGATAACTCGAAAATCCTCACACTTGGCTATAGGGATATGAATTATGAAAATGTGGGGAATTTTAAGAAGAACCAAAAAAGGCAAATAAAATTAGGTAGTGCCATTTAAAAAAATTGAAATTTTGCACAATTAAGCACGTGTTACTTTACGATGCACTTGGAGATACTTAGTAACAAAATTTGATTGTTTTTGATATTCTCGAGTGTAACAGCATCTTTGAGCTCTCAAACGAGCCTATGTCGAGCTTCCAACACAAATTATTGTGGGAGTTATGGACCTTTTAGAAGATGTCCGTTTGCTGCGAAATTTTCAAAAAAAGTATTTTTTCTCGAAAACCTTAAGGATTAGATGAGATCTTGTTATTATGAAAGATGCTCAGAATTATTAACTCAATCGAGTTATGTAAAGAAAAATAGGGCATGCCATTTGAAATAACGATTTTAGTGTCGACTTCCGGTATAACCGGAAGTGCCAGAAAACTAAAAATATTTTAGGAAGGTAGCTCCAATGCAGTTAGGTTTTAATCCCAATTTTTAGATTTCTATTATTTCAGGTTCTCCGGAAACTTCTAATGGCCGGTCTAGCTGGTACACCCTGTATAAATATAACATTAGATTGCAGGTTGGGGGAAAGGGTTATGCCAAATCGCATGAAATCTTACCAGAGGGGGTGAGATTTCAAAAATCGCAAACAACGCCTCGCGCAATTAATGGATGTCCCCTAAAATAGTTGAACGGTTTTAAATGACATTTGGTATAAACAATTTTCAAGTCCTAAATGAAAGAATACAGGTACTTTTTTTGATGAACTTACTTTGGATCAAAAGTCTGGAATTATCTATCATCTTTTTCTGTCAAAATAGATTAATTTTTATATTTCGCTATGAAGGTAGGGAATCTATTAATCAATCAATTAAATTTAGATACTCTCAGCAAAGCGAGCGGGTATCAGCTTGTCATTTATATATATCAAAGTAAAGCTCTTTATTGTTGCTGTGAATTAACTCTATCTCACTTTATTTTATGTTTAACAGCTATTTTCGCTTATTTGCGGGCACTTTTAGATTGGTACCCTTATATTATCATGCACAGAAAAAAAGAGCTTCAATTTGATTTATAAATGATGAAGCTAGATTATGAGTGTCGGAATCATGCGGCGGGAGCTTAGATTAATAGCGTACATCCACTCGACTTAAACCCCCACCCCCCGTAGAATCGTAGGAATATAAATGCAATTTATCCAGTAACTGGACCAATATTAGTTCTAATAGCAAAACCAAAGAACAATTCAATTTAAAATTTTCGGAATTCATCCATGAAAAACGGTTTCAAATACTAACAATTTGATTGCTTCCTGTAAAAACAAAATACGTGATATGTCAGTCCCGGTAAACTTTGAATTAACCCTTGCGGGAATTTGATTGGCTTGATGTGGGACGCAAGTTTTTAGTAGGTGAAAATTAACAAACAGTGACTTAGAAATTAGAAAATTTGTTTAAAATGGTGGACCATTGGGTGGCTTTATTTATCGTTCATCAAATCTTTACAGAAGATAACAGTAATTGAGGGATAGAAATTGGGATGATATTCTTGTAAAAGGCTTATGAAAAACAATTCATTCAGGTTTTCGAGTGAAAATTTTAGCCATTTGAATATCAATGGCTAGTTAAAAATGTAAGCACTAAACTGTATTCTCATCTGTGGAAAATCCACTTATTAAAGAGGAGAGCAAAGTGAATTTAACACCGAGTCCGTGTCCTGTGGGAACGCCGGGTTTACAAAAACGACCATTTCCGGCTCGCGTTCTCGCCACTCGTCAGATTTAATTATTTATTTAAAATAAAAATAAAATAAACACACGATTATTAAGTAAATTATTGTAACAGTGATTTTAATGAACAAAGTAATTCATAATTCATTTCGTTTTCGCTCAGGTTTCTCGTTTCAACCCTTTACCATCCCGCCTTCTAATTCCCATTCGATGTATTACTCAACAATATATATATATATGTACATAATCTGAATGCATTAAGTAATTAATATGATTATCTTCAATGTTTGGAAGATAATTTAATTGAAAAGGGTAAACTGATTTCGAATGAGAGGATCCTCTTGAATAAAATTTAAATCTAGAAAATTCCATTAAATGCATTTCATCACTGCTACATATTTCCCGATTCTCCGTATTCTGTCAGCACGGGAATTATTGAATTTATGTAAATAATACGAAACGTATCTTTTCAAGTTAATTCATTAGTCGTGATGTTATTATTATTCAGTGAATCTCGTCCCTCGTTTCATCGTAAATTTTTCGAGGCTGTGATTTTTCAATGTGAAAGGTTTTATCGTGATGTTATTATATTGAAATTAACATTTCGTATTTAATATTCATGAATTAATTTTTCTCGATTTTTAAGACATTTTTCCTCAATTTTCCACGGTTTTAACGTTTAATGAACGATCATTTAATAAAATAAAAACGTTCATTCAATCAATTTCTTTATATAAAATCGTACAGCCCTTCCCGGTTGAAAATCAACCATCCCAACAGCTTCTAAAATAATCAGAACCTTTCTTACTAACCCTCTTCTCAGACCACTTCAAACCCAGTTAGGTGCAGAACACTATCCAAAAAACCAGACCCAAAAAAGCTCCCGGTTATGATCTCAGTGTTAAACCTCTCCTACTCCATCTCCCTCACAAAGCAATAGTCCGAATAACCGAAATCTTTAACACAATTATCCGCACTGGTAATTTCCCTAAGTATTGGAAGCCCGAGTTATGGACCACATAACGACAACCTCTGGACCCCAACAAATCCTTACTTCCTAAAACCACACAACAGCTTTCTAATTCAACCTTTCCCACGATTGTAAACCCAAAAGATCCAACAGCTAAACGATGTCCAGGATAAATGTCGTCATGTCCAAATTTAAACCAGATCCTTCAATCCTGATATTTCACTTGTCCACAATCCTAAATTGTTTTACAATATCCCAAGAGCAAATCATCTATCAATCTACAAAACCCATTCCTCACGGTAATGTGATTCCTCTTGTAAGCCAGATGTACGCTTAAATCTGGCTATTCATCCCTTTCAAGAAACTTTTTCCCAAAACACCTAAATGGCCCCCATTCCCGAGTCCCCATTTTTTTAACCTTTATTCTCCCACTGCCAAATTCCTTTCATTCGATTTAGTCTATAAGATACACTTAAGACTAATGTAAGGAGCTATTATTGTAACGTTGTAAGGACGAGGTTTACGTTAATACGTTTTATTTTAAAACACTAAATTAATAAATACTCAACCTCAACTACTGTAAGCATTTAGCAAAAAACTCAACAAACCAGAAGAAAATCCTACCAGTTATAGACCAATTTTACTATCCCCCCCCCCTTCTCAGCAAAATTCTAGAACCTTACTAGAGCCTCTTATTAATACTGGCAAAAAATTCCTGGCCAGAGGCACAACAAGAGAATGATGGGGAGAATCTGCCCCTCGCTCACAGCTGAGGTTTTACGGCTGGGAAGGAACCTACTCAGGACAATAACAGGACTGATAACCGGGCACTGTGGACTGAGGAAGCACAAAGTGGCGACACCTGTATGGGATAGATGACGCTCAAACAGGCTAAACCACGCGAGCTTAGTACGGGGACTGGTTCTGCTAGGCAGAATGCTGAACCTGAAATAAGCAAGGATCCTTGCATAGCAGGGATGAATGAGCAGAACAGGAGTACAATAAGCCTTAGGCTGCAGTGCGGGGGGAATGTGCCCTAACCTGGTTTTCTGCTAACGGCAAAAAAAAAAGAGCCTCCTCTAACCCAAGTTTCTCCTAAACCTGAATAAACTCATAAAAAACACCAAATTTGGTTTTAGACCAAGGCACTCCTGCCTATACCTAATCCATCGTTTAGCTGATCAGATATTAGAATCATTCGAGCAGAAAGAATACCGTATCGGAATGGTCATTCATTCCGAACAAGCTTTTGAGAAGATTTGGCACCATCAATTAGCAAGATCAAAACCGTCAAATAAGTAAACCACACCTCCAAAGTAGACCAATAAAGTCAGGTGTTAAAAGCAGCGTACTCAGCCCCATCCTGTACCTATGTTACATATACGTATACCTGCGTATACCTATGTTACGTATCTACAATGTAGTTTGCAGACAACCCCGCATTTACCGCAAGAAGCAACTGTATACCAACAACAACTAGAACCCTTCATCCAGCCTAGACGACTGGGCAAAAAAGTGGAGAATCTCCCTCGACCCCTCAATATCAACAAAAGTCACCTTCACCCTTCGTAAAATCCTAAATAACCCTAGCCAACACCCTACTTCCCACTCAAACAAAACTCAAGTACCTTGAGTTAACACTCGACAGAAGAGTCATATTTCATCGCTTCATAATACAGACCTTACGAAACTGTCGCAATCAACTAAAACCTCCCAAACCCTTCTTAGTCGCTTCTTTAAAATTCTCCTTAACAACAAAAAGCCTCCTCTTCACATCCCTTCTCCGTCTCCTATAACTTTATGGCTCACCCATTTTGGGTAATGCCTCTCCGATCCAAATAATCCGCATTCAAGTCTTTCAAAACCGAGTGCTACGGCTAACCGCCAAAGTTCTATGGTTCATCCGCGAATCAATCCTCCACAAAGATCTAGAAATAACCACAATCGACGAATCCATCATTCTGGGGTTTCGAAGACTTGCATCCGGCGTCATGGAACACGCGAACCCCACAACTTCCTCTATCTCCTTCGATAGACCCTTGATACACCACTAGCGCAGATTAAAGAAACTGCATCACTCAGACAGACTATAAACTTCTAAAATAGCGGGTTCTCTCCTATGGGAAATTTCCTCGAAACGCATCTCACTGTAATGTACACCGTACAATAAAGTTTTAATAAATAAATAAATAAATAAAACGTTCTATGACTGATTGATTCTGGAGGTAACCACTGAAGATGAAAGTGTTATTTTTAAGGGAAGAATTATGAGTTTCAGTCAGGGAAGATTTTTAAAATTATAATCCCTAAAAGACACATAGACGAGATGGACATTCAAATAAAGATCAAATATAGCTAAAAAATTAAGCCAACTAGTTTGTATTTATAAGGAGCTTTACATTTTAAACAAGCTCAAAGCTCTTAAGGTTATAAGAGCTATTCGTTTGCTTAACCTTATTTATTGTGATAAGGACTACCATTTTTCCGTATAAATTATCGTCGAGACGGACTAAAATTTATTGGTTTTGATTACGACCGATATTAGCCTTGTTGAAACAATGCAATTTTGTGCATTGTTCATAGATATAATGGCCGAATCCGCGCCAATAACTCCTCGCGTTTCCTTCGCTGATTTGAACCGATTGCACTTCAGAGAATTCCTCGAATTCTGGTCGCTTGCCAAGAAACAAAACATTGTCTCACAGAAAACCATAGCACACTAACGATACTATACAGGATATAAAAAAAATAGTGAAATGGCGTAATTAAACAAACTCGTATTGTCACGGTTGTACGATGCTCTCTTTCTTCCCATTTACCTATATTATGTACACTGGAAACGGGGATTATGTTTATGTTTATTTTCCAACGAAAACGAGAATGTGGTGTATTTACAACCGGAAAAGAAATTCCGGATACCGGAAAACAAAACGAGAACATATAGAAACATATAGAATACCCCTTTATTAAACCGGAGCATATGTATTTAAATGTAAGTGAACGGATTTGCTCACATTTATATGTAACCGGACGAGAAAATTGCATTTTAATGTAAGCATAATTTATTAAATCTAAAAAAGTACAGTTCAAACTAAAAAGTTTCTTACCACAAGATTTCTATACAACTTGTAGATGTTGTTATCAAAATCTTTTATCGGTACTGTATGTATTTATAATATCAGTGGCTCGATAAGGCCTTTGAACATCTAACAAATATTTCATGTCAGGCAGTAAAACTGACCCAAACCAATAATACCGCAGAATTAATAAAACAAAAAAATCATATCCATGGCAAAAATCAAGATGTCCTCAAACGAAGTCCGCGGTGGATGGTTACCGCTTCGCACAACACCAAACATATTTAGAACAAATCCATCCAGGGGATCGAAACTTGTGGCAAGCTACAAAAAGGGTTATAAAACATCTACCTAAAATACCACCGCTAAAGTTGAAGATAAGAGTAATGCATCGGATCACTTTAAAAAGTTATTCACTGACACCACTTACTCAACAACCCGAAAATGAATTATTTAAACATTAACAACACGGATCAACTCCAAACTAAATTTATTGCGCTATCGGAAATCAAAGCTTATGCCCGAAATCTTCTAAACAACAAGGTTCCTGGCGGGGATTTTACTCCAAACGGGAGTTTTAAAAAATTTCACGAAAAAAGGATATGCGATTCTCTCTAGCTTATTCAACAGGTGCTTGAGCCAAGGATATTTTCCAGCATCTTGGAAACAGGTCCCAATAACGGTGATAAAAAAATCTTACAAGCCTAGTAGTTATCGACCAATTAGCCTTTTAACTACTTTCTCAAAATTATAAAGATCCATTTCAACGCGGTTCAAATTAGATCTGCTCGAGAAAAACTTATTACAATCGTTTCAGTTCGGATTCCGAGAGAAAACCTTAACATACCACCAACTTAATCGTATAACGGAGTAAATCTTTAAAGGATTCCAACTGAAACAGTATTCAACGGCTGTGTTTCTGGATATAGCTAACGCGTTTGACAGGATTTAGCATAACGGTTTATCAGGGAAACTAAAAAGATTAAATACACCAGGATACATTCAAAAGATCTTAGGATCGTTCTTGGCTCAACGAACATTCAAAGTTAGCTTGAACGGAACGCTATCATCCTTGCGCCAGAATACTTCTGGGAATTCCACAAGGATCCATACAGGGCTCCATTTCATTAAATGTTTATCGCTATGGTAACCTAGTGCCACTAAACAGTCATCTCGTTATGTTTGCGAATGACACGTGCATACTAACTTAGGACGAAAATTTAGACCCTGCCATTTATAAATTACAAAACGCTGTTGATAGTATAACAGATTGGTTTGCAACATGGAAACTACAGATAAGATGAGGTAGGACGGTTTATCTCGATTTCCGACAAAACTACAAGTCCTATGGAAAAAAAGTTAAATGGCAAAGTTGTAGGTAATAAGATCTACAACTTTTGTCCTAACACGTTTTTAACATAATGTCACAATCCCTAGATGAAAACGGAGCCATTTTAACGCCTACACTTACCCGGCCCAGCGGGAGTGGGCGTCACATCAGCCGGCCAATGAGAAAGCGGTCTGTTATCAGATTAGTGGTGGTGAGGAACCCCATACAGAGAGGGTGGGCCGAAAAGGATTACTGGATGAATTAAGAAGGAGTCAAAAAACGTTACAATAACCTTAAAATTTATGTCAAAAATTCCAATAACCAAGATTTTTTTTTCTTTTACAAAAAAAAATCATAAAATTTGGTAAAAACTTAATATCCCAAACACACTGTAATTTTTTTGATTTAAAATATTTATTTTTTCACCTTATTTTGACTTAATACTGAAAAAACCCTAATTTTCAATCGAAAATTCTCACGTCAAAAAATTCACTTTTTTAAATAAGTCGGTGGGGTTTTTGTTCGTTGAAATCTCTACTTTCTGATGATGCAAAAAATAATTTCATAACAATGTTAAATATTCCCAGAAAATGCAATAATTAAAGTGTAAATTTTAATAAATTGCTCAAAATTGTACGTAAGTAAAACAATTGTACAAATACAACTTTGAGCAATTTATTAATATTTAAACTTTAATTATTGCATTTTCTCGCAACATTTAACAGATTTATGTACTTTTTTTTGCTCCATCAGAAAGTTGAGATTTCAACAAAGAAAATGCCCATCGACTTTTTTAAAAAAAATATACATTTTTACGTGAAAATTTTCGATTGAAAATGAGGGTACTTTTTCGATATTAAGTCATTATAAAGTGAAAAACTTTATATTTTAAATCAAAAAAATTACAGTGTGTTTGCGGCATTAAGAGGTAAGTTTTTACCAAATTTCATGATTTTTTTTTTGTAAAAGATGAAAATAAAAAACCAAAAACTTGGTTATTGGAATTTTCCACATAAATTTTGAGGTTATCTGAAAAAAGTGTTGGCACAAAAGTTGTAGATATTCTTATTACCTACAACTTTGTCGTTTAACTTTTTTCCATAGAACATGTAGTTTTGTCGGAAATTGAGATAAACCGTTTCTACCCTTTTCCACTTCCCCACCTCAGATCGATCGTAATTTATTTTCCTTTCATTTTTGTTATATTCCTTTCTTTTTCTAATGGTTTTCATCCTACTATAACTTTTTTTCACATTTTACCATTTTCAAAGGCTTTAGCTTTGGTCCATAAGTATTTGACTACCGCTCTCATGCATAGCATATTACTGAACTGAGAATAAAAAAAAGTTTTTATGAGAATAACAAATTTTCTAACAATGCTTACTTATGGCTCCAAAAACATTTTTTTTTTGTTGGTTACACACGTTCAGTTAAAAAAAAATAATTAACGTACCTATTCATTAAAAAAATGGTGGTTTCGAAGTTATACTTCTTTGGTATCATAAAAAATTAGTTTATATTAATTTTATTCAAATAATCAATTTTAAAAAACTGCAATTTAATTTTTAATATTTAATAATAATAATAATATATATATTTAAAGATATAATTATTAAAATAAAATTAAGAGAATAATATTTTAATTTGTATTAATAAATAATACCCAAAGAAAGCTGCAAGACGTTAATAAAATTTGCCAGGATCATTTTTCTGGTTTACAATTCATGCATGCCATGAAAACGAAGCTTCATAGAAATTGCGACATAAAATAAGTAACTACTTGTCAAAGTAAATGTCTTAATCTTATTCATATCTTGTGTTACTAAATTATTATTCTAAGATGGTTGAATCATTTCAGAATCCCAGAGTTCGTGATAACTAAGAATATGCATGGAATGCAGACGTCATTTTCATCATTAAACTTCAAAAGGTATTTATAACAACTACTGCAAAATTCGAGAAAAGTAATAACTTATTTATTAATAATATGTGTCATTTGTATATATAATTATTTTTAATTTAAATATAAAAATTAATAAATAAATACAACAAACGTGGTTTTGCGGCTAATTTCAGTTTGTTAATTGTTGTCTCAAGATGGCCGCCCATATAAAAATTTCACTCTCATCCTTTTTTCATAACGCACCTAAAGAAGTATAACTTTAAAAAAAAAAAACAGATTCTAGTTTCTGGCCGCATAGACAAAAACGTCTTTCTTAAATCTAAACTGTTTTTACTGATTTTATTAAAATTAACGTCACGGGTAGCCACTAGAAACAACGAAAACTGTACCAAGCATGTAATAAATTGATAGAAGATTTCAAAGAAAAACATTTTTCGTATTTTAGACTAAAATAAGACGAAATTATTTCTCTACATCGCATCAAAACGAAATAATTTCATTAATCTTTGGTTTGATACAAAAACGCTGCAGGCCACGTCTCTCTCTCTCTCTCTCTCTCTCTCTCTCTCTCTCTCTCTCTCTCTCTCTCTCTCTCTCAGTAAAATACAAGAATGAAATCAACCCCGATTCAAAATGAAAATAATCTCATAAAGCCAATTTTACATCGACAAAATTTTGTATTATTAAGTAATTCCCCTGGAATAAAATAGATATATTGTACGTTTATGAGCGAGGAAATGGATTAAGGGAAATGAGTTAAGGGAAAGTCGTAAAAATGATGGTTGCGACCCTAAAAAATTTTATGTTCCAACCAAAGCGATGCCCTGAATTGAAAGCTCGTTTGATGATTAAGTTGTATGACATAAAAAAGCTTTAAATTCAAGTTGGACGATTTTTAATCAAAGGAAGTTTGCGACTAATCGTAAGTTTTCATTTGTGAGCGACTTTCTGGGAGTTTGTCTTGAAAGCGGTGAATGTACACTTGAAAGCCAGTTTTGAGAATGGCATCGAGTTAATCCGTGGAGTTTGAGAGTGGATATCGTTTACGTATCGTATGTATGGTAAATCCATATCCAATTTCATATTAATTTGTGTTTAACCAATATTGGCTGTTTGAATAATATACATACAGTGTAAATATTGGAAGCAACAATCGGAAGTTAATAAGTAACTATTATTAATTCCATGATTCAAATATTTGCTTTTATCTATAGTGGTGGCCTCAGGTTGTAATTTAATTGGGACTTGTTAAGATTTAGATGTGTAAGACGTTATATACAGCCACGGACATAAGTAATATTACTCCTTTTAACATTTATAAATGTTAAGGGTTCAGGTACATAGATAAACCATTTTATAATTAAGACCTGTGCATCTTGAGAAGATAATGATCCTCAACTCTCTATCTGGGGCGGGGTAAAAACCGTTGATTGTCGATTTTGTCTTATTGTAAATTCAGCTTTCGAAGTGTACAGTATAGAATAAAATAGCCCTGCAATTTTTTTTTTAATTTGTCTGTTCGTAGTGACGTGTAATATTAATTATCCACAAAAAGCTGTAGATTTTTGCTGTTGATTCGGCAAAAAGTCACAAGGTGAAAATTATACCAGACCCAATTCAGGGTAGTATGGATACCAAAAGGTTACCATTTGGTCAGATGAATCTAACACATGCTGCAAGATTTTTTAAGTGTAGAAACGGTTTATCTCGATTTCCGACAAAACTACAAGTCCTATGGAAAAAACCTAATTGGCAAAGTTGTAGATAATTACTATATCTACAACTTTTGTGCTAACACATTTTCACATAAGCTCAAAATTTATGTGAAAAATTCAAGTTACTTAGTTTTTAATTTTTATCTTTTACAAAAAAAAAATTTATTTACACAAAATTTGGTGAAAACTTACCTTTTAATGTCCCAAACACATTGTATTTTTTTTTCTTATTTAAAACTAGATGATATCCGCCCGCTTCGCTGAGCGTATCTAAATTAATCTGATTGAATAATAGAAAACTTTACCCAAAATAAGAAATTCAGCTATTTTAACAAAAAAAGATAATTAGGTATTTCTAGACCTTTGTTGCATAGAAAGTTCATGAAATTCCGTTAAACAACTTTTCCAAGAACAAATATAAGCTATCTAATTGGTAGGATCTCTACGTTTTTTTGAATATTGTAAAATAATAAGAAAATTTTAAGCCTTGAGAACCTTCACACCAAATATCATATGAAAAAATTTATTAATTGTAGTAGAATGGATTAGTAGCTATCCTTTAGGAAGTGTACCTTTTTTAGGATCAATAATATTTAATGTGTAATCTTAAGATCTGAGGTATTCGGTTTGCTTGCCTTAGATTCATAATTCTAGTAATAAGACCATTATGTCTTATCGGCAAGTCTGCTATTTCCCGGGGTCCAAGATAAGATAACGAACTCTTATAGATCTTGCTTAAATAAACTAAAAATTAAGAATATAGTTTTTTGGTAAAAAAACAACGCAATGGTCACATCTAAGTTGATATTTTCTCTCGAAAAATAAGTTGGGCTGGATTTCTTTTTGTTCTGGGGGCTCTGCCTAACGGCTTCACCTCTCTTAGTCAAACTCCTAATCGGGATCACTTAAGTCAAACTATCTGTTTTTGTTATTTATTCTTACGGATCTCAATTTTGAACCAAGATATTTATTTTTATGAATGAAATCATATTTACTGCAGAGGATTTCCTTCTCCTCCTTCGACAATTCGAACGTTTACTCAGCCAAACTTTTAATAATATATTAACTACCCGTTAATTCACAATGGAGTTATGGTTTCTAGGAATTTAACCTATCGCTATACTTCTATCATGGTTATAATTTTCAAATTTGCAAACATTAATTTATAAGAATAACAAATTACATAGTTTAAAATCATGTCGTCTCTACCATATGTTAGTATATGTACATTGTATCACAACTGCCTGCCGATGTATGTTTTCGTTGCGCAGTTTTTATAGTTTTTATTTTTTTGCTCAAAAAATCAACATTTTTTCTGAATAAAAAGTATTTTAAAGCACTTTTTGTAATATTTACTAATTGTAGTGAAAATCTCGTCCAAATCGGACCAGCCGTTTTCAAGTTTGCCAAGAACAAACAAACAGACAGGGAAAACTATTCGAAATAAAAAGTAGCCTATAATGTAAGTTACAATAATTAATAACTTTTTGTGAAAATTCCATTGAAATCGGCTCAGCTGTTTTCAAGTTTACCCTGGACAAACTCTGTTAATAACCTGTTTTTTTTGGGGGGGGGGAAATTACAATGCAAATGGCATTAATTTTTTTGTATTAAATATATGAAAACTTAGGCAATAAAAAGCTTTCAACAAATTACCTTAAATTTTTTAGATTAGAAAAAAATCTCAGCTGGGAAAAATGATTCTGTTTTTCGTTCGCTCGTGCAGTTGAGATGGAACATTTTTATTATATAGGTATTCAAGTAGAAAAAATCTTCAATCTTATTATTGGTATAGATATTCATTTTTCACGTTATAATTATATATAATTAAAAGTTATAGGGTGTTTGGGACATTAAAAGGTAAATTTTTACAAAATTTCATGAAAGAAATGTTTTTTTTTTTATAAAAAATAAAAAACTAAAAACTTGGTTATTGGAATTTTTCACTTAAATTTTGAGGTTAAAGTGTTACCACAAAAACTGTAGATCTACTTATAATCTACAACTTTGCCTTTTAACTTTTTTCCATAGGAATTGTAGTTTTGTCAGAAATCGAGATAAACCGGTTCTACCCTTAAAAACACCCCTCCCCCTTTTCCACTTCCCCACCTCAGATGGACCGTAATTTATTTTTCCTTTCATTTTTGTAATATTCTCTTCCCTTTCCAATGGGTTTCATCGTACTATAATTTTTTTCTGTTCAAGAATTATTTACCCTGGTCTAATAGCTTAATGTCATTTTCTTCTAAATTTGAATTTTTTTTTAGTCTTAACTTTAAAACGAGTTTTACTTCCACGCTAATTCCCTCGAGCAAATCTAGTGTTAAAATGGGGCACTGTGTGTGTGTGTGTGTGTGTGTGTGTGTGTGTGTGTGTGTGTGTGTGTGTGTCAAAAACGTAAGCTATCTGAAAATGGATTAACATTAAATCGAGTCGATGTTTAAACGTTGCCTTTTGGTGGGCCTGAACTAAAGAGGATGAAAAACGAACAAGAAAAAAAAGGTGGCAAGAGAGATTTTCATCCTGCGGGAATCCTATCGAGTGAACGATAACGTCTTGCGGGAGTCGTTTAAGAACATGCTCACACATATATTTCGGGATTTCTTCGCATAAAACAATTCGCAGACTTTGGTCCATAAACTTGTGACGGTGATCGCATTAAGGCCTCGTCTTTCTCTCTCTATGTATATATATATATGAGAAAGTGTTTTAGGTGCAAACGTGGCAGATAAACCACGTGACGTGCATACAAATCAACACATTTCATATTCATTTTTTTTCCCAGCGATGAAAAGCGTCAGCTTTATGAAAAACCATATTTCAATATTTTATATGTTATGATTATAAACTTTGTTTATTTACGTCATAATATTCTGGTTAATGTTAAGTAGATGTTATATTCATCCTGCGGGAGTTAACAATACATTCATTTTCATTTAGAAACTTAGCGATTACGAGGCCACCCTCTGATGTCCTTTTCGCAAAATTTCGTCTCCGTTTTGCTTTATGTGTGTAGGTACCTACCCGAACAACGACCACTGTTTATTAAACCTGCTTGACTGAAAACTTTGCACTCAATTATATTTACGTACGAAAATATTTTCGCACGAGGGTGACATAAAACATGGAAAATTTAATCTGTATAAACATTAAATAACGAAAATATTTTCAAATTAATCTTTTCATCATTTATTTCGATTCATTGAACTGTTTAAGAGAGACGAATTTTACGTTTTTAATTATGTTGATATAATATACAAGTCGTTGAAACGAATAATTCGATCAGTTCTTACAAGTTCTTGATTATACTAATTAATTATCAAGTCGAAAATTATTAATATAAATTTTGTCGAATTGATTTGTAAGGGGAAAAATTTTTGTTCAAAACGTCTACATCTAGTCCTTGTTGACCCGGCTCATGAGCGGCGTGACACTTGATTGACAGGTGAAAGACCAACATTGAGACGAACTCGAAAGCTTCGAAGGCTTTTTATCGAGTGTGTATGTGTGTATGTGTATGAAACTCACAAAGCTCCGACTAAACAAATGTTTATCGAGCTCTAAAACGATCGAGCGATAAATAAGCCAGCAAGCTCTGTCGATGTATGGGGTTTTCACCTCTGGTATTACAAGGGTTCGTGGTAGCTAATTTAAGTTCAACTTTTGTGTAATTAAGGGAAAAAAATCGGTGTTAAATGTTTCATCTTCAGTGGTTCTAAGGAACCTTAATCTATATAAATAAAATAGCGACGTCGAAAAAAAAAGAATTTTAGGTCGGCCAGTTTTTTTATAAGTTATCTCTTGCACTATCCCGACATCATACGGGCTGTCTGGCTGTCGAATGGGGTTACGTTTATTAGTGGGCATCGCACTTATGACAGGTCAAATATTGAAATTTTCGAAAAAAGAAAAAGTTTCTGATTAAATTTGTAGAAAATAGCATTTTACATAAAAAATGTCCAGTGACTAATTTTCGTAAAGCTGCTAGTTTGCCCGCTACAAGCTTGTTAAACTCATTGTATACATATCGGCACAACGGTGGTATCTCTGAACGGTCGGCTACTCAAATGACGTCAGGTCAAACCAGCCTTTCCAAGCTTGTAGCGGGCAAACTAGCCACTTTACGAAAATTAGCCACTGGACATTTTTTATGTAAAATATAAGTTTCTACAAATTTCATCTGAATCTTTTTCTTTTTTCTGAAAATTTCAATATTTTACCTGTACAGGTGCGATGCGCACTAATAAGTGCAACCCCTCCCAACAGCCAGACAGCCCGTATGATGTCCGGGATAGTGCGAGAGATAACATATATAAAAATTGGCCGACTCAAAATACTCTCTCGAAAACGTTACAAGCTTTTAAGCTAATAGCTGTTTTCCAATGTTCGCTTTTAACTCAAAAACTACGATTTCGATCATTTTTTTTTTGTTTTACTTCTTACATATATACTTGGTCCTAATCTTAAAAAAGAATTATCACGATATCTTCATTAAAATCAAAGTAAATAAAGTTTAAAAAATTGCGATTTTTCCAAGCAGAACGCCTTAAGCGGTGGATTTTTCGTCGCTTTGATAGAGTGGGGCAAATGGTGTAGTGCGCATGGGCTAGAGTGAATATGTTTCTCCTTCCACTGCCCACTGATTATTTCATATTTGAGCGTAGGTAGACTTAATGCAGATCAGCGAGATATTAGATTAATAAAGATTTTTTGAATTCTATTTGTTTAGCAATTTTTATAATATTTTTGTAGCATTTCTTTAAATTTTCTTTTAGCATTTTTTTATATTTTACTGTAAATAAAGATTCAAATACATTTTTAAGTTACAACTGTTATAATAATCAAATTACATCAACACTCCCTTTTGTTATTGCATATATTTTTTAAACAGGAAGAGTTAAGTCAGCGAGAAAAAATTTTTTAAAATTAAACTATATGCCAAAAAATTGCTCCTTCAAAATTCGCAATTTCTCCAAGTGTATAGTTATTAATTGATTAATAATTAATTTTTCAAAAATGTTTTCGTTGATCTTTCGTTGTTTTGATAGAGTGTGAAAGGGCACAACATGTAATGCGCATGGATTAGAGAGAGAGAGAGAGAGAGAGAGAGAGAGAGAGAGAGAGAGAGAATGATTCTCCTTCTACTGCATAATGATTATTTGATATTTGAGCGTACGCAGTACGACTTCATGCAGTTAAGCAAGGATATAAGAAAAAAAAGTATTTTTTGAATTTTATTTTTTTCTGTTTTTAAAATATTTGTTGTAGCTTTTTTTTTTAATTCTCTTAAAGCATTTTATTATTTTACTGTAAATACAAATTCAAAATACATTTTTAAGTTACAACCGTTACAATAATCAAATTACATATTGTAACACTCCCTTTTATTATTGCATAGGTATATTTTTTTACCAGAAAGAGTTAAGTTAGAGAGAAACATTTTTTTTTTTTAATTAAACTATCTATATACCAAAAAATTGCTCGTTCAGAATCCGCAATTTCTCCAAGTGTATAGTAATTAATTGATTACTAATTAATTTTTCAAAAATTTGCAAAATAAAAATTAAATTTTTCAGTTTTATTTTATTTTTTTAATTGCCCCTTAAATGCTCTTGCCGGGTCCGCAATTGTTTCAAGTGTATAGTTAATAGTTAATTAATATTTAAAATTTTTAAAAATTTTCAAACTCAAGAATTAAAATCGCTATTAAATCCAAAATAATTTTTAGTTGGAGTTTTTGTTTTTTTAAGCTCTCTAGCTGCTCTTTTCAAAGCAAATAATTGATTAAAAACTTGCAGTATTTTTAATAATTAATTATTTTTAACTATTTATACATGTATTGCAGTGGCGTGCGGTGACTTTTGAAACAGGGTATGCGGTCAGCAGAAGGGGGTGGGGCAAATTTTTAGTTTAATTTTTTTATTTGTTAAACATTTTATTAAAGTATTTATTTTTAAAAATTAGCCTTATTAGACGCTCCTTCTTACAAAAATTATCAATAACCGCTTCATATAATGTATTTAAAAACAACGAAAATAGTTCTTATCCTAAAGAACAGAACATTTGTATGGCCTATTGGTAAATAAATAAAAATAAATCAGTAACTATACTATACTATACTATACTATACTATACTATACTATACTATACTATACTATACTATACTATACTATACTATACTATACTATACTATACTATACTATACTATACTATACTAAAAATAACTACTATAGATTCAAAATGTCAACCGCATCTGCAAACCGTCAATCGGCAATGTGAAACGCCAAGAGTGATAGTATTCGACCATATTAGTGCGCCTGCGAGACCAATTCGAAGCAAACAACCGCAACAGGGCGAATGTTGCCGTTGTCTGCGCATTCATTTGGCTTTTGCCGTTCATTTGATTTGATGTTCTTTGCCAATTTTATGAGCCATACCTTTTATAATTACGTAAATTAAAAAATTTATAAATGATAAAAATATTTAGTATTGAGAAGAATTTAGTGTTGAGAATCACCGATTTTATAGTTAAAAAATACTTTAAAAATAAAACCTCTCAGGTAAAACTAAAAGATTTGTTTTTCGTCCTCCAACTCAGACATAAGCAATAAACGTCCCTCAAAAATGTTCATTAGTTGGCAAAATTTATTTTTATTTTCTCCACCGAGCTAAAAATCGAACCAATTTTATTAAATTTTATTTGCGTTTTAAAGGTTTTTTACTCATATTTCTAGGTGTAGCATTTTTTATCAGCTCTGTGTTTTACGAGGCAATAAATCATGAGTGAATTGAGGCTTTTATTCAAACCGGAAAGGAAGTATTATGTTTAATAGGGCACCATCTTTCCTCCTCCAGCGCCCCCTTCTCACAAAAGCTTGGGTGTCGACCCGTTTTAAGGCCGCAAATTTAAAGCTTGCCAATAAACATGAAATTAGTTTCGCTTTCACTATAATATTATATATTATTATACAAACATGGCCGTGCCGAAAGGGGGAACAGAGCAGAACATCTGGCCCTCTCTGAATCGTGATCCAAACCAATTTGTTTAACAAATTTTATTTGAAAAAACTAAAAAATAATTTTCTGAATATAAAAAAAAATTCAGATATCTAATAATAATACTAATTTTCAGGTCATAATAGTTTAATATTTTAAGCAATTATCAGGTGAATGGACCAGTTTTTCATTTTAAAAATTTATTTAATTTTTACACGACGTTTCGTCGGTGTTATTCCGACTTCATCAGGTATCTAACAAAACAAAAAATTATAAAAATTTAAATTAAAAAACTTTTCACTAATATTCAAATAATAATGGCGATAATTATTATTAATTTTTTTTTAATTTAAATAAATTGTTTGTTTTGTTAGATACCTGATGAAGTCGGAATAGCACCGACGAAACGTTGTGTAAAAAGAAAATAAATTGTTTAAATTAAAAAAACTGGTCTTTTCACCTGATAATTGCTTAAGATATCTAATATTTTTGTCTTAATGCCTTAGCCTATTTTAAAGAAACTTTTTTTTTCCACTAAAAACAGGTGGTGATTTGTAAGTACCAAAAATTGACAAGGTAGCATTTTAACCAAGGTGTTCAAAGAAAATAAAAAAAGACCACATATTGGCGCAGTGGCTAGAGCAGAAGTTCTCTCCACTTCATGCGTCAAGTGGTTCTGGGTTCGATTCCCGTTGAACCCTAGACTTAAGATTCTAGACCTAAGATATCATTGACCAACAGAAAGTTTCTGTGTTTAGACAGTCGTGATATGACCTTAACTGTTAAAGCGACTTAAAACACAAAAAATAAAAAAATTTAAATGAAATTCCAAATTTTTTAGATTTCCTCTTAGTTTCTTGAAAAAAAATTTCAAGATGCCACCATTCTCTTATTATATCCAGTATTATATTTCGGAAGTACCATAAATCTCTTCCCTTTTTTGATGCGAAATGAATACATGATAGGTTTGTTCCAATCGTCCAGCTATGGCAGTGTACAAACACGAAAACAGACAAAGCTCAAGACAACATTTACTAAGAGACAAGAGTGAGTGAAGAACTGTTTCGACAAGACAGTGCATAAGCTTGCCGAAACCGATGAGTGTCGATTTAAGCGCTTATCACGAAAGTGGCTGTGCTGACTGCTGGATGGGGCTCGATGTTCGCACGGAACGAACCAGCTGAAACAGTTCTTCACTCACTTTTGTCTGTTGGTCAATGTATCTTGCTCTCTGTCCGTCTGTCAGTGTTTGAGCACCACCATAGCTGGTCCTTTGGAACAAACCTGATATTTGTTGTTTGAGTTAGATTTATCGTGTTATCGTATATGAACCGTTCTATTCTATAACCTTCTTCTATCTCTCCGGAAGCCTCACTATTCCTTCTTTCTAAAATTGTTGAGGCTTTCTTGCAAAAGATTCACCTAGATGCATTCTTATTTCGCTTATGGATTTGAAAGATTTACCACGAAAAGAATTTTTTTAAAAGAGGAACAAGTAATAATCTGATAGAACAAGGTGTGTGGAGTACGAAGGATGAGTAAGAACGTCCTAATTAAAACTGTAATAATTTTTGCCTTACGACCAACGTATCATGCGGTCTTGCGAGGTCCTGGTGGAAAATGACTCCTCGTCAGTTCACCAGTTCTGGTCATTTCTCTGCTATGGTGGCTTTCAATTGATCGAGTTGATTACAATATTTGTCAACATTGATCGTATCAACTTGAGGAAGAAGCTCGTATTACACTACACCTTTCCAGTCCAACCAATTGCATAAAAGAACCTTATTCTGGTGAAGTTCAGGCTTTACAACAGTTGAAGGTCTATGATCCTTAGACCAAGTGCGTTTGGATGCCCATTTTGATACAAATTCCAAGTCTCGTCTCCAGTGACCAGACTCTTTAAGAAAGGATTTCTTTCATGTCGCTGAAGAAGCAAATCGCACGCCGAGACGCGGTTCATAAGGCCGCAGTCCGGCAATAAGTGTGGAATCCAAACTTCATATCGATTCGCATCTTGATTAAATGCTTACGTACCGTTGTCTTGGGAATGTTAATGGTATCCACTATCCATTTTATTTATAGTGGAATCTCATTTATAGTGGATAAACATAGCCAGTCAGATTCATTCATAGCGTAGCGCGGAATAAACTTATGGTACACCCTAATATTAAAAAGGGTCTCTTATACGAAGCAGAACGTTTTGACACCACTGAACCGTTAAAATGTTAAATGGGAAACCGGAAGTTGATACTAAAAAAATTCATCCCCGCATAATATTTGGACCCCGGTACAATGGAGCGAAACCCCCCGCAGGAAAATGTCCTGCGCCAAAACGGCGGGGCCAAAATGTCACGTACCGCTCCAATATACTCTAATAGAGCGAAAGCTGGATACGCCTATGGCCATATCCATAACCATACAAGTAAATGTGTGTTATTTTTATTTTCGACCTTAGTAGAAACGGTCGAAAAGGACGCACCTTTATTTTTCCATCGACGAAATAATGTAAACAAATAAAACATTGCCAATATATAATTGACTCGTCGAAAATTACCGAGTCGTTCAATATTTAATCAAGCAGCCGGGGCTCTTTCGGTTATTTTCCTCGTTTACATAATACTTGCGTATTTTTTGCGTTTGATTTCGTTTCGTTTCGTTTCGTACAGTCTTAAGAGGTTGGAGAAGCTTTCGAACAAGCCACGCAATTGATTTAGAAATCGATCAGCATTTGGAAAGACGGGGTAACAACTGGGGTTGGTGCGGAGGTGGGCATTGACGTGAGTTTAAGCTGGAGCTTGACGAGAAGGTGAGTGGGACTGCGGATCTCCGAATCGAGGTAACAGCTTTTCGCTGAGAGTTAAAATTAAATCAATTCGGGAGTAAATAATACACGTACATGCTTCATACTTGATGTCATTTTCAGAAATTCAACATTGTTAGAAATTAGAAATCCACATCAGTGACATTTTATACATAAAATATTATACTATGAGAGCTTTATAGGGTTGGAGACTTGCGCAAAACAATACATTAAAGAGGGAGTTAGGTGAAAAAAAAAAAAAAAACAAAAAAAAAAATTACCTCGTGAAAAATAAAATTAGACGCAGACGTAGTATTTGTTTAGTTTATTAAAATTTTAATTGAATCAAACCTTTGAAATTTTAAACGAAAATTTTGAGTATCATTAAAAGCTTAGTTGTTGTCTCGTTATTTTATTATATCGAATGAAATGTTTCTGTAATTTTCTTCGATATTTCACGGAAAAAATTGAGAGATAAATTGGAAGAGAATTGAAGTTATGAAATCATTTTCTGTTACTAAAAATGTTTATCGGCTCAAAATTACAACTTCAAAATAATAAGTTTTGTCTCTCAGGCAAATATTTTCTGAAATTTGAATCAAAATCAAAAGTTAACCTAAAATAATTTTTTTAACTTTTTCACTTTACGTCGCCAAGAGCCTTTCAGTTGTGTTTTTTTGTTAAAATTAGATACTATATATCAGAAATTATTTAATTACTAGCTTGTACCCGCGACTTCGTCTGCGTAGGTTATTATATTAAGAACATTTTGACAAAATTGAAAGCAAATATATATTAAAAATAGCCGGAAAGAACTTAGCGTAGAATGTTTTTAACTATATGCAAAAAAATCGCTTCTTCAAAAATCGCTATTGCTCCAAGTGAATGATTAGTTAATCAATAATTAATTTTTCAAAAATTTGTAAATTCAAAAATAAAAATTCCTATATAATCCAAAATAATCACTATTTTTAATTTTTTTTTTCAAAAAATTGGTCCTTAAATACTCTTTCCGGATCCGCAATTGCTCTAGGTGTATAGTCAAGTGGTAACTCAATTTTTAAACTATTCATGTTTATAAGATCCAAGGGCAGTTGATGACGTCATAGTACAACAATACATGTATAAAAAAAATAATAATTAAAAATAATGCAAAAAAAGCTTTAAAAAAATTCAATTAAGTAGAAATTATTTTGTATTTTATAGCGATTTCAATTCTTGAGTTTATGTTATTATTAATCAACTATTAACTATACACTTGGAGCAATAGCGTAACCGGAAAGAGCATTAAAAAAGCAATTTCAAAAAAATTATTGTGGGGTTTTACGAAACCACGGTGCAAGTGAAACTTTTTTTCGGACTTTAGGCACTTAAGTAACTGAAAACTTTCGGAAAATTATTCGATTTAGGGTATGAAAATAGAATAGAAAGAAAGGGATGTGGCACGAATTCACTGTCTTTTTGAATTTCCATTAATGATGTTACTACTCTAATGTTATTTTCATTATTGAATTTGTTGATTATTGTTAAATCGATCATCTGCCTGTTGTTATCTTTTGTAACATCACCGTCGGATATTTTTGCACTGATCTCACTAGCTGTATCTTTGTCTATCATGATCAAGTCAACAACAACATTTATATTAATACACTGATCAAAATACAAATACCAATACAAATATGATCGATAATTAATGACAACTTATAATATAATAAAACGTTGTCATGGAGAGGAAAATAGCTCATTACATTAATTAATAGCTTGCGCAACAGGCCTGGGAAAACGACATGATATATAGCTAACAATGTGTATACGAGCTCTGCCGAACACTTTCCGATTCCCTGCCGAGAATGTGTTACATTTAGCGACATGCTAAAGACAGGCCAAAAAATTTTAGACGATGTATAAAAAGTTTCACTTTAAAAAAAAAAACTCAAAAAAGTGACTTTTTTGTATTTAATTTTTGAACAATTTATAATTAATCGATTAATAACTATACACGTGGAGAAATTGTGAATTCTGAAGGAGCAATTTTTTGGCATATAGTTTAATTAAACGAAGTGATTCGAAGTTTTTCGAAAAAAGAGGAAGCAAACTTATTGGCCTATAGCATGATGGGTCTGTTTGGTGGTACGGAGGATTGCGTTAAAGATGTTGGTTAGGCAACCCCGAGGAGATTGTGAGAATTTTTTCTGATATAAGGTCCTGGCCAGGAGCTTTTTTTTAAGGAGATTTATTTACGTATTTATTTAGTAAAAGCCCGTCAACAGAATTCACTGCTGTTCTGGTGCTTGGTATCAGTGTATATAGACTATTTGAATTCCGTGGCAACTTCACTCCATTGGCTGGCACTGTTACGCAAGAAACCAATAAACTATCGGCGATAACCTGACATGATATAAGATTAAAAATTTTATTTCAGAGGGGTGAAAAGCTTTGACCGGACGTTCTAGCGGAAGTGGATATTGGATATTTCCTAAGATATTATTGTCATGTGCTGGGTCAGAAATATCGGTATTAGAGTCGGTATAAGTTTGTTTTTTTTCTGTACTAATGGAGCTCAAATTTTGATACAATATACAATCGGACTCCAGAATGGGTTTATCTATTTTTCACGTCAGTAATATATATTGAAAAACACGTTAATCCCATAGGATAGCATTACAATTGTATTCTACAGGCACCGTGTATTTAAAGAAAGGTTAAAGTTCGCGAAATTGCATTTTAACGCATTTTCCTCAAGAAGGCCTGACCAATTTTACACAGTAGCGAAAGTAACTATCTACAAAGTTTAAATTAAACATTTGACAAAATTTTACTCACAAATAAATAAGAATTTAAATGAAATTTTTTAAATATTTGAATTTCTGTATTGTTCATTGTCGAAGAAATTAATTATTAGAACTAGGTAAACTTATTAAAATAAAATACTAAGTTTTTAAATAATTAACAATTACTAAACGGAACGAATTTTAATGAAGTTTTGTTAAAGATACCTCAGATCTTAAATATTATTGAATATCATTTATTCTGAAAAAAGGACGGATCCTGTAGGATAACTCCACATCTTTTCTACTAAAATAGCTGAACTGTTTTAAATGACATTTAGTATGAAAGATTTTCAAATTTTCTTAAAAGAACTTTTTATACTAAAAATCTTATAGAACTTGTAAGATAGCTAATATCTCTTCCTAGACAAATAGTTTTAAGGATTTTGGTGAACATACTTAGGATCTAAAGTCTGGAAGTACCTATCATCTTTTTCTGTGAAAATATTATAGATTAATGTTTATATTTCGCTATGAAGGTAGGGAATTTATTAATCAATCAATTAAATTTAGATACTCTCAGCAAAGCGAGCGAGTATCAGCCGGTAAGTAATAAAGTAAAACTTGATAGTTTTAAAGTATATTTAAATAACTAAGAAAAGCTCACTGGTAAATAGCGATTCCAATTACTTTTATGACTAGTACAGAAAAATAAAACTTGGGTAACTTTTTCACCTGTAGATTCTAAGAACTAAGTGGGAAAATATAAATAAAACATGTATGGGAATTTTCAATGTCATAAATCACTTGAACGTTGAAACCATTCAGATATATTCGAGAGAAATTTCTTATTCTCGAGTTTGTATGTCTGTGTCTATATATATACGTAGCTATGGCATGTATGAGGCAGAGATGTAAATCTATATAGGTGTGTGTATGTGTGAATTTTCAGTTTTCATTTTTCACTTTTCATAATATATCATTCTAAGGCGAACATATATCATAATGTCAACAGACAAATATTTAGAGAAAGCCTGATAAGACTGGATATAATATATATGTATATGTATGTATGTACGTACGTAGAGCCTAAGCTTATTCTTCGTTCAAATCACATTCATAATGTGCTCAATGTATTTAGTATAAGATATGGTGTGATGTAGCCAGATTTAATTTAAACTAATTCGCTTAATCTATCTTATAAAATTATTTTGTGAAACATTCTCCTTTTAATCATATTCAATGAAAAAGATAACGCAATTTACATTTTAGAGAATTTTGTTTGTTTGATTTCTTGCTTTGTCATCGTTTAAATTTTAGGTGACACAACTCAATTTCTTTTATTCACATCCTTGTGATGTCTACTGAAACCTATTGGTCAATTCTAGAATAGTGGGTCTCTTCAATCTCCTGTTCTTTACTTTCTTTTACTACTATATACAGGGTGTACCAGCTAGACCGGCCATTAGAAGTTTCCGGAGAACCTGAAATAATAGAAATCTAAAAATTGGGATTAAAACCTAACTGCATTGGAGCTACCTTCCTAAAATATTTTTAGTTTTCTAGCACTTCCGGTTATACCGGAAGTCGACACTAAAATCGTTATTTCAAATGGCATGCCCTATTTTTCTTTACATAACTCGATTGAGTTAATAATTCTGAGCATCTTTCATAATAACAAGATCTCATCTAATCCTTAAGGTTTTCGAGAAAAAATACTTTTTTTGAAAATTTCGCAGCAAACGGACATCTTCTAAAAGGTCCATAACTCCCACAATAATTTGTGTTGGAAGCTCGACATAGGCTCGTTTGAGAGCTCAAAGATGCTGTTACACTCGAGAATATCAAAAACAATCACATTTTGTTACTAAGTATCTCCAAGTGCATCGTAAAGTAACACGTGCATAATTGTGCAAAATTTCAATTTTTTTAAATGGCACTACCTAATTTTATTTGCCTTTTTTGGTTCTTCTTAAAATTCCCCACATTTTCATAATTCATATCCCTATAGCCAAGTGTGAGGATTTTCGAGTTATCGTGGAAAATATGAAAATTCAACGTTACATCTGTAATTTATACTGCGTAGCCGAGCTTTATGCTGTAGTTGGCTATGTCTTCAGGTAGGTTTGATTAATAACACTGTGTATGAAACATAGAGGAAGATAGATCTTTAGGCGAACTTAGCTCTTTATTCACTGAATCAAGCGATAACGAATCAAACCTACCTGAAGACATAGCCAACTACAGCATAAAGCATAAAGGTACACCCTGTAGATAGTAAAGGAAGTATTGTAATCGGGTGGAATTTTCGAATTCTAGCTTTCACCGGAAATACATGTTTTGAGGTCCCCTGAGTCCAAATAAGTGGTTTTTAGAAACATGTCTGTGTGTGTGTGTGACAGCCATATCGTATCAAAAGCTTTATCCGAATTTCACCAAACTTGGTATTTGACCTCTTTATTATACCTAGTTGTTCTGGCTTGAGTCCCAGCAGCGCTTGTTTTTTTTTTGAAGTTATACTTCTTTAGGCGCGTTATGAAAAAATGATGAGAGTGAAATTTTTAGATGGGCGGCCATCTTGAGACAAAAATTAACAAAACGAAGTTGGCCGTAAAAACACTCGATTACTTCTCGCGCCTAATTGGAGTTTTTGTTTTATTTATTTACTTATTTATTTATTTTTATATTTAAATTAAAATTAATTATATATACAAATGACACATATTATTAAAAAATAAGTTATTACTTTTCTCGAATTTTGCAGTAGCTGTTATACTATTTGAAATTTAATGATGAAAATGACGTCTGCATTCCATGCATATTCTTAGTTATCACAAAATCTGGGATTCTGAAATGATTCAACCATCTTAGAATAATAATTTAGTAACACAAGATATGAATAAGATTAAGACATTTACTTTGACAAGTAGTTACTTATTTTATTTCGCAATTTCTATGAAGCTTCGTTTTCATGACATGCATGAATTGTTAACCAGAAAAATGATCCTGACAAATTTTATAAACGTCTGGCAGCTTCCTATGGATATTATTTACTGACACAAATTAAAATATTATTCTCTTAATTTTATTTTTAATAATTATATCTTTAAATATATATATATTATTATTATTAAATATTAATTAACAATTTTTTAAAATTGATTATTTGAATGTAACTAATAAAAACTAATATTAATGATGCCAAAGAAGTATAACTTCTCACGCGCGTACATAAGTACACGCAACCACGTTTTTTTCTCAATTTTATCATTTCTACGGCGGCTGCTACGCGATTATGTTAATATTTCTGCAAATGAATAAATATTTTTCAATCTTGGTGTTATAATCACCTTTGCTTTTATGATCAGTACCCCCTTGGTTTTTGTACCATTATTAGTAATAGCCAATGAAAGATTAATAAAAGATTAAAAGATAAATAAATAAACCTGCTCGCTTTTACTTATAACTCCAAGATTGAAAAATATTTATTCATTTGCAGAAATATTAACGTAATCGCGTAGCAGTGGCGGTAGAAATGATAAAATTGAGAAAAAAAAGCAAGCGCTGGGATTCGAGACTTTGCCAACTACGTTACGCGCTACTTGGGTGTGAGCTCTATACAAACTGTATATGAACGCTTGAAAATTATCAAAAATTTACGATTAAATTTCTCGAAAGCGGCTGAATAGTGGGTCCTATTACTGGCACCGGTTACACCCCTAGTTGCACCTTACATGTGGTATAAATTTGGTCGAAATCGGTGACCCGCACGTTCTGAAGTCCCCTTGTAAGTACGGATCTGTATAGCAGCACTTTGTTTTCGAACGTCAGTTGTGAACCAGTACATTTTTCCAAACTTTTAATTAAGTTGTTTTTTTTTTCTATATTATTATTACAGTGTAAGGAGCTTAAGAATGGGGAGTGTCGCCATTTTGTGAGTTTCAGTGTGGCACCTGCTCTTAAAACTGTCTCAGCCGTGGGTGGGCCAAGCCAATCAACCAGCCAATGGGGAGCGACGTGGTTGTAGATTGGGGAAGACCTTACGAGCTTCTAGAAAGTTCTCAAGAGGTTGGACCCCCGTGGCGCGAAGGGTGTGACCAAAAAGATTACTCGGTGAGTTACAAAAAAAAAAAGAAGAAAATTTCTAGTATTTTTTACCCGTGATTCCTTGTAGATAAGAAAAAGACAAAGAAATGGAAAATTAATCAACATGTCGACGTTAAACAAGTTAAAAGTGTCCGAATTAAGAGAACAACTAGAAGACCGAGAGCTGAGTACTGAGGAGAAGAAAACGTTACAATATGATGTATCAAGTCAGTCCTCTATCGAGATACATTCCCCGATATTTTACGTGATCAGATCAAATAAATAATAAAGAATAATAAAGAACATTGTTACTGTCTTTTACTACTCGGAAGTGTAATCGGGTTGAATTTTCGATGTCGAGCTTTCACCGGAAATACATGGTTTGAGGTCCAAAAATGTCCAAAGTCCAAAAAAGTGGTTTTATGAAACATATCTGTGTGTGTGTGCGTCTGTGTGTCTATGTTTGACAGCCAAATCGTATCGAAAGCTTTATCCGAATTACACCAAACTTGGAATTTGGCCTTCATTTTAAACCTAGTTGAGCCGCAAAGCTTTTTTTCTTTTTAAAATTGGTTAACCGAAAGCTCCACTTTATTCAAGGAGTTTTGGAGCTTTTTCAATTTTTTTCGAAAACGACTCTAACGATTTTCTTTCAACTTTTTACAGTTCTTTGACTCATAAATGCCAACAACTTTTTAACCGACTTCAAAAAAAGGAGGAGGTTCTCAATTCGACTGTATTTTTTTTTTTTTTTTAATGTTTGTTACCTCAGTATTTCCGACTGGGTGAAGCGATTTTGATGATTCTTTTTTTATTTGAAAGCTGGTGCTTCCCGAATGGTCCCATTTTAATTTGAAAGAAATCGTTCACTTCTAAGGGGTTGATAACTAAGGGATGAAATACTAACTTCTTATTGGATAGCTCTATTTCGATAATTCTTTTTTTATTTGAAAGCTAGTGCTTCTCGTGTATTCCCATTTTAATTTGAGGAAAATCTTTCACTTCTAAAGGGTTGAAAACTAAGGGATGAAATATTAACTTCTTATTGGATAGCTCGATTTCGATAATTCTTTTTTTATTTGAAAGCTAGTGCTTCTCGTGTATTCCCATTTTAATTTGAGGAAAATCTTTCACTTCTAAGGGGTTGAAAAGTAAGGGATGAAATATTAACTTCTTATTGGATAGCTCGATTTTGATAATTTTGTTTCTATTACGTACAACGTACCTTTAAATTGTTCACATTTCAATTTGAAGAAAAAAATCCACCCCTTAAGGATGAAATAGGGGATGAAATAGTGACATTTAACCGAATTTTGATAATTTTTTTTCTGTTGAAAAAAGTAATCTACTTAGTTTTGTTATTACATTTAAAAGCAAAAAATTTCAACCCTTAAGGGCAAAAAGGGATGATGTAGTAACTTTTAATATTAAACGGCGCTGCCTCATATGAGCAGCGCGTTTGGAAGGTTAACCATTTTCAAGAAAATAAAATCAGTTATCAAACTGCAGATCACTAAAACGCGAGAAATAAATAAATATTATAAAAAAATGAAAAACCGACTTCAAAATATATAAAAATTCTAAAACAAAAAATGCACTAAACAGTAACAAAATAATGGCGTATCCTTGCAGTATCTACAACTTACAAATTATTAGGATGATACAATGTACAACTATTGTTATTTTTGGAGTTGGTGTCAGTCAAGAAAATAAATATTAATGGTAATTTGTAAAAAGTGTAAAAAAGTAATGTTGTTAATTGGTATTTTGTAGTTTAAAGGTCGCTAGATATTGTTACAGTTCGAGTATATTGTTTAAAAGTTCATTTGAAAAATAATTTTCATAAGGTATTCTCGTTTTTTGCTAAGTACCAATATAGTCGTATTTCCTTGGCTGACACCAACTCCAAAAATAACAATAGTTGTACATTGTATCATCCTAATAATTTGTAAGTTGTAGATACTGCAAGGATACGCCATTATTTTGTTACTGTTTAGTGCATTTTTTGTTTTAGAATTTGTATATATTTTGAAGTCGGTTTTTCATTTTTTTATAATATTTATTTTATTTGAAATTTTTTCCTGCAGAAATTCGAATAAAGGCAGTTCTGAGGTGTAGGTTGGTAATTCGTATATCCATATTGTATATAGACTGTATTCATATACAATAGTTCTGTTTATATGTATACTTATAAAGTAGGTACTTATAGTTCTTTTAAGCAACAGTGAGTTTCATAAATGAGTTACAAAAATTTATGTTAAATATTAGATCAATCTAATCACTCTTTATAAGCTTTTTTTAAAGTTTTTACTTCACTTTCTTTATAATTCGCAAATACTTAAGGTTTCATTATTGCCAGGACTTGGTATAGAACCACTACACATTACAATTGAAACATTTGTACACCCCTAATTTCGACAAACACACGTACATACATTTTTATGTATATAGATTAATTTCAGTGGCAAACAGGAAGAAAAACGATGAATATTCAACTAATTAAGGATTGTTTTAATTAAGTTTTCTATATCGTTTTAAGTTAACTTCCTCCACCACTCGCATTGAACGCAAATCGTAACGTTGGCTTTTTAGAACGGAAATAATTTCTTGCAAATGACTTTAAGAAGAGGGTCATAAAATTAAGCGTTTTGCGAGAGACGAATTTGAATTGAATGTGGAAAGAAAACATTTTGGTTTCACAGAGAAATTTCTTTAAAGACCAAAGGAATTTTGGAACAAGAAAGGTCAAGTTTGTGGGTGGTTTTTTTGTCAAGAGGGTATATGGTGGTGGTCTGTCAACAAAGGTCACTTTAATTTGACCGCATGTATATTTTAGAGTGACTACACTTGAAGTGTGTTTGTACGTCAAGTGCGAATGTTAAACAACCACTTGAACACAACTTCAACACGACCACCATCTCGTCTCAACGAATGTTGATACGAAAATGCATATTATGTGAAAAGCTTTCATTTTTAAAATGAATGAAAAAATAAAAATTATTTTCCAAATTGAAAAGTGTGAAACGTTTAAAAATAAATATTTTGATTTATTTGTGAAAATTTTCAATTTCGCTATGTATGGAATGTTAAAAATTGGATTAATTCGTCGTGAGAACATAGAGAACGAGTTAAAGCGTGTTTGAAACAATGAAAAACGTGCTTTACAATAATATTTTTATCGTTAATTATCTTTCAATTTATTCACATCGACGTGTTCTATGTGAATTCGAAAAGAAAAAATCGGTATATAACCAAATAAATGTTAAAGGATTAAATATTGTGCAAACGTTTTTAATAAATTCTGATCAAAGCTTACCCAAGAAACAGTTTTCAAAGCTCAAACTTTAATTAAGTTCTTGTAGAATATGGTAAATAACTCACCTGGAAAAAAAGAAAACTAAATTAGTAATTTTAAAAAAAATAGTTGTTAAAAAGTGTGACACAACATGTGGTCACGCTTTTGATGTTTAGAAATTTGAATACATTGTAATATTTTTACTCTGTTAAATTTAATAATGTGGTAAAATTAAAGTGTTCCTACTTAAATTTCGAAAAACCCACAACGTGACCACATGTTGTGTCATAATTTTTTGATAAATTTTTATGTAAAAATTAAAAATATTTAAAAACCACTTGAATGTATTCAATTGTATGCATTAGAAAGTTATTATATTGTTACAAGTCTAAGAATGTGTCGCCATGTGGCAAAGAGAGTGTCACCATTTTATGACTTTGGGGGTGGTGTCACCTGCTTCCACCCGTGGGGAGGGGGCGCCGAACCAATCACCAGCCAAAGGAGGAGCACCGTTATCACAGGATGGGTAAGAATCTTATGAAATTCCAGAAATTCGAGTATATTCTATCTCTAAGAACTTCGTCTTCGAGACCACTTAGCACGAAGGCATTAAACAAAAGAATGGAAATTTCTAGCAAACGAATAATAGGAGAGAACATTCTCGAAACTGAACAAACTAATATAAAAAGAGGTTCGTTTGAACGAAGAAGTCAGTCTGAAAATAAATCGTCAACTTGAACAGTCTAAATAAATAGTGAAAGTGATCAGTGCTAAAATAAATAGTGAAAGTGAACCGTGTTAAATAAATTGTGAACATTTTTCTGTTAAAAAATATGACACACCGTGTGGTCACATCGTTCGAAAATAAAAATTAATGGTTATATCCTGATAAACGAAACAAAGGTAAAAATTAAGTGTTTTCACTTAGATTTCGATAAAACTTCCACGTGACCACACGGTGTGTCACAACTTTTAATTAATGCTGATAACTCTTGAATTTATGCCCCAGATGCTTGAATAAGGAACATTAAAATTTGAGAAAAACCTGTGGTACACAGTGTGGTCACAAGTTCAATGTTAAAAAATTAAAAGACAGCTGAACGTATAAATACCCAGATAACATTTTTTCCTCCGGCTCCCCCCCTTACTGCAGCCTTAGGCTTATTCTACTCCTGTTCTGCTCATGAATCCCTACTGTCCAAGGATTCTTGCTTATTCCAGGCTCAGCATTTTGCCTAGCAGAAGCAGTCCTTGTACTATGCTTATTACGCGATTTGTGCCTGTTAAGGCGTCATTTACCCCATACAGGTGTCGCCACTTTGTGACAGCTTTGCTGTCAACAATGACATGGGTCGCGTTTTCCTCCCTATCCCCACACATTCTGCATATGGGGTCTTGTTGAGACACCCCAATAGTTTTCAGATGCTATCGCAGTCCACAGGGTCAGGTTATCAATCCCTTTACTGTCCTGAGTTGGTTCTTTCCTGGCCGTTATAATACACCAGAAAGCGAGAGGCAAATTCTCCCCATACTTCTCTTGCTGAGTCTCTGACCTGAAGTCTCTAGCTAGTATCTGTTTTGCTCCTGTCTCAGCCAACTATTCGTCGCCCTTTTGACAGTAGATGTGGTGATCCCCACTCCCGCCTCTAGACCCACGAGTTTAGATCATCGAACCAGCCCTAACGCAAGCATCAGCTTCTTCATTGCCCTCAGCTCCCTTATGCCCCCAACCAAGCAGTTGCCCAACTCCATCTAGGAGTTGACGACACTAACACCATAAAAAATTAAATTTTGCTGACTCTGGACTTAATTATTATATTTCACAAATACCACTCACTAAAATAAAATTCACAACACAAATTATAAATTAAAATAGATGTACATTATTTTTTGCTTTAATTTATAATTTGTGTTGTGAATTTTAGTGAGTGGTATTTGTGAAATATGTCACTAACACCAGTTTAAAGCTGATCGTTGTGTTGCTGATCGCTTTAAGCACTGTCTGACTATCAGAGAGGATCTGTATGTTCCCATTTCGATAACCCATATCTAAATTTTTGCTAGTACATAAGGCAATGGCCGTGATTTCCGCCTAAAAAATAATGGTCGAGCCTCCAAGCGGCACTGAGATGCCCCTTTTTGGCTCTCCCTCCACCATACTCCTGCACCAAATCTTCCATCCATAACCGATTCTGGTAACCTTTACAAAGTATAAAATAAGTTTTTCTTCCCTATAAATTTCGACAGTGTGACACACCGTGTGGTCACACTATCGATGCTTCAAAACTTGGAAAAATTTTAATTTTATGCCCAATGATATTCGCTTGTTTTCCAGGTACATATAATATAATTCCTTGATTACTAAATACCTGAGATGTTAAGAAGTACACATTAAAATTTTAGAAAAATTGTGACACACCGTGTGGTCACGATTTAACAAAATGAAAAAATATTTAAAAAAATTAATTATACTATAAGCCATAAACTAATTAAAAAAGTAGTATTTTTTTTTAAATTTTGATATAACAACAACGTGACCACACGGTGTGTCACACTGTTTTCTTCATTATTTCCCTTTAATTTTAATTTTCTATCACGGTCTTTTTAAAGGTATTTAATTAAGTCCAAAAATTAAGAAAAAGTGTGACACACCTTGTGGTCACGGTATTGTTTTATAAATAAAAAAAAAATATAAAAAAAAATTAGGTTATGAGGATAAAAACCATTGAAATGTCACAAGTTTTTCTCCATTTGTTCTATTGCTTGTTCCTTAAACTATAATTTTTTTTTCTTACTATCTATTTTTAGAACTTTGGATATTCAATAAAGTTTAAAAAAAAAAACTCTAGTGCAATTTTCTACGTCACCATTAACATTTGTTCAAAATCGAAGATTATGGAATTCCTTCTAAAAATTGTTCCATAAATTTTTTCCTGTCATAATCTTAAAGCTTCCACTGAGCTTTTAAGAACGTTTTTCACTCTCGAACAAAAGCTGAATTTTTTTCAACGCCATCCACTAACAGATGCAAGAAACTTTTTTAATTTTCCAACGACTTGCTAATGAAGACGATATAACAATTTTTTTTTGTGTTCCACTAAATTGCATAAAACTCACAAGAAAATATTTCCATAAGTAAGACAATTTAATTCTCATGATAAGCACCTCTCATTTTAAGCACAACAGACTAAAATACTTTCCACCATCACACCACCGTATACATATTTCCTGAAAATTGTCGCTCGTCCATTTTTATTTTCCCAGTTCCCTCCATTTTTTTTCGTCTCTCTACTACTTTTTGAATTAAATCGTATCGTGCGAGCAACAACCGGCTCGCAGCTTCGCGTACAATTTAACGTCTGTCCTAAAGCTCCACGCGGCTCTCTACTCGGCCTTGCATAAAATTAGTGTTAATTCAATTTAAAGCGTAGTAATAATAATTACTTCCTTCAGAAAAGTCGTGTTATATATTAAAACAGCTTTGGCTGATACAAATTTAAATAAAACGAGTTAAATGCAAAATAATTGCTTTAATTACTCCCGCGGGATTCTTATTTAAATTCATTGTATTCAAACAAAATACATTTTCTATATCATTTCTTTTTTTTTAACTTCTCTTTCAAGGTTTTATTGTATTCTTCGTTAGATTAAATTGATTGTCGTCTCATAAATCAAACCGTTTTATAGAGATGTTTTGTATTTTGCTATCTGAAAAAATTAACTGGCTTGATATAGATGAGGCTAGACAATAAATTTTGTGTTTGTTACAAGTGATTTTTAGTGAAATAATGCATTTTGCGGGCTATAAATCACCGCGGCTCTAGAGGACCTGGAATTGTTGTTCGTATACAAAACGCTGATCGCATAATCCTTGATAAATATCAATCAACTTTTATGGGGGACACTAAAAATTTTAATGGAAAATCAGCCGAAATTCGATCGGCGATAAAATATATTATGGATAGAGACAAAGCGAGTCGTGTTACTATTAATGCTAATGTAAAAAGAGCTTTGAAAGCACTTTTTGGGTGGTTTGTAAACGGGAAGAAAAACAAATTTTAATTAATATATTAATTTAAAGTAATAAGAAATTTTTTAACCAAAGCCAAATTAGAAATAATAATTGGCTTACGCATACTCTTAAGGCCATACTTATGAACGTTTATGACTATGTTAAGGGAACCTTTTCGAAATTTTTCAGCTTGAGTATTCCTTTAGTGAAATCACATTTATAAACGATGTTCCAGGGTGAATTCTAAGACTAATTTAAAAAATTGTTTGCTTGTAAAGTCGGTTTACGGACGATAGTTTTACGTGATAACGTCATAAAAAACACCTAATTGATGAAAAATTGCGTACTTTTATGAATTGAATTATTATCACTAAATTATCATTACTTTGTATAAAACAAAGGAGTTAATTGAAAATGAACAATATTTTCAAAATGAAATCAGACTAAAAATTATGAAGGAAAAAATCAATTAAATCTTATGAAGTAAATTGTACAAGAAAAACACAAAACACGTTGTCTTAGGTAAGGGCACCAACTATCGATATATCAAAATATCGATAGTTGATATTTATTTCCGAATATCAAATACGATATTTTTATAAGAGCTTTATTATCTTTTATAATAATTATAATTTATTCCACTTATAGTTATTGACAATTTTTCAAGTAATCGCGTTTTGAGATGAAAATATCGATATATCGAAGTATCGATATTTTTTACTCTGCATCTATCGATATTGCTTGTAAATATCGATACGATATATATCAATATATTTTATAGATTTGCCCATCCCTACGTTGCCTAGGATTCAACAATAATATCGTGCCTCGCTATCACTTGTATCGCGTTCTCGCTTGCACGCACAGGTTCAAATGTAGGTAACGTGACAAAATGGCCGAACTTTTTCAGACTTGTTGTCGTAGTTAATCACTTTATAAGACGTTATCACGTCAAAAAAATAATTAAATAAAAGACTCTTAAACTTTTACACACGCTTCGTGGGGACAAAACCGGACAGTTCCTTTTACTCGAAGTCAATCAAACGTACTTATCTGAAATCCACTCAGAGGACCATCAAACCTGGACAGTAACTTGAAGAACAACACGTAAATGAGATCAGCCCCCCCTCCCCCCAACATTGAAGGAGATAAGACGTTAAACATCAACTAAAAAAAAATGCGAAAGATTTTCCAAATACCTTAGTTCCGTATTAAACGTTAATTCTCAGTGACCAAATAAAATTTTTGACCCCCTCAGAAATCAAAACTCTTATCAAAGATTACCAAACAACAAAAGTCCCGAGGAAATACTGATTTTCCTTTTCTGTTCAATGTTTAATCGCTACTTGACAATTGGATATTTCCCAAATTCCTGGAAAAAACTCCAATCTGTAGTCATCTCCAAACAATCAAATTCTAAATAAAAACTGGCCAGATATCGACCAATAAGACATCTCCTGACGTCTTTTATGCACACTATCTAAACTAATAAAAAAATCGTTATGATACGCCTTCAAACATGGATTGAGTTGGATTCCGCCTAAACCACTCCACCACGTCATCAATTGCTTCGATTGACAAGACAAAAAAAATGGGTTTGTAGAATAAAAATACTCAATCCTTCGATTGAGTATGGCATGAAGGACTACTCTACAAGTTAGCTAAATACATAACACCTGCATATCTCTATAATATAATTGCCTCATTTCTGAGAGTCTGTTAGTTCAACATCAAAATAGAAAATGATAGCGGCTAAACTATCAACCTCTGGTCTTCCTTAAGGCTCTGTTCTCGGCCTCTACTTTATTTAATACTAGCTGATACCCGCGACCTCATCTGTGCAGGTTATTATGTTACGAACATATTTAATTTACAGAGGAATAACTTTTTAAAAAATGAAAGCAAAAATATATTTAAAATAATTGGAAAGAACTTATCGTAGAACATTTTAACTATATGCCAAAAAATTGCTCCTGCAGAATTCGCTATAACTCCAAGTGTATAGTTATTAGTTAATTAATTATTAATTTTTCAAAAATTTTTAAATTCAAAAATAAAATGCGAAGTATATAATCCAAAATAATAACTTCTTTTTTTTCAAAAAATTGTTCCTTAAATGCTCTTTCCGGATCCGCAATTGCTCCAGGTATATAGTTAATAAATAATTCAGTTTTTAAATTATTCATGTTCATAAGAGCCAACGGTAGTTGATGACGTCATAATACAACAATACATGTATAAAGAGTTAAACATAATTAATTATTTAAAATATTACAAAAATTGGATCAATTATTTGCGTAATGAAAAGAACAGATAGAGATCTTAAAAAAAATTTCAATTAAAAATTATTGTGGGTTGTATAGCAATTTTAATTCTTTATTTGAAATTTTTTTAAAAATTTAATAATTAATTTACTATTAACTTTACACCGGGAGCAATTGCCGACCCGAAAGAGCATTTAGGGACGAATTAAAAAAAAAAAATTAAAAAGTGACTTTTTGTATTTAAGTTTACAGCAATTGTAATTTTTAGTTTGCAAATTTTTGAAAAATTAATTATTAATCAATTAATAACTATACACCTGGAGAAATTGCGGATTCTGAAGGAGAAACTTTATGGCATATAGTTTAATTTAAAAAAAAAAAATGTTTCTCGCTAACTTAACTTTTTCTGGTTAAAAAATATATGCAATAATAAAAGGGAGTGTTGAAATGTAATTTGATTTTCGTAACGGTTGTAACTCAAAAATGTATTTTGAATCTATATTTACAGTAAAATATAAAAAATGCCAAAATAGAATTTAAAAAAGAAACTACAAAAAATATTTTAAAAACTGCTAAACAAATAGAAAATTGTGTTCAAAAAATCTTTATTAATCTAATATCTCGCTGAGCTGCATTAAGTCTACGCTCAAATATGAAATAATCAGTAGGCAGTGGATAGAAAAACACTATCTCTGCAGCTCATGCGCATTAAACCGTTTGCCCCACCCTATAAAAGTGACAAAGCGACGAAAGATGCACCTTTTAACGCGTTTTGCTTGTAAAAATTGCATTTTTTATAACTTTAATTAATTTGCTTTTAATGAAGATATCGTGATAATTCTTTTTTTAGATCAGAACCAAGTATATAGGAAGTAAAACAAAAAAAGGGCAAAATATATCCAGTGGTTTTTGCGTTTAAAGCGAACATTGAAAAATAGCTATCATTTTATTTGTATAGATTTACGTGGCTGAGTTTCCTCAATGCGAACAATGTACACTCGTCATCCCTCCAAACGACATAGTTATCATTAGCCAGGATCTCCACCTCAGTAATTTTTTTTCACTATTTTTACACTTTTTTAGCAAATATATTGCATTACAGTTTTGTTCAATTGTATCTATAGCATTGACGTGGCACTTGGTTCGGGGCGCTACTCAACAGTAGTCCCATCGCGATTGCGTTTTACTTGCACTTGTTGATTTCTATCTGCATCCTAGTCCCTCAGGTCACCGTGATGGTTCCTTTTCAGGCGTCTGCGTTCCTTTGGTGGAGGAAGGGATTTAATTGCTTCCATCATGGTTGGATTTCTGTGCTCTTTCATTGACTGATGTAGCTTTTTATAGGACTTTCTGATTGTTTCCTTCACGGTGGGCATCCTTGTATCTTTGTGGATGTTTGAATTTCGGACATACCATGGTGCGCCCGTGATTAATCTTAAAGCTCGGTTTTGGAATACCTGAACACGATTTACATTTGTGTGACATGCAGCTCCCCATAGTTCTGATGCGTATTGCCAAATAGGGCGAATCATTGAGGTATACAGCTGGCACTTGTCGTTTAGGGCAAGTGGAGACTTATCCTCTAATAGTGGTTTCAACCGGTACAGTCGTGAGCGAAGTCGTTGGAGCAGTTCGTTGAGGTGCTTGGAGTATGTTAAGCGTTTATCAAGAACCACTCCAAGGTATCGCGTTGAATTTGATTGCGGGACTGGGACTGTGTTTAAGTGGATTGGGATGTTATCGGTCTATTCTACTATTGCTGATTTTTGGGCATTTATAGCTACCCTCCAGTTTTTGTTCCACGTCTCGAGTACTTTTGCGTGGTTTTGTATGTGTCCTGCTGCTGTTTGGTATTCTTCAGCTCGGCTTAGGATGACTAGATCGTCTGCAAACATAGCCGCTGTATTGTCTGGAAATGCAGGAAGATCGCTTGTATATATCAGATACAGGAGTGGACCCAAAACGCTTCTCTGTGAGATACCAGCATTAATTTGTTTTGCCAGTGATCTGGTGTTCGCGTATTTGACGCTGAAGGTTCTGTTGGAAAGGTAGGATTGAAGAATTCTATAATAGGTATCAGGTAAGATGGGTTTCAGTTTGGAGAGGAGTTCAGCGTTTCAGACCGTGTCGAAAGCCTGCTGTGTGTCGATGAATAGGCCAAGGCAGAACTGCTTTTCTTCGTAGGCTCTCAGTATTTCGTCAGTCACTCTATGCAATTGTTGGGGGCATGAGTGACCCGAACGGAATCCAAATTGATAGTTTGGTACAATTGGGTCTAGGTAAGTCACCTCAGTAATGCAATTGAAATCGGTTACGGTTTAACGACTAGAAAATTGTTATAAATCCAACAAAAAGCATTGCCAAAGCAAATCACCCGGAAGAGGTTTGATTTACGACAAGAAAATCTAGTGTACGAGGACAGAGAAATCCCATGGTGCCCCAGAAGCAAACCCGTAAAATACCTCGGAGGCTAGACTGCATTGATCACATTATCTTAAAACTGAAAAAATCAAATAGGTACCGGCTTAGTGCAACTCTACTCACTTATAAATAAGAAATTAAATTTCCACAATAATTGATCCATCATGATTTACAAAGGTATGATCAGACCCATACTAACCAATGACTGCTCAATCTGGTACAATACCTCTGAAGGTAACTTTAGGAGGTTGCAGACCTTCCAGAATAAAGTCTTACGTGCTATCTGTAAAGCACCATGGTACCTTCGTAACTCTCAAATCCTTAAAGAACTTAGCAAAATAGATTTAAAAGATTACACGAGGGATTTAGCACAGAGATTCTAACTTTTATAAATAAATATTATAAAAAAATAAAAAACCGACTTCAAAATATATAAAAATTCTTAAACAAGAAATGCACTAAAAAGTAACAAAATAATAGCGTATCCTTGCAGTATCTACAACTTACAAATTATTAGAATTATACAATGTACAACTATTGTTATTTTTGGAGTTGGTGTCAGCCAAGGAAATACGACTATATTGGTACTTAGCAAAAAACGAGAATACCGTATGAAAATTATTTTTCAAATGAACTTTTAAACAATATACTCGAACTGTAACAATATCTAGCGACCTTTAAACCTTTTTACAAATTACCATTAATATTTATTTTCTTGACTGACACCAACTCCAAAAATAACAATAGTTATACATTATATCATCCTAATAATTTCTAAGTTGTAGATACTGCAAGGATACGCCATTATTTTGTTACTTTTTAGTGCATTTCTTGCTTAAGAATTTTTATATATTTTGAGGTCGGTTTTTCATTTTTTTATAATATTTATTTATTTCTCGCGTTTTAGTAATCTGAAGTTTGATAACTGATTTTATTTTCTTGAAAATTGTTAACCTCCAAACGCGCTGCTCATATGAGGCAGCGCCGTTTAATATTAAAAGTTACTACATCATCCCTTTTTGCCCTTAAGGGTTGAAATTTTTTGCTTTTAAATGTAATAACAAAACTAAGTAGATTACTTTTTTCAACAGAAAAAAAAATTATCAAAATTCGGTTAAATGTCACTTTTTTATCCCCTATTTTCATCCTTAAGGGGTGAATTTTTTTCTTCAAATTTAAAGGTACGTTGTACGTAATAGAAACAAAATTTTCAAAATCGGGTTGGCCAGGAAAAATTTGTAATATTATTTCATCTCTAATTTTTAACCCCTTATGAGTGGAGTTTTTTTTTTAAATGGATAGGAGATTAATTTAAAGTTGTGTTCTACAAATAAAAAAAGAATTATCAAAATCGAGTTATCCAGTAAGAAGTTAATATTTCATCCCTTAGTTTTCAACCCTTTAGAAGTGAAAGATATTCTTCAAATTAAAATGGGACCACACGAGAAGCACTAGCTTTCAAATAAAAAAAGAATTATCGAAATCGAGCTATCCAATAAGAAGTTCGAATTTCATCCCTTAGTTTTCAACCCCATAGAAGTGGAAGATTTCCCTCAAATTAAAACTGGACCCCACGAAAAGCATCAGCTTTCAAATAAAAAAAGAATTATCAAAATCGAGCTATCCAATAAGAAGTTAATATTTCATCCCTTAGTTTTCAACCCCTTAGAGGTGAACGATTTCCTTCAAATTAAAATGGGACCCCACGAAAAGCATCAGCTTTCAAATAAAAAAAGAATCATCAAAATTGCTTCACCCAGTCGGAAATGCTGAGGTAACAAATATTAAAAAAAAAAAAAAATACAGTCGATTTGAGAACCTCCTCCTTTTTTTGAAGTCGGTTAAAAACTGGGTCAATGCAGATCCCAACGACGGCTAAAGAGAAGGCTCCCACATAAAATTTTCTAACCTAGCCTTGCAATTAAAACAGGACGCTAGAGAAGTGATGAAAGAATGATTATGATAAGCGTTAAAAGACAAAGACAAAAGAAAAACAGAAAAAGAAGAAAATTTTGACATTGATAATGAGGATAACGAGATTAGTGAAATTACAACCCAAAGAAGAAAGCATCGATGTGGGACACGTGACAGAAAAAATTTCATGTTAAAAGAAGTTGAGGAGTCATTGGAAAACCTTCCCGGATGTAAGGGTACGCTAGAAGAAGAAGTCACAGAAACTATTGACAGTTCCAGAGAAACAGGAAGCAAAATGAAAGTCGCCAGTAAAATTTGTAGGCGATGCTTGATTTTGACACACGTACAGTACATACATACAATCGAAGGAATAAAAAAAATGTGTTAAGGGAAGCTAAAGGTAGGTATGCAACTAAAGGAATCTTTGGGAAGGCATTTCTTAGAAACTTTTGTAAATACGACCCTAAAGACTCCTTTAACAATTTTTTTCAAACTAGGAAAAAAAGTGTGACACACCGTGTGGCCACGTTGTTGTTTTATCAAAATAAAATCCCAATTAAAAATTTTTGTTATATTTTACCGATGACAAAAGATTTTTTCAACCACCCTTCATAAAAATGCATCGAAAATTCCATTCAACATGTAAAAAAACCCGAGATAATAATATGTAGTTCTCCCCCCCCCTGCCTCCGTCTTTCCATTTTATTTTCTATCTGTTCTGATTGAAAAACTTTTTGCCCGAAATAATTTCGACTCGGCTTGGAAATATTTTCATTTGCCACGCATCCACTCAAGCGTGGCGGAAAACCGCCTCAGGGTCCAGATTAAAAGGACACAACATTGGCATCTGTGCTCGCCCAACCTGCAGGTAACAACACCACACGCACGGCTCTGTGTTCGACGAAAATCCTGTCAAATTTACCAAAGTTTTAATCTATCAAAAGCCTCAAAAGCACACACGGTGGCTGTTTCGCATTCAAACACATCACGTTCCATTAATAACACAATAAGGATTTAAATTTTAAAAAAATCCCCAGTGAAAAGCTCGAGCTTTTCTGACTCATCATCGGAGCCCGACCGACGATCGATTTATGTCGAGTTGACTATGACGAAGGTGGAAGTATATCTTGTAAATTGTGGCGGCATTAAATTATTAAATTTCTGCCTCGAAAATTTAATGTTTATTGTTTGTAATGGGTCAGTTTTAGAGTTGTTGGACCAAGTTTCATTCATTCACACAACGTGGAATTGAATTCGAAAACGAACGACCATCGTTTGTCTTTCTTATGGATATATCGAGGTTGTTTAATATTCAAAGCTTTTCGAGGTAATGGAAATTTAAGATTAAATTTCGAATGGGGACTGGTCCCTTTATTAACATAAGATACGGGATGGAGGAGAGTGAGAAAGTGGTGACCTTTACTCGTTTGTTTCCTTTAATAATTTCAAACAACAACAACAAATTATGATCGAGGAAACTTTTTGTCTTGGAATCAAAAGCGTTTCTATGTTAAATTGATTCAATGTTTATTCAGTGATTCTCAGGTTCACTAACGATAGGAACTAGAAGTCGACCATAGGTATGCAGGTAATATTTACTCTAAAAAAATCGGTAAAATGATGCATTTAATGTTTAATTGTATGTACAATAGAAAACTAATGACTAAGAACTTGCTACTAAAAATTAAGAAAAACATTTTCGGTACCTTGCTCTTATTCCAGCTCAAATTTATATTGTCACAGCCCAAGAATCTCAAATGGAGTGTCGCCATTTTATGACTCGTGGGTGGTGGAACCTGCTTTCAGTCATGGGTGGACCGAACCAATCACCAGTCAAAGAAGGAGCACCGTTATCAAAGGATGGGGAGAAACCTTGCGAAAATGCCAGAATATTCTCTCTCAAAGAGCTTCGTCTTTTAGACCACCGAGCACGAAGGATTAAAGAATAACAGAACCGATTATTCGAGAAGGATTCCGAAATCTTATATAAACCCCGGACAAACATAGGCGAGTCAGTCTTGAAATAAATCTTCGACCAGTGTTAAAATAAATAGTGAAAGTGATCAGTGATAAAGTGAAAGGGAACCGTCCTAGGACCAACACTGTATCTCCTGCACACAAGGGACATTCCGAATGTCAGTGGTACTATGTTGGGTACATTTTCCGATGACACTGCAATTCTTTCAGTTGCAGAAAGTGCGGAAAAAGCCACAGCCAAACTACAAAATTCTGCAAATAAAGTTTGTGCTTGGACAAAACAGTGGCGCAACAAGTTGAATAAAAAAAAATCTACTTTACCAACAAGATACCCACTCTATCCATAAAAATAAATGAACAAATTGAACCTGTACCTAGCCAAATATTTGAGAATGAATCTGGATGCCAAGTTGAAGTGGAGTGACCATGTCAAAAAGAAAAAAAGACGACTTATCCTCAGGCGCGAATCGGAACTGACAGCCAGGAGCAAACTGTTGATATGCAAAAAGATGCCGAATCCAGTATGGACGTATGACATCTAATTATGAGGCTGTACCAAATCTGATCCAAAACTTCCAGAAAAGAGTACTGCGTGAAATTTCAAATACTCTTTGGTATATACGTAACATGAATCTGCACCGTAACCTACAGATCAGCTGAATTACTGAAGAGACTAAGTGATATGCAATTAAGCATGATCAAATTCATATTAATACTGCAATCGAAGACGTCCTTGATGCCATACTTCGATAATTTAAGCAAATGAAGCTTCAGGATTTGAGGGAATTTACGATATGAAAATTATTTTATAATAATTTTTCACGCGCACCCTAGAAATAAAAATCACTAGTCGATTGAAAAATTGGTCGTGATTCAAAAAGTGTTTTAGTAGGTAAAAAATCCACACTACCACGAGGCACGGGTTTTGGGATGTCTTTTAAAGATTTCCACCTTCCAGTACAAAAAAAAAATCCTTGAATAAAGTGTAGCCTCCGGTTACTCGATTTCAACCAAAACTTCGCGGCACAACTAGATATAATATGAAGGCAAAATTCCCAGTTTGGTGATATTCGGATAAAGCTTTCGATACGATATCGCTGTCACCCCGAATTTTAAAACCCCGATTGAGCCTTGTGGAGCCTGATTTGGTCATTTGCCGCTTCGATTTAAAGTCTTCATCAACCAAAGCAAACGTAAGTAGGTGTTATCAGGCTGAAACAGGGTTAAACATTTCCCTACATCTTAAAATCCATTTCAACCTGTCAAGCCCTGACTTCAGCCTATCTAGGTTGAACTAGATTTTTCTACTGTTTCAGCCTGATAGCACCTACTTACGTTCGTTTTCAGCGTAGTTTGGTTGAAGCAGATTTTAAATCAAAGCGGCAAATGACCGCATTAAAAGCATCAGGCTCCACAAGACTCAATCGGGGGGTTTTAAAATTTCGACTCGGAACACACAGACATATTTCTAAAAACCACTTTTTTGAACTCAGGGTACCTACCTGAAAACATGTATTTCCAGTGAAAGCTCGAAAACGAAAAGTCTTCTACGCAAACGTAATGAATATCAACGAGTGCTTTACGTATACAAAACCAATAACCAATTTTTCCTAAACCCCTTTTTCATTCTAAAAGTTAAATTTTTTTAAAGCTTATATTTGAAGATTAAAGCACGAGATAAACGAAAAATCGCGTAAAATTAATTTTCAAGCTTATCACAAAACAAATTTATATAACGAATCCGAGACCAAATCCCTGAAAAGATTTTTTGTGTTTGCTTTTCTCATCAACATTAAAAGCACTTGACGATGATTTTTACCTCCAACAACATTAAAAGCAAATAATATAATGTATTGATGATTGAAGGCAGAGAGAAATTTAAATAGCATAAATCTCGTTTTATATGTGTTTGTGTGTGTGTGTGTTCTTTGTTAGCGATATTAATTAAATAATACGTTCATGAAATTCGATGACATATCAATCACATACAGCTATTGTTGTTGTTATTGCGTTATTCGAGGACAACTTAAACGAATGATTAGTGTCCTGTTTCAATCGCCATAATATTATTTTATAAACAATTTTTTTTTTTTAAATCTTTAATTAAAAATGAACTCGTAGATATTTCTTTCATGAAGAGAGAAATGAATTGAATGCGGAGAGCTTTTTTCGGGAGCATTTAATTAAATATTGAACATCTTTTTGTTCAAATATACAAATGTTCCGAGAGACATAATTAAATCGAATTCATTTGAGAATTGCGTTCAATTAAAACGGGAAAAACGTTAAAAAGAAATCAGATTATTTATTATTTGGAGTTGATCTTGAAAGTGAGACTTGTACACGCTTTATTTACCAATGAAAGGAAATGAAGTTGAAAAAAATTCAATACCTAAATAAAAGCTCATAATAATTACCTCTCATGAATTGGAATCATTCATGTAAATTTTTACTTTCTTTTACTACTATATAGATAGTAAAGGAAGTATTGTAATCGGGTCGAATTTTCAAATTCGAGCTTTCACAGGAAATACATGTTTTGAGGACCCCTGAGTCCAAAAAAGTGGTTTTTAAAAAAAATGTCTGTGTGTGACAGCCATATCTTATCGAAAGCTTTATCCGAATTTCAGCAAACTTGGTATTTGACCTTCATATTATACCTAGTTGTGCCGCGAAGCTTTTGGTTGAAATCAGTTAAGCGAAAGCTCCACTTTATTCTAGGAGTTTTTGAGCTTTTTCAATTTTTTTCGAAAACGGCTCCAACGATTGTCTTTAAACTTACTATAGTTCTTAAACTCATCAGTGGCTAAAACTTTTATTTGAAACTTTTTCCTGGAAAAATTCGAATAAGCACGGTACTGGGGTGAAGGTTGAGAATTCGTATGTTATATGTACCTACATTTAAGTTGTATGCGTATAGTTATAAAGTGCTTATATTTCATATATTTTATACAACTTATATAAACAGCGAGGTTCATAATTGAAAGTAAAAAAAAGTACAGTGACGCCTCGCAGCAGATATGTTAGAATAGATTTATAGGTTTTGCTTAGGAAAACTTAGTTAAAAGTCAGGAAAAACGATGAAAAAACTAATTTTGGTACTAATCATGAATTATGTACTTATCATATTTTAGGAATGTATTTGCGTTTCTTGCGTGTAGTATCGTTGAAGTCTCTTATTAAAAAAACATTAAGTAATATTATTTTTAGCCAAAAATAATATCAGGGAAGGAGGTGCTATACATAAGTTCGTGAAACGGAAAGTAAACGATTAAATAAAAAATATTATAAAAAAAATGAAAAACCAACTTCAAAATATATAAAAATTCTTAAACAAGAAATGCACTAGAAAGTAACAAAATAATGGCGTATCTTTGCAGTATCTACAACTTACAAATTATTAGGATGATACAATGTACAACTATTGTTGTTTTTGGAGTTGGTGTCAGCCAAGGAAATACGACTATATTTGTACTTAGCAAAAAACGAGAATACCTTAAGAAATGTATTTTTCAAATGAACTTTTAAACAATATACTCGTACTGTAACAATATTTAGCGACCTTTAAACTACAAAATACCAATTACCAACTAAACCTTTTTACAATTTTTACAAAGTACCATTAATATTTATTTTCTTGACTGACACCAACTCCAAAAATAACAATAGTTGTACATTGTATCATCCTAATCATTTGTAAGTTGTAGATACTGCAAGGATACGCCATTATTTTGTTACTTTTTAGTGCATTTCTTGTTTAGAATTTTTATATATTTTGAAGTCGGTTTTCCATTTTTTTATAATATTTATTTATTTCTCGCGTTTTAGTGATCTGAAGTTTGATAACTGATTTTATTTTCTTGAAAATGATTAACTTTCCAAACGCGCTGCTCATATGAGGCAGCGCCGTTTAATATTAAAAGTTACTACATCATCCCTTTTTGCTCTTTAGGGTTGAAATTTTTTGCTTTTAAATGTAAAAACAAAACTAAGTGGATTACTCTTTCCAACAGAAAAAAAATAATCAAAATTCGGTTAAATGTCACTATTTCATCCCCTATTTTTCTTCAAATTGAAATGTGAACAATTTAAAGGTACGTTGTACGTAATAGAAACAAAATTATCAAAATCGAGCTATCCAATAAGAAGTTAATATTTCATCCTTTAGTTTTCAACCCTTTAGAAGTGAAATATTTTCCTCAAATTAAAATGGAAATACACGAGAAGCACTAGCTTTCAAATAAAAAAAGAATTATCGAAATCGAGCTATCCAATAAGAAGTTAGTATTTCATCCCTTAGTTTTCAACCCCTTAGAACCTTAGAAGGAAACGATTTCCTTCAAATTAAAATGGGACCATTCGGGAAGCACCAGCTTTCAAATAAAAAAAGAATCATCAAAATCGCTTCACCCAGTCGGAAATACTGAGGTAACAAACATAAAAAAAAAAAATACAGTCGAATTGAGAACCTCCTCCTTTTTTTGAAGTCGGTTAAATAATACCAAAGCGGAAATTTTCACGTCATTAGAAAGCTGGACTAAAAAGCGTCTTGTACCAGATCGAAAGAAAATTGGTTGAAACTGCGGGAAATTCACGATTCAAAAGGTTCGGTACGTAAAATTTCATTTGCGACCTACTCATTGAAATCCCGTCTTTTAAGGTTGAGGAGAGCGACAATTTTCAAGCACAAAAGCCGGGGTTGGGTTCACAATTGGTTGTGTCCACTGACCAACTCAATTTCTTTTATTTACATCCTAGAGATGTCTACTGAGACCTATTGCTCAACTCCAAAACAGTGGTTCTCTTCAATCTCATGTTTTCATTACTGTTATACAGCAGACTAATAGCAAGCTCATCTGATAACGATGTGATTGTTCCGTAATCACCTCCATCGCCTTTTCAATTCCAAGGTCCTCATGTACTCGATGGTTGTTAATATACCATGGTACGCCTATTATTGTTTGGAGGGTTTTGAATTGGAAACTTTGCAGAATTTCTATAATTAAAGTGGATGAAAGTTCCACTTCATATGTCCAAATAGGTCCTAGACCCTAGTACCGATTTGTATAACAGCACATATAACAGGTTTCACTTTTAACCCATATATCTTTCATATGTTTTATAATACTTTAACATTTATTGATATTGTAACGTTTTTACGGGTTCGATGGTTTGTGTTCAGTGACTACAAATTTATTTCTTAACAATTGTCTATTTATTTATCTTACGATGTTGTTGCTTATATACTACTACACTGTTATTTACAACGTTCACTATTACAATAGTCACAGTCACTGTTTATATTTCACTATATACACTGCACACTTTATTTAACAATGCACTGATTATTTATTTAAGCACTAATCACTTTGAACACTGTCGAATATTTATATCGCACGTAATGTCGTTTATTTACACTGTTTATTCACAACTCTCGAAGATTTATTTGAATACTGGCTCGCCTTATGCTTGTCCGGGCTTATATAGGGTTTCGGAATATTTTCTCGAATGTTCCCTATAGTCCCTCATTTTTCTATTTTTTCTCGGAATCTATTTTGTCGACACCACTTTTTTAGAATTCGTCGAATTATCGATCATTCTAGAATTTTTACTCCTTCTTAATTCATCCAGTAATCCATTTCGGCAAACCCTCTCTATAGGGGTCTCTCGCCATCCATAATCTGATAACAAAGACCGCCTTCTCATTGGCCGGCTTGGTGGTTACGTCCACTCCTGCTGGACCGGGTAAGTGTAGGTGTTAAAAATGGCGAAGTCTCGCCATCTTGGGATTGCGACAATATTAACGAATACTTCAGTTAATACACTTTAATTAACATTGACAAAACGCCAATTTCACTTGCAATATTTATTTTTTTTTAAATTGTAAGAAATCCAAGAGCACTTTCCCCGAAAATGGGGCAAGTGTATAACTGTATATTAAAACCGATTTGAAACCTTATATCTATGCTACGGGGCAAGAGCATAACTATTGAAATGTTTGCTTTAAACGGTGCTTTCGAACTGATTGGCATAAATCGGGGATTTTCCTTATTATTTCGGGGACATCTACGTGTATAGGATGACAATAATTTTGGGTAAAGGTTTATATATATTAATTTTTTTTTATTATGTTATACGAGCCCGTTTATACACTTGCCCCGTTTATGCATGTACCCCACTCCACCTTACCCCATTTTTAAAGACCTTCCCGTTATACAATCATCATCAAATTTTGCATGCAGTTTGATTTCCACAATTCTTGAAAAACTTCTAATCACTCCGTTACCTACTCGAAAAACACAATATTATCCTTTCCCACAAAGTTGGTTTCAGACCATCTCACTCCACCACTCAACAGCGTTTTAGGGTAGTAGATGACAACTCTGCGGCTCTTGAAATAAAACATTTTTTTCCAAGGAGCTTTTCTGAATGTCACACAGACGTTTGACAAGGTATGGTATCCAGGATTTTTTTATAAGCTCAGTAAGAAATCCCAATATTTCTTTATTCTCAAATCATATCTTTCCGATCGATCCTTCAAAATGAGATGTGGGTCTGAATTTTCTCCTCTTAAACCTATCCTAGCTGGAGTTCCTCAGAGAAGCATACTAGGACTTATCCTTTATACCATATATGCATATCCTATGTCTATATATATATATATATAAATAAAGACATCCCAACCCATCCTTGCACAACGATAACTACCTACGCAGATGATACTGCGATCCTTACCTCCGACCCAAATCCGTATCAGGCCACCAAAAAAATACAGCAACACTTCGACCTTATAACCAACTGGTGTCAGAAATTGAAAGTAAAAATAAACAAAAGCAAATGAGTCAATATAAAATTATCTCTTAACAGCCAACAATGCCCCCCGATAACGTACAAAAATGAACCACAAACGACCTCCACCATTGCTTAGGTCACTATATAGGGGTTTGCCTGGATAGTCGACTTACGTGGAACCCTCACACAAGATTCAAACGACAAGACCTTAACAGACGCCTTAGAATCTTAAGAAAACTTTTAGGACCCCGATCTCCCATAGACGTTCCAACTAAATTGACTTTATATAAATCCTTTATTAGACCAATTTTGACTTATGAAATAGAATTGTGGGGGCTTCACTAAACCTTCTAAAATCAAAAGGATCCAATCATTTGAAAAATCCTAAACGCTCCCTATTATGTCACAAATGAAGTAATCACAGAGTTCCTAGCATCCCTTATGATTCCGAACCCATTTCCGATAGATTCATTAAATTCCAAGACAAATTATTTTCTCATTCTAATCCAGAGATTCAAATTTTTTCCTCTGTCCAACACCCAAGAAATCCTCCACGTCGTTTAAAGCGACAATGGCCAAGAGACCACCTCCCAATTTCTTAGAGAGTTCCAGTGCTGGCTAAACAAATAAAAAATCATCAAATATAAATTTATCAATGAAAAAATCTTTCTTTGAAACTCGTTTGATAAAATGTTTCATCGAAAACTGCAGCTTTCGACAAAATAAGTGGAAACGACACGAAAATCTTCACGTCACCATCGAAGGTGTTACACTAATCTTTATTGGTCCCTGGACAATTGGGAATCAAGACTTGCTCTCGGTCAGGAAGAGAAAACGAGTGGCGTCTCCTCCATAATCCCCAATGCACCTACTTATCCTCGATTTACCCTCCCCCTCCATGCCCCATACACTTCCTAACCAAGTTATTGCAAACAGAGACGGGCGCAGCCCTCTTCCATATCCTTAATATTAAATAAATTATATCGTCGCATTTTTCTCTCTCAAGCCAACCTCCACACCGCGAAAACTCATCATAATCAACTTGAAGTGAATTTATTGGACGATTTCTTGTGTGTTGTTCTTTGGAATTATGGCCAGGAAAATAAGGAAAAATGTTTTAGACTGAATTTCAACATCACGTTGCCAGACTCAAATATTGTTAGTGTGTGTGTGTGTGTGTGTAATAGTATTATAAGAAGTAATAGACTTAAGAGATTTTCCCTACAAATAAATTAAATATTTTATATTATACTTTTAAAGTAAATAAAAGTTTGCGTGTTTAATCGGAAGTTATTATTTGTAAGCACGGAATACTTTGCCAACATTTCCAATTTTCACGATTAAACGCCCGACATGCCAAGTTTTGTTTGCCTTGCCTTCAAGCCGGTAAAATAGGAAAATTTTCTGATTAATTTTTTCCTCGAGTTTTTTTTTCCCACAAATTACCGGGTGATCTCAATGAAATTATCAATCGTTTCCTGTGTGCTTTTTGTGACAGGGACGACTCGTGTTTCGAGAGATGAAAAATTTGACAAAAAATGTTTATCACCGATCGCAATGAGGGATGAACATTGGTTGGCATATTTTTTTTTTTTAAATTTAATAGATAGTGGTGCTGCAATGCAGTGGTTCAATGCAAAAAAATTGTGTTCGATTTATCAGTGTGGGGATAAAAACACAATGGGAGGCGCTAAACGACATTTAGATTAAGTACATAAAATTTTATGGAGTTTGGAGTTGATTGCAAAAACGTGAATTTGTAGACGCAAAAAAATGCGACAGGTCAATCAGCCGGTAACCCTTTAGCGTGGATTTAATGGCTACGAGATAGAGATCAATTTTTTTTCGACGGCATGCCTCTCGGCAATCAAATTGGGATGGAAACGATTTTTTTGTCAGTCGATATTTCCTCAAGGCTTAGACTTAGAAAAAAATGTTCTTCAGCAATATCTTTACAAATGGCTCCAAGGAAAGTCTTGAATTTAAACATTTATCTTGCAATGAGATTTGATCAAAAATATTTGGTTGGTTAGTTTTGGTTTCTATCTTATCGTATCGTTGAAATCTATTAACACTAGCATAAGTTCATTGTCTTAATTTTTATGTAAATTTTGATATTTTTTCTTAATGACAACTGAAATTTCTATAATAGTATATTTCAAAGAAATACCATGAATAAAGTGCATTTGAAGACTAGAAATCAATAATGGGCTAAGTGCCAAAAAAAAATTCTGCTAAAACGTATATAATACCCATATTAGAAGAGGGGAACGTAATCCCATCCCACCAGTTATAAGTGCCGTGGCGCCCCGAAATGGAATTCGAACATGCAGTGATACCTCTCGCAACTGCCCCGACGAAACGACGCTATATACCTTAATGTAATTCAATTTGTTCGGGACCAGTGCTGGCCACTGTAATTGTAAATATATGTATATAACAAACTGATACCCGCTCGCTTCGCTGAGTGTATCTAAATTTAACTGATTGATTAAAAGATTTCCTACGTTCTTAGTGAAATATAAAAATTACTCTATTTTGACAGAAAAGGGTGATAGATACTTTCAGACTTTAGATCCAAAGAAAATTTATCAAAATTCGTAAAACTACTTTTCAAGAAAGAGGTGTTAGCTGTCTCACATCAGTTTCTATACGATTTTTAGTAAAAAACTACCTGTACTCTACTTCCTGTAGGACTTGAAAATCTTTCATACCAAATATCATTTAAAACCTTACAGCTATTTTAGGGGGCATCCATTAATTGCGCGAGGTATTTTTTGCGATTTTTTAAATCCCCTCCCCTCCCCTCTGATAAGATGTCATGAGATTTGGCATATATCAATCCCCAACCCGCAATCAAATGTGGTATTTTTCAAAACAAAAATATACGTGATATTTGGGAGATGATCCCTTTGCCCAAAGTAAGATTAGATGAGATTTGGCTCGACCCCATCGGCCCCTGAACGCCTCACGTAATAATCAATGGATGTTCCCTTAAAAGAATAGATTAGTAGCTATCCTACAAGATCTTTAGCAAAAATTCATAAAAAAATTCGTTCCGTAAAGTAATTGTTAAATTTTGAAGTTTTTAATTTATTATTATAATACGTTTATTTCTAATTAATATATTCGATAATGAACATTGAAAAAATTCAAATAATTTAAACAATTTCATTATTAATTTTATCGGGTGTTAAATTGAAATTCATATTTATTTTCCAGTAAAAATTGCCAACTTTGTAGAGATTTCTTTCGTTATTGTGTAAAATTGGAAGAAAATGCGTTAAAATTCTATTTCAAGAACTTTACTGAAACTTTTTAAATGTACGGTTCCTGCAGGATATAATTATTTTGCCATCCTATGGGAACTATTATATATATATATACATATATAAGTAAGAAATAAGATGTAAATAAATGTGGGTTGTTAGCAATGGCACATTAGCTTGCTTTTTCGTCGAACTCAATTTTTTTTTCGGCACTTAGTCCATTATTGATGTCCAGTCTTTATTTATCAATTTACTTTTTGCTTTGCGGAGTTAATTAATGTGTGCAATGAACGACTCATATAACTATGAATATTGTCTTCTGATCAAAGCTTACCCAAGAAACGGTTTTCAATGCTCAAACCTTAATTAAGTTGTTGTAGAATAAGGTAAAGAACTCACCTGGAAAAAAAGAAAACTAAATTAGTAATTTTTAAAAAAATATTTATTTGTTAAAATGTGTGACACACCATGTGGTCACGCTTTTAATGTTTAGAAATTTGAATAAATTGTAATGTATATACTCTGTTAAGTTTAATAATGGTAAAATTAAAGTGTTCCTACTTAAATTTTGACAAACCCACAATGTAACCACATGTTGTGTCAAAATATTTTGGTAATTTTTTATGTAAAAACTTAACATATTTAAAAAACACTTGAATGTATACAATTGTATGCATCAGAAACATATTATATTCTCACAAGCCTAAGAATATGCCGCCATGTGTCAAAGAGAGTGTCGCCATTTTATGACTCTGGGGTGGTGTCACCTCCTCTCACCCGTGGGGGGTGGGGGTGGCGCCGAACCAATCCCCAGTCAAAGGAGGAGCACCGTTATCACAGGATAGGGAGGAATCTTATGAAATTCCAGAAATTCGAGAATATTCTATCTCTAAGAACTTCGTCTTCGAGACCACCTAGCACGAAGGCATTTAACAAAAGAATAGAAATTTCTAGCAAACGAAAAATAGCAGAGAACATTCGCGAAACTGAACAAACTTATATAAAAAGAGGTAAATATAAAATATAAAAGTCAGTCTTGAAATAAATAGTATATGTAAACAGTATTGAAATAAATTTTCGCCCAGTGTTAAAATAAATAGTGAAAGTGAACCATGTTAAAAAAATTGTGAGCATTGTGAAATAAAGTGGTACAGAAAAACTGGAGATAAAACCACCGAAGATAAAATATGAAATTTGAAAGTGTTATTACTGAGACAATTATGGCTTACACTACAGAAGAATTTTTCGAAATTCAATCTCTAAATGATTGAAAGAGAGGTTTATAACTCCTTTTTTTTTAAATTGTTTCTTTTTATGTAGGAATTGGACCCCTACAGTCCCTAGCCTACATTATTTCGACTATTACAAAATAAAATAAATTAAATTAAAAACAAAACAAAAAGAAAAAGATTATAAAAAAAAGTGATTGCGTGTACTTATGTACGCGCGTGAGAAGTTATACATCTTTGGTACCATTGAAAATTAGTTTTTATTAATTTTATTCAAATAATCAATTTTAAAAAACTATAATTTAACATTTAATAATAATAATATATATATTTAAAGATATAATTATTAAACATAAAACCAAGAGAATAATATTTCAATTTATATCAAAAAATAATATCCAAAGAAAGCTGCAAGACCTTGATAAAATTTGTCAGGATCATTTTTCTGGTTAACAATTAATGCATGTCATGAAAACGAAGCTGCATAGAAATTGAGAAATAAAGTAAGTAGCTACTTGTCAAAGTAAATGTCTTAATCTTATTCATATCTTGTGTTACTAAATTATTATTCTAAGATGGTTGAATCATTTCAGAATCTCAGACGCCATTTTCATCATTAAATTTCAAATAGTATAACAGCTACTGCAAAATTCGAGAAAAGTAATAACTTATTTATTAATAATATGTGTCATTTGTATATATTATATAATTATTTTTAATTTAAATATAAAAATAATTAAATAAGTAAATAAGTAAATAAATACAACAAAAATTTAAATTACGCGTGCCAAGAAACCCAGTGGTTTTGGGGCTAACTTCATTTTATTCATTTTTATCTCAATATGGCCGCCCATCTAAAAATTTCACTCTCATCATTTTTTAATAACGCGCCTAAAGAAGTATAGCTCCAAAAAAAAAGGTTATAACGTAAAACTATAAGTTATAAGTACTCCTTAATTATCAACTTTGACAAATTTTGCAATTATGAATCTACTTATAACTCTGACGAAACTCCGTTTTCTATTTGATTCTTTATTACATTTTAAAAACTTTATGAAGCTCCTGAAGATGATTTTGTGGTCCATAACCAGAGGTTTTTTTAGCCTGACCCAATTTTCCTTAATTCACCGGTAGCCACTATTATATTAACAGGCATTCTTTCTCTAAAAACAACGTGATTCCCAAGGTGGGGCTATAATAGATTAATAACGAAATTGGTTTCTAAAAAACTCTAACGATAATCTTTTCATCGAGGCAACTTCTTATGTAGGTCAGCCCAGACCCAATTCCCCAAATCCTCGTATTCGCATAACGAGAGCAAATTGATAAATAAAAAATTAACTGCCCCCTTCCACCAAATCATGCTAATAAATTCTCTTTAATCTTTATTAAAAACCAAAGTGGAAAATTAACACAAAAACCGTGTTGTTTTAGTATAAAAAATGCAAAAAGTCGATAAACAAGAATGAAAAATATGATCTCGAATATACCCCTCCCCCCTATTTCACTAGGTTAGTTCAGTAGAGTTGCTATACTGAACTAAACGTTGTACGTATTTAAATAAATTGGTCGTTTTTAATGTAATCAATTCGACAATTTATAATGCGAATCTTCTCTGTATAATTCTCTCGTTTTGTGTTTGATAAATATCCCATAATGTATGTACATTATAAACAAACGTAAACATAGATGAATATTTCAAGAGGACATGGAATTTATATCCAAACAGTCAATAATTGAAATCGATATGACAGCCAGCAAGAGCATTTATTGTTTGTGTGCTCAAATAATATAATTCATATAATGTTAGTTAAATTCAAGTGAAGGGTAAACAAAGTGGATCTAAAGACGTTTATCCATCTTATTCATGAATAAATAATTACAAACAAATGACAGAAAATGTAACTTGACGTGGAGATTTGTCTTAATCTTAATTAATACGAGCACAGAAAATGAGATATTAAATTTTCCTGTACCTTATGTTGTTCTTCCTCGACTTAACGAGAGGCTTTTTGGAAATAAAGCGCGATGTGCTTAGAATTCAACAAGACACAACACATCAACACACACACATACCAGCATCATCCCACACTCACCGCACATATTCTTTTATAAATAATATAAAATGTTGTGTATATAAAACCATAAAAGACGTTACAGGAAAATTTTCAATGTGTGAGTGAGTGAGTGCGAGTCTTAATGTTTCTTAAACATTTTTTCCCTCTGCTCTGACGTTAATAATAAATGTAGCTGTTCAAAAGGACGTGTGCTCTTCGCGGAGAGAAAACTTCATGTTCCACATCATATAGTGAAATGGGGGGAGGGGTATATTCAAGACCATATTTTTCATTCTTGTTTATCTACTTATTGCATTTTTCATACTAACACAACACGGTTTTTGTGTTAATTTTCTACTTTGGTTTTTAATAAAGATTAAAGAGAATTTATTAGCCTGATTGGGTGGAAGAGGGCAGTAAATTTTTTATTTATCAATTTGCTCTCGTTATGCGAATACGAGGATTTAGGGAATTGGGTCTGGGCTGACCTACATAAGAAGTTGCCTCGATGAAAAGATTATCGTTAGAGTTTTTAAGAAAACCAATTTCGTTATTAATCTATTATAGCCCCACCTTGGGGCCATTGTGGAATCGATGGTAACGAAAAGGGTGACCCGCTCCAGAAGTCCAAGGATGACTGACAGTACCACGATCGAATTACCATCAGATGACATGCTAGCGGTGGTTCAAAAGGCTATAAAGCAGAGATGTCTGAGAGAATGGCAGTTAGAAGTAAACAACAAACTTCGACCAATCTAGAACACAATAAATATCTGGAAGACCCCCCTAAGAACTAGTAGAGCAAAAGAAATAAGAATCTGCCTACTGAGAGTACACACGAACACATACTGAATAAATAAATATTATAAAAAAATGAAAAACCGACTTCAAAATAAATAAAAAATCTTAAACAAGAAATGCACTAAAAAGTAACAAAATAATGACGTATCCTTGCAGAATCTACAATTTACAAATTATTAGAATGATACAATGTACAACCATTGTTATTTTTGGAGTTGGTGTCAGCCAAGGAAATACGACTATATTGGTACTTAGCAAAAAACGAGAATACCTTATGAAAATTATTTTTCAAATGAACTGTTAAACAATATACTCGAACTGTAACAATATCTAGCGACCTTTAAACTACAAAATACCAATTACCAACTAAACCTTTTTACAATTTTTACAAATTACCATTAATATTTATTTTCTTGACTGACACCAACTCCAAAAATAACAATGGTTGTATATTGTATCATCTTAATAATTTGTAAGTTGTAGATACTGCAAGGATACGCCATTATTTTGTTACTTTTTAGTGCATTTCTTGTTTAAGATTTTTTTATTTATTTTGAAGTCGGTTTTTCATTTTTTTATAATATTTATTTATTTCTCGCGTTTTAGTGATCTGAAGTTTGATAACTGATTTTATTTTCTTGTAAATGGTTAAACTTTCTAAACGCGCTGCTTATATGTGGCAGCGCCGTTTAATATTAAAAGTTACTACATCATCCCTTTTTGCCCTTAAGGGTTGAAATTTTTTGCTTTTAAATGTAATAACAAAACTAAGTGGATTACTCTTTCCAACAGAAAAAAAAATTATCAAAATGCAATGAATCAGTTAAATGTCACTATTTCATCCCCTATTTTCACCCTTAGAGGGTGGATTTTTTTCTTCAAATTGAAATGTGAACAATTTCAAGGTACGTTGTACGTAATAGAAACAAAATAATCAAAATCGGGTTGGCCAGGAAAAATTTATAATATTATTTCATCTCTAATTTTTAACCCCTTATGAGTGGGGTTTTTTTTTTATAAAAAATGGATAGGAGATTAATTTAAAATTGTGTTCTACAAATAAAAAAAGAATTATCAAAATCGAGCTATCCAATAAGAAGTTAATATTTCATCCCTTAGTTTTCAACCCTTTAGAAGTAAAAGATTTTCCTCAGATTAAAATAATACCACACAACACGCACTAGCTTTCAAATAAAAAAAGAATTTTCAAAATAGAGCTATCCAATAAGAAGTTAATATTTCATCCCTTAGTTTTCAACCCTTTAGAAGTGAGAGATTTTCCTCAAATTAAAACTGTACCCCACAGAAAGCACCAGCTTTCAAATAAAAAAAGAAATATCAAAATCGAGCTATCCAATAAGAAGTTAATATTTCATCCCTTAGTTTTCAACCCTTTAGAAGTGAAAGATTTTCCTCAAATTAAAATGGAACCACACAAGAAGTACTAGCTTTCAAATAAAAAAAGAATTTTCAAAATCGAGCTATCCAATAAGAAGTTAATATTTCATCCCTTAGTTTTCAACCCCTTAGAAGTGAACGATTTCCTTCAAATTAAAATGGGACCCTTCGGAAAGCACCAGCTTTCAAATAAAAAAAGAATCATCAAAATCGCTTTACCCAGTTGAAAATGCTGAGGTAACAAACATAAAAATAAAAAAAAAATACAGTCGAATTGAGAACCTCCTCCTTTTTTTGAAGTCGGTTAAAAAGAAAGAACCTCGAATGTGCAGGACATGTAATGTCCGAAAAACAGTAAAACAAAATCTGATCTAATGTACCCAATAAGATGATCAACGAAGAGTAATATAAGGGCAATAATAGATCTCCCTAAGAGAAATGTTGGCAGATGATGAAGACAGAATAAGAGAGCTAGTGGTGTTCTTGAAACAAATTGAATTGTGGGTACTGGTGTCAAAATATATTTAGGTACGACCCGAGTCGAAATTTTAGACCTATTTTAGCCCTAAAATGGATATTTTACCCTCATTTCAACCTACAAATAATGAAATGAATCTCATCTCAACCTAAACGATATTTCATCGTCCTCATTTTAACCTACATGAAATTTTTATTTTATTATGTGAACCTCGTTTCGTCCTAAAAAAAAGTTTTATCATCATAAAACATAAAACTTGATTGTAAACCTGCTCTTTTTTTACAAAATTGCAAATATTATTTACTAATAACCCAATTTTTTGATCTCTCTCTTTCCTACACTTGGATGCTTAATATATTATTGTGTAGCCTCTACTAGCATAGAATTTATTGTGTATCTGGATACGATCCATTACTGGTTTGATCCTTAATCCTCTCCAGTCTTGCTCATTTTTACTCAGCTTTAGTCTCTTGTCGTCAACCGTTCGAGTCAGTTCGAGTGGCTACAACTTCCGTTAGTCATTGTACAACAATTGAATAAACTTATTTTACTACCTATTTGAATTATTTTTCAATATTGTCTATATTAAAAGGCCTAAAACTGTAAATGTAAACAATTTAAAGGTGAAAAACCCGAGTTTAAAAGAAAACGTGTGAAGAAATTTGTTTAATTTATTATCTTGAAAGTAATCAGAGAGATGTTATACAACTAAATAACATTTCTAAAGAAATGCGCATGATTGGGAATATTGTGGATTATAATAAAAAGAAATCCTGGAAAAAAATGATGGCAATGGCGACAATAAAAGAGCTGGTAAACGAGGACAAGGAAATTAAGAATTAAGAACAGATATTTATAATATTCTTATAACTTTTAAATTTATCGCTAATATTAATGAAACTTGAATAAAAAAAGTGGTTGCGTGTACTTATGTACGCGCGAGAGACGTTATACTTTTTTGGCATCATTAAAAATTAGTTTTTATTAATTGCATTCAAATAATCAATTTTAAAAAACTGTCAATTAATATTTAATAATAATATGAATAATAATAATATGAATAATAATAATATATATATATATATATATATATATATATATATATATATATATATATATATTTAAACATATAATTATTAAAAATAAAATTAAGAAAATAATATTTTAATTTATATCAATAAATAATATCCAAAGAAAGCTGCAAGACGTTTATAAAATTTGTTAGGATCATTTTTCTGGTTAAAAAATTCATGCATAAATAAAGTAAGTAGCTACTTGTCAAAGTAAATGTCTTAATCTTATTCATATCTTGTGTTACTAAATTATTATCTAAGATGATTGAATCATTTCAGAATATAGACCCAGTTTTTTGTGATAACTAAGAATATGCATGAAATGCAGACGTCATTTTCAGCATTAAATTTCAAATAATATAACAGCTACTGCAAAATTCGAGAAAAGTAATAACTTATTTTTTAATAATATATGTCATTTGTATATACAAGTATTTTCTAAATAATATATAAAAAATATATTTAAAAAACATTAATTATTTTTAATTTAAATATAAAATAAGTAAATAAATAAATAAATAAAACAAAAATACAAATTACGCGCGCCTAGTTAAAAATCCGAGTCGTTTTGCGGGCAACTTCATCTTGTTAATTTGTGATGATAAAATAAAACGCTACTAATAGGCTAAAAGTAATATTACATTAAACACGTTTTTTTCTAAGTATGGAACCGTTTGTGTAGTAAATTTGTATTTTTGTGACTTTTTATTGGCTGAAATACTGTGAAAAACTTTGGTTTACAATGAAAATAAAATCTAATGAAAGCTGCCAGAAGTTTATAAAATTTGTCAGGATCATTTTTCTGGTTAACAATTCATGCATGTCATAAAAACGAAGCTTCATAGAAATTGCGAAATAAAGTAAGTAGCTACTTTTCTAAGTAAATTTCATAATCTTATTCTTATCTTGTTTTACTAAATTATTATTCTAAGATGGTTGAATCATTTCAGAATGCCATATTTTGTGATAACCAAGAATATGCATGGAATGCAGACGTCATTTTTATCACTAAACTAGAAAAACGGTATAACAGCTACTGCAAAATTTGAGAAAAGTAATAACTAATTTTTTAATAAAATGTGTCATTTGTATATATAATTATTTTTAATTTAAATATAAAAATAAATAACTAAGTAAATAAATAATAAAATAAAACAAAATTCAAATTACGCGCGACAAGAAACCGAGTGTTTTTGCGGCCAACTTCATTTTGTTAATTTTTGTCTCAAGATGGCCGCCCATCTTAAAATTTCACTCTCATCATTTTTTCATAACGCGCCTAAAGAAATATAACTTCAAAAAAAACTAAATATTAAAATAAAAATTTTATTATTTTTGAAAAAAAAACCCTACCAATAAAACAATAAAAGAGAGTGACAAAGAAAGAGCGGAGAAAAGAGAGAGAGAGAAGTAAATAAAAAAAAAGTTGAACCTCATTTAAACCTAAACATTGTATTTTGTCCGATAAATGCCACTTGTAGGTTCAAATGAGGACCAAAATTCAAATGCAAATGGTCCTGTTTTCAATTTACTTGAACCTCTGAAAAGCCTAGATTTTGAGGGCGAAAATAGGTCTAAAATTTCGACTCGAGGATCAATAGTAAAAATTGACCAAAAAACCTTTCTGATTAAGAAAGTAAAGGTGAACTAATAATAAGTGAAAGCCAGCGCAGTTTAAAAAGGGCAACAGATGCAAATAACCGGACAGTTGAGCGTCTTAAAATAACATTTTTAAAAATAAAGTCAGTGAAACCACTTCTGTGGTGATTTTATTGAAGTATCCAAAAAAATTGTTTTCTTATATGAAATATTTTCCCCCGTCCCACCAAATGGATCAATCAAATCAGTAAAAAGCACGTCAACGATTTTCATGTGAAATTTTAGCTTCGGTTGCTTGAATAAAATATTGATGAAATGCTAACGTTAATTTATTTCAGTCCACATCCATCTTCAATCAGCATTTTCCCCGAAACTTCAACCCGAAACACACTCTCACATTTAATGGGAAACACTAAGTTAAATATTGAAACGCATACTTAAATATTTAACTTTTCATATTAAGCAAAGAAATATTTTCAATTAATTTTCCAAAAAATGTTTAGATCAAAATTAATTCAATTTGTTGTTTGTTTTTTTTTTTTTGCTGTCCAATAACAAATGTAAAATGCGTAGCAATAATCCCGCGGGATATTCCTGTATATATGTCGCATACATATTCAGACAGCCGTCATGAAAATATTCTTGCTGTGCCTCCACTTCAACAACAGCCTAACCTCGTATTATACATAGACTATAAAGCATATAATGTAATATGATTTTGATTAAATTTTCCCTTTTCATGCATTTATTCATGCTCCTCTCATCGACCCAACGACATGAAAAGAAAATATAATAAATGCATTAAGTAAATACCTCCAAAAAAAAAAAAAAAAATGTCGGTTAAATTCGCTTGAAATTTCCCAAAGAAAATTAAATTATCAAATATTTTTCCCGTCAATTACTGTGTATGATTTTCTTGCAAACTAGATATCAGATATTACACCTTGCAGCCTTTGCACTCTTGAGTGGTACGGTTTTGGTGTTCAGACTTTCCTCTCTTTAATATGATAGGAAATTTTCCAAAGCGCCCAAAGCTTTGTTTAATCAAATATAAGTTGGTGGAAATAAGTTATTTGCAAGTCTTCGAGAGATTCATCGAAATCTACTACAAGTTACAACTATTGTTATTCAAACGTGAACATTTTTCTTAAACAAACTCATAAGGCCTACGGATGTATAACGTGGTGGAAGTAAAAAATTTACAATCTCCTAGCTTCGTAGTTCCATTTTCGGTGAATTCGATAAAGAAAAGATAATTTGATGCAATTGATTGGTTGATTTTTTTTTTTTTTTGGATATTTATAGTCGCTTGGAACGTTCAAGGTCATCAGCGACTTATCTAGTTCAATAATTCTCACTTTTCACTCACTCGTGGATTGATTGAATTGTACATTGGGAGTACAATGCATTTGGACTTTTCCTATAAATAACTACCTTTAAAGGTTTCTTGTCGCGCGTAATTTGAATTTTTGTTTTATTTATTTACTTATTTATTTATTTTTATATTTAAATTAAAAGTAATTATATACAGGGTGCGCCATCTAGACAGGGCCTATTGAAATGTTGAATAACTCCGCCATTTTTCAGCCGATTTTGACAAATCAGCCAGATTCTGAAACGTCAGTCTATGCCATTATAGTCATGGATCGGTTTACGCCAAAAAAACGGGCTGAAATTGTAGCGCTGTACATTGAAAACAATCGTTCAACTGTGAAAACTGTGCGTGCGTATCGTAAGAAATATGGGAGACATTCGGCGCCTTCCGCCAAGACAATTCGTACTTTGGCGAAAAATTTCTTTGAACACGGGTCTGTAGCTACTCGCCCGCGACCCATTCGACCGCGTCCGCGACGCTCCAATGAAGTTGTTGAAGCGGTGAGAGAGAGTGTTGCCGAAAATCCAAGTGTGTCGTATCGGCGTCGTTCTCAGGCGCTGAATGTGAGTGGAACCACTTTAAGAAGAATTTTGAAGGATGATCTCCATCTTTTTCCATACAAAGTGCAACTAACCCAAAGATTGTTGGAAACGGACAAGCCGCGTCGCCTCGAATATGGGAATACGATCGCAAGAAAGATCGATGCCGAGCCTGATTTTTGGGACCGAATTTTGATGACGGACGAAGCTCATTTTACGCTCTCTGGCGGGGTCAATAAACAAAACTGTCGAATTTGGGGAACAGAAAACCCACACATCATTCACGAAACACCATTGCACGACCAAAGAGTTACTGTTTGGACCGGAGTGTGCTCGAAAACGATTATTGGACCATTTTTTTTCAAAGTTGGAGAAACCGTCGACGGTGCACGCTATCGTTGGATGTTGGCGCACTTTGTTTGTCCGGAAATGCGGAAACACCGTCTAACAAACTTCTATTTTCAACAAGACGGCGCACCTTGTCACACCGCAGTTGCTACTATGAAGTTTTTGCAGAGCAAGTTCCCGGGACGCGTTGTGTCAAAAAAGGGTGATTTGGAGTGGCCTCCTCGTTCGCCGGATTTGACGGCGCCAGACTTTTTCCTGTGGGGCTATTTGAAGAGTAAGGTGTATGCCAGCAAACCAAAGACTATTGAAGAACTAAAAGCTAATATTAAAGCGGAAATTGCTGCTATTACGCCCGAAATGTTGTCAAATACAATGAAAAATGCCCAAAAAAGGGCCGCTTTTTGTGTGTCTAATGGAGGCGGTCATTTGATCGATATTGTATTCTGAGTGAATTGTCAATAAATGGCATTGTATACCCTAAATGAATCTTGTTCATTTTCCAAAATCGGCTGAAAAATGGCGGAGTTATTCAACATTTCAATAAGTCCTGTCTAGATGGCGCACCCTGTATACAAATGACACATATTATTAAAAAAATAGTTATTACTTTTCTCGAATTTTGCAGTAGCTGTTATACCATTTTTCTACTTTAGTGGTGAAAATGACGTCTGCATAGGGGTCATTCATAAATTATATCACACATAAGGGGGGGGGGATATCACCAGAATGTGACATTGCATAACAAGAGGCAAGGGGGGTCAGAAGCTTTGTGAAAATTTAAAATACCAAAACGCAAAATTTATATGTGAATAAAAAACTCTGCAAATTTACGAACTCGATCTATATTTGTTAATACTTCCTTTAGCACTATCGCTATGAGGTTATCTCTCACGCAACAACATTCAGTTTCTAGAGTGGCGTTCTAATGCAAGTGAGACACGAAAATTCACGCGAGTTCTGAATGGTAAGGTAAATGGTAAATACAATTGAAAAATGTGTGACGTCACATAAGGGCAGGGGTTCTAAAAATATGACAACTTGTGCCAAGGATGGGGAAAGAGTTAAAAAGTTCTAAAATTTGTGTGACGTAATTTATGGATGACCTCTTATGACTATTTAACTCACCTAAGTAATTAGAAACTTTATGCAATTATTTGTGCTTTTTCAAACTTTAAAATGAAAGAATCTTTTATGTAATCATCTTCTTACTTCAGTCACGTCGTAAGAAAGTCCTGTTGTAACATTTGTTATTAACTAGAACATTTTAATTGGCGATTAGTCCAAGAGCCCATGACCCCTGTTTCATAAAGTGTTTGATATATTTCAAAGGTTTTGAGCTACAGGGACTTATCAAGGCCGGAAATAACGTCGGAAATAAATAGATTGTAGAGGTTTCTAAGGTTTCGATTAGTGAACAGACAAAAAGGGATATAAAAAGTCCAGTAAAAATTTACTCAAGTAAAGCCTGGATGCCGATAAATGGAGATAAGGCCTTGATGCTTAATAGATAGAAGAAGAAGAAGATGTTTCAAAGGATATATGTACATAGGATAAAAATTACTGGAGGATTCGAACTAACGGTTAATTATATTGTATCTAAGAGACCTTAGCTTAAAGGATTATTATAAGTATATAAAAATACGCCAGAGAGTAAGGCAATGAAGAAAATCTTAAATTTAGAACAGTCACCAAAAAGGAGACGTTTGGGAGGTGAAGAGGAAGACTTAGCAATGACGTGCACTAGATCGTGAGGAATGTAGGACAATTGTGAAAGAAGCTCGGACTCTCCAAGAGTCCTAACGCCAATGACTGTTTGCACTCTACATGTAATGAATTTGGCTATATTATAGTGTCAATAAACTTCATAAATCAATGGAAGAAGAAGAAATCATAACATCAAATAAATCATGGAAGAACCATGTAGAGAAAAATCCAAAGAAAGTTTAATTCATATTACGTAAAAGTGCAACTATTGCACTATAACTGAACATTATATCAATAAACACTTAATAATGTACATAACTTCAATTGACAGTAAAACTTTTTAGACGTTTTCTGAATGGTCTCTATTTATAACATAAAATATTGATTGAAATGTTTTAATTGGTGGAATAATTGGTTAGTTCAAGCCAAAACTTGAAACAATTAGGTACATTCAACATTTCTTGTTGAGCAACATCAATTGTTTCTACTGCCTTTAAGATGGTCTAGTTCCTTATGCCTTCTTAAAGGCAGTAGAAGCGATTGATGCTGATTGTTGCTGAACAAAGAAGAAAAACTGATTCTTTCTGACTCTAAATCTATGCTACAAGCTGTACTGAATAAACGTTCTGACGACCCACTGATACAGCTGATCCAAGCACAACTAATTACTAAGCTAGCTGGAGCAAATGGCACTTGCCCTTTGGGTTTTTGAATACGTATATAATAAAAACATTCCGTCTTACTAGCGCGAGCGAATAAATCCCTTTTGCTCGGCTGAGATTTTTATCTAATCCCAAAAATTTAAGGTGTTTTGTTGAATACTCTTTATTACCTACATTTTCATATATTTTATACAAAAAAAAATAAATGTCATTTACATTGTAATTTTTCTCAAAAAAAAATTGTTTGTCCAGGGTAAACTTGAAAACGGCTGAGCCGATTTCAATGAAATTTTCACAAAATGTTACTAAATATTGTAACTTACATTAAAGGCTACTTTTTATTTCGAATGGTTTTGTTTTTCTGCCTGTTTGTTATTGGCAAACTTGAAAACGGCTGGTCCGATTGGGATTTCACATACAGGTAGTAAACATTACAAAAAGTGCTATAAAAATTTTTTTCAAAACATTTTAGTTTTTTGAGTAAAAAAAATTAAAACTATAAAAACTGCGTAACGAAAAACATACATCGGCAGGCAGCTGTGATACAATGTACATATACATAACTAGCGTAGAGACGAGATGATTTAAAAAAAAATTGTTAATCTCATAAATTAATATTCGCAAACCACCTATTGGCGCAGTGGTTAGAGACTGTAGTTCCCTCCGCTTCATACGTCAAGTGGTACGGGTTCGAAACACAAAAAAAAATTTTTGCAAATTTGAAAATTATAAAAATGATAGAAGTATAGCAATAGGTTAAATTCCTAGAAACCATAACTTCATTGCGAATTTATGGGTAGTTAATATATTAATAATAGTTCGGCTGAGTAAACGTTCGAATTGTCGAGGAGGAGAAGGAAATCTTCTGCAGTAAATATGATTTCATTCATAAAAATAAATATCTTTGTTCAAAAATGAGACCCGTAAGAATAAATAACAAAAACAGACAGTTCGACTTAAGTGATCCCAATCAGGAGTTTGACTAATTGTAAGAGAGGCGAAGCCGTCAGGCAGAGCCTCCAGAACAAAAAGAAATCCAGCCTTACTTATTTTTCAAGAGAAAATAACAACTTAGATGTGACCATCGCGTTGTTTTTTACCAAAAAACTAAATTCTTAATTTTCAATTTATTTTAGCATGATCTATAAGAATTCGTGTCTAATCTTGAACCCCGGGAAATAGCAGACTTGCTGATAAGACATAATGGCCTTAATACTATATCCTAGAATTATGAATCTAAGGCAACCAAACCTAATACCTCAGATCTTAAGATAACACATTAAATATTATTGATCCTAAAAAAGGTACACTTCCTAAAGGATAGCTATTAATCCATTCTACTAAAATTAATAAATGATTTCATATGACATTTGGTGTGAAAGGTTCTCAAAGCTTAAAATTTTCTTAATATTTTACAATATTTAAAAAAAAAACGTAAAGAATCTACCTATAAAATAGCTTGTATCTATTCCTAAAAAAGTAGTTTAACGGATTTTCATAAACTTTCTATGAAACAAAGGTCTAGAAATATCTAATTATCTATTTTTGTTGAAATAGCTGAATTTCTTATTTTGGGTAAAGTTTTCTATTATCCAATCAGATCAAGTTAGATACGCTCAGCGAAGCGGGCGGGTATCAGCTAGTATTACAAATAAAGAAAAGAATGACCAAGCTGTTGTGGTAAAACAGTACATCACATTATTTTTCAATGCCCAAAGCTCGATGAACTAGCCTTCAAATTAAACTTAAAATCTAAAATAAGTTTCAACTATGAAAAGATTAAAAATAGGAAGCATACTATATACTTTGATTTAGACCTAAAGATGTTCAAATCTTACTTTTGATCCCATTATAATTCAATATTGATTTTTTGTAACCAATAACACTAGCCAAAGTGCTTTTACGTTTTCTTTACGATTCTTTTATAAGTAAACATTTTTTTATTGGTTGTTAATGAAATACAATTTAAGCCAATCAAATAAAGCTTTGATAGTACAGTAACTTATACAACAAGCCTTGTAGTAATTAGATCAGTTCATATTAATGGCTTTTGTACGCGTTTAAATGTATGCAAAGTCTATTGAAGACTTTCTTCGATTAATTTAATTATAAACTCGCCCCGTTTTTGGGAACAAATCAAAGAATTTCCCTAGGAATTCGTCGGGTTCGTGAGCACTTCCTCTTTCTCTGCGCCACATTTTTTCCGCCGTGTTTAAACTGAAGGGAACCGGAAAAAAAGCCGCGTAATATGCATTCATTGATCGTTAAAAAGCTATTAATATTAGTTGAAGACGCATCTATAATGTTAAGTTAGCAATATCCCGTGTTTAGATATAATGAAATTCCACAGTGCCTATATCATACCTGCGATGGAATGCGAGGGAGGCCTTTTCCCTTATCGAGCTAGCAAGTGAACGCGAAAGCGGAGATATGTCGAATTTCGAGACTCTTTTTTGTGTATGTATATTTGGACCATGTTTTACTCGTTCGAAATAAATAGAAAGATTTTATCAATGTTTTTTTCTAAGAAATATAAAATGAGCAAAAAATTTAACAAAAATTAGGTATATCGTACAAGTGACTTAATGGAGATACAAATAACGAGAATTTGTTAGCTTTGAAAAATTGACGCCATTTATTTCGTTAAATCAAAACAAAAAAAAGTGGTTGCGTGTACTTATGTACGCGCGTGAGAAGTTATACTTCTTTGGTTTCATTAAAATTAGCTTTTATTAATTTTAATCAAATAATCAATTTTAATAAATAAATATTATAAAAAAATGAAAAACCGACTTCAAAACAAATAAAAACTTACTTAAAACTCAGGAAAAACGATGTCAAAACTAATTTTGGTACTAATCATGAATAATGTACTTATCATATTTTAGGAATGTATTTGCGTTTCTTGCGTGTAGTATCGTTGAAGTCTCTTATTAAAAAAAATTAAGTAGTATTATTTCTAACCAAAAATAATAACAAGGAATGATGAGGTGCTATATATAAGTTGGTGAAACGGAAGGTAAACGATTAAATAAAAAATATTATAAAAAATGAAAAACCGACTTCAAAATATATAAAAATTCTTAAACACGAAATGCACTAAAAAGTCACATAATAATGGCGTATCCTTGCAGTATCTACAACTTACAAATTATTAGGATGATACAATGTACAACTATTGTTATTTTTGGAGTTGGTGTCAGCCAAGGAAATACGACTATATTGGTACTTAGCAAAAAACGAGAATACCTTATGAAAATTATTTTTCAAATGAACTTTTAAACAATATACTCGAACTGTAACAATATCTAGCGACCTTTAAACTACAAAATACCAATTACCAACTAAACCTTTTTACAATTTTTACAAATTACCATTAATATTTATTTTCTTGACTGACACCAACTCCAAAAATAACAATGGTTGTATATTGTATCATCTTAATAATTTGTAAGTTGTAGATACTGCAAAGATACGCCATTATTTTGTTACTTTTTAGTGCATTTCTTGTTTAAGATTTTTTTATTTATTTTGAAGTCGGTTTTTCATTTTTTTATAATATTTATTTATTTCTCGCGTTTTAGTGATCTGAAGTTTGATAACTGATTTTATTTTCTTGTAAATGGTTAAACTTTCTAAACGCGCTGCTTATATGAGGCAGCGCCGTTTAATATTAAAAGTTACTACATCATCCCTTTTTGCCCTTAAGGGTTGAAATTTTTGCTTTTAAATGTAATTATAGAACTAAGTGGAATACTCATTCCAACAGAAAAAAAAAATATCAAAATTCGATGATTCAGTTAAATGTCACTATTTCATCCCCTATTTTCATTCTTAGGGGGTGGATTTTTTTCTTCAAATTGAAATGTGAACAGTTAAAAGGTACGTTGTACGTAATAGAAAATCGGGTTAGCCAGGAAAAATGTATTATTGCATCCCTAATTTTTAACCCCTTGTGAGTGGAGTTTTTTTTTTGCAAATAATGGATATGAGATTAATTTAAAATTGTGTTCTACAAACAAAACAAGAATTATCAAAATCAAGCTATCCAATAAGAAGTTAATATATCATCCCTTAGTTTTCAACCCTTCAGAAGTGAAAGAATTTCTTCAAATTAAAATGGAACCACACGGAAAGTACTGGCTTTCAAATAAAAAATAATTTTCAAAATCGAGCTACCCAATAAGAAGTTAGTATTTCATCCCTTAGTTTTCAACCCTTTAGAAGTGAACGATTTCCTTCAAATTAAAATGGGACCATTCGAAAAGCACCAGCATTCAAATAAAAAAAGAATCATCAATACCGCTTTACCCAGTCGGAATTGCTGAGGTAACAAACATTAAAGAAAAAATACAGTCGTATTGAAAACCTCCTCCTTTTTTTGAAGTCGGTTAAAAAAACTGTTATTTAATATTTAATAATAATAAAATATATATTTAAAGATATAATTATTAAAAATAAAATTAAGAGAATAATATTTTAATTTGTATCAATAAATAATATCCAAAGAAAGCTGCAAGACGTTTATAAAATTTGTCAGGATCATTTTACTGGTAAACAATTCATGCATGTCATAAAAACGAAGCTTCATAGAAATTGCGAAATAAAGTAAGTAGCTACTTGTCAAAGTAAATGTCTTAATCTTTTTCATATCTTGTGTTACTAAATTATTATTCTAAGATGGTTGAATCATTTCAGAATCCCAGATTTCGTGATAACTAAGAATATGCATAGAATGCAGACGTCATTTTCATCATTAAATTTCAAATAGAATAACAGCTACTGCAAAATTCGAGAAAAGTAATAACTTATTTTTTAATAATATGTGTTGTTTGCATATATAAATATTTTCTAAATAAAATATAAAAAATATATTTAAAGAATTAATTATTTTTAATTTAAATATAAAAATAAATAAATAAGTAAGTAAATACAACAAAAATTTAAATTACGCGCGCCAAGAAACCCAGTGGTTTTGCATCTAACTTCATTTTGTTAATTTTTGTCTTAGGATGGCCGCCCATCTAAAAATTTCACTCTCCTAATTTTTTCATAACGCGCCTAAAGAAGTATAACTTCAAAAATTTCATAAATCATCATTGTAGTAGCAAGTGAAGAAATGTATATCTATAACTTGACAGAGTTGAAATTTATTTTTAATGTTAAATGGAAGAGAAATCTCGCGCTGAAGATAAAAGCTTTATCTAATTTCGTAGGTGTTAATACATTGAAAAATGGCATACTTATTCCGAACCTAACAAGGTTAGAACCGTATTTCTTTCACTATTGTTTTCGTTTGATTAATTACAGCCGTACGAACAACGAAAATAAAAGGTGAAACGTGAAAATGTCAAGCTAAAACGACAATATTCATCTCGACTCTTTTCATCTGTCTGCTCATATACTTTTTCTGAACCTAAAAAAGAAAAAAAATTACAATCTCGATTCGCTTCTGAGTGCGAAAACTCACTTTCGACGATTTCAACAAAAGCTCATTAGACGAACGATCGAGGAGTGAGACGTTGTGAAGCCTTAAAGCTTGACACCGAGCCTCGTTGCTGCGCGCTCGCCGAGGAAATTATTTTAACCCATTTGAAAATGTAATATTTGTTCATTACTTTGTCGTAAAATGAAAACAGAATACATTTAACGTTTTCGTACAGCGCTGGATTTGCACTCCACCCGAGAGTGAGGGGAGTGACATAAAATATTCCTTTTTTCACGGGATGTGTTGTTAAGAGCCCGGTGACAAATGTTTAGTTGAGAGACCTTTTGTCGCTTATTGACTCGTGGCGCAAACGAGATTTATTCGACTGAATATATCATATTTGTGTTGGTTCAACACTTGGTCGAGTGCTACTCTTTTTAATCTTGACCCATGAAATATAAAACGTTGCTTCTGATTTTTTTCTTTGGACCATTTCAAATTTTCCATTGAATGCCTCGAGTAATTTAATCTTTGTTTCTATCACTACATTGTTAACTTGACAAAAGGAAACTATTTTAAATTACAACCTGTTGTTTATAAATGCATAAGTAGACCAGGGTAGATAATTTTTGAACAGAAAAAAAATTATAGTAGGATGTAACCCATTGGAAAAGGAAAAGAATATAACCAAAATGAAAAGAAAAATAAATTACGGTCGATCTAAGGTAGAGAAGTGGAAAAGGGGGGTGTTTTTAAGGGTAGAAACGGTTTATCTAGATTTCCGACAAAATTACTAGTCCTATGGAAAAAAGTTAAATAGCCAAGTTATAGATAATAAGTAGATCTACAGTTTTTGTACTAACACTTTTTTCACATAACCTCAAAATTTATGTGAAAACTTCAAATTACCAAGTTTTTGGTTTTTAATTTTTATCTTTTACAAAAAAAAAATTTACCCGAAATTTGGTGAAAACTTACCTTTTAATGTCCCAAACACATTTTATTTTTTTTATTTAAAATATTAATTTTTTACCTTATAATGACTTAATATCGACCTAAATGCACTCTAATTTGCGATCGAAAATTCTCACGTCATAAATATTTGAATTTTTAAAAAGTCATTAAGCTTTTTGTTCGTTAAAACCTCTACTTTCTGATGGTGCAAAAAATATATACATTACAATGTTAAATGTTCTCAGAAAATGCAATAATTAGATTTTAATAAAATACTCAAAATTGTGTTTTAAAATTTATTAAAATTTTCACTTTAATTATTGCATTTTCTGAGAACATTTAATCAAAAATCGAGATAAAACGTTTCTACCCTTAAAAACACCCCCCTTTTCCACTTCCCCACCCATCGACCGTAATTAATTTTATTTTTGTTATATTCTCTTTCTTTGCCATTGGGTTTCAACCTACTATAATTTTTTTTGTTCAAAAATTATTTACGCTGGTAAATTCCGCTTTGGAAATTCCAAATTCTCAAAAGGAAGATCAAATTATAGTTGAAACATGGAATAGTCTTCCTGAGACTTACAACTAACTTAAGCTGGCGGCATTTGCACTCTTGACAATTTTCATGTTTAGTAACATAAACATACCCTTAAAAGTAAACTAAGATTCTCTCGCAACAATGTTGAGCCTTGAAAGCCTTGAAAGTTGTCTTAAACTAAAGACCTCAAATTATGAGCCTAATGTTAAACAAATCTGTGAATCCTTGCGGCTCTTGGTAAGATTTTTTAAATTATTTAAGGAAAAATGACTGTACTTAAAATAGATTAACGGCCTTTAGGCTAGCAACTAATCAAACACAAAGGAAGTCATGGATAACTAAGAATTCATAAAGTCAAGTATCTGAACTATAATCTGAATTATTATGGCTGAAATAACTTAGAAATTCAACACCTGTTGTGAATGAAAATGATTGAAAATTTAAATCTTAATTATTGCATTTTCTGAGAATATTTAACAGTGTGTGAGGGACATTAAAAGGTAAGTTTTCACTAAAATTCGAGTAGAATTTTTTTTTTTGTAAAAGATAAAAATTAAAAACCAAAAACTTGATAATTTGAATTTTTCACATAAATTTTGAGGTTATGTGAAAAAAGTGTTAGTACAAAAGTTGTAAATCTACCTATTATCTATAACTTTGCCATTTGACTTTTTTCTATGACTTATAGTTTTGTCGGAAATCGACATAAACGGTTTTTTCCCTTAAAAACACCCCCCTTTTCCACTTCTCCACCTCAGATCGACCGTAATTTATTTTTCTTTTCATTTTTGTTATATTCTCTTCCTCTCCAATGAATTTCATCCTACTATAATTTTTTTCACTTTTTACCATTTTCATAGACTAAAAGAGACATCTAGTATCAAAACGACCAATGTGCATTCTGACTTATTTTTCAAGCCCGCGAAAACCCGTCGTCACTGCAGCTCAACTAAAATAAAATTAATTTTTAAACAGGATATGTTTTGAACTTATGTTTTTTTATAGACAAAGTCTTTTTCAAAAATTAGTTTTATTTTAGTTGAGCTGCAGTGACAACGGTTTTTCACGGGTCTGAAAAATAAGTCAGAATGCACATTGGTCGTTTTGATACTATACGCCTCAAGCCCATAGGTGCAATATCAATAATTGTCAAAACCAATTCATAAATCTCTGGGTAGATATTTTATTTCAACTACTTAGGCAGAATGGAATAAGTAAAAAGCAAAATATAACAGTAAAGAGCACAATAAACCTACGGTTAAGTGCAAAATGGGAAGAGGGATTATTCAACCCCAACCTACCTTTTGTTTCAAAGAAAAAGGAATCCTCAAAATTGGGTCATTTATTTTAAAAATACAGTTTCATCTCCAAATTAATCTTCAAAGGAAGAAATTCTTTCCCCCAGTTAAAATACGTCTAATTAAAGATAAAATATCATCCTTAAAAACATCAAATAACAATTTCATCTCCGCTCTCCTATATCTCAACCCTTAAATTTCTGGGCATTATAACTTTGATCGAAGACATACATGGCACCCCCACATAAATTAGCTACCCAATGCCAAAAAAAATTATCAAAACTTTGACTCAACACAATGGGGAGCCGACCAAGAAAGCCTCCTCAAAACCTTCTCAACCCTTCAACTAAAAAATTAATAACCATCCAAAATACAATGCTAAGACTATCCCTGGGAGCCTATAGAACGAGCCCAATCAACAGCAAATTAGCTAAAACGATCCAATATCGATCCAATTCATTGCCTCCCATCAAACCTTACAAGAAAATCCAGTCTCTTCAAAAGTATTAAATCCCTCCAACCTCCCTACAGCTCAAAATAAAAACTCTCCGAAACCCCTAGCGATTAAAGTCAACAAATACCTCCATAACATAAACTCCCGCATCCCCCTTTAATCCAACGTACGCTCTTCCCTTCCCCCCATGGAGGCAACAACCCAAAAACTCTCTTGGACCTTGATAATTATCAAAAAGAACGACCCTTCCCCCAACCGACAACAGCCACTACTCTGATGGATCAATACTCGAAGAGGATATAGGATGCACCGTAAATGATGAAATCAAAGCACTCACGAGCCACCATCTACCACAGTACTTTCCAATATTCACTTGCGAGGCCAATGCAATCGAAATGGCTCTTGGGGTAGTGAGTGACAACAACAAGAGCCGAACCCTTCAACTCTTTACCATCCCTCTCATCCATCAAATCTGTTCTTGCATCTCCGACCCAAAAAAATATCCATTATCCAGGCCACGCTGTCCAATCTAAAAAAAAAAAAAACAAGAAAAACGGTCAAATTCATTTGGATCCCATCCTATATAGGAATCAAGGGAAATGAAAGAGCCGACGAAGAGGCAAGTAAAGCCACAAAACTATCCTTATCCAGGAAAACGCCAATTCCAGGTCCACTATAGGATTATAAAAAGTGTCTTATATAAGAACAAAAATTAAGTAAAACCCACTTGATGGCGCAGTGGTTAGAGCAACTGCTCTCTCTGCTACATGCGCCAGTGGTTCTGGGTTCGATCCCCATCGAATCCCTAGATATAAGATTAAAAATTAAGATTGAAGACCTACAGAATATTTCTGTGTGTAAGACAGTCGTGATATAACCATAGATGTTAAAGCGACTATAAACACCCAACAAAAAAAAAAAAAAAATAAGTAACGTACTTAAATGCTCCGACTCGAAAGTCATTATCGATGCACTAGCAAACCCAAACATCAAAAACGAGATGATCCAGGAAGCACAAACGAATCATGTTCGCCTCTCCAAAGAAAGAAGTCTGATCATCGCTTGGATACCATCCCACAAAGAAATACAAAAAGTGTTACCACTTAAGACCAAGACAAGTCGGACAAGTGCAACTACCACCAAAAGCGACAAAAGACGGTCCGGAAATTTGTTCAAAACCGGTGGAACAAAAAGTGGAAAATGACAACATTTAGGAGACAGTTCCATGGTTAAACGAACCTGACGATCGGATCAATTGATCAGATTGAAGATTGGACACACGGCCTTCTCACATAGACACATATTAAAAGAGACATCCCCAAAAAAGTAACCCCCAAGAAAGTGAATTACAGTGACACATACAATCAGTGAGTGCCATTTCTTAAATGCACAAACAAGTACAATCAACCCCAGTGAATTTAAAAATACCCTCAACAAAATAACAATGAATCTCCAGGACATTGAGGCTCCTTGGTGTTCTGAAGTTAAATCTAGTCAAGTTTTTCAAGTTGTCGCTAAGGATGAAAAAGGTGACGCGACATTAAACAAATATATTTTTTAAAAAAATTTTGAAACACCCTATATAAATATATATATATATTAATACGTGAAGTAAAAATTTTAAACCCCGTTTACCGAATATTATACGAACGGAGGAGTATGAAATTTGGCACAATTGAAGTTTATATGAGGAAGTTGCGTGTTGAGATAATATTTTTTTTATAATAATGCTTCAAAATACCTTAAATTAATGAAAAAAGACGTCACACACACTACCACGCGTTTGACACACACAGACACACAATACACACAAATATGTAGATTTTTAAATCTCAATTGTTCAGTTTGACCACAGACTTCAACCATATTCCAAATGTCATTATTTAAACAAAATATTGTGTGAGGAATTTAAATTTTGAAATTGTAATTATTGAAATTGAAGGAAACAAATTTAACCGATTATTTGATTATTGAGTAATATTATTAAAAACATATTTAAAAGATACGTATAACTTCAAATACACAACGTTTCAACCATTTTATTTGGTCTTCATCAGGTGTTTCTTGATTATTATATAACGTATAAATAATTCATGCTATATTCTTTTGGCAAAATCATTCAAATAAATTACACAAAAAATTAATTTAGGTAGGAAGGTACTATTTGAAAAAAAAGCTTATCTTTATTCAAAGTTTTAAACAGGACTTATGCAGCCTGTTTCCATTTTTTTATCATTGGTTTTTAAATGAAAAAATCTAAACATAAAGGTACTTTTGTTTTACTTTTGAACGTAGGAAACTCACTTGAAATTACTTCTGATGTTTCATAGTCATATTTTTTTTCGTTTGTCTAAAAAATATTTCAGAATACTGTAATTTGAATTGACATACAACATTATAAAAAGAAAAATATCTGCTGCGTGGCGTCACAGTACTTTCTTTTACTTTCGTTTATGAAACTCGCTGTTGGTTAAAAGAAATATATAAGCACCTTATAACTATACATAGCAGAACTATATGCATACAAGCATACAACATATATATATGTATTTATGAATTCCCAACCTTCACCCCAGAACCGTCTTTAATCGAATTTTCCGAGGAAAAAGTTTCAAATAAAAGTTGTAGCCATTAATAATTCTAAGCACTATCGTAAGTTTAAAGAAAATCTTTGCAGCCGTTTTCGAAAAAATTTGAAAAAGTTCAAAAACTCCAAGAATAAAGTGGAGCTTTCGGTTAACCAATTTCAACCAAAAGCTTCACGGCAAAACAAGATATAATATGAAGGAAAATTTCCAAGTTTGGTGAAATTCGGAAAAGCGTTCGATACGATATGGCTGTCACACACAGGCACACACACAGACATGTTTCTAAAAACCACTTTTTTGGACTTAGGGGACCTCAAAACATGTATGATATGAACGAATTGATATTTAGTTTTGAAATTTTTAGAGAATAAGGTAAAGTACCCAGTACTTGAACACTGGCAAAAATGGACCTAGTACTTGAACAGATTTTTAAACTTGTTCTAAAACAAAATCCCAAGATTCATTATAAGTAATATGTGTATGATTAATATGATTATTTATTAGTTCAGTTATGGATTTTAGCGATATTTTTTCTTTATAAATTGAAATAATAATATTTTTATCACATTGAAAGTTGACACATAAAGAATAGCCAATAGTCGCTCCTTTGTTCATGAAAAAGGTACTCAACCGTAAACTGATCAATCAGTAAAAAAAACTGTTTATTATTATTGTAAGTAAAAAAATTAGTGCCACCAAATGAAATTGTCCTTCCTAAACATCCTAGAATTTTTCCAAAGCTAAAAAATATAATTTTTATATTTAATTTTTTTCGTCTAACTATACCTCCCAATGTTTAAAGCGGTACCCAAAACTTGAACAAGATATTCAATTATTAGGTATATGTAATTCTAATGTAAGCTGTAGATGAACAGCGTGACAAGTGTTCTAGTGCAGTAATAATAAATTCCATTTAATTGTTTTCTTTTTAAAAAAAGTATAAAAATATACATATATAGTGATTATATTATTAAATAACTGCAGTAGTTCCAAAAAAATTTCAGTGCAAACTTATTTATTTGACCGAAATAAAATATTATTGAATTCAAACCAATAAAAGTTGATACCAAAGTTAAGATAACCATTGTGACTAATATTTACTTGTTATTCAACAATATAATCCGATAAAATTAATAAAATTATAGTAAAGTTTTAGTTTAGACACCCCGAGATTTACATTGTTGGTGTACATTATTGACACCGCGAAGTTTTACAGAAAACCAAATATCTTAAATGTGTAAAACTTTGCGATGTCACTATTATTATATATTTTTATATAAAACATAATATAATATAACATTTACATTAATAAAAATTGAAAATTCCAATGTAGGTAGAGGTACATAAAAAATGTAAGGTTATGTCTAAATCTTGGGGTGTCTATAACGGAATTTTATCCATAACCCAAATAACAGTTTATATTTTTTATTTTTTTAAGGGTAAAATTAATCAATGTGTTGATAATAATCGTTTAAAACAATGAAAAACTAATTTTTCGAATGTATTTCATACTTGTTCAAGTACTACTCCCGGGGCGTTCAACTACTGCGGCGAATCAAAATTGATTGTTCAACTACTGGAGCATTTGATGTATATTTTCAAAACCTTGAAAAAATATGATAATTTCATAATTTATTACTTTCTGTTTGGTTTTATCTTAAAAAATATCTACAGGGTGCGCCATCTAGACAGGGCCTATTGAAATGTTGAATAACTCCGCCATTTTTCAGCCGATTTTGACAAATCAGCCAGATTCTGAAACGTCTGTCTATGCCATTATAGTCATGGATCGGTTTACGCCAAAAAAACGGGCTGAAATTGTAGCGCTGTACATTGAAAACAATCGTTCAACTGTGAAAACTGTGCGTGCGTATCGTAAGAAATATGGGAGACATTCGGCGCCTTCCGCCAAGACAATTCGTACTTTGGCGAAAAATTTCTTTGAACACGGGTCTGTAGCTACTCGCCCGCGACCCATTCGACCGCGTCCGCGACGCTCCAATGAAGTTGTTGACGCGGTGAGAGAGAGTGTTGCCGAAAATCCAAGTGTGTCGTATCGGCGTCGTTCTCAGGCGCTGAATGTGAGTGGAACCACTTTAAGAAGAATTTTGAAGGATGATCTCCATCTTTTTCCATACAAAGTGCAACTAACCCAAAGATTGTTGGAAACGGACAAGCCGCGTCGCCTCGAATATGGGAATACGATCGCAAGAAAGATCGATGCCGAGCCTGATTTTTGGGACCGAATTTTGATGACGGACGAAGCTCATTTTACGCTCTCTGGCGGGGTCAATAAACAAAACTGTCGAATTTGGGGAACAGAAAACCCACACATCATTCACGAAACACCATTGCACGACCAAAGAGTTACTGTTTGGGCCGGAGTGTGCTCGAAAACGATTATTGGACCATTTTTTTTCAAAGTTGGAGAAACCGTCGACGGTGCACGCTATCGTTGGATGTTGGCGCACTTTGTTTGTCCGGAAATGCGGAAACACCGTCTAACAAACTTCTATTTTCAACAAGACGGCGCACCTTGTCACACCGCAGTTGCTACTATGAAGTTTTTGCAGAGCAAGTTCCCGGGACGCGTTGTGTCAAAAAAGGGTGATTTGGAGTGGCCTCCTCGTTCGCCGGATTTGACGGCGCCAGACTTTTTCCTGTGGGGCTATTTGAAGAGTAAGGTGTATGCCAGCAAACCAAAGACTATTGAAGAACTAAAAGCTAATATTAAAGCGGAAATTGCTGCTATTACGCCCGAAATGTTGTCAAATACAATGAAAAATGCCCAAAAAAGGGCCGCTTTTTGTGTGTCTAATGGAGGCGGTCATTTGATCGATATTGTATTCTGAGTGAATTGTCAATAAATGGCATTGTATACCCTAAATGAATCTTGTTCATTTTCCAAAATCGGCTGAAAAATGCCGGAGTTATTCAACATTTCAATAAGTCCTGTCTAGATGGCGCACCCTGTATATTTTCATAAACAACTTTTCTTTGATCAATTTATTCGTATTTTGTTTGTTTAAATTAAGGGTAAATAGGTTTTGTTTTGAAACCCGTTCAACTACTGGGTACTTTACTTTATTCTGAAATAGTTTTGTAAAAGATTTATGAAAGAAAAAAAAATATTTTGAAACCTCTACCCCTATTTCCTTCCTTAACTTAAAATAAATATTTTCAATCATTATATGATGCACTTTCTTTAAATGAACCTTGAAGAAAAAATTAGTCAAGAAATTATTTTCCAAACATTCGCAAATGCAATTCATTATCTGCTGTAGTTAGCTTAGTAACTAAAGTTTTTGAGGCAGTTACAAGTGAAGTGTACCCTTAGGTATGTAAAAATTGTAACGAATTATGGTCGAATTTCGACCACTGGGCGACCTCTAGTTATATATAAATAGATTCAAATGTTCTTCCCTCAACATATAAAAAGATCAATCTTGAAATACCTCCTATCAAATAGAAAGAAGCTTTATTAAGTTTCTTTCTTACCTTAAAGAGGAAAAGAACCATTTAGAAAACGTAATAACTAATTATGTGTCTAAGATAAACATTTAAATGCGCAATTATTTCATTTAAACGTAATAATTGTTGAGAATGTCCTTTTTAACCTGAGATTAAAAACCTTGTTGAGAGGTGAACAATTTATTTTCCATTAGCATTTTGATTATTATACCGGATGATGATGAATCAAAGTTGTTTGTGAAGAAAATTTGATACGATATCGTATCTCTGTAGCTTTGATTCTCGATTTATTGAACGTGATTCTTTTCTTAGCTGACGAAAATATTTACAAGATAATTATTATAACGAGAGCGATGAGTTCTAAGCCGATTTTCCCATAAAAATCTTCTATCCATGTCTTAAGCATTTTATATCTACCTTTTTCGAGCTCACTGAGTCGAAAATTCGAAATTTATAAAGTACACAGAATGTTACTTTACTCCCACTTTCATATATAAAGTCTTGTCGAGATTTGTACTGTTAAAATTTTTATAATCTCCTCTTTGATAAAGTTTAACTAAGGCTCGCAAAATATCGTAGCAAACTTTTCAATTTGTATCTATATCTAGTGCACGGATGCTAATATAACAAAGGTAGAACGAGGAATTTTTTTTTTCTTTAGCTTCTCTGACTCATAAAAATATAATATCCGGTTTTTGTCACTTGTAGGTTTTCATCAATCTCGTCGCAACGTCTGCACAGCGACTTTTCAACGGTGATCTTTCATATTGTCGAATGTATGTGTGTGTGTATGTGGCATAAAAGCTCGGGTCAAATGAGCTTTAATCTCAACGGAGTCGAGCCGATGTGAAAAGGATGCCTTAGGAGGACCACCGTCTCTAACCCCAATTTATTTTTCCACAGCAGCACATCGCTTGAACTGTGAACCAATCGAGGATATTACCGAAGATCAATATGGTGATATGACAGCGTCTTATGAACCTGTCAAGAGTTTAATACCGCCACCTTTTTTTTTTCCATTCTACTTAGGTACACATAAAAAATATCTCTCTAATGCTTTTGATGAAATTTCAATCCGTCATTGCCAAAAGTATAGTTTCAACAACACCCTTTTAACTATCACAAACGAAAAAATTGATATCCCAAAATTTATCCCGGTATAAATTTCATAACATGGGAAACATTTTCAGAATAGGTACATCAGAAGGGACATATTTACAAATATGACCAAAATTATAAATCGTTATATTATATAATACATTTTTACAGTTTTATTACCCATATGAAAAGTTATATCATAAAATTTCAAGTGAAAATATAGCATTATTACATTTTTGATAAATTAAAGGTTTTATGAATATTTGCTACTATTTTGTATCTATCAAAATATAAAAATGTAAGTTAAAATAATGGATATAGCCATAGATTTATTTTGGATATATTTCAGAGCTATATTCAAAAAACGATAACGGATTTTATTTTAGGGTATCCCGAGTCGAAATTTCAGACCTCCTTTGGCCCTAAAATGGTACTTTTACCTTCTTTTGGGCCTCCAAAGAGTAAAATGAGCCTCATATAGACTTAAACGATTCCATCGTCTTCATTTTAACCTACATGAAATTTTTATTATATTCTGTGAACATATCGTCTCGGTCTAAATCCTCCCTTTATGATCATAAAACATAAAATATGGTTGTAAATTTCCTTTTTTTTACAATACCTATTGCAAATATTATTTATTAATAACCCAAATTTTTGATCTCTCTCTTTCCTATACTTAGATGCTTAGTATAATGTTGTGTATTCTTGAATCCATTACTGGTTTGTTCCTTAATCCTGTTCACTCTGGTTCATTTTTACTCAGCTTTAGTCTCTTGTTAACCTAAATCAAAAGGTCTAAAAGTGTAAATGTAAAAAAATTAAAAGTGAAAAAAAAAAGTAAACAAGGACAAGGAAACTAAGAACTAAGAACTGATATTTGTAATAATCGTATTACTTTTAAATTTATCGCTTATATTAATGAAACTTGTATATTTAATGAATAAATAAAAATATATTAAAATAAAAATCTTCTTCTTTTTGAAAAAAACCCTACCAATAAAACAATAAAAGATCGTGACAAAGAATGAGTGAAAAAAAGAGAGAGGGGGGTCCATTTGAAGATTTTTCTGTCAACCTCTTTTGGGCCTAAACATGGTATTTTGTCCGATAAATTCCACTTGGAGGTTCAAAAGAGGTCTTAAATTCAAATGCAAATGGTCATGTTTCAATCTTCTTGAACCCAGATTATGAGGTCTAAAATAGGTCTAAAATTTCGACTCGGGATATCACCAGAACCCATTTTAATATTATGGTCACAGCAAATAGTGCAGACATATTTAAGCCAATAAAAGATACTTGATTTTAACTATGTGCACCAAGCTAATAAATGACTAAAATGCTCTTTCCGGATCCGCAATTGCTCCAGGTGTATAGTTAATAGTTAATAAATAATTAGTTTTTAAAAATTTTCAAATCAACAATTAAAATCGCTCCCAAATCCAAAATAATTTTTAATTGGAAGTTTTTGTTTTTGTATTTTTTAAAGCCCTCTATCTGCTCTTTTCATTACGCAAATAATTGATCAAATTTTTGTAATATTTTTAAAAATTAATTATTTTTAACTTTTTATACATGCATTGTTTTACTATGTTATCAACTGTCCTCAACTGGCGTTGGATCTTATAAACATGAATAGTTTATAAATTTAATTTCTAATTAACTATACACCTGGAGCAATTGCAGATCCGGAAAAAGCATTTAAGGAACATTTTTTTTGAAAAATAAAATTAAAAACAGTGATTATTTTGGATTATATGGCAATTTTTATTTAATTTATAAATTATTGAAAAATTAATTATTAATTAACTAATAACTATACATTTGGAGCAACAGCGGATTCTGAGAGAGACAATAGCAGCAATTTTTTGGCATATAGTTAAAACTGTTCTACGCAACGTTCTTTCCGATTATTTTTAATATATTACTTTCTTTTACTATACTAAGTATATATAGTAAAGGAAGTATTGTAATCAGGTCGAATATTCGAGTTCGAGCTTTCACCGGAAATACATTTTTTGAGGTCCCCTGAATCCAAAAAAGTGGTTTTTAAAAACATGTAAGAACAATTTGAATACAATCTTCGCTCAAATTATTATACTATGTTTATAATATATGGCAAACAATTTTCTTATTGCCCCCCAAAATTTAATTTTTACCTCACTTGGGGTAATTTACCACGGTTTCTCGACCGCTGATATAATGATATTAGGTAAGTGTATTTAAATAAACCTCCAAAATAATTACAGTTAATATTGTCACAAATCCAAGACACCCATTTGTGTCTAGCGCCCGAAGGGCGGTTTTAACCAATAACCAGCGATAAGAATTGCACAAAAGGATGGACCCCCTGAAGTAGTTTTATGACCACGGATTAACATTACAAAGGATGAGACAAGGACGTGTTGTTCTAGTATTTTCTCCATTGATTTACCAATGGAGGAGAGAAAGACAGGCGCTAAGATTACAAATAGAATATTCTGGTAACGGATGATTTATGATTTCGAAAGTTCTCGACCGATGATCGGTTACTATAAATAACCCGAAAAAGGGGTCAACAGACCAGTATAAAATAAACCACCGAAGAGTATTGAAATAAATTCATCGTCAGTGTTCAATTAAATGTTCGACGAGTGTGTATTCAAATAAATCGACAGTGTTAAAATAAAATAGTGGAAGTGCTCAGTGTTAAAGTGAACAGTGTTATATAAATCGTGAACATTGTTAAATAAAGTTTACATTGTATATGTATATAGTGAAATATAAACAGTACTGTGACTATTGTTGACAGTGAACATTGTTGTAGTGCATAAGTGTTAGATAAATAAATAAACAATTGTTTAAAAATAAATTCGTAGTCATTAAACACAAACCATCGAACCCGTAAAAACGTTACAATATTATTTCTCTTGAAAATGGTCAATGGTTACAAGTTATGGACCTAGCAGCGAGTTCAAACAGATTGTCATCTTTACATAGTATAAAACAAAGTCGCTCCCGCTGTCTGTTCCCTTAGATCTACCCTAAATGTCTTAACTTCATAATTATGCTACAAATACAATTATGAAAACATCCCTCATTATTAGAGCATTTTAATTTTAAAGAAACTTTTAATATTTGAATCATCTGTCAAATACGTCGTATCGAAGGGTTGATATTTCAGTCAAATGCTTCCTCTTGTATGAGTTCGTTAAAGTTCGTTATTGCAGTAGTTAGAATTTCATTAATTTTACGGCGTTTTCTGTGTTTTATTCTTTAAATTTTTCCCTATTTATGATTTTTATAAAAAAAAGTTTACTAAAAAGTAAGTAATAATTTAGATTTTTAAGATAAGAAGTAGCATGAAATTGAATTAATTATCTAGTTAACGGTAGTAATTTGAATATTGAAGTTATTCAAATCTGATTATGTAAGTATTAGTTACATTTTAAGCATAGTTACTCATTCCTTGAATTTTGTAAACGGCTTGCTTAGGCCCCATGCTGACATCAAAATGCATATCGCTTTCACTTAAAATTTTGATTGCCAATTTTTGGATAATCGACACGAAATTTAGCACTTCCACTGCCTTTAAGTAAATTTCAAATAAATACGCAAAGCGCCTAACTAATCATACTCGAGCCAAAATAAACAACCCTTAGATACAACGTATTTTAAAGGTTGCTCAGCGACTCTGCGTTACATTGCGAAACCCTGCCAAACATTGTGTAAGAGCGTTAAATGAAACAGAAGTTATCTCCGTGAGTTAATTTTGGTTTTTTTAATACCAATCTAAAGAACCTGAATAATTAATAATCATAGGCCATCATAGGCAGAGAAGAGAATTCTTCTCTTTTGTGTTGGTAATCCTTGGTAAAACACGGTGAAACATTGTCAAACACGGCTTTTTCGAGTGTCGCGCAGTGTACAGCCGTGTTCGACATTGTCGTTAATGGAAAGTACATAGTCGAACACTGCATTACACAGTGTTCCTTTTTGGTGTAAATGGAAAGCAACCAAAGATAATTAGATATTACAAATATTAATTTTGCTATGAAATAATAAATTGTACTTTTTTTTGTGATAATCAACATAGATATCCGTAAATACACATACAGTGATACCATAATAATAGGGGATATAGTGAGGATAAATTTCTTTTTTATAAACGACTTCGAATCGTAACATAGTTATATAATGTTAAGACATTTGGAAATCTGTAAAACTTTGCGGTTTCAGTAAGTGCACATTCAGTCAAATAGTGAAAATGTAGTATTATTTTTCACCCCGCCGGGGGTGGGGGTGGAGAATCCCTGGGCCCCCTTGGAATCTATCAGATTAATTTGTATAAATTAACTTAAAATTCATTATAGTTCCCATAGTTACGTCTTAATTGATAGATTTATGAATATCATTTCCCATAAGAAATAGCATTGGACAGTTTCGTCTTTAAATCCGGTTTTATCGAAAACGAAGCGAAAGCTCGCAAACTGCCGCTCTTTATTTTCGATTTCTTTTGGCTTGTTTTATCAGAAACCGTCGTCAATTCTTGGCGCCACATAAACTTATTATCACACAAATTATTATCAATGGAAATAAAGATGAAATCGATTCTGGTAAAGATAAAAATTGGGATAGGTAAACAGAAATATTGTTACACAAAAAATAATTACAGGGAATTATAAAACCATAGGCGTGTGTTGGAAAATACCAAAACGGACATTTTCACATGGATAGAGAAAGCTAAATTGAAAAGCGTCTTGTACCACATCGAAGGAAGATTGCTTGACGATTCTTAAAATTTTATTTGCGACCTATACACCAAAATTCCGTCATCTAAGACTGAAGAGAACGGCAATTTTTAAGAACTACTTAACAATTTTTCTAACGCCATGGAGCAACTATATAGCATTTAAACATTAAAATTCCGAATAATATACCTACTAGGGTGGTGCTGATAGTAAAGTAAAGGGTTTGCCTCTGGGGTTCGAAAGTTTTTAATATGTGACGAGATCTAATTATTATTTACCTGATACAGACCCACTGAAAAGAATTATACAAGCACAGAAGCCGGGGTGTCACCGTAGACAAAAATAGTAACAACACACTTTAAACCGGTCAATCGGTACAGCGGTAACCAACGAGTTCATCGAAAACGAATTCATCGAAAGCAAATTCATCGAAAACGAATTCATCGAATGCAAATTCATCAAAAATCAATTCATTGAATCACCAATTCATCGAAAAAAATTTTTTATAGATATTTGAAAGAAATGACAAGGGGACCGGAGAAAAGCTAAAACAGCAGTGGTCAACAAAAGTTGACTATTTTATAAATAAAAAATTGACGATAAAAGTATTTTTTTTTGAACCACCTACTTATTAAAATATTCCTTAAACCTTATAAAAGGTAATTTACATAAGTAAACTATAAACATAAATTTAAGCAAAAGTTCAATCGTATTTTTGACGTCTTGCCCAGATACGTATTTTGATTGCCAATATTCATCAGTGGTCATCAAGTAGTATTAGATCGCTCCGTAACTGCTATGTGCTGATTCAATCATATCTAATAATATAAAAAAAAATTTACTAAAGGTTCTCGACGTCTGTCTTATAGCTAACACTTTTATTGTCAATTTTTGATTTATAAAATTGTTAACTTTTGTTGACCACTGCTGTTTTAGCTTTTTTTCTGGTCCCCTTGTCATTTCTTTCAAATATCTATAAAAAAAATTTTTTTTGATGAATTGATCATTCGATGAATTGATTTTCGATGAATTTGCATTCGATGAATTCGTTTTCGATGAATTTGCATTCGATGAATTTGTTTTCGATAAACTTGCCGTGAATCGGTACAGCCATAACTCAGGTCTGGGTATTACAAAAATATACCAAATGAATAATCGATTGAGCACTTAAATGAAGCGATGGAATCGATTTATTTGAATTTTATTATTATAATTATATTATTATCTAAATATTAGAAGATAAATCTTTTGGTATGAGTATTTTTTCTAAGAATTTAAAATCCGACTTAAGCTTCATCCCATTCCCGACTATTAAAGAATCGATTTTTTGTAAGTCTAGTGGTTTCTTCGACTTGCATAAAACCAAGAAGCAAATCCTTCCTCGTTTTACGTCCAGCTTCTCTTAAGTCTTAAACGCTTGTAATTCAAGGAATATGGGAGCTCGGAGCTCGGTTTTGTTCTAAAACGTTCAAATAATATAAGCTCACATAAAGCTTTCAATTCGACGACTCTTAAACGACATGCTACATACTAAAAGCTCTCCGAAAGAACTGGTCAAGGATTTCAAATCGTCTTCAAATAAAAACTTCATTTTTTTGTTAAATTAAATGTGCAATTTTCGTAGCGACGAAAATTCCTAATTAATTTCATCTGTGCTCTGTCAATTTACTACACTCGGTCTATCTAATAATATAACGTAGACATTACTCTGATGGGTTCATTATTGACTAACTGCCGGAAATTCAGGATGGAAAGTGATGGAACGCGGAGCGAGGCGGGAAAATTAAGGGATTCAGAAGCTCTTAGTTCAACTACCACCATTTGACATTTGACCTCTCTCTACATGCACACACATACCAACACTTTCAGGGACTCTCAAAGTGTGCGAAACGATAATAGAGATTTGATGATAAAATTGTTCCTTTCAGTCGTCAAAGCCTCTCGAATCAGAGAAACGTTTCCTCGATCTATCGCACGAATGATGTGCCTTTGTGCCGTGGTAAAATTCTGCATTGCGTAACCGGTAATGAAAAGTTTCGATTTTGGACATATTATTATTATCGGGAGATGGAAACGTACCAACATTTGATCGACACATGTGCGTTAAATATGATTGAACAAATCGACTTTCGGTGTAAATCAGTGCGTTTATGGCTCACGTTTCTGTCGTCAATTTTATACTAATAAGTTCCTTTTCGCAACTCCTAATCAATACTAACAAAATAAATAATAGTATAAGGGTTACTTTGTTCGCGTTTCTCCAAGAAACTAATCTTTGTAACCTGCCAAAAATCAGACTAAAAATAACAGACTTAATAGTCTTTAAATTGAAACTTTTAAAACGTTGATGGTTTAAAACATTTATGCCTGACAATGAGTTAAACTCGACGTCCACGACGCTGACGCTTCAAAATGTCCAAAAAAAAGTTAAACATATAGAATTCCATAGGAATGATTAAACTCCCCGGCGATGCGACGGACGGTACGCTCACGACGCGTCAAAGTAGAATGTACGTCAACTTTTGACGCTTCCAAATGTCAATTATGTATCTTTTGTTTTAAAAATATGTACTACACAAATTTATAACTGAAAACAACTGATAACTTAAAATGGATTTTGTAGAAATATTAATTGAATTGGTGAAATATAATAAAATATTATAAGATAAAACTTCAAGAGCATATAAAAATATAAGGCAAATATAAAACTAAAAGCAGAAAAGTGAAAGAATATTGCGGAAATTTTAAATGAAAAACTCTTTAGTTATTATAATTTTTAAATTATACCCTATAATTTTTATTAATTTATAAAAAATTTTAAAATGTCAGACGCCAGCGACGTATTGAGATTACCTACCCAGTAAATTTTTAAAGGGTTCTGAGCGTTTTTGACATATTGAAACGCAGGCGTCGTGAGCGTCGTGGACGTTACCGTCGAGATTGCCTCAGCCACGGGGTTAATTTTACTTTAATAGTTTATTTTATTTTTACACTACGTTTCGTCAGTGTTATTCTGACTTCATCAAGTATTTTGAAAATTGTTATATCAAATATAATAAAAATATAATTTGAATATAAATTTAACAATACAAAATTTATATTCAAATTACAGTATAAATCGTTTATAACGACACCGAATATAATGAACAACCGGTTGTAACGTACAAAACCTTCGGGCCCCGTGATATGTCTTAGATAAGACGATACATGCGATACATATCGGCTATAGTGAATATCGCTAATAACAAACGAAATTTGACGTTCGTTATAAACGATTTCTACTGTATATTTTTATTATATTTGATATAAAAATTTTCAAAATACCTGATGAAGTCAGAATAACACTGACTAAACATAGTATAAAAAGAAAATAAATTGTTAAAATAAAAAACTGGTCTTTGAACCTGATAACTACTTAAAATATAAAACTATTAAAACCTAAAAATTAGTATTATGGGTTACTTTAAAAGTTCAGGTCATACAAAGTTACATTAGAAGAGAGAGCTTTTTAAAATTCCCTTAATCCGAGTGGCTTTGGGAAATTTTTGTAAGGCACAATTTTAAGCCAATGAAAATTCTTGTTTTCGGCTAGCATATGGATCGGCAACCCGCGGCTCTTTAATCCAAGATGTGTTGGAAGTTTGCCAACTGTTGCAAGTTTAAAGAAATTCGTTGGAGCCGTTTTCGAAAATAATTGAACAAGCTCAAATACTCCTAGAATTAATTAATTAACCGATTTCAATCAAAAGCTTCGCGGCACAACTAGATGTAATATGAAGATTGAAAGTAAAACTCCAAGTTTCGTGAAATTCGGATAAAGCTTTCGATACGATACGGCTGTCACACACAGTCCAACACAAACACAGACATGTTTCTAAAAATCACTTTTTTGGACTGAGGATACCCCAAAACATTTATTTCCGGTGAAAGCTCGAACTCGAAAATTCGACCCGATTACAATACCTACATCCTTTGCTATATAGACCAGTGCTTTTAGCCTTTGAAAATGGTAAAAAGTGAAAAAAATTATAGTAGGATGGAACCCATTGGAAATAGAAGAAAATATAAAAAAATGAAAGGAAAAATAAATTACGGTCGATCAGAGGTGGGGAGGTGGAAAATGGGGGTGTTTTAAGGGTAGAAACGGTTTATTTCAATTTTTGACAAAACTACAAGTCCCATGGAAAAAAGTTAAATGGCAAAATTGTAGATAATAAGTAGATCTATCACTTTTGTGCACACTTTTTTCACATAACCTCAAAATTTATATGAAAACTTCAAAATACCAAGTTTTTGGTTTTTAATTTTTATCTTTTACAAAAAAAAATTTCTTACCCGAAATTCGGTGAAAACTTACCTGTTAACGTCCCAAACACATTTTATTTTTTTTATTTAAAATATTAATTTTTTACCTTAGAATAACTTAATATCGACCTAAAAGCACCCTAATTTGCGATCGAAAATTCTCACGTCAAAATATTTGATTTTTTAAAAAGTCATTAAGCTTTTTGTTCGTTAAAACCTCTACTTTCTGATGGTGCAAAAATATATACATTACAATGTTAGATGTTCTCAGAAAATGCAATAATTAGATTTTAATAAAATACTCAAAATTGTGTTTTAAAATTTATTAAAATTTACACTTTAATTATTGCATTTTCTGAGAACATTTAATCAAAAATCGAGATAAAACGTTTCTACCCTTAAAAACACCCCCCTTTTCCACTTCCCCACCCATCGACCGTAATTTATTTTATTTTTGTTATATTCTCTTTCTTTGCCATTGGGTTTCATCCTACTATATTTTTTTTTGTTCAAAAATTATTTACGCTGGTAAATTCCGCTTTGGAAATTCCAAATTCTCAAAAGGAAGATCAAATTATAGTTGAAACATGGAATAGTCTTCCTGAGACTTACAACTAACTTAAGCTGGCGGCATTTGCACTCTTGACAATTTTCATGTTTAGTAACATAAACATACCCTTAAAAGTAAACTAAGATTCTCTCGCAACAATGTTGAGCCTTGAAAGCCTTGAAAGTTGTCTTAAACTAAAGACCTCAAATTATGAGCCTAATGTTAAACAAATCTGTGAATCCTTGCGGCTCTTGGTAAGAGTTTTTAAATTATTTAAGGAAAAATGACTGTACTTAAAATAGATTACCGGCCTTTAGGCTAGCTACTAATCAAACACAAAGGAAGTTATGGATAACTAAGAATTCATAAAGTCAAGTATCTGAACTATAATCTGAATTATTATGGCTGAAATAACTTAGAAATTCAACACCTGATGTGAATGAGAATGCAGTTAGGAAAATTTGTTATTTTGACTTGATTTTAAGCCAAATAACTTGAAAACCAAACTAAAACGCTTACAAATCAGGTCAAGTAGTGAAACCTCAATAATTTCCCACTAATCTAACAAGGGGAGCGCACGACATGGGAAACGGACTTTGGAATGAGACTTTGTGTAATTGTAGTACCTCTTTTGGATAATCACCCCCTAAAGTATTTTATCAGAATGGCCAGCTAATTCGGAGAATTAAATTTTTGAAAATTGCATTTTTTCGAACGTACTTTATATAAGGTAAAGTACCCAGTAGTTGAACGGGTTTCAAAACAAAACCTATTTACCTCTAATTTAAACAAACAAAATACGAATAAATTGGTCAAAGAAAAGTTGTTTATGAAAATATAGATATTTTTTAAGATAAAACCAAACAGAAAGTAATAAATTATGAAATTATCATATTTTTACAAAGTTTTGAAAATATACATCAAATGCACCAGTAGTTGAACAATCAATTTTGACTCGCCGCAGTAGCTGAACGGTAGTACTTGAACAAGTATGAAATACATTCGAAAAATTAGTTTTTCATTGTTGTAAACGATTATTATCAACAAATTGATTAATTTACCCATAAAAAAATAAAAATATAAACTGTTATTTGGGTTATGGATAAAATTCCGTTATAGACACCCCAAGATTTAGACATAACCTTACATTTTTTATGTACCTCTACCTACATTGGAATTTTCAATTTTATTTAATGTAAATGTTATATTATATTATGTTTTATATAAAAATATATAATAATAGTGACATCGCAAAGTTTTACACATTTAAGATATTTGGTTTTCTGTAAAACTTCGCGGTGTCAATAATGTACACCAACAATGTAAATCTCGGGGTGTCTAAACTAAAACTTTACTATAATTTTATTAATTTTATCGGATTATATTGTTGAATAACAAGTAAATATTAGTCACAATGTTTATCTTAACTTTGGTATCAACTTTTATTGGTTTGAATTCAATAAAATTTTATTTCGGTCAAATAAATAAGTTTGCACTGAAAATTTTTTGGAATTGCTGCAGTTTTTAATAATATAATCACTATATGTATATGTATATTACTTTCTTTTACTACTATATAGATAGTAAAGGAAGTATTGTAATCGGGTCGAATTTTCGAATTCGAGCTTTCACCGGAAATATATGTTTTGAGGTCCCCTGAGTCCAAAAAAGTGGTTTTTAGAAACATGTCTGTGTCTGTGTGTGTGTCTGTGTGTGTGTGTGTGTGTCTGTGTGTGTGTGTGTCTGTGTGTGACAGCCATATCGTATCGAAAGCTTTATCCGAATTTCACCAAACTTGGAAATTTGCCTTTATATTATGTCTAGTTGTGCCGCGAAGCTTTTGGTTGAAATCGGTTAACCGAAAGCTCCACTTTACTCTTGGCGTTTTTGAGCTTTTTCAAGTTTTTTCGAAAATGGCTCCAACGATTTTCTTTAAACTTTCTACAGTTTTTAGACTCATTAGTGGCTACAACTTTTATTTGAAACTTTTTCCTGGGAAAATTCGAATAAGGACGGTTCTGGGGTTAAGGTTGGAAATCCGTATACTTATATGTACATATAAGCTATATAGTGTATAAATATTACTTTCTTTTACTACTTACTAGTAAAAGTAGTATTGTAATCGGATCGAATTTTCGAATTCGAGATTTCACCGGAAATACATGTTTTGCGGTCCACTGAGTCCAAAAAAGGGGTTTTTAGAAGCATATCTGTGTGTGACAGCCATATCGTATCAAAAACTTCATCCGAATTTCACCAAACTTGGAATCTGGCCTCCATATTATACCTAGTTGTGCCGCGAAGCTTTTGGTTAAAATTGGTTTACCGAAAGCTCTACTTTACTCTTGGCGTTTTTGAGCTTTTCAATTTTTTTTGAAAACGGCTCCAACGATTTTCTTGAAACTTTCTATAGTTCTTAGACTCATTAGTGGCTACAACTTTTATTTGAAACTTTTTCCTGGGAAAATTCGAATAAGGGTGGTTCTGGGGTAAAGGTTGGGAATTCGTATATACATATATGTATTGTTACAAAGTGCTTATATTTGTTTTAACTAACAGCGAGTATTTTCATAAATGAAAGTAAAAGAAAGTAGTGTGACGCCTCGCACCAGATATTTTTTATACTTTTTTACTTTCTTTTACTACTATATAGATAGTAAAGGAAGTATTGTAATCGGGTCGAATTTTCGAATTCGAGCTTTCACCGGAAATACATGTTTTGAGGTCCCCTGAGTCCAAAAAAGTGGTTTTTAGAAACATGTCTGTGTGTGTGTCTGTGTGTGACAGCCATATCGTATCGAAAGCTTTATCCGAATTTCACCAAACTTGGCATTTGACCTTCTTATTATACCTAGTTGTGCCGCGAAGCTTTTGGTTGAAATAGGTTAACCTAAAGCTCTACTTTACTCTTGGCGTTTTTTAGCTTTTTTAATTTTGTTCGAAAACGGCTCCAACGATTTTCTTTAAACTTTCTATAGTTCTTAGACTCATTAGTGGCTACAACTTTTATTTGAAACTTTTTCCTGGGAAAATTCGAATAAGGGCGGTTCTGGGGTGAAGGTTCGGAATTCGTATACCTATACCTATGTACATATAAGCTGTATAGTGTATACATATTACTTTCTTTTACTATTTAATAGTAAAGGCAGTATTGTAATTGGATCGAATTTTTGAATTCGAGCTTTCAACGGAAATACATGTTTTGTGGTCCCCTGAGTTCAAAAAAAGTGGTTTTTAGAAACATGTCTGTGTGTGACAGCCATATCTTATCGAAAACTTTATCCGAATTTCACCAAACTTGGAATCTGGCCTCCATATTGTACTTAGTTGTGCCGCGAAGCTTTTGGTTGAAATCGGTTAACCGAAAGCTCTACTTTACTCTAGGCGTTTTTTAGCTTTTTCAATTTTTTTCGAAAACGGCTCCAACGATTTTCTTTAAACTTTCTATAGTTTTTAGACTCATTAGTGGCTACAACTTTTATTTGAAACTTTTTCCTGAAAAAAAACGAATAAGGGCGGTTCTGGCATGAAGGTTGGGAATTTGAGTATATACATATAGCCCTATAGGTTGTATGCATATAGTACTGTTTATATGTATTGTTACAAAGTGCTTATATTTCTTTTAACTAACAGCGAGTATTTTCATGAATGAAAGTAAAAGAAAGTTGTGTGACGCCTCGCACCAGATATTTTAAAAAGAAAACAATTAAATGGAATTTATTATTACTGCACTAGAACACTTGTCACGCTGTTCATCTACAGCTTACATTAGAATTACATATACCTAATACTTGAATATCTTGTTCAAGTTTTGGGTACCGCTTTAAACATTGGGAGGTATAGTTAGACGAAAAAAATTAAATATAAAAATTATATTTTTTAGCTTTGCAAAAATTCTAGGATGTTTAGGAAGGACTATTTCATTTGGTGGCACTAATTTTTTTACTTACAATAATAATAAACAGTTTTTTTTACTGATTGATCAGTTTACGGTTGAGTACCTTTTTCATGAACAAAGGAGCGACTATTGGCTATTCTTGATGTGTCAACTTTCAATGTGATAAAAATATTATTATTTCAGTTTATAATGAAAAAATATCACTAAAATTAATAACTGAACCAATAAATAATCATTACATACACATATTACTTATAATGAATCTTCGGATTTTGTTTTAGAGCAAGTTTAAAAATCTGTTCAAGTACTGGGTCCATTTTTGCCAGTGTTCAAGTACTGGGTACTTTACCTTACTTTGGAATTGTTTATTTAAACATATTAAGTGGTAGCGTTGTTAGATAAGTGTCTACTTACTATTTGACTAGATGGTCGTGGGTTCGAATCTTGTGCTCAGCATCTTTTTTCTTAAGCCTTTTCTACACTTACTGATCGCTATTTGTAATGTGCAATGTATGTATGTCGTCGCCACAAATTTCATAGACTTCAATAGATTCTATAGATTTCAATAGACTTCAATATATCTAATAAAATTAGTAATAAAAAAGTTTTAAAAAATTATTGATGATGTACAGATGTGAAGCTTAAAAGGCTTAAGATGCTGTAAAAAGTATTTTTTTACGATTGACTTGTTTTATTCGAACCCACGACCATCTAGTCAAATAGCAAGTAGACACTTATCTAACCACGCTACCACGTAATATGTTTAAATAAACAATTCCGAAGTATATAAAGTACATACATTCGAAAAAATGCAATTTTCAAAAATTTTTTTCTCCGAATTGGCTGGCCATTCTGATGAAATACTTTAGGAGGTGATTATCTTAAAGGGGTACTACAATTACACAAAGTGTCATTCCAAAGTCCGTTTCCCATGTCGGGCGCTCCCCTTGTAAGACTAATATGGAAAAAAAAATTTTTACCTACGTACAATGTGATTAATGATAGCATAAGATTATTGTCTACTTTAAATCCATAGGTTGTTAAATGCTTTTTAGGTAAATTGAATTTTAGACAAATTTCACTCTTTCATTATTATCCTTACGCATGGTACTTTAATGTACAATGGCAAATTTAAAGAGCTTAAATAAATAAAGGGCTTCAACAAATATTGATAATATCCGTGTATTATTCGAGTCATAAAGCCAAGTTATTGTACCGAGACCAAGAAATACTTCAATTTTAATTAAGACTGAAGGGGAAAAAATCATAAAAAAAAATCTCGTTGTTCGTTTTCATCGTTCGAAAACGTTCCACACACACAATGGGGGGACACCAATAAATTGTCTCTTTTTAACCTCGTTGATAATAATAAAATGGTCATTAACTGTGTCCAACATCATTTATGGACGGACGAGAGAGCGAGTTTTTAAGGACAATGGTACTTACATCTATATATAGATATATATTGGTGGAAACTGTTGTCTCATCTTATTCTGTGTCCGTCTCCGATACGATTCGGGCTTAGGTATTATCTATCTATGAAACTTGTTGTCTGAGGAGAGACAAAATCGCATTTCCTCCACACAAAAGCTCCGTGGAACAATCGAAGCCCAGGGGTAATCGAGACCGTATTATCAAACATATAAAGAGATAAATCCCCCATCCCGTTCTATCAATCATTAAACTCGAACTATCTGTTCTTTATACTTATTGATTTTTCATCACAAAGCTGATTTAATAATATTTGTGATCTTAATAATTATTTTCATCACCTCAAGTGATTTATTCAATTAGGATTTGGTGGAAAGTTTTTGTAATTGGTTTTAATCCAAGTTTCTGATCGAGTCAAAATTGTCAAGGTTTGTCGCATTAATCTCTTATCGCTTTGTCAGCCGTAACGATTCTAGTTAAGGACAAGCGTGCAATAAATAAAAGATAAGTAAAAGATTTTTTTTTTTATGGAATCACTTTCCTGATAAAAGTATCTAATACAAAAATAGGCCACATAAAAATTTAACTAAGCACAGATAAAACAAACAACAGATCTCAAATCTATTAATTTGAACCAAACTGATATTAAAAGGGTGGAGTAAAACGAAGTTTTCTATACGCTTTTCTATCAACTAATTTATTATTGTTTTTATCATTTAAATGCAAATAATGTAAGGTAAGGCATTAAGTTTCATTTACCTATAAAAAAGTAATAGAATCTGCGGGGTGTGTTCGAAGTTATGTAATAGGAACTAGACTGACCGTAAGACTCAAGGACCTTAGGTAATAATATACAGCCTCGGATATATTTATAAGACACTTGAATAATATTACTCTTTTTAACATTTGCAAATTTTTAGGGTTCAGGTGCATAGATAAACCACTTTATAATAATGACTAAGAAGATAATGGTCCTCAACCTGGGGTGGGGTAATGGGGTGAAAATAGGTATTTGTCGATTATCTCTTTTTATAAATTCAGCTTTCGAAGTGTACAGTATAAAATAAATACCATTGCAATTTTTTTTTAATTTGTGTGTTCGTAATGTGTAATATTTATTATGCCAAAATAGCAAAATTCACAAGGTGAATATTTAAGAAAATTTTCGAACAAATGAAAATTTCAAGATGTGCCATCCGAAATGCTATCAGACCCAATTAGCCTTTTTCCTGGGAAGATTTAAAAAAACCCCGCTAGGGGCAGCACCAGTGGCGGGGTACATATGTTTTGAATTCTCTATTGACAACAACGTCAAACGTATAGAATTATAATGAAATTAACGGAAGATGATATACCTGGAGCGAAATTAAAATTTGCAAAAATGCAAGATCGTCTTGTCCAGGATTTAAAACGATGCCTTGCATGTCGTGGCTCAACCGTATCAGGTAATAAAAATGTCCTAGTTGAAAAGTTAGTTGGTTCATAAATTTTCTCGTATATGTCATTGTGTTGTTGAAAATTTTATTATTTTAAATAAACTAAGTTGATTTTGTTTTGTATATATTTGAGAATTGAAGAATGCATTGCAAACGGTAATGATAAAAAAAAATTTCGTTGGAATTGATGGTGGTAAATGTCTAGCGGATAAACAGCAACGCATGAAATTACTCAACTCAACTCTACCAAGTTCAACATCATGCAGTTTTCCTACTACAAACTGAGCAAATTTTCCATCCCAAGCTAATCCTCGTTCTTTCTGTTATGCTATATTATTATGTAGGAAATTAAGTAACTATGCTTAATTTTACACCATCCTGCTTGTATCGACTATCAGATGTACAATTAGCGAATCCATAATGTTTTGTAGGCATGACAATTTTTTTTTTTTAATTTTTTGACCACAATATTTATATAATAGTAATAAGACGTACATTTGACGTTCTTGTCAATAGAGAATTCAAAACATATGTACCCCGTCACGGTGCTGCCCCTAGCGAAACTTTTTTAAATCATCCCAGGAAAAAGGCTAATTCAGGGTAATATGGATACCAAAAACGAAGTGGGTGAAAACGCAAAACTACCCCTAGAATTAATAGTAATCACATCTCTAAGTATAAAAAGAAAGGCCTATTTAATGACTACTAAAATATCTGCAAGAACAGTGCGAAGGAGTTTATGCGAACTTAATTTACACGGTAGAAGATCTTGGCGTAAGCCCCTTTTATCTGAGAGATAGAAGGAAATTCGGTATAAGTGGACAAAAAAGGATAAAAGGAGGACGACTAGATAAAGGGCATTTGGTCAGATGAATCTAACATGTCGGATATTTTCCAATAGTATATTAAAAGGCATTTAACAAATGCATCATTGACGAAATAGCTTACTTAGGTATTTAAAAAATTACCATTTTTTTATTTGTTTATTAGAAATATAAGTAAACTGGATGCAGGTATGTGCGTAGGAGGAAGAATGAAGAATACCACCCTGACTGAATACTACCTACTGTCAAAAACAGCGGGGGCTGCATCATGATTTGGGGATGTCCTCCAGGGGTGTCGGAAAAGTGTATTAATGCATGGAGCGAATGAATGCTACAACATTTACTACTTTGTAAAATAAAGTTTTGGAGTCATCAATTTTAAAATTATTTGAAAACGAGGAAGCTGAATATAATGTTTAAGAAGGAAATGCTCCTTGGTACACTGCAAATACGACAAAGCAGTGGTTAACATAAAATAATGTTAGCATTCTTCATGGGCCCCCGCAGCCCCCTGATTTGTTACCAATTGAAAATGTATGGCCTTTGTTGAAAGAAAAAGTTTCTAAGAAAACAATATCTGAAACACCAAACGATTTTGAAAGAATAGAGTAGTACCAGAGTCAACCCTATGCCAGAAATTGATATCCGGTATGCCCAAAAGAATCAAAAAAGTTATTAAAGCTAGGGATGGATCCATCAAATATTAAATTTTATATTTAATATGTTAATAACAAAGTTAATTTAATGCAATAATGTTGTTCATACCATTCCTCAACAAACCACTTCCCCCAATTAGCAAATCGACAAAGGTGTCTTATAAATATTTTTTATATAACTATTTTTTTTTTCATTTATTTAACGTTAAAGATGATATTAATTGTGTTATTTTATACAACTTTCAATGCAAGCCACGTTTATTCGAAGTATTTACAAAGTTATACCATGTTGATGGATAGGCAATCACTTATTCATCAATGCATAACTATTAGTATACAATAATGAAAATTTGAGATCATAAAGAACGCGAAATTTCCTTGAAACGGGACCAAGGTAAATCAATTCTAAACTTTTAATATGATAAATTTTTATCGTAAAGATGTTAAAAGTGAAAGATTGTGAGGCATTTAACATTAAAATGTATTACAAAAACATTTTTAGAAGCACAAAATTACGATCAACACTAACTTGTTGTGAACAAAATGACAAACTATCCGAGCAATACAGACATAAAATAACAAAAACAAAACGATCTATGAATGCAATTTTAGTTTTTTATTTTGTTCCAGCGTCGGTTGATGTGTGTTTATTAAAAATCTGACACATTCACGATTGCCATTACAAACGAACGTCAACAACACAAACAGAACGCGTTAAACGAAAAGAAATAAAAAGAGTGCTACGAGAAAACAAATTAAGTTACTGGCCAGTGCCCTTGCCGCCCTTGTCTAACGAGTAATCTTGTTACTATGACATTACTTCAAACACGCAATATGTTCGCAATTTTGTCTCTATTTTTCTTGCATAAAAAGCATCTATCTCTATTCTAATGATTGGATTTTTCTTTTAAATAGTTTGTAGTTGTAGAGTGCGTGCAGTACTACGGTATATAGTTTAACCCATTAAATCAAGGATTACCTTAATTTTTTTTTCTATGTAATTAATACTAAATCTGTTTGTGTTCAACAAATTAATTCCTATTATTAGTTCTTATTTCTAAGCCCAATAAACAATGCATTTAACTTCATTTGCCTATTGTATATAATGGTGTCCAACCAGTTTTTCGAATCACAATTCTTCGAAACAAAATTTTTCGGAACACAATTTTTGAAATAATGCAGTCTAAATCAACTTCTACAGGTAGAGTTGGTGTTTTTGATCCAAAATCAACTTCGACGGGTTGGGTAAATGAAATAGACATATAAACTACTTTTCCAGGAAGATATTCTATATAGCTATCTAGAAGAGCTATCTTATTGGTTCTATACGTTTTTATGAATATTATAAAATACCTGTACTTGTGTTCCTTAAGTAGCAATACAATTCGAAAATGTTGAATGTATTATATATTTAACTGAGTTTTTCACCAAGTTCAAATTTTTCAATAGTAATTTAACACGTTTATTTCTAAACATTATAGACATTCAAAAATTAACAATGAAAGGCGTTTCAATGTTTCAAAAATTTTCATTATTAATTTACCGATGTTATCGGATGTTAAATTAAAAATCATATTTTGCTGTAGAAATTGTAATTTTCATTTAAACTTTTTTGGAATGATTGTGTTAAAACGCTATTTCACGAACTTTAGGGAAAGCTTTTTTAAAAACACGATTCCTGTAGGATAAGTTCAATTGTTATGCTATATTTTGAGAATCGTACATTATTCTAACAAACGAATTAATAACCTATATTTTTCTCTGACCTTTCAACTACCCTATTGTAAAAAATCATGTCAATCTTTTGCTCTATGACAAACAAAAACATATCTATCCCACGGGAGTAGTACATTTTTCCTGGATAAAAAAGAGATCAGGCCTTCTTGAGGATAATGCGCTAGAACTCTATTTCACGTACTTTAACGAAACTTCTATTAAATACGCGGTTCCTGTAAGATACAATTGTCTTGTTATCCCACGGGAAGAGTACAATTATGTCGATATTTTGCTCTATGAAAAATTAAAACGTATCTAGCCCACGGGCCTGTACATTTTTCCTGGATAAAAAGTAGACCAATCTTTCTTGAGGAAAATTCCTTAAAACGCTTATTCATGAACTTTTACGAAACTCCTTTTAAATACTCAGTTCCTGAAGGATACCATTCGTATCCTATTCTACGGGAACCGTGCTATATTCTAACATAAAAGGTAGCCTATATTTATTCTCTGACTCTCAATTAACCACCTCATTGTAAGAAATGATGGTAATCATTTGCTCTACGAAAAATAAAAACATAATTATCCTACGGGAACCGCACATTTTTCCTGTATAAAAATAAGACTGTAGGATAAGAAAATTATTTTTGCCTTGAGGGCATTATGAGTTATGACTATTAATATACTCTATTACAATCAACTAAAAACGTTGAGTTTCAGCATGATTTTTCTTTAAACCAGTTTTTCTATTTTCCTGTTAAAATGAGAAATTTTTCCGAAATAAAACGTATTGTAGATAATGATTCACATATTTAGATATCATCATATTTAAATATCACCGATATTCATTTGCAAATAAAAATGTATAGTTTATGCATAATTTTTGTACCAACCCGTTTTTCAATTTCCCGGATAAATGAGATATTTTCCCGTAATATAAAGTATTCTTTTTAATGACTCAGATTGTCCTTTATCATCATACCAAATTTCATTAAAAACCGTATTTATTTGGGTAAGAATTAATAATATGTTTCTAAAAACAATTTCGCTAATAATGAATTATTTTTAAAACAACTTTAATAACCATTAGAAAGGTTATAGCGGGCCAACCTTAAGAAATAGACATATGTCGTCGCGAACTTTTTTTTAGAACTTTTTAAGCGGAACAATTTTGCTACACATGATTTTTGCGTAACTTTAACCATTTACGCAGGGCAGGCAACAAACGCTCTCAAAAAGAAAACATTTTCCTGGTTTTTGCAACATTTACCATTGATCGTAGAGTGATGTTGTATAGCTTAAAGCCTTCGTCGATAATTAAGCTATCCAATACAAAAAGAATTTTTCAATTCGAACCAGTAGTTTCTGAGATTAGCGTGTTTAACCAAACAATCAAACAAACAAACTCTTCAATTTTATATATTAGTATAGAAGTATAGATGTTAAGAAAATCATATTTAAGAATGTTATAGAAATTTTTTTCTTTATATTTCAGGATTGAAATTTTGTTTCACCGTCTAACATTTCTTTCGTGAAACAAAAAGAAAATTATCCACATTTTCTTAAGAAAATTCATTCTTCTAAAACTACCATACTCCAATAACACACATTACACATGGTTGAGTTATGAAAAAAGTTTAACCCGGTCGCCAGGCTTTTAGTTTTGAGCATTACAACGAAAAACGTTTTCAAAATGGTAAAAGTTGGTTTTTTATTTGCATAAAAAGCCAATATTTGTTTTTTTTTTTGTCCTCGCCGAGGCACAAATATATTCGACATCAATACGACAAGTTAAACTTTTCACCTTTCGCTTTAAACACGATGTGTATATATATAGTATAAGATACATTTAAATATATCGATTCATAAAAGTGAAACTCGCTCTCGTTAAACTTATTAGTTTGCCTCTCTCAAAGTCGTCGTGTTAGTCGAAACGTTCAACATGCGTAACGCACGTTGTATATATAACGATTTCAAATTTATATTCACGCATTAAATAAACTTATTTTAATGAGCAAAACAAGCCAAGTTACAATTAAGTGTTTTATTTTGTTCATTCGTTGGAGCGACGAATCTAAGGGCGTTTGTGGAGTGAGACGCGAAATTTGAAGATGAGAGGAATATAATGTAGGTAGATTTTATGTTTTTCGTCAAGTTGGAAACTAAAAGTGTATTACTGGTGGAAACATTGAGCTTCTCTCGTGCTTCCATTGTCAGCGATTTTATTTCGACTTGTTAAAATTGAAACACAAAAGATGTGACATAAAATGAAAAAATTATTCAGTTAAAACTGACGAAGAAACTCAAATTTCTAACAATACGTCGACAGATATACGATTTAACTTTTCTAAAGTAATTCAACTGACTAATTCTAACTTAAATCAATAGACTTAAAACTTGATACCTTTAGACTGGCCTTATCTCGTATAAATAGAAACTTTTCAATACAAGCATTAAATTTTCCATATTTGAACCGTACCTAAAATAAAATTTATTAATATTTGGTTTTTGAGAAGAAAATTTCGTCTGAATACCTTTATGAAGACATCATCGATATCCCGTCTTGGAATCGGCATTCAGCAAAACCACTTAAGGAAATATCACATTTACACAGTGTAAACTGGATTCAACAATTTTTCATCTTAATTTTCAGAAAATTTTAACACTTTTCAACTGACTTAAGTCGTCTTGGAAAACTTCACAATTAAGCTCCTATCTGTCTGACATGATGCTTGCGTAAACGCTTCTGCGCATCAAAATGGCCATAGCATTATTTTCATTAGAAGAAAACTTAAAGTTTTTCATCTCAAAATCACGACAAGAAAAAGGAAAAACTTTGCAAATTTTAATTTCAATCAACTTTTGAGTGAATTTTGTACTTTAATTTAAATCCTTGATAAGGTTCCATAAAGGAAACTGCCGGAAAATATTTCCTACAGAACGCTTGCGCAATTGATGCAAGAAAAGAAAATGGCCGACATTTAATTGGCATTATTATAATTTTAAGATTTTTATCTTAAGCCACAAATACAACGGAAAATCTTTTTTAATTTCATTTTTCCTACAACAAAAAACGAAGATTTCAATACATAATTTAATTTTAAACTCTGAACAAATTTTAATTGTTATGAAAATGCCTATAGGTAATGGCATAACATTTCTATTTTATTTGATTTTTTACAAAACTAAGAGAAACTAAGTAAATATTTAGGTATCAACACAATCAGAATATCCTGTATTAAGTTGTTGTACAAGTAATTTGCACTTAGATTGTTTCTTATACCTGTAAATATGATATGACATGAGGAAGCTGCCATAACGATTTTGTCAGCTTATAAGTTTCAATTAAGAATAATAACTTATCAGTAAATGGCTTTAGAATAATTTTGAAATCCAATCACTCGATTATCTTACTTTAACTTGCTGTGGCAAGCCAAGAACCATTAATTCAACCAATAAAAAAGTTGTCACAGATTATCGATTTGTGAGCGATAATAAAAATGTCTTTAATAGACAAAGTATTACTAAATACTGTATCAAAATTTTACCAATAAGTTAATTCTCACGAACTCTTCGCTTAAGTAATTCAAATCAATCTATAGGTATTGAATTGGCTTAAGTCGTTATAAACGTATTTGAAATCAATTAATTCTAACACTTCAAACACGACACCAAAAAAGGCCGAATTTAATAAGTTTTTAAAATACAAATGTTAATTTCACAGAATTTCAGATTAAAATTGATTAAAATAAAATAATGTTTTCATGCCATTACTCGTTACCAGTTAAAACATATGATTCAAAACGTTATATATCCTAAATGACAATACAATGGTGTTTTCTACCTAGATGCTCTTTAAAATTTTCCAATAACACAAAACACCTTTAAAATGTTTAGAAATGTATAGTACTGCCCTTGTGTACTATAGAAATTAAAACGTATTAGTAGTCACACAACAGTACAAAAATCGAAATCAACCAATTAGAAGCAAGGAAATTCACGTGGCCACCTGGTGATAAAAATTGTAACTTCACTCAAATGTCACGAGGGTCCAAATATGATTTTTAATATTAAAATAACAATAATAATTCAAGTTATTTCATTGAAATATTGTCAATATAAGCTTTTTATTAATAAATTAATCATTTCACAAACTTTTCTTTCATATTCAACTCATCATGTTTTTAAAGTAAAAATGTGTGAAATTTCGGGTTCAGTGCCAAATCAAAACTTATGAATCCATCATATGTGTAAGTCACATAAAAACTTGAGTTTTATCTTTTAAAGCAATTGACAATTTAGAGTTTTCAAGCTGTGCTAATGGTTTCATATCAAAGTTTGTGACTCATAAATCATATTTCCATAAGTTTTTAAAGGTGTCAACGTTAATAATTAAAGTAAATAATGAAAGTTTATTTGACGTTTTGACCTGTGTATAGTGCTCTGGAAAGGAACGGCGCAAACGAGTTAAGCCGAAGTGTGCCGTTTTAGATTTTCTACATTACAAAAAGAAAAACGAACATGTCCAAGTGAGTATTGTTTTTGTTTGGCATAAAACGGTGATTATTTAAAATTAATATTTACTACTAATTAATCTTTGTAGATTGAAATTAATGCATTTCCGGTAAAGCTGATCTTAAATTTTAAAAAACTATTAAAAAATCAGGGAAAAATTTTTTTTGACTAAATTCGACGGGTTTTGGATTTCCAACGACCAGCACAGATGAACTAATCAAGTGATTACATTTTTTAATTTGAAAGATGGAATATTTATGAGAATATATTGGTCTCAGTTAAAACTTATGAGCTGGCAGAAAATCGTCGTGACAACGTCTTCAACTCGAGTATATTTTACAGGTATAAAAAACAATCTAAGTGTAAATGACTTGTTCAACAACTTAATATAGATCATTCTGATTGCATTTATATCAAAATCTTGAGTTATTCTGTTTTAGTTTTAAAATAAATCAAAAATAATAACAATGTTATAGAACAGCTTATATTAGTCTCAATGAAAACCAAAATTTGGGTTTAGAACTTTATTGCTGTAAATCTAATAACATTTTTTTTTTCTTTAGGAAAATCGGCACCCTGGAAAATCATACTTAAGAAAAGTCTTGAAATTTTTTCTTTTAATTATGAAAATCATAAAATTTACTGAAAATCAATCTAAGACATTAGTAGCCATTTTCTTGCGCGGAAACCTTTTTCTTGAGTTCGGCGCAAGCATCATGTCAGTGACAGTCGGACGAACTATTGTTGAGAGATTTCCAAACGGACTTAAATTTGGTGAAAATTATGGAAATGTGCTCATATAAACAGTAAAAACTTGTTAAATACAATGTATATATGATTATAAAAGATGTTTTATCATAAAAGTGATTGTGTTGGCTCCAAAATGTAAGTGACTTAATCCAGTTGCGGATGCTGAGGCGTCATTGTTAAGCAAGGTATTTAATAGCACTTTCTTGACACAAGCAATATTTGTAATTAATTATTTCTTTGACTATCATGATAGAAGAATTTTACAAAGGTATCCATACGAGATTTTTTATGAAAACATAAACGAAATAAATTGAAGATTGGACATTAATAACGGGCTAAGTGCTTTAATGTATAAGGTTAATGTATGTATTGGCAATGGCACTTAGCTTGCTTTTTTGGGTCTAACAAATTTTTTCGGCTCTTAGCCCGCTATTGATGTCCAGTCTTCAATTAAAGCTAATGTAAGGTATACAACGGCGACGTAATTTATAGGTAGTTGTTAACATCAGAATTATAAACCAGCTGATACCTGCTCGCTTTGCTGAGTCTATCTAAATTTAACTGATTGATTAAAAGATTCCCTACGTTCATAGAAAAATATAAAAATTAATCTATTTTGACAGAAAAAGATGATAGATACTTTCAGACTTTAGATCCAAAGAAAGTTCAACAAAATTCGTAAAACTACTTTTCAAGAAAGAGATGTTAGTTGTCCCACATCAGCTTCTATACGATTTTTAGTAAAAAAGTAACTTTATTCCTTCCTTTAAGACTTGAAAAATCTCTCATACCAAATGTCATTTAAAACCGTACAGCTATTTTAGGGGCATCCATTATTTGCGCAAGGCGTTTTTTGGCGATTTTTGAAGTCCCACCCCCTCCCCTCAGGTGAGATGTCTTGAGATTTGCCATAACCCTTTCCCCCAACCCGTCATCTAATGTGATATTTTTCATAACGTGTGTTTTCTTAAAAAGAAAATGTGATATTTGGTGGACCTTCCCTTTCCCCAAAGTAAGATTAGATGAAATTCGGCTCATCAGCCCCTGAACGCCTCACGTAATTAATGGGTGTTCCCTTAAAAGAATAGATTAGTCGCTATTCTACAGGATCATTAGCAAAACTTCATTAAAATTCGTTCCGTTACGTAATTATTAATTTTTTGAAATTTTTAGTTTATTATTTTAATACGTTTATCTCTAATTAATATCTTTGACAATGAACAATGAAAAAATTCAAATATTTTAAAAAATTTCATTATTAATTTCATCGGGTATTAAATTGAAATTCATAATTATTTTCCAGTAAAAATTGTCAATTTTTTAATTACAACTTTGTAGAGATTTCTTTCGTTTATGTGTAAAATTGGACAGGCCTTCTTGAGGAAAATGCGTTAAAATTCTATTCCACGAACTTTACCAAAACTTTTTAAATGTACCGGTCCTGTAGGATATGTATATTTGTTTTACCATCCCATGGGAACCATGCATTATTCTAGCCTTAAAAGTAAGCCATATCATTCTCCCCCAAACTACTACATTGCAAAAATCATATCAATCTTTAACTATGTGATAAACAAAACGATATCTTTCCCACGGGAATAGTACATCTCTCCTGATTAAAAAGTAGATCAAGTCTTCTTAAGGAAAATGAGTTAAGATTCTATTTCGTGAACTTTAACGAAATTGCTTTTAAATACTCGGTTCCTATAGAATACATGCTTGTTTTACTATCCAATGGGAACCGTTCATTATTCCGATATAAGCAGTAACCTATATCATTCTCTGACCCCTAAACAACCACATTGTAAATAGAAAAGTTTCTCTTTTGCTCTGTTAAAAGAAAATATCTATCCTACGGGAACCGTATATTTTTTCTGCATAAAAGATATACTATATGTTACACCGGATTATAATCTATATCTATGCCAAATTTCATCCAGATCCATTCACTACTTTTTGAGTGAAAGAGCAACAAACATCCATTCTTACAAACTTTCACGTTTATAATATTATTAAGATGACTTGGGATTAACACCTTATTAACAAAACCTTTAGTAGCTGCTTGTTTAAATCATAAAGTTGATCATGATTTAACATGATGATGTGTTGAATTCTCATCGTTTGCGAGGAGTTTTAGTTCATTTCCTCATTATGAAAAATCTTTGGCTTAGGCTCACTAAACTTAATTAAATGCTTACGCTAAAGCAATTATTAGCGAAATAGCATATTGTGAGACGTTTTGACGCTTTAAGAGCTGGGTTTTGACCAGGAAAAGCAAAGGTGAAAGTGAAAGATTTGTGACCCACCTAAAGGGCTTAGAAATGACTCAAAAGTAGGTATTCATCAAGTTAAGTAGTTGAACGATTAGTGGCTTATAAAGGGTATTGTTTAACGAGGTCACTAAAAGATGGCGCTGGTTTCATCTTTTTCATTTCTTTCTTCAAATTATCTTCGTTATTGTTCCCTTCTTAATCTCGTCTTACACAAATTGATTTCGTTGCTCGTCGGCAAAAGTTTGTGTTTTAAATTAATATGAGGATGCAGGAAGATTGAGTCCGGGTTGTTCACACTGACCGGGTCGTGGGGAATGAGGATGAGGGGGTGGTGGGTTCGCTTGTTGGACTTGGGATAATTTCCGGAGCTGCAAAGCCCGGGGATAATAACAAGAGAGGGCGAATAACACACCACATTACCACATCGGAAATTCATGTAATATGTAAAACACACACAAGAGTGCCTTTGACGGGCGCATCTCGTCTCATCTCAGGCTCGACTCGCCTCAGCTCACTGGGAGCTGTTCTCTGGAGCTGTCCTCGTCTCCCATTTACCTTCATATCCATTTCATCCTTCAAAACTCATTTCATATTTCAGCAAGTTTTTGTGTTATATTCCCCACACACCTCTCCTCCATTCTCGTGTTATCCTGGGTTTTTTATCGTATAGAACGCATTTATATTTTTTTTTTCGTTTCTATACTGTTAGATATATGGGGGGAATTGGATAAACATTTGCATAGCCGTCACTTTTGTCACAAACAACATTTAGTCAAAAGTAGCATTATGCATACAAATTGTAATTTGGGAGATTTAATTTTGAATTCGATTTTTTTTTTCGTCTGTATATATGTTGGAGTTGGGAGCATTTATTTGCATTAATGTTTTTGTTTGGGCTTTAAGCTAAAGCTGGAGTTTTCTGTTTGTTACAATATGAAAAAAGTTTTTCCCGATTTATTTTTAACTATGGGATTATATAATTTTACAGTTAATAATGCATAGATCAAAAAAATTTATTTGCAAGTTAAATTCAACATAGGATAAATTTTTTTTTATTAACGCCAAAAATCAATACAATTGGATTTGAAAAATTTACTAAACTGAGTTTTTCTGTTTTCAATTTACTAATACTTAATGAAGGAAATATTACAATTGGGTTGAATTTTTGATTCCACCGGAAATACACATTTTGAGGTCCTCTGATACCGATTAAATAGTTCTTAGGAATTAGTCTGTGTGTGACAGCGACTCTGTATCGAAAATTTATTCTCCCAACTTGAAATTTTGCCGTCAATTAATCTGTGTCGAGAAGCCTTTGATTCGAAATCAACTAGCAAGAAGCCCCACTTGATTTTAGGGGTATTTTCAATTTTTTTCGAAAATTGTTCTAACGATTTTTTTTTTTGAACTTGCTACGGTCATTGGACTCATCAAGGCCTAGAACTTTTATTTGAAACTTTTTCTTGGGAAAATTCAAATTAAGGGGGTTCTGTGGAAGAGGGTAAAACTTAGTATGAAATAAAGTCATAACTAATATCTGGTTTATGTACTATATATTTTTATATATTAAATACTAGTTGTACCCGTGACTTCGTTCACGTGAGTTTGATGACATTGTTTATAAAAATTTCTCAATGTGCTATGTTTATTGAAGGTTTAAGTTGCTAGGTTCACAAACAAGTATAGTACAGTGAAGCCTCTAAGCTACCTTTCAATCTACTTATTAATACTTCCATACGTTATACAGTTTAAAAAACACTTTCAAAATTATCAATCTCAGTATCCATTTATTTTGTTTATCTCGGAAATGGCTCTAATGATGTCGATATAATTTATAATATATAGTAGAAGTTTTCCCATTGAATGCCGGAAACTCAAAAATACAAATTATTATGCTTTTTATAATTCTAACGGGGATTAGGACAATCGGGGCAAGACGCAAAACGCCCAAAATATATAATAAGAACCAGTAGTTATGATTATATAGATAATGCATTTTTTCATATTCCTCTATTAAAGACGTTTTTATAGAGGAGGAATTTTTGCACCATAGATTAATAAGACCATGTTAAATCCGACTGAGCAAGCATTGTCTGTATTAAAAGCAGGTGTAAAATCAGATTTGACATACTGCCTAAGTCAGTGATTCTTAACCGGGGTTCGGTGAGTCAGTCTCAGGGGTTCGGCGGAGGTCAAGGCACACCCCCGACTCATACAAGTTATAAGAATATATGTTGTGAATTTTAAAAAATCATTTAATTTTTTGAATTAAGAAGGGTTTGGTGAATGCGCATATGAAACTGGTGGGGTTCGGTGCCTCCAACAAGGTTAAGAACCACTGACCGAAGTGCTGTTTTAGCAGAAGATCTTATATATCTTATCAGAAGAATTTTAACCCTTTGGGTGCGGATTTATTTTAGAAAAGATTTGCGTGTTGAACGGATTTACATTTGGTCGCTTGGAGTAGTAAGTAACGTAATTAATTTATTTCTAAAATATTAGTGATATCTGTAGTATTAAAATGGCTTCCGGTAACTAGAATTGCTTAACACAAATATGTAAATTAAGCTCCTAGGGTCTCAGGAACTTTCTTCCTTTTATCACTGCGACCAAGGAAGTCTATTGTGCTGTGACCCTCTGTATTAACTAGGGGAGCATCAGGCTTTCAACGAAAGCCAGCAACTGCCTAGGGGCTGCCGTTTCTTTCTCGCCAGGCGTCATGTCCGCCAGCAATTGTGCGTTTATAGCTCATATTCAAAGATATATTTCAGCAGCATTAAAAATAAGGAATATAATTTTCTTATTAATTAATTAAGTAATAGTTTAGTAATAGTACAAATAACATTCTTTAATTATTTCTATTAGTATGATACTGCTACTTTAAAATTATTAAATTTCAACTTGAATTTGTAAGTTGTCATTTTGATTAGAACTAATTTGAACTTGAAAAGGTATAGACAGGTGTCATTTCTAGGAAAATAAGTTTTATCCAAATTTCCAGATTTTTTATTAGGGGGATATAATATTAAGCATTGATAAATAATGGGTTGCCTATCCAGCAACTTTAATTCGTAATTAAAAGATTTTGACGTGATAACGTCTTATAAATCGATCGAAACTACGACAGCAAGTCTGAAAAAGAACGGCCATTTTGTCACGTTCTATTTGAACCTGTGCATGCAAGCGAGAACGCGATACAAGTGATAGAGAGGCACAATATTATTGTTGAATCCGAGACAACGTGTTTTGTTTTTTTTTTCTACAATTTAATAAGATTTAATTGATTTCCTTCATAATTTTCAGTCTGATTTCATTTTGTATGCATTTCAGTTAACTGTTTTTCTCAAAACAGCAGCAAAATTGGTAATTCTTGCATTTTAAGAATAATATGACTAATAATAAAAAAACAATAATATGACATAATATGACTTTAATTGTTCGTGTTTATATATTTAGGCAAATTATTTAAATTACATTTGCAAAAATTGTAAATAATATTTGAAATTTAAAAATTAATGATTTAACTAGTTTTAAAAATATTTACTTATGTCAAATTATTTTTATTGATAATAATAACTATGAATAATTAATACGTGCAAGCGAGAACGCGATACAAGTGATGGAGAGGCACGATAAAGTTCTGCTACTGGAACGCCGCCACGCGAGCTTCTTCGGGAACTAAAATCAGCTATGCCTAGTATTCAATAATTATTGAATCCTATACAACGTGTTTTGTGTTTTTTTTTTCTACAATTTACGTAATAAGATTTAATTAATTTCCTTCATAATTTTTAGTCTGATTTCATGTTGAAAAAATTGTTAATTTTCAATTAACTCCTTCTTTGTATTATACAAAATAATGATAATTCAGTGATAATAATTCAATTCAATTCATAAAAGTATTCGATGTTTCATTAATGTTTCACTATGACGTTATCACGTAAAACTATCGTCCGTAAACCGACTTTACAGACAACCAATTTTTTTTTTATAACGGGCAGAAATTTGAAATTGAGAAATTAATTAAAATAATTTTATAAACCTATTGAATAAAGGGGGGCTACTTACTAGCCGATTTTAACTAAAAGCTTCGCGACATAACGTGATGAAATAGGAAACAAAAATTTCAAGTTTCGGATAGAGCTTTCGATACGATGTCGCTGTCACACACACAAAAAAATCAATTTGCAAAAAATGAGCTTTTATTAAAAATTTTAAGGGTTGTCTAAATCCATTGTTTAATTTTCGATTTAAATAACACAGAATTTGACCCCTATCTTCTTTTAACCAACAGCGTGTTTAAAAAAATTCTGTGACACGTCGCAGCTGATATATTTTTTAAACAAGTTATTAATGTTGAAATTGACTTTATTTTATCGTTATTAAGTCGTGTTTGCTATTTATTTAAATCTCTCTCTCTTTCTATCCCGGACTCGTCAATTTTTAAGTGTTATGAGAAAAATTCATTCGTTTAAATTACTATTTACTTATTTGCCCAACTCCTCTCTCTTATCCTATTCTCGTGAATGATGAGATGCGTAGCAAAAAATGAGGGGATGAAATCAAATTAATTCTCTATGTATATATATATTTAAAACAGCATAGATATAAATCTCTCGCTCTTTTATATATATTTCTTTCGATCATTATATTATATGATGAAGTGTGGGTGAGTGGTGCTCTCAAAAAGAATTTTTATTGGCGTTGAAGAATGTGTCTTGTGTACACATAGACATCGTTTTGTGTCTCATCAGCACTGCAATATAGATCAAATTGCCCCATCAACATCGCATAATATTATACGATATCTAATTGGAATTTAAAACTCGGCGAAACGATAGAGAGAGAAAAAAAAAAGATTAATTAAATGATGATTTGTATGCAGGGTTGTGAAGAAATTGATTTTTTATTGGATCAATGAAAACACTTACGCTTATTGAGATTACGGGCGCATCAGGTGGTTGACTTACCTGAAAAAGAAACAATTAAAATTAATGATATTTTTTTTCGAATTTTTGGGGTTGGCTTAAAGCTTTGTCAGATATGCTTTAAATTTCAGGGGTAGTTTTTTTGAAGTCAAATGTTCATTTGAGGTGGAACGAAATTAAACTCGATTTATAACACAATTAAATGTGGTTGGTTTCTTCTCGCTTCTCATATTGCAAAAGAAGACGTTCAAGAGCCTATATATGTATATATAAAGACATTAAAACAGAATTTCCGACCATATAATTGTTAAGTACTCAAAATAAATCAGTTAATAAAACGATGGCATTTTACGGCTGGATGCATTACAAAACGAAGAGGTAAATCAACATTGAAGCAATCCAGAAAGATGGAGTAAAAAATCTTGTTATATTATAGCCATTGTTGCAGAGTGAAAATTATTTTTCTTGTACAAGGGAAAATATCTTAATTATGCGCCAATTATGATGGCTCGTGAGCGCGCGAGACATGAAATATAAGTACGTAGAGATATTGTATTTAGATTTCCCCGAAGAATTTAAAAGCTTGGGATAATTAAAAAAAAATATTAAGAAGATGAGAAGTGTGCTCGAGCTCGTTCTCCTTTTGATTCTGTGTAGTTGTTTTTCAATTTTATACTATTCAAGCTCGTTTAATTTCCTGAATGTTGTCGTAATTTCGCATCTTCGTCATTGCTGCGTGTTTTTCCTTCTTCGTGTTTCACCCCTTTTTCTTTGCCTTTGGATTATATATATATATACATACATAGAAAGACACCCTTCGATGTCAAAAGCAAATATTTCCCTTTGTCCCGTCGTTTCTCGTGGCACAAAGCGAAGATATTTTTGCAAGTATTTGGAAAAATTTCTTGCCAAGTCTTTTGAGACATTAATTTTTTAACAACATTTAACAAATAGCTACTTCAAGGCTAAAATGCACTCTGCGTATATTGCGAAAAGGTATTGAGAGGAAATCATGTTTGTGATACTTTTGTTAACAATGAGCCTGAGTTCTCTGTGCTCTAATTCTCTAATTTCAAGCATCTTTCTTAAAGATTTTTCTTTGATCTCGCACTTTCCTTTGAACTTATGTCCTTTTTTTTCATAAAGACGTTGCAAAACGTTTCAACTTGATCGTGGAAAAAAAAAATAATTCAAAAATGTTTCAATACCTTTTCCACTTGTTCGATTTTTTTTCTCTGTTCATAAAAGCATTAGGTAAGAGGATTTGATTTATACTGTCGTACAAGAAAAATGTTTGATTTTAAATCGTAAACCTATTTACGTGAAAGCTTAAATCGCACGATTTTTGGGTTGAAATAAAAATTTTTGATATGCCCGATGGTTGGTGGGTTTATCATTGATTATTTTCCTTTCGTCGAACGGAAACTCGATACCGAGCAAATGAATGATTTTAATCGTTTCAAACTTTAAAATATCCATTCACCTGAATTGAACCGATCAGCAGTCAACCATAAATTCGATCAATATATCAAACACACAAACACCTCATCCATCCTTCATCCAACATCTAAAAATATTCAATATTTATATTTAATACAATATGAAAATTTAGATTTTATCTCATCAACAACCATTTTTATCCAATCAATTTTTCATCGGCAATTATTGAAAACTTTCAGTTTTTAAAATCCAAACTCATTCAATGCAAACGTTTTTTTTTTAGTTAACCTGCATAAAAATTGCAAAACAAAACGTTATTGCAAATTTCAATCGTTTGTATTTGCAACTAGGGGAGGAAAAAAATTTAATAGAAAAAAACTTTGCATATTGTTCCAATTTGAAACAATGAGGGCTTTATAAATTTCAAATCAATTTTTTTTTCTATGTTTTTTTTTGTGTTTGCAAAAATATGAAATTTTGAATCGTTTTCTCTTTGTTAAATATTTGTTAATGATAACGAAATTCAAATATTGGCTCGATAAATAAACGATATGGTAGATGAGCACAACTCAACATCCTCTTTGCTAAAAATGTTGTGCAAAAATGAATTGTATATAAAATATTGGTGTTATGGGGGTGAAAAGTTTCAATTCTTAATAAAACAATTTGTTTAGTTTAGTTCAGTGGTTCTCAACCTTTTAGAAGTCACGGTGCACTTTTGATAATAGGAAAAAGTGACGGTGCACCATAATTAAAATACATGATTTTTATTACATATTTGAAAAAAAAATTATATAATAATTTGACTATATTTTTTTATGTTTGTTACCTCAGAACTTTCGACTGGGTGTACCGATTTTTATAATTCTTATTTATTAAAAAGCTAATGTTTCTCGTGTGGTTCCATTTGAATATGAATGAAATCGTTTACTTCTAAGGGGTTGAAAACTAAGGGATGAAATATTAACTTCTTATTGTATGGCTCGATTTTGTTAATTCTTTTTTTTTTTGGTAGAACATAATTTTAAACTAATCTCATTTCCATTTTTATAAAAAAACTCCACTCATAAGGGATGAAATTAAATATCATTTAAAAATTAGGGATGAAATAATATATTTTTCCTGGCTAATCCGATTTCGATATTTTTTTTTCTATTACGTACAACATACCTTTAAAGTGTTCACATTTCAATTTGAAGAAAAAAAAAGCAAGTACCAATATAGTCGTATTTCCTTGACTGGCACCAACTCCAAAAATAACAATAGTTGTATATTATATCATCCTAATAATTAGTAAGTTGTAGACACTGCAAGGATACGCAATTATTTTTTTATTTTTTAATGCATTTTTTGTTTAAGAGTTTTTATTTATTTTGAAGTTGCTTTTTCATTTTGCTATAATTTTTATTTATGGTTTTTACTTTTTTATGAATTTTTTTTTATATTTACCAATTTTTTCGCGGTGCACTAGTTGAGAACCACTGGTTTAGTTAGTAAAAGTGATAGATTTAAGATGAAATTGGGAAATTCATGGTATAGTGATCACATCTTTGACGTCCAAATTAGTGCATTTAGCTTTTGTTGCATTAGTTGATTTGATTTTCTTTATTCTTCCTCGAATGTCGATATTTCCGTTCTTGTGTCATAAGAGTTTGTTTTCAATACTTTCTTCAATGTGATGGCACTTCATTAATTGTTTCCGGCATTTCAGTTTCGTTTACTTCGACGAGAGATTCTTTTATCGACTTGTAGTTAAACCGTCTTTGATGCAGTGGCTTAAATTTTTCAACTTTATTTTGTCTTTGATATCCTTTTTAAGGGTTTTTATTTTTTCAATATGTTATTTAACACTAAATTTTCTCGGTCTTCGTCAATTAAGCTGTAATGTTTGATAACTCGACTCTACACGTTTCATCGTAAAATCGGCAAGTCAATATCAAATATTATCCTTAAGTATATCGTATATATAATACTAGCTGATCCCCGCTCACTTCGCTGGGCGTTACTAAATTAAACTAATTGATTAATAGAAGCTTTCAACCCAAATATAAAAATTCAGTCATTTTGACAGAAAAAGATAAAATTTTTTTCAAGACCTTAAAAAATCTGTTAACTATTTCTTCAGTAAGTGATATTACCTATCTCAAAGGTTCTATACACTACTGAGAATAAAAACCACTTGCTTTATACCGAATATCATTAGAAAGCATTCATCTATTTTAGCATTAAAGAGAATTTAATAGTTAGCACTCAATTAGCATTAGTTATCATTTAATAATTATCTTACAGGAACTATAACTTTCTTTAAGGACAATTAATAGGCAAAGTGTTATCTTAAGATCTAAGACATCTTTAGCAATATTTCATTGAAATTCGTTGCGTAGTATATGCTACAAAAAATGATTTACCCACAGAACCATCTACTATTTCAAGATATAGTAGATATAGCCTTATAAACTATCATTACATGAAAAATTACGTTCATTCATCACTATTTCCTTACGTGACAGAAGTGGAAATCAATGACAGAATTTCACATTTTTTAATCCTTTTTGGGACACCCCGTTTTTCACTTCTTTTGGGACACCCTCAATTTTTTTCTCTTTTTGTGTCTCTCATTTTTTTCACTCCTTTTGAGACATTCTCTCTTTCACTCCTTTTGGAACATTCTCATTTTTCACACCTTTTCAGACACCCGTCTTTTTTCCCATTTGGGACAACCTATTTACATCCCTTTGGGGACACTCTCGATGAGTGAAAAAGCTATTTAGCTTAAATGTCGTGCTAAGGTTACCATTATGAATTAGGGATAATGGGACGCAACAAAATACGTATATCTAAATGACTTTCACTCCTAATTTCCCTTCGGGGATCCTTGTGGGGATTGCGCTGAAAATCTAAAAGGTGGAAAACCTTCTCTGAGGTCCAGGCAACAACTAAACAAAGTTACATCGAAATCGGTAGAACAGTTTAGGAACAGACAGACAGACAGACATACATACGTTTTTATATATACCTACATAGATATGGATATGTTAGATATGTTAATACACTCGGATATCAATAATAGCCTAACAGATTCTAAGATCTAACTAATAGACGAACAGGTTGTTGGTGTTAACTAACAAAAAATGCACCAATCACAAATTACATATAACGATATAATTCGTTAATATATGTTCTGGGTCTCAGATAACAACTTATTTAATTAATTAAAATTCAGTACTAGATAATAATAATGATTGTTAAACTTTTACCATTTTCAAAGTAATTTTTCATATTTAACGCCATATTTTTGAAAGTAGTATAAGTCCAATTGATATTAAGAATATTTGATATATTATTAAGATTTTCCATATAAATTACATTAACTACTTTATTTTAATGACTGTTAGTGGCTCATATATAAAAGTTTATATATTATTACGTTCTTCATTATAACTAACAAACTTATTAACGAAATTGAGTTATTCTGGGTCAGGGGTGGGCAGACTTTTCCAAGGGGTGGGCTACTTCTAATTTTCTGTAACTATGAGGGTCCACGCGGTGGCAGCGAGCTAAAAAAAAACGAACCCGGCCTCCGTAACCAAAAATTTTAAGACACAAAATATCATAATCTCAAATGATGCATTTATTATCAAAAAAATTGTATTAAAAATAGGGATATGAAAAAATAATCAATTTTGGAAATAATCGATTAATAACCGATTTTTTTTTATAACTAAAAATCAATCAATCGAATTTCATCTGCCATCCCCCGACATTAAGTGTGGTCTTCTATAATCCGGAGCGCGAATAGGGATGTGAAAAAATAATCGATTGTGGAAATAATCGATTAAAATCGATTTTTTTTAAAGTAAAAATTGATTTTTATACGTATTTTTAATATTAAAAATAATCGATTATTTATTAATCGATTTTTTTTGCTAAAAATACAATCGATTAATTAAAAATCGATTTTTTATGTAGAATGCATATCCCTAATTAAAAATGTATCCCATATTACTAATAGTTAGTAGAAGACTTAGTCTTGAAATTATCAGCTAATCTTGAATATATCGGTGTATAATTACTAACTGCTAGTTTTACACTTGATTCTAAGTTGTCCTCTGTGAGATGGGGATGATATTTTGTCTTAATTATATTCATCGTTCAAAATGCAGATTCTCACAAATAGGTAGAGCCAAAGAAGGATATTAGGTGAAATGCAACTATTTTTTTGAAGTTATACTTCTTTAGCCGCGTTATGAAAAAATGATGAGAGTGAAATTTTTAGATGGGCGCGCATTTTAAGATAAAAATTAACAAAATGAAGTTAGTCGCAGAACCACTGGGTCTCCTGGCGCGCGTAATTTGAATTTTTGTAAATAATATTAAAAATAATTATATATACAAATGGAAATTTTATTAATAAATAAGTTATTATTTTTCTCGAATTTTGCGATAGTTGTTATAGGTACTTTTTAAAGTTTAATGCTGAAAATGACGTCTGCATCGCGGCACGGTTTCAGAAGCATTAATAGCGTTCTATTTTATCATCACAAATTAACAAGATGAAGTTGCCTGCAAAACGGCTCGGTATTTTTAACTAGGTGCGCGTAATTTGAATTTTTGTTGTATTTATTTATTAATTTATTAATTTTTATATTTAAATTAAAAATAATTTTATATACAAATGACACATATTATTTTAAAAATAAGTTATTACTTTTCTCGAATTTTGGCAGTAGCTGTTATACTATTTGAAATTTAATGATGAAAATGACGTCTGCATTCCATGCATATTCTTAGTTATCACGAAATCTGGGTTTCTGAAATGATTCAACCATCTTAGAATAATAATTTAGTAACACAAGATATGAATAAGATTAAGGGGGTATTCTAGTTAGTCTAGAGGCCCGAATTTCGAGCTATACATTTATACTATACATTTTTTTATCATTTGTTTATTCATATTCAGAGAGTACACAAAATTAATTTCAAAACAAAAAAAAATTTTCATTGAGTATGCGTCTTTGAAGTAGAGGGGAAAAAAGACCGTGTCCTCGTCGCCATGATTTTTACCCTTGTGGTCATTTGAAAAATTAAACAATGATGGATTCTTGATAAGTACAAATGTCGCTATCGCATGACGATAGCGACTTTCAAAACTGAAAAAAAAAATTTTTCTTTCATAAAATGGCGGCTACTCAAAAATAAAGATCGATTTTTTTACTCATTTTTTAACTTTGTCGAATTTTTAAAAAATATTACAAATTTAAAATTTTCATTTTTTGTTGGTTCATGCAATAGAGAGATGCTTAAAGAATATTCATGCAAAATTTCAAGTAAATCGGCTGATTAGAACTTGAGATATTATGGCGACCGCATCGAAAAAAGTAGTTTTGAGAAAAACGCATTTAAAGTTTTACGTTAAGTCTCAACCGGTCTCATTGCCACGACTTTAAAACGGCTATAACTTCGGAAATAATTTGAATTTTGAAAAATCCTTTTAGGGAGATATTTTTGAATATATAAACTATCGGATTATGAAAAAAAAAATTTCGATATTTTCAAAATCCTAGACTAGAATACCCCCTTAAGACATTTACTTTGACAAGTAGCTACTTACTTTATTTTGCAATTTCTATGAAGCTTCGTTTTCATGACATGCATGAATTGTTAACCAGAAAAATGATCCTGACAAATTTCATAAACGTCTTGTAGCTTTCTTTAAGTATTATCTATTCATACAAATTAAAATATTATTCTCTTAATTTTATTTTTAATAATTATATCTTTAAATATATATATTATTATTATTATTAAATATTAAATTATAGTTTTTTAAAATTGATTATTTGAATAAAATTTTAAAAAAACTAATTTTTAATGATACCAAAGAAGTATAACCTCTCACGCGCGTACATATGTACACGCAACCACTTTTAAAATTATGTCATTTTGAAGGAGAAGAACTTCATTCCCCTCAAGATATAAAGATAATTTATTATTTATATTTTTAGATATTAGTTTTTTTATATTTGTTTATTTATTTAGTTATTAAATGGGTAACACATAAATGTAGCAATTGGTTAAGTAAATTCTACAAAACGTCTCTCAAATTCGGCGTGTAGTCTTATTAATTCTTCAAAATACTTCTGTTTGTTTATTGTACCTCAGTTTTAAACATTTCTTCAGCAATATTTTTTAGTTCATTCTTTATCAACTGGTAGGATTTTTGTTTGATTTTTTCCTTGTATTATAATTGTAAGTTCAATTCATTAATATGGCTTGTTATATCAACAACAAAAGTTAAATCCATCAACCAAACGTCATCACTTAGTTCAACGTACGCCTCATCTTTTGATTCCAAAAAATCCTTTACCTCTTGTAGTAGGTTCCTGAACCTTTGTAAAAATATACTCCGACTTAAACAACGGAACACCTGCATGAAATAACAATTTCCCATAATCAAATTCATTTTCTTCTAATTGAGCCCAAAACATTCTTCTTGAAATTTTTCAAATTTTTGAAATATTTATCGCTAAAATCTTTAGAGGATTTCAATATTAGAGTTGGAAGCCCTTACCCGTAGTTGGATCTCGTAAGTTCAAATTGGCTTTAAAACTGCTTTATATATCAAGAGTTTATTCTCGATAGATAAGTGAGATTTTTTCCAAAAAGCCAATTTACAGTTGTTTAGCCTTTTGTCTAGCGGACCTCTAATTTTTTTGATGTTGTGAGCCCAGGTCAATTTTACTTAAATATTTGACAATATATCTGTGGGGAAGTAAACTTATAAACGACAAATTTATTCTGAGTCCAAGCTTTAGTTTTATATTGTAATTCCCAGCAAAAATCGTCTAATGAAATTCGAAATAAATCACGAGAAAACGAAAAATGTCAAGTCGCCCGCAATGTGAATTCCCCAAATTAGTTTTTGAATCGATTAAAGAGGGACGGTAATTTATTTTGAGCCGCTAATAATTTATCGAAATTCGAATATTGTCCCATTCACAGATAGAAAAAGGTCGGGGCAATTATTCAATATATGAACATTGACCAGACCATGCCAGGCGCAAATGTCGCAATTAAATCGTCCGAAATTAGCGTACAATGTTTTAGTTTTTTTTGTTTTCAATCTGACAATTAATGTCCTTTTTTCAAATTTATTAGTCGAATAAATTGGACGATATTTTTCAATTGATTTAATGAGAAAATTGCCTTATTTTATAGAGAGAAAGAGAGAGAGAGAGAAATTTACAATTTTTATTTTTCAAGTAAATTTAATTTTCTTTTAAAGACAAAAAATTGTGTCGCTTTAAAAGTCAATTTACTTCAAATCAAGTAACTTTTCTTGTAGCGTGCGTGATTAAATTATTTGACTTGGTTCGTTTCGTACAGTTTTTTTTTTTTGGAAAATAAGGGAAAATTTAATTTTCCGAAATGAACCGCCCATGTGACATAGTAAAATTGTAGAATGTCGAGGGAATTTTTGCGGGTGTTGCGATTTTTCGTGTTGGTCTACATTTATTTCGGCCTACGTAAGCACACTGTGAGCAAGGTATTCGTTGTATCCAAGCTTGAAAAGCACACAGGAAAATGGAAAATTTCTTGACATTTGATTTTTATCAGTGACAGAAAAATTTCAAACACAAACAATTTTCAGAAAAATTTTCAAGGTTTCATATGAAAAAAAAGGTCATAAGAAAAGTCGACAAATTTTGCTCGTTAATAGAAATTTTCTTTTTTAGTTCAACAATCATTTAACTATAGGTCATTTTTGAAATGAAGCTATTATTCACATTAAATGCAGACAATACCTGAAAATCTGTCAAGGGTTCTCCATTCTTTACCCTACTCAACGAGATTTTTTCCCCATTTGAGATTATTGATAAAATAAAATTGGGGCATTTAATTAAATATATTTCCTCAAAAAAAAAAAAAAAAAAATGTTGTGCAGTTCTCTATACGAAACACGATTCAGTCTCGATAATTGCGATACAGTCGCTGCAATTTATCATAATAATCGAAAATGTTATTCAATTTATTTATACGAGTATTTCATTCGGCTATTAATTGAACGATATAAATGCAATAAATTTCCAGTGATAAGAGTAATTTTTTTTTTAAAACAGAAAAAAAAAATTGTCATTATTCATTCGTTTCCATATATAACAGAGAATTGAAATTAATGAATTCGATTTAGCACAAAAAAAAATTATGAAAACATAAAACCAAGAGAAAACTATTGTTAAGGGTGTTGGTGGGTGCAATTGTAAAAATACAGATGGAATTGTCACAGCTTCCAACCGGAGTCATTTATCTAGCTTATTCTATGGTATATACGTATAGTATGCGAGAAATGACCTTTATCAATCGTGGCTTTTACATATTATACATACATAAACTAATGATTTCGCTAAGCTTTTCCTGACAGAGCGATTTGTCATAAAATATTCATTAATTTTTAAATAAGAAAATCCCATTAGTCTGCCTCAAGGAATCATTCAACTTCTACTTACTGGAAGTCGAGATGGAACAAAGCCATTTATCTGACACTATATTTAAAGTATTAGAGGTGCTTTTTATGTTCTTTTTGAATGTCATTTGGATTTTTTTCTCTTTATATTGCTTTCTCAAATACAAATTAATATAAATTTATTTTATTTGAACAACCTTTGAGTGCATTAAACCGAGTCGAACAGTTTTAATCCTATTTTCTTCTTAGTGGTTGGAAGCTTTGGGACTCTTGGAACAATTTCGTACAGCATATTAAAAGTAATAACGTTTTCAACACGGTTCTATCACAGCAGAAAATTTTATAGTTATTTAATATTTTTGATAGTAATAACGATTTTGATTGGTTTAGAATTAAAAGCTGGCGTTCAAAGTACAAAATTTGAGCTCTGTTTGTATTTCTTAAGAAATTTTATTTATTCATAAGCATTTTTCAACTAACTTTTAAACATAGACCTATTTTAAAATTCTTCTAAGCCTTTTGGTACCAAAACTTTTCACCCACTTTGCGAATCTCATCTACTCAAAATGGTTTACTTCCTTGTTCTGGAGTTGTTCCTTCTGTTCCTTCTAAAGCTCTTGGCTTTGTTCTATTTGCAGTTTTACATATTAGAGTCAGAGTCAGAATCAACCACCTGTTTTTTACATTTATAGCCATTTTTCGGGTTTTGACGTGATAACGTCTTATAAATTGATGAACTACGACAGCCAATCTGAAAAAGATCGTCCATTTTGTCACGTTCCATTTGAGCCTGTGCGTGCAAGCGAGAACGCGATACAAGTGATAGAGAGGCACGATATTATTGTTGAATCCTAGACAACGTGTTTTGTTATATTTCACAAAAACGATTCACTAAAATTCACAACACAAATTATAAATTAAAGTAAAAATAAATTAAAAAATCACAAAACGAAAAATCCACATTGTTAATTTTGTAACTCCAGATACGTATTTCAAACGCCATGCGTTCGTCATCAGTGGATCAAATTGAAGTGTCTTCGAGGACAATTTCGTGTTGATTAATTTATCAATTTATTTTTACTTTAATTTATAATTTGTTTTGTGAATTTTAGTGAATAATATTTGTAAAATATAACAATTAAGTCCAAAGTCAGCGAAATTAAATTTTTAACTAACGTGTTTTGTGTTTTTCATTTACAATTTACTTAATAAGATTTAATTGATTTTTTCCTTCATAATTTTCAGTCTGATTTCATTTTGATAAAATTGTAAATTTTCAATTAACTCCTTTGTATTATACAAAACAATGATAATTCAGTGATAATAATTCAATTCATAAAAGTACGCAATTTTTCATCAATTAGGTGTTCTTTAAATGACGTTATCACGTAAAACTATCGTCCGTAAACTGACTTTATAGAGAACCAATTTTTTTTATAAGTAACAAGTTTTAATCTCCCGATTACAGTCCACAATAATTCAGTTCTGTTAATTCCCAAGTTTGATTTTCTGTTCCTAGTTTGCTTTTATGTCTTAAGTATGCATAATCGGTTATGTTTTCGATGGTGTTACCATTTATTATGATTTGAGGACTTATCTTGTTGAATGATACAGAGATTTATCTATACTGACACTGAGTTTAGTATTGTTGGCAACCGTTGTATTTTCTATAATGCCAGAGGAGATTAAGACTATGTCTTATGTAAATCATATATGTAATCATTATGCATTATAAACCAGCAATTTTTATGCCTATATTTTCTAATTCTTTAAGAACTTCTTCCATCACTACCTTTTTCAATTTGAATCTAATCGATTTTTTGCAATTCGTAATTTTAACGCAAAAAGTTTGCTATTTGATAAATGTTTCCAATAATACCAGCAGCTTACTTTATTCTGAAGTGATTTACCTATCGCCTATATTTTAAAAGAGTCAAACGCAATTTTGAACCGGAAAGAAGTTAGTGTAGATCAGTTTTTTATTTATTAAACTTTATGCCAAAAAATTGCTCCTACAAAGCTCTTCCAGAATCCGCAATTGCTCCAAGTGTATAGTTATCAATTAATTAATTATTAAATATTAAATTTGCTCTACCATCTATTGGCCCAGTGGTTAGAGCAATTGCTTTCTCCACTTCATGCGTCAAGTGGTACTGGGTTCGATCCCCGTTGAATCCTAGACTTAAAATCGTAGACCAAGATAAAAATTGACCAGCAGAAATTTTCTGTGTTTAGACAGTCGTGATATTTTTATATGTTAAAGCAACTTAAAACATTCAAAAAAAAATTGCTCTATTACTCTCAATTCTACTCTCAATCTTTACTTTTAATTTGCCCTATTGCTTACACAAATAATTACTTACTTGGTAATAAATACAAAATATCCGAAGACAAAATAACCGCGGACAAAATAACCGAACGACAAAATAACCGAGGACAAAATAACCATGGACAAAATAATTGCACAACAGAATAAATATAATAGAATAATAGAATAATATCAATTCACTTTGAAGACATAACTAAATCCAAATATATTTATCATGAAAATAATAAATTTATTAATTTTTAAACAATATACGCGTATTGTTCGCAATCTGTTGATCCTTAAAAAACTGCGCGGCTGTTTTCTGTGTGAAAATAGTATTGTCAAAAATACTCTCGGTGCATATTTTCAGGGTGTTATGTATGTGTATAATTAAAATCAAATATTCGGTTATTTTGTCGTCCAGTTATTTTGTCCGCGGTTATTTCGTCGCCCGTTTATTTTGTCGCGGTTATTTTGTCTTCGGATATTTAGTTGCGACACCATTTATATAATGCATATATATATATATATATATATATATATATATATATATATATATATATATATATATATATATATAATTTTTTAATAATTTATAATTAATTAACTAATACTATACGTATAGAATATAATTTTTTAATTATTTGTTCATTTATTGTTGTACTATGACGTCATCAATTGTCGTTGGATCGGAATTTTTTTTTAATTTATCAAACTATATGCCAACTTGTTATAACTAGAGGTCGCCCAGTGGTCAAAATTCGACCATAATTCGTTACAATTTTTACATACCTAAGGGTACACTTCACTTGTAACTGCTTCAAAAACTTTAGTTACTAAGCTAACTACAGCAGATAATAAATTGCATTTGCGCATGTTTGGAAAATAATTTCTTGACTAATTTTTTCTTCAAGGTTCATTTAAAGAAAGTGCATCATATAATGATTGAAAATATTTATTTTAAGTTAAGGAAGGAAATAGGTGTAGGTATTTCAAAATATTTATTTTTTTTCTTTCATAAATCTTTTACAAAATTTTTTTGAGAATATTCTCTAAAAATTTCAAAACTTAATATCAATTCGTTCATATCATACACGTTTTGAGGTCCTCTGAGTCCAAAAAAGTAGTTTTTAGAAACATGTCTGTGTGTGACATCCATATCGTATCGAACGCTTTTCCGAATTTCATCAAACTTGGAAATTTTCCTTCATATTATATCTTGTTTTGCCGTGAAGCTTTTAGTTGAAATCGGTTAACTGAAAGCTCCACTTTATTCTCGGAGGTTTTGAGGTTTTTCAAATTTTTTCGAAAACGGCTGCAAAGATTTTCTTTAAGCTTATGATAGTTCTTAGACTTATTAATGGCTACAACTTTTATTTGAAACTTTTTCCTGGGAAAATTCAATTAAGGACGGTTCTGGTCATAAATACATATATGTTGTATACTTGTATGCATATAGTTCTGTTATGTATAGTTATGAGGTGCTTATATATTTCTTTTAACCAACAGCGAGTTTCATAAATGAAAGTAAAAGAAAGTACTGTGACGCCACGCAGCAGATATTTTTCTTTTTATAATGTTGTATGTCAATTCAAATTACAGTGTTCTGAAATAGTTTTTAGACAAACAAAAAAAAATATGACTATGAAACATCAGAAGTAATTTCAAGTGAGTTTCCTACATTCAAAAGTAAAACAAAAGTACCTTTATGTTTAGATTTTTTTATTTAAAAGCCAAAGATAAAAATACATGGAAATAGGCTGCATAAGTCCTGTTTAAAACTTTGAATTAAGCTAAGCTTTTTTTTTCTTTCAAATAGTACCTACCTACCTAAATTAATTTTTTGTGTAATTTATTTGAATGATTTTCCCAAAAGAATATAGTATGAATTATTTATACGTTATATAATAGTCAAGAAACACCTGATGAAGACCAAATAAAATGGTTGAAACGTTGTGTATTTGAAGTTATACGTATCTTTTAAATATATTTTTAATAATATTACTCAATAATCAAATAATCGGTTAAATTTCAATAATTACAATTTCAAAATTTAAATGTCTCACAATATTTTGTTTAAATAATGACATTTGGAATATGGTTGAAGTCTGTGGTCAAACTGAACAACTGAGATTTAAAAATCCACATATTTGTGTGTATTGTGTGTCTGTGTGTGTCAAACGCGTGGTAGTGTGTGTGACGTGTTTTTTCATTAATATAAGGTATTTTGAAGCATTATTATACAAAAAATATTATCTCAATACGCAACTTCCTCATATAAACTTCAATTGTGCCAAATTTCATACTCCTCCGTTCGTATAATATTCGGTTAAAGGGATTAAAAATGTTTGCTTCACGTATTAATATGCCAAATTGTTATAATAATATAAGCATTATGAACTTAAAATTTTTGCAATGACAACTCTTGTAAATGAAAATTTTCATAAAGAATAACGAAAAGTTTCCATAATATCCAACGACAGTTGGATATGGTCAGTTGGACTGTAAGATCCAATATAAATTTAAAGGTGGAAATAATTAAGAGGAAAATAGAATCCAATAAAATAATGAATGCTACTGCATCTTAGATCGCGACGTTTCCGCTAAGTGTATTTAGAGAGCCTGATGAAGCTGGGAAATTACAGCGAAATATTGCGACCTAAGATGCAATAGCATTCATTAATTTTATTGGATCCTATTCTCCTCTTAATCATTTTCACTGTTATAAATATTTCCAAAATCCAATAAATTATTTGTGTAAGCAATAGGGTAAATTGAGACACTTAAAAAATATTCAACAACAAGCGGTTATTTCTATTACTCCTATAGATATAGCAATTTTAATTTTTGAGTACCTCCATGCAAATTTTTTATTAATTTATAACTAATTAACTAATACTATACGCATGGAACAATTGGAGATCCTGAAAAAGCCTTTAAGGAGCAATTTTTAAAAAAAGAAAGTTCAATCAAAATGTTTATTTTGGATTTTATAGCAATTTGAATTTTAAATTTGCAATTTTTTAAAAAATTAGTTGTTAATAACTAATAACTATACACTTGGAGTAATTGCGGATCCTAAAGGACCATTTAAGGAGCTATTTTTTGGCATATAGTTTAATTAAAAAAAAAAAAAGAAAGCAATACGCTAACTTCTGTCCGGTGTTGTCCTCTTGATTGGCTCAATTTTTTAGTTGAAGAATTTTCTATAAATTAACCAATTTAATCAATACGATTTTTCAAAAATATTTTTAATAACAATTATGATTGGTGTAAATTATCTATATTTAAGATTTAAATCAGTTATCAATGTAATCCTTGCATCTAACGCATAATTCTTCAGGAACTCTTCCAACTTATAATATATTAATGAAAAACTGTGAAATAAACTCAAAACCATTGCTTTTCCAAGTTTTTCTTGTCTCATTTATTATTGAAGTCGAGGCAACTAACCGAAAAAATTACAGAAGTTCTCATTTATGCAAATAAATATGCACTCCCATCGGAGACGTGGCTGGTGGTTTACGTCCTTTCCCATAACTACAACAACGTTCAAATGGCTCAAATTGCTCGGCTTTTTATTTGGCTCGGCAACAGAGTAAAGCAAAAAAAAAAATCATTTTCCCACTGCGACAATGTTTATTTCCACACACACACACAGCCAAAGAAAATGTTTATGTATTTTCTACAGCTCGCTTATCTCAAAAACATATTTTCCTAGCTGCTTTATTTCCCATTCAATTTCACCTCAAAGTTTCTCTATCAAATATTTACGTGCCATTTTTCATGTTGGAAATGGAATTGGATCGAAGAATTTTACTTTTTCTCGTTTAATTTTGAGCAAAAAAAAATGTCTTTACTTGAAAAGATGAAGGAAAACACTTTGTTCGACCTGTGACATGAAATGAGGTAATTTTCGTCTGCAGATGAATGATGATGTCGTATAAATCGCGTTGATTTCAATGAGAACGTTTTTGTCTTTGGAAAATTTTTATGGAAACAAGTTTGTGGCTTGAGATAGTTGAAAATTTAGTGAAGCTCATGATGCATAATTCACGAGAACAGGTTCTATATAAATGCGCATTCACTTCACCTGCATCTAATATTTTTCAAAACGGAACTTGAAAGGAATTTTCCGCGGGATACTTTTAAGAGATGATGGCTTGAATTTAAATGCAACCATCTTTCATTTTTGCTCGCATAGAAATTGCAACAATTCCATAAATTATTTTTATCGTTACCATTTGAAGAATTATATTTAATATAGCTGATACCCGCGACGTCGTCTGCGTAGGTTATTATGTTAAGAACATATTTAATTTACAGAGAAAAAACATTTTAAAAAATTAAAAGCACAAATATTTTTTAAAATATCCGGAAAGAACTTAGCGTAGAACATTTTTAACTATATGCCAAAAAGTCGCTCCTAAATTGCTACTTTAGAATTCTCTATTGCTCCAAGTGTATAGTTATTAGTTAATCTATGATTAATTTTTCAAAAATTTGTTAATACAAAAAAAAAACTATATAATCTAAAATAATCAATGTTTTTAATTTTTTTTTTTCAAAAAAATATTCTTTAAATGATCTTTCCGGTTCCGCAAATGCTTCAGGTGTATACTTAATTAGTAATTCAATTTTTAAACTATTCATGTAATAAGATCCAGTGGCAGTTGATGACGTCATAGTACAATAATATATGTATAAATAGTTAAAAATAATTAATTATTAAAAAATATTACAAAAATTTGATTAGTTATTTGCGTTAAAAAAAAGATAGAAAACTTATAAAAAGAAAAAAAATTTCAATTAAAAATATTTTGGGTTTTATAGCGATTTTAATTCTTGAGTTTGAAATTTAAAAAAAAATGTATTTATTGATCAATTAATTATCTACCATACACTTGGAGAAATTGCGGGTTCTGAGGGAGCAATTTTTGGCACATAGTTTAATTTAAAAAAAAATGTATCTCGCCAACTTAGGTAACACTTTCTGGTTAAAAAATATACCTATGCAATAATAAAAGGGAGTGTTTAAATGTTATTTGATTATCATAACGGTTGTAAATTAAAAATGTATTTTGAATCTGTCCTTGCAGTAAAATATAAAAATGCTTAAAGAGAATTTAAAAAAAAATATAAAAAACTGCTAAACAAATAGAATTCAAAAATCCTAATCCATCTAATATCTCGCTGAGCTGCATTAAGTCTACACTCAAATATGAAATAATCAGTAGGCAGTGGAAGGGGAAACCACCTCTGTCCAACCCATGCGCATTACATCGTTTGTCCCACTCTATCAAAGCGACGAAAATTTCACCGCTTAACGCGTTTTGCTTGTAAAAATCACATTTTTTTGTTTTTAACTAAGATATCCTGATAATTTTTTTTTAGATAAGGATCAAGTAGATAAGAAGTAAAACAAAAAAAAATTGATCGAAAGCTATCTAGTAGTTTTTAAGTTAAAAGCGAACATTGGAAAACGGCTATTATTTTATTTATATAGACTAAAGTGGTGCATTGCATGTAATAAAAGTTGCGATATTTTCCTGATATTACCTGTTGATGTGCTCTTGAGTCTTACACGCTGAAGGTTTGTCTAATCGACCAGGGAAAGAATAAAAGCTGGATGTGTTACGTTTAATTCACGCCAAAGTCCTAATTATCCCCGTAAGAACATCCGTGTTTGGAATAAAAAGCTCGCGCCTGTCTCGTATAAAAGCTCTCGCGACTCGAACAAATTTCATTAGATGAAACGTGGAAAATTTTACAAAGATTTCCCTAATAGGCCGAGTGAGGTCGGTTTAATTATTTCATTTACGTTCCTCCCATAAACCAAATCAATCATTCTGAATTAAGTCTCGTGTCGGTTTCGATTTAATTTATTATTATTTTTTTTTCGTACTCACTGAAAAGTTAGTGCATCACTGAACCGAACTGAAATATCAATTACATTTAAACTTAAACGAATTATCTGCATGATTTTTTTGTGTTTTATTCACTTCATTGCTTGACTGTTTTCGCGGAAATTTTCACTAGATTGAGATCAGTGGCCGATTGGATGAAACGGGAGGCTTTTCCACAATAACAAAGCTCTTGATCGGGATGAAAATAAAGTATAAAAACCGCGCTGCTGGATTTGTATGAGATACAATAAAAATTATATGAAGCCGTTTTATTATTTCGAATCGAAACGGGGTTGCGATCGTTTTGATGGAGAGGGCTTAAATGAATGAGACTTTCGTCGACGAGGAGATCTATAATATATATTATATAATACTACATTTTCTTATTTAAAATGATGTGAATATTTTACGACAATAGTTCTGACAGTAAAAGTGAGGATGTGAAAGATGAATCATTAATTTTATTTTGAGCTGATGGCTTTATTAGCCGAGCCATTATCGCCTTTGAAAGCTCGGAAAAATGAACGATAAAACTGTTCTCTCACTCGATCATAAATATCAGACTTTAGAAAATAAAATCAAAGAACTTGATGATGTTTTATATTTTTTTTCTTGTTGTTATAGAAGATAGAGTTAATGTTGATCGGATTACCTTTAAAAGTTTCAATGATTTATTTTCAAGGATTTTTGGGGGGTTTGTAAATGTTTTACCACTAATAATTTTTAGGTAGAAATTTAAATTTTATAAGTCACGTTTTTAGGGATTTTAAAACATTTTTTTCTTATCCTGTAAAAACTACACTGATGTAGTAGTAAAGGGTTAACTTGAGGGTTTTTTAACCCCTTACAATACATTCTTCTTATAAAACATGGTTCGTTTAGATTTGGAATTTAGAATTCTTAACTAAGAACTGCATATAATAGAAAATGATTATTACTTAGGAATTAAAATACTTTTTTATGTTATACGAATTTCGTTTAAAACGGAAAAAAATGCATTATAATAGTACATAAAACGTAGGGGGTTATTTCGAATACCTTTATGTTAGAAGAACCTTAACGAAAACTGAATAATTCAATTTTATACTCTAAAAGTGTGGTATTAAGGGATTACTGTGAGGGTTTGTTTCAACCCTTAAAAGTGTCAAACTGGTGATAAAAAGAGGGTGGTTTTGATTTAGAGCTGCTTGCAATAAAAATCGGTTACTTATAACAAAATCTTGGACCGAAAACTTTTATCGTACTAAACGAATTTCGTTATAAAAGAAAGAAACGAAATTGCTTCAAAATGGTATATTCTTAGTTGGTACCCCAGTGTTATTTCGTATTTACCGAATTTCGTATTAAGCGTTTTTTACAAATGATTTTCAATGTATTTAGACAAGATCGAATACGGGCATTTGGGAAACCATTATGTGGGAAGAACCGTGACGAAAACAGTTTTAACAGCTTTATGAACTTTTTTTACGACAATTCATTCAAACATTTATTATGAGGAAACGATTTTAACTTGATTGAGTCTTTTTCAAAAACCTCAAAATATCCCGGACTACCAAAGCTAGCGCTTTTAACGCTAAAATTAGAAGTACAGTAAAAATCGTTTATAACGACACCGGATATAATGAACAACCGGTTATAACGTACAAAACTTTCGGGTCCCGTGATATGTCTTAGATAAGACGATATATGTGATACATATCGGTTATAGTGAATATCGCTTATAACGAACGAAATTTGACGGTTCCCTGAAGTTCGTTATAAACGATTTCTACTGTGTATGCACTTACGCAATCCGTCACTCCAAATAGATTATTCAAACTAAACGGCACCTATTTACTCCTGGCTCGTCCGTAACAACCAAGTACTCCTGAAGACCAAGCTGCCTTCCATCCTTTCGGCAACCACATCTTATGTCATAAATCACCACCTCCCCATAGCTTCTCACCCTTCACTCTACTATCGAAGCTCTTGCTAAATACAGAAGCAAGAAAACTGACCGCTCCAGAAGGCCCCGCTATCTAGTCTCACCCGATCCATAATTTAACACCACGAGGCGTTAGTGTCCCTTACCACTTGCTGGACTTTCTCTTTTCACCATAGTCAAAAACAGTGTGCAAATTTGACACTACTCATTTGGATACTACAATACTTGTGCCATGATTCTTCCAATACTATGATATTCTAAGTGTCCCTATTCGTCCATATTGTAAGGTGGCAGTGGTTACCTACGTTTATTAACAAATATATATTTAAAAGTACAATGGCCAGCACTGGCCCCAAACAAATTGAATTGCTTAAGGTATATAACGTCGTTTCGTCAGGGCAGTTGCGAGAGGTATCACTGCATATTCGAATTCCATTTCTAGTCGCCACAATATTTTTGTATATGAGAAAACGTTGGTTAAAAACCGGTTAATCCGAAAGTCGGTAAAACAAAATAACACCGGGGTAGGGTAGGGCGGGGCTAGTTGAGCATAGGGGCAAGTTGAGCAATCGAAATATCTCGAAAATTATTACCGCACGTAATGGCATCAAATAGCGGAAAGAAGGGGTTGCGGGAGGGGAACTCATATTGCAACCACCAGTGGCGACTCGTCGATCGAGTGAAGTACATGCGCGCATTGTTTATTTTGTGACCAAAAAGTAAAATAATTGTAAACCAGAATATTTCGTCTGTACTAGTCAAATATTATCTGTTTTCAATCAGGTAAGTTTTAAACTTTCATAAATTTATTGTACTTTTGATATATATAAAGATTTTGTGTATAATTGTAACTCGGGTTTCATAACCTAGCTTTTGCTTCAAAATTTCGGGTTGGGGCTAGTTGAGCAACTGTAGCTACGACTTAGAACAAAAGTAATATATTGTTTTTTTTTTATTTTTTGTTTAGGATGCGGACTTATAAAAAAAGACTACAAGATGTTCTTACTCTACTCAAGTCTTAAATGATGCTGCAAAGTCTGTCAACGATGAGGAAAAAAGCCAAGGAAGAACATTGATAAAAAAGAAAGAATGATTTGTTACGAAGACTATTTTGAAAGCTTACCAGGTGAAACATGGATCCAGTGTCAAGTTTGCAGGGAATGGGCACATACAAAATGTGCACCAGGTGCTTACTTTCGTTTGTGTCAATTGCAACAGTGATAATGACGATTAAGTTTTCAAGATATTATTAATATTTTCTTTTTTGTTATAAGCCGTATTGATAATTGCATATATATTCAAGTCTGATATTGAACAGAAAGACTGAATCTGATCCAAAATTAAGCTTAAGATACGTTAATATTTTGTTGATTCTATTTTTAGTTTATTATTCAAAGAAAATTACTTTTAATTTTGTTGTTTTGTCATTAAAAGACTATAAATAAAAAGGTGATTGTCAAACAGAAATTTTATTCCATGTCTAATTAATATTGAACTCATAGTTTGGCTTTACTTTCTAAGTGCTCAATTTGCCCCATACCCTTGCTCAACTTACCTCACCTATGGGGGACGTTGAGCATAGTTTACTTTCTGCGTTTAAACAGCTGTAACTTTTAAAGTGGACTTATTATAAATAAATTACTATGGACACTTTTGCAAAGGGATAAATTATCAACCCATCAGTATGCGTAATAAGCCATTAAGACTTATCGTTGATTTGCTATAACCACTCAAGTGAAAAATTGCTCAACTAGCCCCGCCCTACCTTACCAATTATAAAGTATGTAACATTTTGAAGCAATATCTTTTGATTCTTTCATTTTATTTCCTTTAGTACTTACGATAAAATATTTTTGTCCATTCGATTTTGTTATAACCGTTATCTATTGCAAGCAGTTCTTATTTTAAGCAAATCACTTTTTATCGCCAGTTTAACACTTTTAGGGGTTGAAACAAACCCTCGTAGTTATTCCTTAATACCGCACTTTTAGTGTATAAAACTGTATCAAACTGTTTTTGTCACGGTTCTTCTTCCAAAAAGATATTGTTAATAATGGCCCTACGTTCCTTGTACTACTCGTATTATGATAAAATAGTTTATTTCTTTTATCATGAAATTCTTTTAATACGAAAAAGTAGTTTAGTCCCACCAATCAATTTTCTTTTTATGAGTAAGGGGAGGACTTCAGAAAGACACCCGTAAGGGTAGTGTTGGATATCCACCCCCCCCCCCACTCACAAAAAGAAAATTGATTAAAACGATTAAAATACTTCTTCGTGTTAAAAGAATTTCAGGGTATAAAAAAATAAAGTATTGTATCATAATAGTACACAGAACGTAGGGTGATATTAGTAATACATTTTTGTTAGAAAAACCGTGACGAAAATTGTGTAATACAGTTAATTAAGGCCATGTTAAAGGCCTTAATTAAAGTGCCGGTTAATACATTTTGTATTAACCAAACTTCGTGTTAAGCGTTTTTTACAATCGGTTTTCACTGTATGCACTGTATGGAAATAACGGCACATATTAAGGGAAGTAGAGGGGGTTCTCAAAATGTGACGTTGTGTGACAAGGTATAGGAGGGGTCATAAACTTTGTAAATGGAACCTTTAAAACATGTGACGTCATTCTAGGGTAGGAGGAAGGCTCACAAATGTGACTATTTGTGACGAGGAGGGTGGAATAGAGTTAGAAAATTATAAAATTTTCATAGCGAGCCAAGTTTTTGAGCAAAAATTCATTATTAATGGGTTACTTTGGGGGTGTCTTTCAACGTCTGAAGGTGAATTTTCCCGACAAACATGAGATGTAGATGAGGAAAGAGTAATAACTTTGTTGAGAGAGCTGAAATACCATTTCGTGTTAAACGAATTTAAAAAAAAAGTATGAAATAGTTATAGTATACAAACTAAGTTTAACACGAATTTCGTGTAAAGCAGTTTCGTTATAAACGTTTTCCACTGTTTTTTTTTTTTTAATTGAGGGAAACATTTGGGACATCATTCTGTTAGAAGATTCGTGATGAAAACAGTGTTTAAGGATATTTTAAAAATAACGTAAGGTATTTAAACGGGTGGGGGTGTAGACTGAATATTATCAATTCTTAAAATATACTGGGGGAATGGTAGAGAATCTGATTTTAGAATCGTTCTGATTAAACAGTGTGTTAATTTTTATGAAAATTTCTTATTTAGGGGAAGGTGGAGTAATTGAAATACTGTGATGTTTTACAATAGGGGAAAGGGGCGCTAAATAAGCCTCAAATACGTCTCACGTAGTTCATGAATGGCCCCTTATTTCCTTATGAACTTTTCTTATGGAAATTTAGTCAAAGTATTATTTCTATCCGACTTCCGGAGCTTTTATGCCTTTATTTCTTTAAATAACGTAAAACAAGGGAATCGATAAGCCTCTCCCGTGTCCTGTTTACCTTTACCAGGATAATTTCAAAGAAAACTTCCACGAATTTTTCGATAATAGCCTAAGTCAATTATCTTATTTTCCTCGAAAAAAACAGATTTGAAATTTTTAAGACATCATGGAAGTAACTTCAATTTCCTGTTTTATCTTTTAATTCTATTAAACAAATCGAATTTCCTCAATACGGAAACTAATTTTCTAAACTAAAAACTTGAATTTGAAAAATTACAAACAGTGCATCGAATTTATTTACGTTTGCGAGGGAACAAACTGTGTCATTTACTCTGTCAATTCCATTTCCACCTCGCCCCCATATTTGGTCCTTGTGCGTCACAGTTGACGAAAAACTTTGTCCCACATCGCTCAAATAATCGAAAAACTTAGGTTGTCGATTGGCAAAGTTACCTTCTTACTGTTCGGTCGACTTTTTTTATTTGCTAAGTGAGTTGGCGTTATCGATACGCCGGAACACACGGGGAAGGGGAGGTATTTTGATAAATAATCTATTTCAATCAAACTCCGACTGCCGCAATCAACCAAGTTTTGAGTCGAATAAATCATTGTGGACGGTCGCCACAGAAAAAAAAAATCAGAGACAATCGAAAGAAAATATAAAGAATCGTAAATGAAAAGTTATTCACAAAGCTTAGATGAAAAAAAAAGCGCCTTGAGTCTCAATTTTGTTTTTCCAATTATAAACTTTATGAAATTAACTTTTCTTTGATTTCAGAATGGAACCGTTGGAGGCAGTGCTCGAGTTCAAGGGAGACGACATAAAAAACGGTAAATAATTAATTTTTATTTGTACTTTTTTGGGGGGGTTATAAACATTCTATCGAATTTTTCACATTGAATTCAATCAGATTTTTTTATTTTGTCTTGCGATAGATAATGACATTATATTGAGTTATAACGAGATGATTCAATCCAATAATGAAGTCTGTATGAAAGTTTTAATGAATTTTTTTTTCCACAACTTTTATTGCAAACTATCGAGCAATAATCGAATCAAATCGCTAATATCATAACAGCTTGGTCTTGAAAAACGTAAGACGTGGAGACACAAAGAATTTAATCTTGGAACTTTTCAAATAAGAAATCTCCAGTTATAGTTTTTCGTCGATAAATTCGATTTATTAATGGCCTCGTCAAGGGATTATATTGTTCTAGATGCTTGGGATTACTGACGTTAAAGTTGGAAATTTGCATTTTTTTTGTGCTAGTGTTTGGGATGAAAAAAGGGCTTTAGGGGTGTGTTTTTTTTTTTTTTTTTTGGTCGAGGGTGAAAAATCTTGAAAATGTTTTAATATTCTGAGAATGAAGGGTTTAGTGTCAGTCCTCTCGTATTTAAAGCGAAATTAAACTGAACTTTAAACTTTTACTGATGAAGCTCACGACGTGAGAGCCATACTGAATGCATATTTAGGGAAAAAAGAGAAAATTTATATAATTTTTTTTTTTGATTGCGGCTAAATTTAGGAAAATTTCCTTAGATTTTTTCGTGTTATTTTGAATAACGTCCGTTGCTTTCCATTCTAGGTTAGTTAAAAACTTCACAACTGCTCGAATTTCAAATTTAAAATCTGCCATACCTACTCATAAAATTATAAAATAATAATTGAATGGTAAGCGACCCAACGATAAGCATTTATGACACAAACTTGGTAAAAATGTTATCGCATAAGATTTTAGAGTTTATATCTATACTCAGTGGCGTAGTAAAAAAATTTGTCCAGGAATTATTTGATACACCCTCGTATAATATAATGATATAATTAAAACACTGTTTTCTACATGGTTCTACTTATTATATGTCAAAGAAAATTTTATAGTAAAACAAGTGGTTGTGACATTTCTCATGTAAAACTTAACAAAATAGGAAAAAATAGTCCAAAAAAAGGATGAGAGCCTAGGCTAAAAGAAAAAAAAACTCTACTTATAAAGAAAGAATTTATAAAATCGCCTTATTGTAAGCTAAAGAGTTTTAGAGAACTTCATTACAAATATTTAACACTAAAAAGGCTTTAGTCATACAAATAAACTAAAGATTATCCCAATAAAAACATAAAGGACTTAACATTTCAACAAGAGTCGAGGCTCTTAACATTTCTACATAGATTCATAATTTCAATATCAAATTATCAATAAAGTGATACTTTAGGACAGGGCTTCTTAAACTTTTTTATATAGCGACCCCCTCCTTCATATAATGAAATATATATTAACCGTAGATGTAGATTTAATCAATGTCGAACGTTCAGTTGAAAATCGAGGAGCGCGTTGTATTTATTATTTTAAATGCTACTTCCATATTTTATAGGCCCTACATAACAGTTTTGCATTGCCACTTTTTTCAAAAAATAGTTATAATAAAACTACAATAGTATTTTGTATGATTTTTATTTGTATTCATATTTGTACGTAGTATGTATACTAATTTTAAAATTTTATTTATAATGATTGAAAAGTATCAGATCTTTGCGACCCCGTTTCAGTAGTCTCGCGACCCCCCCGGGGGTCGCGACCCACAGTTTAAGAAGCCCTGCTTTAGGAGTATAGGACTAAAAAATATAAAATGTTCAACCCTATTTTAAAGCTTTTGAGGAATGCAAATTTGAAAAATCTTCTACTTACAAAAGACTTAAGTTAAAAATTACTCCGATTGAGTTGAGAGATCGACTGAAAACTTAAGAAAGGTGTTCCATTGGGAACTCCTTCATTATGCCATTTGGAGTGGGCTCCTGATCATCATATTGGCTTATAGTTTTAAAAAACTCATTGGTTATTTTAATTGGGAGAAAATAAAATTAAATATCCAAAATGATGAAATTGTGAAAGCCTTGTTTGGGAAACTGTTTAAATATAAAATCTTATTTATATTATAAAATCTTGGGTGTATGAACAACGAAAATTAAAGACGTTACATTGTCAAAATTACAACGTTTCGTCGGCTTTATTTCGACTTCATCAGGCAAATTCTAAGATTAACATCTCTTTCTAGTTTTGGTTAAGTCAATTGATGGGATAATTTAATTTTTTTTTATTTACAAAATTTTTAAGAAGAATCATAATCATTTTTAATATTACTAATTTTTAGGTCTTAATATTTTAAGCAATTATCAGGTGAAAAGATCAGTTTTTTATTTTTGACGTGATAACGTTTTATAAATTGATGAACTACGAAAACAAGTCTGAAAAAGTTCGACCATTTTGTCACGTTACCTACATTTGAACCTGTGCGTGCAAGGGAGAATGCGAAACAAGTGATAGAGAGGTACAATATTATTGTTGAATCCTAGGCAACGTAGGGATGGGCAAATGTATCAAATATATCGATATATATCGTATCGATATTTACAAGCAATATCGATAGATGCAGAGTAAAAAATATCGATACTTTGATATATCGATATTTTCATCTCAAAACACGATTACTTGAAAAATTGTCAATAACTATAAGTGGAATAATATATCATTATTATAAAATATAATAAAGCTCTTAAAAAAAAATATCGAATTTGATATTCGGAAATAAATATCAACTATCGATATTTTGATATATCGATAGTTGGTGCCCTTACCTAAGACAACGTGTTTTGTGTTTTTCTTTTACAATTTATTTAATAAGATTTAATTGATTTTTTCCTTCATAATTTTCAGTCTGATTTTATTTTGAAAAAATTGTTAATTTTCAATTAACTCCTTTGTATTATACAAAGTAATGATAATTCAGTGATAATAATTCAATTCATAAAAGTACGCAATTTTTCATCAATTATGTGTTCTTTATGACGTAATCACGTAAAACTATCGTCCGTAAACCGACTTTACAGACAACCAATATTTTTTTATATTTTAACAATTTATTTTCTTTTTACACCACGTTTCATTGTTGTTGGTGTTATTCCGACTTTATCAGGTATCTTGAAAATTATTATACCAAATATAATAAAAATATAATTTAAATATAAATTTAACAGTAGAAAATTCAGATGTCAAAAAAATAATAAATAATAAACTTAGTTGTAAAAGAAAATAAATTGTTAAAATAAAAAAAAAACTGGTCTTTTCACCTGATAATTGCTTAAAATTTTTTTAATATTTGTACATCCAATTTAAAAAAAAAATAACGTAACTGTTAATCGCATGAAGTCCTATTTTATCCCATCAATTGACTTAACCAAAACTAGAAAGATATGTTAATCTTAGAATTTGCCTGATGAAGTCGAAATAAAGCCGACGAAACGTTGCAATTTTTACAATATAACGTCTTTAATTTTTGTTGTCCAAATACCCAAGATTTTATAATATAAATATTATACTTTAACCATAAATGAGAACATCAATAATAATAAAATCTTATAACATATTGTATCATATTGTTATTATGAACAATTATTTTTATAAAAAATGAACGCATATTCTAAAATTTTGAACAATTTTAATTTACTCAAGAATCTTAAGCTTCTATTATATTAAATGGGAGACTAACAGGTTGTTGGCGTCAACTAACAAAACATTGACCAATCAGAAATCATGAAACGTTATTATTTATTATTTCACATCATTTAGATCTCAGATATCAATTAGTTTAATGAAATTCAAAATTTAAACAGTGTTGAACTATAATATTTAACAAGTGGTTGCATTGCAATGGAATTATGAACCGTTTTTAAATATTGATATAAGGGAAAGGTGTACAAGATGATCCTTTTCGATTGCGCCCAAACAGCTAACGCTATCTAGTTGAATTTTTGACAAAACATAGCCTCGAATACCTCTCCACCACTGTCCATTTGCAAAGACAGCATAACCATCGTGTTGGATTTTACAGAAAAAAATATAAATTGTGCTCAGTTAGTATAAGGAAAGATTGAATTCAATTTTACATTACTTTTATTGCATACTAGTAAGCGCAATGATTCTTGTGTTTGTGACATTCTAATACGCCTAATTTTGAATTTTTGGGTTACTTGGAAATAGCGGCGTGACTATGGGTTATGTTAATTAACTTTGAATAAAAAAGTTGCTCTTGGGGCAAGATGATCCCCAGGATTTTTATGTACTTACATACATTAAGTTTAAGAAAACATCATATTTCTCGTCTGAGTCATCTGAGGAAGATGACACAGAATGCCTTTATTGCACGGAAAAGTTTTTCGTCGATATCAAGGGTGGAGGGTGGATCACGTGTTGTGCTTGTGGAAAATGGCGGCATGAAGCTTGTGCCGGAATTGATAGCGATCATACAAATCCATTTATTTGTGAAATGTGTAGCACAACACTGGCCAAAAAACGATTACACTTTTAAGAAAAGTTGCATAATGAAGCCACTACTCAGAAGACTGGATTAGTTTTTTCTAGAGTTTATTTTGTTGAGTTATAAACCTGAGTATATGTTATGTTGAATTATAAAAATTATCTTAAAGACGTTTTATAGTCTTGATTTTCGCTTTTACTTACTTTATTCTTGAAAAAATAAAAGGTTGTTCGACATTGGGATCCCAACCATAGGGATCATCTTAGCCACCCGGATGTATAAAATGATTACTTTGTAGAGTTTTAAAAATATGTATATACTATTACGTAAACTAATTTAATTAGAAATTTTGAGTGTGATAAAAGTTAGATAACAAATATGGCAGTAGTAAATGCTATCAAGTTTGTTTCATAGGGAAATATGTATATTTTATTTCAATTCTTGCTTAGAGGGATCATCTTGTACACCTTTCCCCTACTTACGTAGGGATTCATCACGTTAACTAACTGGCTATGTGATGCAATGAATTAAGCTTAATTGTTCTAACTAACATTAATTTGTAAAATTGATTTACATTGAAATTGCAGTAAATATTTCATTTCAATAAATATATCTGTTGTATTAAATGGAGATAATATTCTAAGGGTTGACAAAAATATGACAGCTTTAATACTTTTTATTCTGCATATAGGTAAAGTTTGTAAGAAAATGAGTTCATTGTAATAATTAAAATAGAGACGTAAACGTGAATAAACGTTTTACTGTTGCTAAATTTTCAATTAATTCCAGATAATATAGGGAAATGATGAGAGGTAGGCAATGTACGAAAACAAAAAGTTTTCGTTACTTTCGTTAAATAAATAATTATTGTAAAACGATTGCGTGTTTCCGTCCAAAAAAATTCCATCGAACATACAACCCTCGGCTGTTTGTATCGTTTTATTATTTTACGAGTTTTGTTGGGGAAAATTTGTGTCAGTAGCATCGTTCCGTTCCGTTTCGATTTGATGGTAGGTTTTTCCTTCGTTCTTTGCGTTGCTTATTTAAATTTCCCTAATATGGGTGACTGAGGGAGACGCGAATCACACAGAGTGACACACACAGGGATTAGCTGACAAATACGGAACGATTAAATTTTATTCTGTCCTCGTAATGGAGTCTAGTAGATAACTTGTTTTTTTTTTTTTTTTTTAAAAGAAAGAAAATTGTATTGTCTCAATGTCTTTAAAAACTTTTTCCATCATAAACCTCATTCGATTCAAAATCGATACTTGAATAATGTTCCTTCGAAATATTCTCATTTTAATTCAATATATACGTAATGTTTTCCCATATTTTCACTTTATAAATTCTTGAATATTTGATTATTTGTCTTTTGCGATACAAAGCGTTTTCAATTGAGTGAAAGATTAAAGCGATATAACTTGACGAAAAAAGCAATAGATATAGTTTATTTACGTACTCGTCCATTTATTTATCCATAAACATATACACAAGTTGTGAGGCTCGAAGGCTTTTTTCACTGGCAAAAACATAAACGTTCATTACATGTTAGCATTCTGATTTACTCATGTATGAAAAAAAAAATAACTTTCCATACAAAAGAACATTTTTTGTTGCTTCCCTTAAGAGAAAAAAATCTCATTTCTCTGCTGTACAGAGAAGCAAAGGACGAGGGTTGTTATAATGAATGACGTTGAATAGAAAATGTATATGAGATTATATCGTTTCTAATATTAAATCTTACGATGTGAAATGAGTAAGTAGTAGTAAAATATTTTCTTTATTCATTTTTTGTATTAATACATCAAGTAAGTTAATGCAGAGTTTTTAATTTATTTGTTCCCGTTTAAAAATTCAACCAATATAATTTATATTGGTACTATAGCTGATACCCGCTCGCTTCGCTGAGTGTATCTAAATTTAACTGATTGATTAAAAGATTCCCTACGTTCATAGCGAAATATAAAAATTAATCTATTTTGACAGAAAAAAATGATAGATACTTTCAGACTTTAGATCCAAAGAAAGTTCATCAAAACTCGTAAAACTAATTTTCAAGAAAAAGATGTTAGCTGTCCCACATCAGCTTCTATACGATTTTTAGTAAAAAAGTAACTGTATTCCTTCCTTTAAGACTTGAAAATCTCTCATACCAAATGTCATTTAAAACCATTCAGCTATTTTAGGGGGCATTCATTAAATGCGTGAGGCGTTTTTTGCGATTTTTGAAATCCCATCCTCCTCTCCCCTCTGATAAGATGTCATGAGATTTGGCATATATCATTCCTCTAACCCGCAATTTAATGTGATAGTTTTTAAAACAAAAATATCTGGTGCGAGGCGTCTTTCTTTTACTTTTATTAATGAAAATACTCGCTGTTAGTTAAAAGAAATATAAGCACTTTGTAACAATACATATAAACAGTACTACATGCATAAAACCTATAGGGCTATATGAATATACGAATTCTCAACCTTCACCCCAGAACCGCCCTTATTCGAATTTTCCCAGGAAAAAGTTTCAAATAAAAGTTGTAGCCACTAAGAAGTCTAAAAACTATAGAAAGTTTAACAAAAATCGTTGAAGCTGTTTTCGAAAAAAATTGAAAAAGCTCAAAAACGTCAAGAGTAAAGTAGAGCTTTCGGTTAACTGATTTCAACCAAAAGCTTCGCGGCACAACTAGATATAATATGGAGGCCAGATTCCAAGTTTGGTGAAATTCGGATAAAGCTTTCGATATGATATGGCTGTCACACACAGACACACACACACACACACACACACACAAACAGACATTTTTTTAAAAACCACTTTTTTGGATTCAGGGGACCTCAAAACATGTATTTCCGGTGAAAGCTCAAATTCGAAAATTCGACCCGATTACAATACTTTCTTTACTATCTATATAGTAGTAAAAGAAAGTAAAAATACATGATATTTGCGAGACGTTCCCTTTTCCTAAAGTAAGATTAGATGAGACTCGGCTCGACCCCATCGGCCTCTGAACGCCTCACGTATTTAATGGATGTTCCCTTAAAAGAATAGATTAGTAGCTATCCTACAGGATCTTTAGCAAAACTTCATTAAAATTAGTTTCGTTAAGTAATTGTTAAATTTTGAAAATTTTTAGTATTTATTATTTTAATACGTATATTTCTAATTAATATCTTCGACAATGAACAATGAAAAAATTCAAATATTTTAAAAAATTTCATTATTAATTTCATCGGGTATTAAATTGAAACTCATATTTATTTTCCAGTAAAAATTGTCAATTTTTAAATTCCAACTTTGTAGAAATTTCTTAAATATGCGAAAATGCGTTAATATTTTATTTCACGAACTTTATCGAAACATTTTTAATGTACGGTTCCTGTAGGATATAATTGTTTTGCCATCCAATGGGAACCATACATTATTCTAGCCTTAAAAGTAAGCTATATCATTCTCCCCCAAACTACCACATTGCAAAAATCATATCAATCTTTAACTCTGTGATAAACAAAAAAAAAAACAATCTATCCCACGGGAATAGTACATCTCTCCTGAGTAAAAAGTAGATCAAATCTTTTTAAGGAAAATGAGTTAAGACTCTATTTCGTGGATTTTAATGAAACTGCTTTTAAATACACGGTTCTTATAGAATACATACTTGTTTTGCTATCCCATGGGAACCGTTTATTATTCCGGTATGAGAAGTAATCTATATCATTTTCTGACCCCTAAACTACCACATTACAAAAAAGTTAATCTTTTGCTTCGTAAAAAACAAAAAAAATATCTATCCCACGGGAACCGTACATTTTTTCCGGATATCAAGTATACTATATGTTAAACCGGGTTATAATCTATATCTACGCCAAATTTCATCCAGATCCATTTAGTACTTTTTGAGTGATAGAGCAACAAACATCCCTTCTTACAAACTTTCACGTTTATAATATAAGTAAGATATTATTTAGTTAGAGGAGCAATGGATCGGAATTTACAATGAATGCAACAAGAATATCAGGTCCATATAAAGCCCCTCTAACTATATTTATGAATACAAAATAACAAGGATCTGAAGAAATAATAACAATATAATAATAAATATACATTTTAATATTATGTTATTATTTATATATAGTATATTTAAGGCAAAAATTAGATAAATCATTTCTGGTTTTATCTTATGACTAGTATTTACTAACTAAGAGCTAACTTAGTCAACTTATTTGCATTTATTTTCATTAGGAGACTTTGAGGTAGTGAGCTGTGTTTAATTTTAAATGGAGCATTCTCATTGTTCCATTTCCCTATACCTATTATTTAACTAGCAATTCTCCGTGACTTCGTTCACGTGACTTTTGAAAAATGACTAATTTTTCGTTTTTGGAATATTTTAAACTAATTAAAGAAAAGGGTCTAGTCAATGTATTTTTCAGAATTTGTATAAATCTATAAATGATGAATAATATCAAACTTATTTTTTGAGGGTAGTTTTTTACATCAACCCTAAGAGTGACAGCTTTTTTTTAAATGTGGCTAATACGTTTATTGTCCATATTTCATTAAAAAAAAAGACGCTTTACGACATCCTTTGTCGCTCACCACCAAAATGAGTTTATCCAGGGACAAGTTTAAAATGGACAGCCATGAGTCATAATGCATTTCGTAAATGCATTTATAGACCAGTGCTTTTAGCCTTTAAAAATGGTAAAAAAGGAACAAAATTATAGTAGGATGAAACCAATTGGAAAAGGAAAAGAATATAACAAAAATGAAAGGAAAAATAAATTAGGGTCGATCTAAGTTAGATCTACACTTTTTGTGCTAACACCTTTTTCACATAACCTCAAAATTTATGTGAAAAATTCCAATAACCAAGTTTTCAATCGAAAATTCTCACGTCAAAACATCTGAGTTTTTTATAAAGCCGATGAGCTTTTTGTTCGTTGAAACCTCTACTTTCTGATGGTGCAAAAATATTTATTTATTACAGTGTTAAATGTTCTCAGAAAATGCAATAATTAAAGTGTAAATTTTAATAAATGGCTCAAAATTGTACATAATGCAATTGTACAAATACAACTATGAGCAATTTATTAAAATTTATACTTTAATTATTGCATTTTCTGAGAACATTTAACACTGTAATGAATAAATATTTTTGCACCATCAGAAAGTAGAGGTTTCATCGAACAAGAAGCGATCCATAAATGCTGTAGATGCGCCACAGGATTTGAAAAATTAAATATTTTTTATGATTCATTTTTTTTTAAATTTACGTAATTGCATGTATTGTACAATGATTCTAAAAATTCCAAATACTAAATATTTTTATAATTTATACATTTTTTTATTTACGAAAATGTAAAACGTACCGCTCATAAAATTGGCATCGAATACCACATTAAATGAACGGCGAATTAATACGCAGCGACTGCCGCATGCGATTGCTTGGCTAGAATTGGTTGCGCATGTGCACTAGTACGGTCTTGTACTATCTCTCTCGGCGTTTCACATTGCCGGTTGACGTTTATAGATGCGTTTGACGTTTTGATTTTTCTACGGCTTCTCATTGTTACTGATACTGTTCGTGACTTATTTTGATTTATTTACCCATAGGCCCTACAAATGTTCTATTCTTTAGAATAAGAACTATTTTCGTGGTTTTTAAATACATTATATGATGCGGTTGTTGATGATTTTTGTAAGAAGGAGCGTTGAATAAGGTTAATTTTAAAAAATAAATACATATATTAACATGTTTATCGAATAAAAAAATAAAATTAAAAAATTGGTTTGGTTATTTCTTATGGTGTAGTTAAGTCAATGTCGTCTGTGTCTACCTACGTGAAAATTGACGATGTTTGCGTATCCTCTATTGACTTCTATTTTTAACCGACTTCAAAAAAAGGAGGAGGTTCTCAATTCGACTGTTTTTTTTTTAATTTTTTTTTTTTATGTTTGTTACCTCAGCATTTCCGACTGGGTGAAGCGATTTTGATGATTCTTTTTTTATTTGAAAGCTGGTGCTTCCCGAATGGTCCTATTTTAATTTGAAGGAAATCGTTTACTTCTAAGGGGTTGAAAACTAAGGGATGAAATACTAACTTCTTATTGGATGGCTCGATTTTGAAAATTATTTTTTCATTTGAAAGCCAGTGCTTTTCGAGTGGTTCCATTTTAATTTTAAGGAACATCTTTCACTTCTAAGGGGTTGAAAACTAAGGGATGAAATACTAACTTCTTATTGGATAGCTCGATTTTGATAATTCTTTTTTTATTTGAAAGCTAGTGCTTCTCGTGTGTTCCCATTTTAATTTTAGGAACATCTTTCACTTCTAAAGGGTTGAAAACTAAGGGATGAAATACTAACTTCGTATTAGATAGCTCGATTTTGATAATTCTTTTTATATTTGAAAGCTGGTGCTTTTCGTGGGGTCCAGTTTTAATTTGAGAGAAATCTTCAACTTCTAAAGGGTTGAAAACTAAGGGATAATATATTAATTTCTTACTGGATAGCTCGATTTTGATAATTCTTTTTTTATTTGTAGAACACAACCTTAAATTAATCTCCTATCTATTAAAAAAAAAAAAACTCCACTCATAAGGGGTTAAAAATTAGAGATGAAATAATATTATAATTTTTTTCTGGCTAACCCAATTTTGATAATTTTGTTTCTATTACGTACAACGTACCTTTAAATTGTTCACATTTCAATTTGAAGAAAAAAATTCACCCCTTAAGGATGAAAATAGGGGATGAAATAGTGACATTTAACCGAACTTTGATAATTTTTTTTCTGTTGGAAAGAATAATCCACTTAGTTTTGTTACTACATTTAAAAGCAAAAAATTTCAACCCTTAAGGGCAAAACGGGATGATGTAGTAACTTTTAATATTAAACGGCGCTGCCTCATATGAGCAGCGCGTTTGGAAGGTTAACCATTTTCAAGAAAATAAAATCAGTTATCAAACTTCAGATCACTAAAACGCGAGAAATAAATAAATATTATAAAAAAATGAAAAACCGACTTCAAAATATATAAAAATTTTTAAACAAAAAATGCACTGAAAAGTAACAAAATAATGGCGTATCCTTGCAGTATCTACAACTTACAAATTATTAGGATCATACAATGTACAACTATTGTTATTTTTGGAGTTGGTGTCAGTCAAGAAAATAAATATTAATAGTAATTTGTAAAAATTTTAAAAAGGTTTAGTTGGAATTGGTATTTTGTAGTTTAAAGGTCGCTAGATATTGTTACAGTTCGAGTATATTGTTTAAAAGTTCATTTGAAAAATAATTTTCATAAGGTATTTTCGTTTATTGCTAAGTACCAATATAGGCGTATTTTCTTGGCTGACACCAACTCCAAAAATAACAATAGTTGTACATTGTATGATCCTAATAATTTGTAAGTTGTAGATACTGCAAGGATACGCCATTATTTTGTTACTTTTCAGTGCATTTTTTGTTTAAGAATTTTTATATATTTTAAAGTCGGTTTTTCATTTTTTTATAATATTTATTTTTGTTTTTCTGTTTCCGTCGTCTTCTGTTAAGTGATGTACTATTTCAAAATTTTCTGCTAATGCCTTAGCCTTATCCATATCGGAGAAAACTAAGCCGTCAGTATTATGTAAGGTAGATGACATTATGAAATTTTTTTGTGAGTGATTTGGTCGTTTTCCAAATTGAATTATCTTAAACTTTAAGTTTTTCAAGTTTTTGGTCCCCATTATTGTCAATATGTGCTTTAATTTCCCATTTGATTATATTGCCATTTTTTACATGAAATGAGGCAAAAGCACTATTTTATATGATGGAAAAAATGGTGGAAGAAACTTTTTCTGAACCAGTCATGGTTAAAATTTTGAAAAAATAGTTAATCTAGATAGTTTCTACACCAATCATAATAACGATTGGCTTTTAAAATAAATTAGTTTAAGCATATTAAGAAAATAGCGGAAAGTTGTAATTTTCATGCTAAACGAATTTTTCTTTTTTAACCATTGAAAATTATTACAAATGAAGTGATAATAATTGTAATATCTTTGAAGATAATAAATTGAAAATTTCTTCGACTAATGACATGAACTAATTTATCCCGTACAAGATGTATGTGGGTTTTGCGTGCTGGCTGATACTTAACAATAAGATCGTTAAGCTTTTCAACTCGCTTTACTTAATTAGACAAATTTTCTCCGTGTCTTAACGTTTCGTATTATTCAAGATATAGGGCACAAGCCCTTATAATTTACCTTTGAAGTCTTTCAACACTTTTTTATCACTTTTTCATATACCCAAATATATTAATGTGAAAATGTCAACATTAAAAATTCTATATTTAATATGTAAATCGTTTTAATTTCGAATAAACCCGAGCTTATTAAAACCTAATTGGTTCTTCGTCAAAAAAAATTACCTCATTATCCTTCAATCACTTGCTTAATATTCGCAATTACCAAAGCTCTCTGTTTATGATATTTAAATCTATGTGACATCAAATCAACCCTTTTACCGAATAAAATTGAATTAATTTTGCGATTTTATGGAAATTATTTCGTCATACATGCAACATTTGAAATGTGTAATTTTTTTCCCCAACAATAAAACTTTGTTAATAATAGAGAGAATTTAAATCTCGTGAAAAATTTTAATACGCTAACATATAAATATTTAAACATTTTTATCGCAATAATTAGATTTCACCGTTACAAGCCGCTTAATTCCCACTGTTCTTGTATGAAATATATTTGTTAGTACAAGACCTCGAAGCTTGGGGATGAAAATTTTCATAAACTCTTATAAAAATAAATAAGACTGGTTAAACAACACGCCGAGAAAAAAAAAGGAAAATCCAATTTGTTGTTCAGGTGGAGTAACAGAGATCGGCTTAATTATGTGTCATATATTGGAGTTGGCGACATTCACCATCGCCCTTTTGTCTCGCTGATCATAGATACATAAAACTTAACACATTCACATATACCTATATGTATATAGGTAGGTACATAGTAGCATCAGGACAGTCAGCTTCCCATTTATCTTTCTAATTAACAAAACCTTTGTTCCAACTTTTACCGACACGGGAGAAAAAAAACCGCATCCATGTTATGCTCGTTCCTTTCGTTCCAGTGGAAAAGAGTTGATAAAATAAAACCGTGAAAAAATGTAAAAAATAAACAAGATTAGACACGTTAAAAAGAAAAATGAGGTGAACAATTTTTTTTTTCTCATTTTACACATTTTTTTTTTTTTTTGAACGAGTTAAAGCGAATGCATTTGGATGAAATGAATGGCATCTTGACTCTTGAGGTTCTATTGAAAGTTTCTGAGTCATAACAGCCGAAGTATTTTTCAAATTTATTTCGAGCACGCTCTGCATGTGTTTGCCGTGTTTTTCTCGTAGACTCCGGGAGCAATCCTAGGTGAATGAAGAATTTCAATATATGAATTCATTGTATGGATGTGGGGGAGCATTGGATATGAGTGTAGAGATACGTAATGTGGCCGAACGACGACGTGGGAAACTTCTTGAACAAGTCGTTATCACATAAAAAGACTAAATGGTAAAACATTCCATCTATATAATATAAAAAATATAGAATCCTAGACTTAAGATCATAGACCTAAGATTAAAATTTTGACCAACAGAAATTTTCTGTGTTTAGACAGTCGTGATATGACCTACGCTGTTAAAGCGACTTAAAACAAAAACAAAAAAATAACACTTAAAGGTTTCTAGGAAAGAAAAACAGTCAGTTAAGTAAGAAAGTATACGGCGTAATTATAATAAAGGCTCTAGCCCAATAGCCATAAGAAAAGTGCTCCAGGCGGTTTTTGAAAAATGCTTCCGTGTGCTGATTCCTCTTCATGAAAAACTTATTGTCGCACAATTTTAACCCGTTACCCCCATTTGTATTGGAGTTACGGGGGAAACTACCCCAGACGTAAAATCTCGTAGAATTTATCATTGAAAACGTTTTTTACATCAGTTAAAATTCTTATTGACGTTCCTTCATATAAAAAATTATTTTATCCGCCATAACAACTTCTGAGTTACCTAAGTCTTTTAAGTATTTAAAAAATACGTACTTATATGTGATTGTGGTAATGGACATAGAATTAGTGGCTGTTTTGTACCTGTGCTGCAGCAGTAATACTATTTATTGCATGGTCTTTATAAATCAAAACGTAAAAAACGTAAGCCAGCAGAAATAATGAATAAACTTAAATTGAATTCTAAAAATATATCGACAATTACGTAAATAGAAGCAGAATCCTATAGCGACTAAGCAAAGGTTAAATTCAAATTCTAAATTATTATTTCCAATAAATTATGATTGTAATTATTTTTAGTTATAACAAATATAATATTACTTGATTCAAATAATAATACTAACAATATTTCAGTATGTATTTTATGTAGGTAATCTGAGATAGAAAATAATAACAAGTAGGTATTATTTATCAAAATTTCTTTGAATTTATTATTAGTAAAATAAGGGATAAATGATCCCTGCACTATGTTGTTAATAGGCCTATAAAAAATTTCAAAAATTAATTTCTCTCTCAGGACCTTTTTCTTGACGAAAACCATATTATGGCATATATATACAAGTCATAAAGCAATAAGTGCATTTACGAAATGCGCTGTCTATTACAAACCTGTCCCTGGATGACCTCATTTTGGTGGTGAGTGCCAACTAATTTCTTAAAGCGACTTTTTTTAAATGAAAGATGGATAATAAATGCTCTAATCGCATTTTTAAAAAAAGGTGTCACTTTAAAGGTTGATGTAAAAAACCACCCTCAAAAAATTAAAATAATATTTTTCATCATTTATAGATTTACAAAAATTCTGAAAAAAATATATATTATGCGTTTTATCCATATCTACGTACAGTTTTAATTTCATGAAAAAATGTTTAATAGTTTTCTAGAAAAAAATTTTACGTCTGGGGTAGTTCCCCCGTAAAATTGTGCGACAATAAGTTTTTCATGAAGAGGAATCAGCACACGGAAGCATTTTTCAAAAACCGCCTGGGGCACTTTTCTTATGGCTATTGAGCTAGAGCCTTTATTTAAAACTATGTTTTTTTTACATAAATGTTACAATTAAATCATCAAGCAATACGCTTTTGCCTTAATAATGTGTCCAATCCCCCCCCCCCCACGTCAATAATCGCTTGGCATCTGCGAGGCTACTTTCCACTAGATTTTCGGCGTATTCTAGGAGAAGCGACCTCCAGATGCCTGGAATTGCGCGGGAAAGTTGTTCTACATTATAGCAACGTTTTCCCTTAAGTTAATGTTAATAAGGGCCCAAAATTTTCAATTGGGTTAGCGTCCGGGGATTGTGATGGCCATTCTAAAGTCTGAATAACATTGGCTTGTTTCTACTCCGTGCAAATCCGACTGCGATGTTTTGGATCGTTGTCCTCCTAGAAAATCCAGTCCTCCTTTTTATTTATGAATTGTCGATGATATGTCAAGTCCTTGACGATGTAGTTTTGCTTGTTCTTGACGCAAGGATAAGGATGGGTTCTTTGAAAACAAGCCACGATCCGTTTTTCGTCCTTTTTGGATATTTTGCCTTTTGAACCACGATTTGGAAGCTCATCAACAGTTTTAAACTCCTTAAACCGGTGCACCCACTTCTCGACAAAGGGTTTTGATTTTTTAATATACTTTGCCGCCGCTGCATATGACATTTTAGGTCCTTTTGGGTGCGTGCAAAGGAACACTGCCTCGAATCTTTTAGCGTACGCTACGCATTGCTTGCAATTTACGTGCTTATCTAACTGAAGATCAGCATTGACTGAATTTGGCTTAGTAAAGCGCTTAAGCTTAAGACTCCCTCTATTTAATTTAAAATAATTTAGGTTGGTAGCACTGACCAACTGTAAATAATGCGGTAGACGCTCTTACTTAACTGACTGTACTTATTGGTTATGACTTTGGTTGCAGTCATTTCAGCTTCTAAGCCCTTCAAAACCTTCAGTCTAACGACTGAAAATTTCGTTTAACAGACAGAAAAAATGATTGAAATGAAAATGATGACGTTTTCAAAGCTCAAAACCACGTATAAAACCGTTAAAACCAGAACAGTTTAGTTCGGAAACACTTTTAATTTAAATATCTGCTGCGAGGCGTCACAATCCTTTTTTTTACATGAAAGTCACTGTTAATTAAGAGATCTTAAATAAAGCTTACGATTATTTATCTTTATCTTTATCTATATACAAACTTCCCACCCTTACCCCCATTTTTTTCAAAAAAAATTAAAAAGCTCAAAAACTACTAAAATAAAGTTAAGAGTCCATTTAGCGGCGCAGTGGGTAGAAAAGTTTGCTCTTTCCGCTACATGCGACAGTGGTACTGGGTTCGATTCCCGTTAAATCCAAATAGATATGAGATCTAAGATATATATATATAGACAATAAACATTTTCTGTGTGTAGATAGTGATATGATCAGCTACTTAAAACAGCCAAAAAAACGCCACAAATAGATGTAATATGGAGGCTAAATTTCAAGTTTGTTGAAATTCTGTTAAAGCTTTCGTTACGACATAGCTATCAGACATGTTTCTAAAAATCACTTTTTTGGATTCAAAGGACCTCAAAACTTGTATTTCCAGTGAAAGCTCGAAATTAGCCTTTTTCCTGGGAAGGTATAAAAAGATCCGCTAGGGGCAGCACCGGTGGGGGGTACATAAGTTTTTAGTTCTGTATTGACAACAACATCAAACGTAGGTCTTATTATTATTATAATAAATAAATAAATATTGTGATTCAGAAGCTGTTCGTCATCGTCAGATAAAGTAGCATTCAAATCTAAAGTATCAATAGGACCTTAGGTAGTAATATAATTCTACATTATAGCATAGCAAAAAGAACGAGGAATAGGTTGGGATGGAAAATTTGCCCAGTTTGTAGTAGGAAAACTGCATGATGTTGAACTTGGTAGAGTTGGGTTGAGTAATTTAATGCGTTGTTGTTTATCCGCTAGACATTTACCACCAACGAAAATTTTTTTTTATCATTACCGTTTGCAATGCATTCTTCAATTTTCAAATATATAAAAAAAAAACTTAGTTTATTTAAAATAATAACATTTACCAACTAACCTTTCAACTAGGACATTTTTATTACATGACACGGTTAAGCCACGACATGCAAGCCATCGTTTTAAATCCCCGACAAGACGATATTGCACTTTTGCAAATTTCAATTTAGCTCCAGGTACATCATCTTCCGTTAATTTCATTAAAATTCTATACGTTTGACGTTGTTGTCAATAGACGATTCAAAACATATGTACCCCCCAACGGTGCTGCCCCTAGCGGATCTTTTTTAAATCTACCCAGGAAAAAGGCTAATTACAATACTTCCTTTACTAAATATAGTAGTAAAAGAAAGTACAAACATCTGCTGGGAGGCGTCACAGAAATTTCTTTTATGAAACTCGCTGTTGGTTGAAAAAAATATAAGCACTTTATAACTATATAAACAGAATTAAATGGACGAAGCCTCTATGTATATTGTATATACGAACTCCCACCCTTGACCCTAGAACCCTCTTTATTTGAACTTTCCAGGAAAAAGTTTCAAATAAAAGCTGTAGGCATTGATGAGTCTAAGAACTGTAGCAAGTTTAAAGAAAATCGTTGGAGCCGTTTTCGAAAAAAATTGAAAAAGCCCAAAAACTCCTAGAATAAAGTGTAGCGTCCGATTAATTGATTTCAATCAAAACTAGATGTCGCTTCGCGACACAACTAGATGTAATATGTAGGCTAAATTTCTAGTTTGGGGAAATTCGAGTAAAACTTTCGATACGAAATGGCTGTCACATACAGACATGTTTTTAAAATCCATTTTTTTTGACTCAGAGGTCCTCAAAACGTCTATTTCCAGTGAAAGTTCAAATTCGAAAATTCGACCCGATTATAATACTTCCTGTGCTATATAGTAGTTAAAGAAAGTAATATATTAAAAAGTAGTTCCTAATTATGAAAATGTATGAAAAAACATTGTGGATAACAAATCGTAGGTTAATTATGGCATAATCTCGAAATACCTGTTACCAATCTCAATTTTTTACCTAGGTACTTGGAGTTGGAATTTTGAAAAACCTCATCATAGGGGATCTTATGAATTGCCCAGTATCCAAAAATTAAAATTGTAGCTAGTCATCGTAATTGTTAATGCAATTAATACCCGGCCCTGTACGTTCGTAGAAGTAACTTTGATAGTTGGTAATTACTTTATAAAAATATTATTGGTATTATACGAAAATTTGAGATTCATTGTTGATTTAAACTTGTTAAATCTTTTTTCAAACGACGGACGCATTTTCCAAATTTACCTTGCTTAAAAAAAACCTCAACCTTTTTCTTTAACGATTTGTTTAAATTATTATAATAAATTGGATTTGTCTAAGAAAATACGTGAAAATATTAATAGGGGCTAGAAGCAAATGAAAAATTCATAAATTCATAGTGAAAGGTTTGTTTTGACAGGTGGTTTCATTATTGAACTAAATTCAGAGAAATTTCAGATGATTATGCAAACTTAAAGAGTGAAAGCTATGATTTTACAGGTGGTTCTCTTATTGAACTAAATACATGGAAGCTCAGATGATTGTAAACTTAAATAGAAATCTTAAAGATTCTCTTAATTTTTTTAATAAAATGATGAAAGTATTGATGAACATTTTGTCAGTACCACAAATTTTTCCGTTTCGAAAAAAATAAATTTATAACTGCACTAATTTTTGTTAGATTCGAACGTGAATCTCGGTTAATTTTCCGTCACTATTCAATGTTAAAGATTTTTTTACAAAAAAGCACTAAATTGGTATAAATTCACTTTAAATTTGATTTGACTTGCTTAATAATATGTTAATATATAAATAGAGGTTAGAAACAAAGGAAAAGGGAAATTTAGAAATTTTTCCACTTTTTGGAAAAGTTTAATTCATAGTGAAAAATTTGAAGATCTCGGAAAGACGAACGCCTAGCGAAGTAGCAATGACAGCCCCTAGGCAGGTGCTGGCTTTCTTTAAAAGCCTGATGCTCCCCTAATTAACACAGAGGGTCACATCGCAATTGACCTCCTTGGTCGCGGTGATAAAGGGAAGAAATATCCTGGGACCCTTAAAGCGAAAAAAAAATAGTGAAAGATTTGCTTTAACAGGTGGTTCCTTCATTGAACTAAATTCAGGGAAATTTCAAATGACTGAAAATTTAAGGGAGTAAAAGCTACGCTTTTACAGGTGGGTTCTCTCATTGAACTAGATACAGAAAAATTTCTAATGATTGAAAACTTAAAGAGATATCTAAAAGATTCTCTGAACATTTTTTTAAATATAAAATAACGTTAATTGTTTTGAAAAAAAAAACCAAAGCTCAGTAGTGGTTATCAAAAGTTTCTTGTATCATGCTATTAAATCAAGACACTTTCTAATCAAGCATGTAATTAAAACATTTGGAACGTATTAGGTTCGTTCGCGGATGTGATACTGAATCGGTAACGAATCAGTTCAAGACCGATTTAGGATCATCGCCAAGCGCATGCAAGTTTATGAGCCGAGTTACGGTCCGATATTCGCGGTTCACACGAAATGCGTTTGTTACCGTTAGGGTGAAAAATTCGATTCTCTTACTCATGCGCAGTTTGCTAAATTGTGGCTAATTCATAATACAGTTTTGCTGTCATGCTGTGTTCACACGAGTCAATATTAATAGGCCGTCTTTAGTTGATCAAAAAAAGTTGACTGAAAAACCTCGTGTGAGAACCGTAATCAAGTTTTTAGTGGATCGAAAAAAGGTTGAACGAGTCATCACACTAGGTTTTTTATTCCACTTTTGATCGATTAAAATCGGTTAACTAAAGTTGACTCGTGTGAACGAGGCATCAACGTCTGTCAACGTTCAATTCCATTAACAATTTTCGTGGGTTCTCGTTAATCCTCGTCTTACTTCCGAACACTTTTAAAGTCGTCCACGGGAAAATAACCCTTAATCAGTTCATAAGCGTGTATGCGTTTGGCGATTATCGTATCTAATCACTTGGATTGATTCTTTACCAGTTCCGGATCAGTACCGCGAACGAACCTATTATGATCTGCAGGTGGTTCTTTCATTTAACTTTAATTTCAGTTAATTACAAACCTTCAGATAAATTTATAAAACTCTTGGTTATTATATGAACCACCTGTGAACTGTAATCCAGTTAATAATGTATAAATGAATATTAGCCTTGGTATTGTATCTTTAAAATAATATTATAAGTATAATCACTTAAATTACCTACTTATAAGATTTTCTTCAAATAATATTAAAAGCTTAAATTTGGTTCTTAAAATTGCATCATGTTCAGGATTTCCCCTATATAAATGGTAGGACGTTTGATAAACGCAATAGAGAAAATTCATTACTAATTTTTTTTCTCAAGAAAAAATTGAATAAAACCCAAGGATAATACACAAATAAATCATTTTTTTTCATCTGCCAAAATATCTCTTGTATTGCCGTCACTTGATAAATATCGCTTGTAAATCCCATATCTTATTTTTACGATGCCAAAGTCTCGCGAATCGTTGAGGCAAACCACGCTCATTAATCATACATTTGATTGATACGCTTATAAGTAATGTTCAGTCGATCATATTTTCAACCGGGAATTTATCAGCCAAGACGAGAGGAAATCTTCTGTAAACTGTTGCAAACAAACAAAAAAAAAAAACATCTGGACTAGGAAGATCGGTTGATTCGATTGATAAAACGAAAGTTGGTGAAAATTAAAACGGGGCCAAACCAAGTCAAAAGCCGACATTTGCGTGATATAATCGCACCGCATTCGAAACGAGAATTTCGGTCGAAAAGTTTTCGAATTAAACGCGACAGTGGCCAATGTTAGTGATGGAAAAGTTTATAATTTGGAAATGCCATTAATTGGAAAATGGGATGAAACTCTCTGCGAGAGAGAGAGAATGAGATTTTAAATGAAAACCTTGAACTAGTCGAAGTTTATAAAATAAATAGAGACAAAAAATTTGGATTGAATATGGTTGGAATTATTTGCATTCAAATGCATCGACTCACCACGGCTCGCATTGACGCGCTTCGTCGCTTAATTAACGTGATTGGAGCGCTCTCTAATTTAGTCTAAACAGTTTACATGTTTGATGGCTTCGGTGAGCGAATTTAATCGAGAGGCTTGTTGATCTTTTAATTAAAATAAATGCATCCTAATCGGCCTACAATCACATATAACTAAGTTACATTGAAATCCGACCTAGATCAAAGAAAAAAAATTTCAAATCCGTAAAACTGGTTTGAGCAAAAATCACCCTTAAAACACTTTTATGGTTGGTAAGGGATTTTGATAAAATTTTGTAATTTGATAACTGGCTTTCGTAAATTCGTCAATCATTTTTTTTCTAATATACTTGGTTCTTAACTAAAATAAGAATTATCACAATATTTTAATTAAAAACAACGTAATTAAAGTTTTAAAAAATGTGATTTTTACAAGCAAAACGCGTTAAGCGGTGAATTTTTCGTCGCTTTGATAGAGTGGGGTAAACGATGTAATGCGCATGGGCTGGACAGACAATGTTTCTCCGTCCACTGCCTACTGATTATTTCATATTTGAGTGTAGACTTAATGCAGCTCAGCGAGATAATAGATTAATAAAGATTTTTGAATGCTATTTTCTATTTGTTTAGCAATTTTCAAAATATTTTTTGTTGCTTTTTCTTAAAATTTTTTATATTTTACTGTAAATACAGATTCAAAGTACATTTTTAAGTTAAAACCGTTACAGTAATCAAATTACATTTCAACACTCCCTTTTATTATTGCATATATTTCTTAACCAGAAAGAGTTAAGTTAGCAAGAAATATTTTTTTTAATTAAACTAAATGCCAAAAAATTGCTCCCTCAGAATCCGCAACTTCTCCAAGTGTATCGATATTAATTGATTAATAATTAATTTTTCAAAAATTTGCAAACTAAAAAAGTCACTTTTTATAAAATTACTTCTTAAATGCTCGTTCCGGATCCGAAATTGCTCCAGGTGTAAAGTTAATAGCTAATTAATAGTTAAATTTTTAAAAAAATTTAAACTCAAGAATTAAACTCGTTATAAAACCCGAAATAATTTTTAATTGAATATTTTTTTGGTTATTTTTTTTTTTAATTTCTCTATCTGCTCTTTTCATTACGCAAATAACTGATCAAATTTTTGCAATATTTTAAATAATTAATTTTTTTTAACTATTTATACATGCATTGTTCTACTATACCGCCATCAACTGCCATTGCACCTAATGAACATGAATAGTTTAGAAATTGAATTACTAATTAATTTCACACCTGGAGTAATTGCGGATCCGGAAAGAGCATTAAAAGGAACAGTGATTATTTTGGATAATATAGTAATTTTTATTTTTGAATTTACAAATTTTTGAAAAATTAATTATTGGTTAACTAATAACTATGCACTTGGAGCAATAACGGATTCTGAAAGAGTAATTGTTTGGTAGATAGTAAAAAATATTCTGCGCTAAGTTCTTTCCGGTTATTTTTAATTTATTTTCGCTTTCAATTTCTTAAATGTTTTTCCTCTATAAATTAAATATTTTCTTAACATAATAACCTACGCAGACGACGTCGCGGGTATCAGCTAGTTTAATATAAATTAGTTATATTCATACCTACAAACCGTCGTTCCATCGTTTAAACGCATTTAATTCGTAAGTGACTCGACTATTATGTCTTATACCTTTTTTAACAGCTATTTTCGCTTATTTGCGGGCACTTTTAGGTTGGTACCCTTATATCATCATGCATAAAAAAAGAGCTGAATTTTGATATACGAATAATTAAGCTGCATTATAAAATTTTTAAATCAATCATTTACGAATAAGATTATCCTCGTGGACCTACCCTTAAATCTAACGACAAAATAAATTCACAAACTTTCCCGATTTACTTGCTCAGTGTAACAATAGTGTTGTGTAAACAGATGTGTTGAAGTGTTTTCGTATTTAAGTGTAATTTAGGCCGCACACAAATCCTTACACATACACACACACACACACATTCACAACCCTTTTTCTTTCAAATCTCTTGAATCCCCCGTTGTTTAATCAACAAACGAACACTTTTTGTTACTTCAATATGGTGCCATCAAGATTTATTCTTATAATTTTTTTTTTCTAAAAGGGACTTTAATCGTTCTTTAAATAATGTTTAATTGCTTTTTTTTTTGGGGGTGGTTGTGGGCGAATAAAAGATTAAGTATGTTAATGATGTAATGTCATTAGGGTTTTTTGGTCGTAATAGGTGTGATATGTTAAAGGGAAACCCTATGTCAATACGTTGGTGTTAGATGAACGACCTTACGTTATGGCGGTCAGATGCTGTTGAAATGATTTATCTGTAACTGCCCTTTTAAGTATCGCATGTATCTCGATCCATTGAAACATTGGACTGCATTGCGGATATCATTTTCGAAATAGATCCATAAAATCAATCTAATTAATTGTATCAAATTTGAGTTAACTAAAAAATACCAACCCTTTTAAGTACATTTTTATTTAGTTTATTAAGACCATATCCTGTTTATATTATTTATATGAGAATGTAGATATATCCGGTTTTTATTTATCTCATAAACACAACAATTATATCTACAGGTTATATTCTGGAATATAAAAATATCAACCCCTAAAGACCAGCTAAAACGGCTTGGGGAAATCCAGAAAATTATTTTATGACCACTCAACATGAGTTTTAATTAAAGATCGTTTCATTCTAATTTCTCAACTTTCCCGCTTCACAGGTATATATGGCACATACCTAGATACATAAAATATAAAAACTCGACATGTTGAAAATGGTCCGTTTTTATATTCGCCGCGATCAAATATAATTTTTATGGGGCCACAACCGAAAAACATGCATTTGAATTTTTTCACCTGCCACACGTTTTATTGATTGTTTGTCGATGAGCTTTTTGGTCGTTTAGGGCGCGGTGTGTGTGTGTGTGTGTGTGTGTGTGTGTGTTAAAGAAGAACGAGGGGTATAAATTAAACGATTACAACAAAACCACTTGTATCTCAGCTGCTAATAAATCGGAGATTTATGACTATCGCATAATGGGGGATTCTGTGTGTGGATGTACGTATGAACGTGTATGTACGCGTGTGTACGTGTGTGTGTGTGTGTTTTGCTTCCCCGAAAATTGGGGCGATTGTGAGTCGTGATTACGAGAACCCTATAATACACAATGCCTTTACATGATTGATTGGGAATTGTCTTGATTTAATAACATGACACAATTGGATGCTGTGGAAAGCTATTAAAAACTGTTGGAAAATTTCATAATTTTCCGAGATTTTCATTAACGCAGTTTTCGTTTTTCCAAAACGAACAACGTCTTTTTAGTGAGAAAATTTTAAGAAAATCTTTTTAACAAATATTAGTAATAGACAATATTGGTTTACAATTAACTAGTTTTAACGAACGAACCACTATGAGCTGAACATTTAAGGTGTTAAGGCTTGTTAGGCTTGGAGCCTTACGTCTCTTTTGTCGAACGATAATACGTCATGAGTTCTCTTCTTGGAGTACTTAATGAATTTCTGAGCTTGTCTTTGTCTCGGAGTATTTTTCCAGCACGAGGCCTTGGTTTGGTATGACCTTAGTTAACTACGGGAGTATTAGGCTTTTGAAGAAAGCCAGCACCTGCCTAGGTGCTCCCAATGCTACTTTTCTAGGTGTTGTCTTTACGAGATGCTACACTCTTCTTCCGAAAGCTGCCTTATATGAACACAGTATATGCTCCACCGTTTCTGCTGCTTCCCAGCAGAGACGACATATGTTGGTGTCGGCCTTACCGATCTTGTGAAGGTGGTAATTTAGGGTACAGTGGTTCGTGTAGAGGCTTGTTAGGAGCCTTACATCCCTTTTGCCGAGTGATACTGTCATGAGTTCTTTTTCTGGAGTATTTTATGAATTTCTTAGCTTGTCTCTTAGGCCAGTCAAAATCAACATAAAAATTAGCTAAATTCACAAAACATGATGTATCTCTGATTTTTTAATATGTTGTTTGAACCCATTAAGGCTATGTGTTCTCAAAAAAACATGAAAGTTAAAATTTCATTTTCCCAGAAATGTACCTTAACACTTTTTTGTAGCATGAAATGATTTTTAAGCATGTATGACCCCGGCCACTCGGCAAGATCCTGCCCCTGGAAAGCTACTAAAACACCTCTCTTGTAAATGCAAGAAGGGGTGCTGGATGGCGGCTGCACTTGCCTGAAAGCAGGGCTTAGATGTTCTGCGATGTGTCAATTTGCTCTGGGGAAATGTGCAAAACTGTAATGAAGAGGACGACAGTGACTAGTCTCAAATAAACCCTGATGTTCCACCAATGCTGGAGTACCCACCAAAATGCGATTTTCCCTTATATGAGTTCTCTAAAATTTTGAAAGAACTACGTGGCTTACAGGTCCCGCTTTGTACTTAATTTGACGCTAATTAAATTGTCTACAAATTATATTCAATAAGTTCTTCTTGTAGGATCAGCGGTTTCGACGCAACCTCGATCCAAAAAAGATCTAAAACTAAAATTTTCAATTTTTGAAAAAACTGGCCTATTTTCAAAGTGCCGTAACTCAGTAACCCATTAACGTGCATAGCTACGATTGTGCTTAATTTGTCACAAATTTGATGCTCTTAAAAAACGTACAGAACAGCTTTTGAAGAAAAGTGCATAGATTAGGAGATACCGAGCAGAATCTGAAATAAGTTCACAATTTTCACGTTTTTTCCTCTATAAAAATTGTTCCACAACTTTTTGGGAGTTGCAAACTTGAGAATACATAGCCCTAATGGGTTCAAACAACATATTAAAAAATCAGAGATACATCATGTTTTGCGAATTTATTGTTGATTTCGACTGGGCTATCTGTCTCGGAGAATTTCTCCAGTGCGAGGCCTTGGTTTTGCTCTCCCAAGCGTTTTTGATGTTTGTGATTCCACAAAAAGGTTCAGATCCCATGAGGTCTGATAAGGCGCTATTTTTGGTCAGTTGATCGGCCTTTTCATTACCCTCTCTAGCCTATACCCTCATGTCCTGGAGCTCACCATAGGTAGACCTTTTTGCAAGCCAGCTCCCTGGGAGCTTGTTGGCATTGCCATTTGATTCATTATTCTCCCCTCTCCTGAACCTGTAGACAGTGGTTATTCAGTAACTTATTATCCCCAGGAGGAGGCTAATTATGACGTCTCCTCTCCTTGCATGCCCGTACGTAAAAACTAACATTAAAGAAATATCTGATCTATCAACGAAGGTATCTCAGGTGTCCCTTTTTTATTCTCAAGGTGTAGTCTTAAGTGTATTATTAAAGCAGTTCAATGATAAAGACGAAAAAGACAATCAACCACAAAATAAATCTGTGTCGATTGTGCATAGAGAGCTAAGTCCAAATTTGTTATTATTGGTAAAACGATTTTTAAAGTTTTGCTGGAGACCAGGAATTGGTTACAAAAATGTATTTAAATGCTTATAATATCTATATAAATTAAATGATAGCTGTTTTCAAATGTTTGCTTTTAATTCAAAAACTACTGGATAGATTTCGATCAATTTTTCTTTTTGGTTTACTTCTTATATACTTGGTCCTTATCTAAAAAAAGAATTATCACGATATCTTCATTAAAAACAAAGTATTTAAAGTTTTAAAAATACGATTTTTACAAGCAAAACGCGTTAAGCGGGCATTTTTCGTCGCTTTGATAGAGTGGAGCAAACGGCTTGACGCGCATGAGCCGAATAGAGTGTTTCTCCTTCCACTGCCTACTGACTATTTCATATTTGAGCCGCTAAGGGCACATATCGATTAACTCCGTAATGCAAAAAGGTTAAGTAAATTGATAAAATAGACTTCTGAAATACATAGCCTCTTATGGAAAAGCTAAAAAGCAAAAATTCATTACGGACAAATAAAGTCAGGAGTCAATCCAATGTTTGAACATGAAAATTTGTAAAAGTTGAAAAAGTGGAGTTAATCGATGTGCTCACTGACTGGCTCATTTGAGCGCTTTATTATTGCATATATTTTTTAATCAGAAAGAGTTACGTTGGCGAGATTAAAGTTTTTTTTTAAATGTCTCCTTAAATGCTCTTTCCAGATCCGCAACTGCTCCGGGTGTATAGTTAATAGTTAAATTTAAAAAAATTTCAATCTCAAGAATGAAAATCGATATAAAACCCAAAGTAATTTTTAATTGAAATTTTTGTTATTTTTTTACCTCTCTATCTGTTCTTTTCATTACGCAAATAATTGATCAAATTATTGCAATATTTTTGCAATAATTAATTATTTGTAACTATTTATACATTAATTGTTATATTTTGGCGTCAACTGTCGTTGGATCTTATAAACATGAATAGTTTAAAAATTGAATTACTAATTAACTATTTACTTGGAGCAATTGCGAATCTGGAAAGAGCATTTAAGGAACATTTTTTTGAAAAAAAAACAAGTGATTTTTTAGGATTATATAGGAATTTTTATTTTTGAATTTACAAATTTTTGAAAAATTATTTATTAATTAACTAATAACTATACACTTGGAGCAATAGCGGATTCTGCAGGAGTAATTTTTTGGCATATAGTTAATGATGTTCTACGCATAGTTCTTTCCGGTTATTTTTAATATATTTTTGCTTTCAATTTTTTTAATGTGATAATTAGTGGGTCCAATTCAATTTCAACAAATTTGGATTTACTTCACTATACAATAATCGACACAGAAATAACCTGGTAATTGTTTCAATAATATTTGTATTTAGTGGTGGCTTAGGTCGAACCCAAAGTTTCATAAAATATCATTTTGAGTTATTTGTTAAAATGTAGAACGAGTTTTAAACTTCAATATTTTAACACACGAACAAAAGTTTTACCTACGAACTTCCTATGAACGCATTTGATTACCTACACGGAAAAAATAGTGCTGTAAAATTTACAACACTAAACTAGTAATATTTTTACTGCACTTTGTGTTCACTATAACTACAAATGTAACAGCAGATATCACACTTTTATGTATTCAGCTCTAACGTCTAGTATTTTTTTACTACCATAGTGTAGTAAATATATGTAGCTGTTACAACTGCTGAGTGTTGTACAATTAACAAATTTTGGCGTTTGCGCATGCGGCGCGAACAACATAACCAATAATTTTGACAAATAAATGCAAGTGTCAAAAATTCAACTACATTTTTACTAGTTCGTGTTGCAAATAATACTACAGTTTTTTAATTACACTTGACTGGTAAACGTTCCTACACGTGGTGTCATCCTATATAATACTAGTTAATGTAGTAAAATTAACAAGGAATGTTGTTAAATCTACAACACATTTTTTTCCGTGTACCTTTAACATTTTTTGAAATATTAAATATTGAAAATTGTAAAGAATTGTATTTTCATTTTAGAAAAAATTCATAGAATAAGAAGGTCGTAAATATTCATTTAAAATTCTTATCAAATTGAAATTCATTTTCTTTTACCATTCATAATCTTCTTCATATTATTATTTAAATGAAATTTTACAATCAACCTCAAGAAATTTGCTGACTCTCATTTTCATTTCGTCGAGACTCACGCGGCTCCCGTTTTTTTTTTTGTTACATAAATTCATAAATTTTGTACACGAAATATATGGCTAACGAAAAAAAAAATTGTGCTCATTCTTTTTTAATCAAGTCGATTTGCCCACTTCCGTTCTTTGTCATTTACATTTTAAAACAACCAATATCTTATCTCTAATTTATTAAGTGTATTGAACAAAAGAAAATTTGCAAAAGAACCTCTTCTGTTGTCATTTTTTTAAAGTAAATTTCTCTTCATATTGATGCAAAATATTTTTATATGTATAATATGTTTCGAGTTGCATTAAAAATGCAGGCAAGCGCCTTCATCTGTAAAGTTTTATTAGTTGCTATTTCATATATTTAAATATCTATAGCACACAGATCGGAGGCTGAGCCGCAGTAGCATTACAATATGCACCGTCATAATGCATCCAATCATATTGTTCAGATTTAAAAGAGCATAAAAAGACTATGAAATAAATTTACGACACACAAAATATATTATTATGTTATTATGATGCTAAAGCTCGAAAGCTGCCTCATTCCAGATGCACTGGTGCTTTGCTACAATCCTCGCCTTCTCCTCCCACCCCATCGAAACCTGGTGGAAATTGCAACATTTATAATAAAAAAAAAAATTACATTGTATCACTGCAGTGGTTTTCTGAGGAATTTTAAGAATACAGTCAAACCTGTTTTTGAAAAGGGGTCGCATAAAAAAAAAACACACTTGAAAAATACTTAAAAATTTCAAATTTTTCGCATATTTGTATTTAAAAAAAATGCAATTTAAGTAGAAAGTGTTTCAATGTAATCTTTCTATTTCAAGTTTCGTTAGGTTTTGATCACTTCTTGTTGGATGCAATTTGCAGTTGGAATGTTTTTGCACGTAGGTAGTTTTATAAAACGCTGACGGCGAGGATATTGTCGTCTTAATCAACTGACTGAGTCTAAGATAAATTTAGGACGATTTAGTTATCTAAACTATGTATAAATAGGGTTCGGGAAGAGTTTGTTTGGGGGAACTGTCGGATAATTTAGCGTCCTAACCTGCGGGTGAACGGTCAAAAAGCCTTTGAGGAAGTGGAGGTTTTGTTATTATTAGATCAAATTCTATTAAATATTGTAATAGCGTTACAAAAAAGGTTCAAGGATATTTTTAAGTTTCCATAACCTAATTATTGGATTGCATGTGTTGTTCTTTTATATTAATTTTACTAGCTGATATCCGCCCGCTTTGCTGAGAGTATCTAAATTTTTCCCTTCCTTCATAATAAAATATAAAAATTAATCTATAATATTTTGATAGACAAAAAGGATTAATACTTCCAAACTTTAGATCCTAAGTAAGTTTATCAAAATCCTTAAAACTACTTTTCTACGAAAATATATCAGCTATCTTACAGGTTCTATAAGATTTTAGGTATAAAAAATTCTTTTAAGAAAATTTGAAAATCTTTCATATCAAATGACATTTAAAACAGTTTAGCTATTTCAGTAAAAACAATTAGAAGCTATCCTACAGGAACCGTCCTTTTTTGAGAATAAATGATATTCAGTTATATCTCAGATATCTTTAACAGAACTTCATTACAATTCGTTTCGTTCAGTAATTGTTAATTATTTAAAAATTTAGTATGATATTTTAATACGTTTATTTTCAATTAATTTCTTCGACAATAAACAATACAGAAATTCAAATATTTAAAAAAATTTCATTTTTAATTTTATCAAGTGTTAAATGGAAATTCTTATTTATTTTTCACTAAAATGTTGTCAATTGTTTAATTTAAACTTTGTAGAGAATTTCTTTTGGTACTGTGTAAAATTGGTCAGGCCTTCTTGAGGAAAATGCATTAAAATGCTATTTCGCGAACTTTAACGAAACTTTTTTTAAATACACGGTTCCTGTAGGATACAATTATTATGCTATTGTATGGGATTCACGTGTTGATGACGCGAAATATAGATAAAAACCATTCTGGAGCCTGATTGTAAATGGTATCAAAATTTGAGCTCAATTGGTACAGAATAAGGACCAACATAACATTTCTATATAATAAAGAAGAAGATACCAATAAAACAGGCAATACGTACGTCGTACAATATAATCGTTTGTCATTTGTAAAAGATAAAAATGGTTCTTGTGGGTTCTCCTTAGGAGATAGACATATACCGTCGCGGACTTTTTTATCAATTTTTTAAGATACTCAATTTCGCTGCATATAAGTTTGATCTATCTTGTAAGGTTTAGCCAGCGTTTGCAATGTAAGTGCACAAAAATATATTTGTTATGACAACACATTACAACTCTTTGAATTTCCCGACTTTCCTCTACTAAATTATGTATAAATTATAGCCATTACATTACCGAGGACTATTAGCTATATAACAAAAAAAGTTTCATCAAAATCCGTTCAGTATCTATCAGTAGTCTGAATGAAGCCAAAACAGTGCAGGTCAGTTTCGCACCAAGAAAGGGAGTATGCCCTAAATTATATCGAGATCCCCTCATCAGACAGTGTTAAGTACCTTGGGATCTATCTAGACCGAGGCTTTCTTGGAAACACCACATTGCTCAAAAAAGGAAAACCATGTGCAACAGGTTTAAGAACCTACACCGGCTTTTAGGAAAACCACACTCCACACTTTTCCTTAAAAACAAAATATTTTATACAAAACAGTAAAAATCCCAATCTGGACGTACGGGATTGAGCTATGGGGCTCTGCCAGCAAGTCCAACACTAAGATATTAGAAAGACCTCAATCAAAAATATTCAGAAAGCTGGCAGATGCTCCATGGTACATGGTACATTGATTGGTACAAGATTGAGACTCGTGCCACCAATTACTATTACAAGCTCCACTAATGTTACCAACTCTGGAGCCTCAAAATAGTAGGCGATTAAAGAGGAAGGTGCCCCGTGACCTGGTTATGGTATGAAAAGACACTCCATTGGAAGTATTCTCTATCAAGCCCTTATACAGATATTTTAAAAAAACTTCACACGGAAAAAAATAGTGGTGTAAAATTTACAACACTAAACTAGTAATATTTTTACTGCACTTTGTGTTCACTATAACTACAAATGTAACAGCAGATATCACACTTTTATGTATTCAGCTCTAACGTCTAGTATTTTTTACTACCATAGTGTAGTAAATATATGTAGCTGTTACAACTGCTGAGTGTTGTACAATTAACAAATGTTGGCGTTTGCGCATGCGGCGCGAACAACATAACCAATAATTTTGACAAATAAATGCAAGTGTCAAAAATTCAACTACATTTTTACTAGTTCGTGTTGTAAATACTACTACAGTTTTTTTAATTACACTTAACTGGTAAACGTTACCACACGTGGTGTCATTCTAAATAATACTAGTTAATGTAGTAAAATTAACAAGGAATGTTGTTAAATCTACAACACATTTTTTTCCGTGCATGATGCACTTGTTAAAAAACACCCCGGAAAATTGCACAGGCGTATTCTGTTTCACAATGCACCAGAACATGCATCGGCTATTTCACTGGCTGTTTTGAGGGAATATAGTTGGGAATTGCTGCTGCATGCCTTTGATATCCCAGATTTGGCTCTATCAGATTTATGTTGGTTTCCAAAACTAAAAGAAAACTAGGGGGGTAACTAAGGGTATTCGCTGGGAGTCCATTTCAGAAGCAAAATGTGCAACTAGCCAATGGTTCCAATTTTGTAAAAGAATGGATTAGAACGATGGCGATATCTTATGGAAAAGTGTTTTGAACTAGATGGTGCTTATGTAGAAAAAAAATTTCAAAATTTAAAGCTTTAAAAAATCTTTTCCGAGAATTATTTGATATACCCTCGTACCTATAATTCCTCCACGTATCGCTTAAATATCTTATTGTGATAAATTCCCCATACTTATTCCGCTTGGGCCTTGATTACCTATCCAAAAAATTAGAGACAATAATTATAAAGAAAATACGAAATTATTTCCTTGTGCCTATTTTATAACCAAAAAAAAAGTTTTTGTTATCCTAATATTATGCTTTTACAAAGATTTTTACGTTTCCTTTTACATTCGATTTGTTTCCCAGTATAATTAGGATGGCTTTCCATTGATTCCTTATCAAGCCTGTAACACAGATAAAGAAAAAATCCACTGTAAAAAAAAGATGTGAGGTATCGTAACAAAAACTTGGGATGATCTTTTCACGATAATATCTGCTGTCAAAGCTGCAAAAGTTTCAGTTTCCGTCTTTTCTTTGGTAGCTCCTTTATGTTTCTATTCAATCTCTAGACATGACGTGCTCTTTGTCCTCTCCAGATAGGACTCGGACATAAATGCCTCGTTTTATCATTGACATTTTGAACTGATCAATAAAAAATTCAAACAATTTACTTTTGAATGAAAAAACGGAAAATTGAGGGGAAGTTGTCGTGTTACAAGTTAAGTTAAGGGAGTGATTATGATTTATTAGTTCAAATTGATTATATAAACTTTGTGAGTTTATTCTTGATGCATGTGTTAATATTGCAAAACAGGGAAATAGCTGGGCTATTTACACACACATAGGTTAGTAGGTCAGAAAAGAAATTGAAGCGTGCGAACTTTCCTCCAATACAAACAATGCTCTAGTAGTGGTTCGAGATGAAAGCCGGAAAATACGGGGTGGGGGGCGAGAAAATCGAGGGGTCGGTCGAGCGGATGCAAGTCAAACGACCTAACACATACAAAGAATAACGATCGTGACAACCCACTGTCGTGTGTGATGTAGACTGTAGACTGGGAATCTGTTACGATCTACTGCAGATGAACGAATGTCGTCGTGTTAGAAGCTCGAATATATTCTCTTGAAGTATTCAACAGAGCCAGACAATTTACTACTAGATACATACGGAACGTAACAAAAGCCAATGAAACATGTTCAACGTGCACATGTCCCATAAGTTCCATTTTCTGATGGACGGGAGTGTAGTTGCAGTTTTTGATTTCTGGTCCGAGCCAGAAGCGAAATGAAACCCATCACGTCCACTCACGCCGTGAACCGTGCGACAAGCTACTAACTAGATTATCTCTCATCCCACCCCCCTCATCTACCACCTCATTTCCATTCTCGACATAATAATCAGAAAGAAGATGAAGAAGTCTGTGTCATCCGTGTGGAATATGAAATTGCAACAATGCATAAACCAAACACAAACATCATATATATAATATATGATGATGATAGTCTCGTTCCAGTTATTGTGGATGCTTAAATCATATTTCCTCGTGTCGAGAAAACACGTCGCACGACACAATATCGCACGTGGAATTGCTTGATTACACGCGCGTCCAGGAGACAAATCGAGCAAAAAATGAAGAAAATTTTCAATCGGATGTCATGCATTGAGGTTCGTTGATTTTTCTTGATTTTCGTCGTGTCGTTGTTGGAGGAAAATGTTAATTGAACAAATGGTTTGAAACATTTAGGCTGTCAGTCAAATGGTTTTGACTAAATTTCCGGTTGGGAAATGTGAACGGAATTTGTGAATGTTATGGAAATGTTGACCCTTTCAAGATTGTGTTTAATGAATCTTCAAAGTTTGAATTTTCGTTCAAGTGTCGAGTTAGAATTTGAAGGTTAAAGATGTGAATGTTTTATTTCTTGATTTTTCAACTCTTAACTAGAAAGTTCATAGTATGTGCTTTTTTCGTGATAGGTTAAGAGAGTTTTGAATCATTTTATATAATAAGTTTTTATATACTTCTTACGTCTGTTGCTTTAATACCACACGGAAAAAAATCTGTTGTAGATTTAACTACAATCCTTGTTAAAGTTACAACATACACTAGTAATATATAGGATGACACCACGTGTGGTAACGTTTACCAGTTAAGTGTAGTTAAATAAACTGTAGTATTATTTACAACACGAACTAGTAAAAATGACTCCATGATAATATAATGTAGTTGAATTTTTGACACTTGAATTTATTTGTCAAAATTATAGCTTATGTTGTATTATAGAAAAAAGTAAAGATGGCTTTGATGTTTTTTTTTTCTCAGCCGTTTTACAAGGTTTTACAACATATTGGAGTAATTGTATCTAGTATTGTATACACCAAAAATGGTAACGATTACAGATTTGTTAATATTCGTGGCGTAACAGAAACGCCAAAATTTGTTAATTGCACAACACTCAGCAGTTGTAACAGCTACATATATTTACTACACTATGGTAGTAAAAAATACTATACGTTAGAGCTGTGATTTGTGGTTAAAGTGAACACAAAGTGCAGTAAAATTATTACTAGTTTAGTGTTGTAAATTTTACACCACTATTTTTTTTCCGTGCAGTATATCTGAAAAGGTTATTAGATTAGGGGATTTTGTAATCATTCTTTACATTGAAATTTTTCTTAGTAGAAATTAAGTAAAGCTTTTACTTTTGTTTCTTAAGCTTAAAGATTTTTAAAAAGCCAAACAACTTTAAAATCATTTTATGTGTTCAGTTTTTCTTCTCATTACGTTAGTTGTGAATTTAGTTCTCACTTTAATCTCGGTTAAAAATTTCCTCAGTAAAATTTATAAAAATTACGTTGGGGTTTTTTTAAATCAATTTTTATATTGACATTTTTCGTTTCGCAAGCAGTAGAAATAAAGTTTTTGCTTTTGTTTAAAGAATTTTTACCAGTTCTAAGACTTTTAAATCATTCTGTTAATTGAATTTTGTCCTTATTACGTTTGATGTGATATTGGTTTTTACTGTGAATGAAGAGATTTCTTATTCATTCGTGATAGTTTTTTTTTTTTTTTTTTTTTTTTTTTGGGTGTTTTAAGTCGCTTTAACATCTAAGGTCATATCACGGCTGTCAAAACACAAAAAAATTCTGTTGGTCAATTTTCATTTTAGGTCTAAGATTTTAAGTCTAGGATTCAACGGGGATCGAACCCGTACCACTTGACGCATAAAGTGGAGAGAACTACTGCTCTAGCCACTGCGCCAGTAGGTGGTCGATATAATAATTTTTTTTTATTAATTTATTTAAGGTCGCATCAACTACTATGGTCATTAACGACCGTCGAATCCGGAAACCCAGAAAAAAAACTTTGGGCTTTTATCGGGATTCGAACCCAGGACCACTGGCGTATAGGGCAACTATCTAGCCACTAAGTGACCTGATATAATGATTTAGTACACTTTTTTCTAAAAAATTTGATTTCTAAGGGTAAGGGATTTTTGAATCAATCTTTATTATAACAATTTTCATCGTAGTAGGAATGTCGTTAATAGGTTACTCGTGTTTCTCAAGTAAAGTTTTTTTAGGTTAAGGGACTTCATAATCTACCTATTTAGTAAAGTTTTCACTTATCTTAAGTTCTAAAGTCTCAAGTTTAGAATTAGACAAAAAACTTTTGAATCATTCTGTAAAAAAATGCTAGTCGTTCGAGTTTTCTTCATTACGTTTCTTCTTGTTTAATTTGTTTCTTATAATTTTTTTTTGTTTTTTTTTTTTTTAAATTTTATTTTTTTATTTTTTTTTTACGGTCACTTAGTAGTAGACTAGATAGTTGCCTTATACGCTAGTGGTCCTTGGTTCAAATCCCAATAAAAGCCCAAGATATTTTTCATGGGTTTGGATTCGACGGTTCGTAATGACCATAGTAGGTAATTGATGCGACCTTAAGTAAAACCAAAAAAAGTTTTTTAAGATTGAGAGATTTTTAAATTGTTCTTTATATTGGTAATGATATTTAGTCAGAAGTTTTTAAAAACAATTTGTTAGTTATATTTCTACTTTCCTTACGTGTGTTGTGATATAAATATTATATATATATAATTATAAAATCTGTAACTAGGTGAAGGGACTTCATAATCATTCTATATATTGGTATTTTTCTCTTCAATAATACTGTAAAAAGGGTTTTTCTTGTGAGTTCCATAATTTTTAGTTTGTTAGTAAACTTTTGAATCATTCTGTTTGTTCAGTTTTACCCTTCATAACGTTTGCCTTTTAAGGTGAAGCAATTTTTTAAACAACCTTATAACGAAATTTATCCTCTATAAAAGTTTTGCGACTTTTTAAAAAAATTGTATAAGTCCAATGGTTTTTAAAAAGCGAGATGCTGGATTTCTTTAGAAGCCTAATGCTTCCGTAGGCAGAGCAGAGCATTGGTCGCGGCGATTAAAAAAAGAAAAAAATCCCAAGACCGCTAAAAAACGATTTTTGTTCTCTCCCCCCCCCATGCTCACTTTGCATGTTTTGCTTATTGTAAGTATTCCATTGTAATTCCTTAAGAAGTGCTTTGAGTTCTTCAAGTTCGAAACAAGATCCTAATAAGAACTGGCATATTTGAGATTTTATAAGCGAATTGCTTGGCCCGAGAATGAATTCCATTTTTCGGATTTGCACCGAACTCGATTAAAACTATCAGAATTGTCGAGATAATTCACTCGCATTTACTATAGGGTTTTGCGTTGTTTACTTTCACTACCAAACTGGTAATTATATATGTTGATGATTGTACGTTAAATATTTATAGAAAAATGAAAAGTTAAATTTTTTTTAAAACTATTTCTTAAAATCGAAAGTGCATAAGTATGTGCATTGCATTCATTATTATCATTCAACCAATTTTATCAAAAATTGTCTAGAAACACTTTCAAGAAAAGAACAATTTAATTGTTGCAGACTTGAAAATCTTGACTCGAATCTAAACTTAACGAAATCGAATTAAAGTAAAACGACGATCGACCTGTTAAACGATGCATTTTTTCCAAAGTTAACTATGGTTCTCTTTGCGTTATCTGAGAAATAATTTTTAAAGCTCAATTAGTTTAAGCGACACGCAAAAGAAAGCGTCTCTGACAAATTAGGATGGTTTGTACCGAGACAATGTTATTACGTGAAACAAATGTGGTGCGATCTCGTTAAAGATGACGGGGGTGTGAGGTCGATTGAAGGCGTCCAAAAAAGCTCATCGCCACTACCACCACCGCCATCATTGGGGCAAGTACACGTTGCAAGTAAATAGGGCTATTAGCCGTGGCAGACGAACGAGAGCATGTGTCAAATAAATGGGCCAGAGAGAAATTTCGCTTGTCGTCTCGTAAATTCCACGTCTTTTCGTCTGTCCTAAGACCACATAGCGTTAATAACGCCATATTACATCTATTCCTAACTTGTTATTGGTAGATAGGTACATGAAGAATTGAATCAACCAGATAAAGTTTTAAGACATTTTTTTGTATGATTTGATGAGGGTTTTTTATGCATAGACGGTACCGTTCAAAGGTTTAGTAGGGCAACTAACTTATATAGGTGAAGAATTATTTCAAGAAATTCTTCACATAAATGGTCTTATTGATCCATTTCTTAAGATTTTTTAAATTAGTTATACTTCTTTAGGCGCGTTATGAAAAAATGATAAGAGTGAAATTTTTAGATGGGCGGCCATCTTGAGACAAAAATTAACAAAACGAAGTTGTTCGCAAAAACACTCGGTTTCTTGTCGCGCGTAATTTGAATTTTTGTTTTATTTATTTACTTATTTATTTATGTTTATATTTAAATTAAAAATAATTATATATACAAATGACTCATATTATTAAAAAATAAGTTATTACTTTTCTCGAATTTTGCAGTATCTGTTATACTATTTTGAGGTTAGTGATGAAAATGACGTCTGGGCATATTCTTAGTTATCACGAAATCTGGGATTCTTAAATGATTCAACCATTTTAGAATAATAATTTAGTAAAACAAGATATGAATAAGATTAAGACATTTACTTTGAAAAGTAGCTACTTAATTTATTTTGCAATTTCTATAAAACTTTGTTTTCATGACATGCATGAATTATTAACCAGAAAATTGATCCTGACAAATTTCATAAACGTCTTGCAGCTTTCTTTGGATATAATTTATTGATACAAATTAAAATATTATTCCCTTAATTTTATTTTTAATAATTAAATCTTTAAATATATATATATATCTCAGTGGCGTGCGGTGACTTTTGAAACAGGGCATGTGGTTAGAAGTGGGGGGGGGGGGGTTAGAACCACATTTTTTAAATTAATTTTTTTATTTGCTAAACGTGGTGTTATAAGTATTTTTTTATATTAGCCTTATTCGACGCTCCTTCTTACAAAAATCATCAACAACCGCATCATCTAATGTATATAAAAACTACGAAAATAGTTCTTATCCTAAAGAACAGAACATTTGTATGGCCTTTGGGTCAATAATTCAAAATAACTCACGAAAAGTATCAGTAACAATTAAATTCACTGTTTAGATTCAAAACGGCAAACGCATCTGCTGACCGTTAATTGGCTATGTGAAATGCCGAGAGAGATAGTACTCGACCGTACTAGTGCGCATGCGCGACCAATTCGAAGAAAAAAATCGCATGCTACTGTCGCCAACGCATTCATTCGGCTTTTGCGGTTCATTTGATTTGGTAAACTATGCCAATTTTATGAGTGATAGCTTTCATTATCACGTAAATTAAAATTTTATAAATGATAAAAATATATCATTTTTAGAATGATTTTACAAATGCAATTACGTAAATTAAAAATTAAATGAATTAATCATAAAAAATATTCAATTTTTAAAATCGTCTTACAATCCAAAGGCATGCGCCGCATCCACAGCATGTATGGACCACACGCCTCTGATATATATATATTATTATATTTAAATATTAATTTACAATTTTTTAAAATTGATTATTTGAATGCAATTAATAAAAACTAATACTAATGATGCCAAAGAAGTATAACTTCTCACGCGCGTACATAAGTACACGCAACCACTTTTTTTTACTCTGGACAAAGTCATTGATAACCGCTTATCTTTTGATGTAACAGAGGACAAAAATGGGATCTTTATAAACATTTTGTATTCATTGATTGCTAATTTATTACTTTATAACCCTCCCCCTCTGAGACCAAAAGCTAAGATACGGCCCTGGTATTAAGTAGTATGAAACAAACTTTTAGATAGGCAAAAAAAAACATCTCTAAAATAATATTTTTCCAAGCGTTCGTCTCCTCGGACTAAAAGCTCTGGATACGTTCCTGGCTCTATGTTTGTAAGATAAGACCAAAGTTTCGCAGGCGATTTGTTAACTTCAGAATGTTTGATGAAGATTGTTCGTGTTTTTCGATTAGGGGTGGGTGTGTGCGGTGTGGAAACTTTGAATTTTCTTGCTCTTTGGTCGGATGTGATTTTTGATAAATTGGCGTTATTTGTCTCCATCGCACTGGCAATCAAAGTCTAAGTGCCTGGATGATTTCATCTCAGAAAAAAAAAACATCACGTACCTACTTAGATTATATTATGTTGATCGAAGAATCCATACGAAAAAAATTATATCCCAAAATGAAGGTTAAAATATATGGTCATATTTTGTTTCAGAGTAGGTATAAGACTTTTTGCTGCTAAATTATATTGATCAAGATATAATTTTTAAATTATAGTTTAGATTATATCTTGCAAATTTATCTTTTATTTCAAAACTAGACATGAAATTGCTTTACTTTATGTTTTTGTGTAACCATAAAAGAAGGTTAATAGAAGCTAAATTTCGTGTCAAATCGACAATCGAAAATGAAAGCGATAAATTTTGTTGTCAGCATGAGGCCTAAACAAGCCGTCTGCAAAATTCACGGTATGGGTAACTATGGGAACTTACATGATCCAATTTGAACCACTCAACATTTTTATTTGTGAACACGTTTTTGATATTCCATTTCCAATGATTGATGATAATTTTCATAATTTTCTAGTTCATGGGAAATGTATTTTATAAAAATCAGAAATAATAAAAATTTTAAGGAATAAAGCCCAGAAAATACCATAAAATTAATGAAATTCTAACTAAAGCGATTCCGAGCTTGAAATAAACAGTTCTTAGATACGACTTATTTTAAAGATGCCTAGATATTAAAATATTCATTTTTATATAAAATATTAAATAACATTTATTTTATAATAAGATAATATAAAAGCCCAGGTCACTGATTCACTCACTCATTCTGTAACGCTCAATGCCTACTATGATTACCTATACTATGCCTACTACTATTGAGCCAACCCCACAACAAGGACATTTACTCAATGATAATCGTATTTTCACTCGCAATGTTGTGTATCAAGAAATTTTATAAACAAATAAAGCATTTAAGAATTAAAAATAAATTATTCTTTCTTTTTATTGAACTCATTCATAACTTTTGGTTGTCAAACACACTGATACGAACGCATGCAATAACTTTCACGTAAGAAACTTGGGCTTTTTTAAAAAAAATAGGGCGCCGTAAGCGCCCCAGAACAACTAGTATTCAATATTGGGCTAAGTAACTACACACAATGATACCATAATGATCGGGGATACAAACAGTGAGGATAGATTTATTTTTTCTTAAGCCTTTTCTACACTTACTGATCGCTATGTGTAATGTGCAATGTATGTATGTCGTCGCCACAAATTTTATAGCCTTCCATAGATTCTATAGATTTCATTATAGACTTCAATAAATTTCAATAGACTTCTATAGACTTCAATAGATCTATTAAAATTAGTAATGAAAAAAGTAAAAAAAATTATTGATGATGCACAGATGTGAAGCTTAAAAGGCTTAAGATGCTATAAAAAGTATTTTTTATGATTGACTTGTTATAATATAGTACTTCGAATCGTAGCATAGTTAGGGGCCATCCATAAATTACGCTACACGAATTTCACGATTTTTAACCTCTCCCCCGTTCTTGTCACAGCTGGTCACACTGTGAGACCTACCCCTTCTTAGTGTGACGTCACATATTTTATAATTTTATATCTACAAATAATTATTGAATAAAAACAGCAGTTGCAAAATTTGATTTATTTCAATTTTAATGATTTTTAAAAAAAAATTAACAACAAATCAAACATTTCAAGAAATAAACAAAAGTAACAACTAATTATACACACTGCGACTTATGTCACACTTTGACGACCCCCTCCCTCCCCATTAACGTGTGACGCCCTTTATGGATGGCCCCTTATGAAGTTAAGACATTTGGTTTTCTATAAAACTTCGCGGTGTTAGTAAGTGCACATTCAGTCAAATTATGAAAATCTAGTATAATTTTCCGCCCCACCAACACCCAACTCCCCAGGGAAGGCCTCCTTGCCTCCTGAACCCCTTGGTATCTTTCGAGTTAAGTTATATGAATTAACTTACAATACCATGCATGTTAGTTGTCATAGTTACGTTATAATTGACATAGTGGGAGATCTTAAGGTGAGCTTACAACGGAGGGTGTTCCCAAATGGGTTGAAACGCTAAGTCAAAATCGAATAGAAAATGTTCTCATTGTGTGTTAAAATAAAATTAATAAACTAACTACAATTATCGTTCAAAATTATTGCCATTGGCTTTTAAACATTTTTCAACCCGTTTCGGATCACCCTCCGTTGTATTTTCACCTTAAGATCTTCCAGTATGTTTCATACACAGTTTTATTAAATAAAACCTACCTGAAGACATGGCCAACTTCTGTTGGGCATACAGCATAAAGCTTGGTTAAATTACGGATATAACGTTGAATTTTCTTATTTTCAACGAAAGTTCGAAAATCCTCACACTTAGCTATAGGGATATGAATTATGACAATGTGGGGAATTTTTAAGAAGAACCAAACAAGGGAAATAAAATTATGGGGATTTAAGAAAATTGATATTTAGCACGTGTTACTTTACAATGCACTTTGAAATACTTAGAAACAAAAATTGATTGATTTGATAATATTGAGTGTAACAGCATCTTCGAGCTCTTAAACGAGCCTATGTCGAGCTTTCTACACAAATTCTAAGGATAGATCTTTTTATTTTTCTGACCACAATATTTATTTATTCTTATATTAATAACTAGCTGGTCCCCGCCCGCTTCGCTGAGCGTATCTAAATTATACTGATTGAATAATAGAAACTTTCATCCCATCAACAAAAAAAGACATATAGATATTTTTAGATCTTTGATTCATAGAAAGTTCATGAAAATCCAATAAACTACTTTTCCAGGAAGATATTCCATACAGCTATCTAGAAGAACTATCTTATTGGTTCTATACGTTTTTATGAATATTATACAATACTTATACTTCCTTAAGTAGCAATTTAAATCGAAAATGTTGAATGTATTATATATTTAACTGAGTTTTTCGCCAAGTTCAAATTTTTCAATAGTGAAAAAGTTGAGTAAGTGGAGTAATTGTTGACTGTTTGAATATAATTTAACACGCTTGTTTCTAAACATTATAGACATTCAAAAATTAACAATGAAAGAAATTTCAACGTTTCAAAAATTTTCATTATTATTTTTTGGATGTTAAATTAAAAATCATCTTCAAGTGAAAATTGTAATTTTTATTTTAATCCTTAAGAGAAAATATGTTAAAACGCTATTCCACGAACTTTAAAGATCTATTTCACGAACTTTTTTTTAACACACGGTTCCTGCAGGATACAATTGTCATGCTATCCTCTAAGCACCGTGCATTATTCTAGCATAAGAAATAATCTATATTATTATCTGATCCCTTAACTACCATATTACAAAATATCATGTTCATCTTTTACTCTGTGAAAAACAAAAACATATCTATTCCGCGGGAGTAGAACATTTTTCCTGGATAAAAAAGAGATCAAGCCTTCCTGAGGAAATTTTGTTAAAACTCTTATTCATGAACTTTTAGAAAACTCCTTTGAAATACACAGTTCCTGAAGGATACTACTTTTAGCCTATCCTACGGGAGCGGTACAATATTTTAACATAAAAAGTAGCCCATACCATTCACTGACTCTTAAATTACCATATTGGAAGAAATTATGGTAATCTTTTGTTCTGTGAAAAACAAAAACGTATCTATCCTACGGGAACATACATTTTTCCTGGATAAAAAGTGGACTGTATGAAAAGAAAAATTATGATTTTTCCTTGAGAACTTTATGAGTTATTACTATAAATATATTGTAATCAGATAAAAATGTTTAGTTTCAGCATGATTTTTCTTCGAATAAGTTTTTCTCTATTTTCCCGATAAAATGAGAAATTTTTCCGAAGTAAAACGTATTCTAGATAATGATTCACATAGTTAGCTATCATCATATTTAAATATCACCAAAATCCATTTTCAACTAAAAATAGAGTTTATGCATAATTTTTTTCTCCGACCCTTTTTTCAATTTCCCGAGTAAATGAAACATTTTCCCGTATTAAAAAGTATTCTATTAAATGACTCAAATTGTCATTTATCATCATACCAAATATGATTAAAAACCGTATTTATTTGGGTAAGAATTAATAATAAGTTTCTAAAAACAATTTCGCAAATAATGAATTATTTTTGAAACAACTTTAGTAACCATTAAAAAGGTTATAGCGGGCCAACCTTAAAAAATAGACATATGTCGTCGCGGACTTTTTTGTAGAACTTTTTAAGAGGAACAATTTTGCTATACATGATTTTTGCGTAACTTTAACCTTTTACGCATGGCAGACCACGAACGCTCTCAAAAGGAAAAAAATTTCAATTCAAATCAGTAGTTCCTGAGATTACCCCGTTTAACCAAACAATCAAACAAACAAACTCTTCAATTTTATATATTAGTATAGATTATTAACCGTTTTAGTGCCACTGATTTTTACTCGTATATGCTTAAAAATGCCAACGAAATCTTCGTTTTTGATGTAATTTATTAAATCTTGGACAATAGTAATAAAATTAAAAAAAATCCTTTTTATATTGTAATTACTAATAACGTTATGATTTGAACTATAAATAACGCTTAGAAAGATAAAAAATACCTCTTCTACAGCGTGCTAAACAACAACAGATTTTGCGAGCGCTATCGCGCTCGTGGCACTTTTGAGTAATTTGTACACGAGCGCGATGGCGCTCGTTGGCACTCTAAGGGTTAATATTACTTAATATTTTTAATTTTAATAATAATATTTATTCTTATAAGTAGTAATAAGACGTACGTTTGACGTTGTTGCCAATAGAGAATTCCAAACATATGTACCCCACCACCGGTGCTGCCTCTAGCGGATCTTTTTTAAATCTTCCCAGGAAAAAGGCTAATACATTTGAAACTACCTCTTGAATCAGAATCTCTGCCTCTATATATAAACAAAATCCCACCCTTTACCCTAGAACCCCCCTTATTTGAACTTTTTTTAATAAAAGTTGTAGACATAAATGTGAGACTTACGGACCTTTAACAAGACATCTGTTTGCTGCAAAATTTCCAAGGAAAGTTTTTTTTTTCTCTAAAACTTCAAGGGTTTTATGAGGTCTTGTTATGAAGGATGCTTAGAATTATTAATTTAATTGAGTTATGTAAAAATAAATAGGGCATGTCCTTTGAAATAATGATTTTAATGTCAACTTCCGGTGTAACCGGAAGTGTCAGAGAACTAAGAATATTATAGGAAAGTAGCTCTAATCCAGTAAGGTTATAATCGCAATTTTCATATTCCTATTATTTAAAGTTCGCCGGAAATTTCTAATGGCCGGTCACGCTGGGACACGCTGTAAAACCAATTATAATGTTGCTTATATTTGTAGATATCGAAAAAAAATTCTTTTGTCGAATAATTTGCGCGTGTGAAAACGATCGAACGTTTCATATACAAGATAGTGGTTGTAAACACGTTTCCGGTGAGCCGGTTCAAGCTATTACCGGTACTATGTGAGATAATAATCAAGCGATCGACGTCAATAGGACTGCATGCGGAGTGAAAAGCATTGCGGAAATGCATGTTTTAATCACGTTTTTTTTTTGCCCGTATCAAAACCAATTGCAATACGTTTTTTACCGCCAATTTTCACCGATATTTTTCACAAAAGTTTCGAATATTTATCAAAAATGCCATTAGATAAAAATTCACCTCTTCAATATTTCTTGATTTATTCATCGATATTTTAACATTTTCAATTTCTTTTATTTACCCTCATTCGATATGTCGTTGCATAACTTTTATGATAATCGTAATCGTTTTCTTGCAGGTAAGTGCATCATCGAAAACCCTCGACCGCACAAACATCTAATCTTAATCGTTCACAATTCACATTCAATGTAAGTAATTCAGATCCAAATCATTTTCATATATAAGTAGTATTATGGAATATAAAGCAAACCAATTTCAATTCTTCGTCATATTTTTCAATACGACCATAAAATATGTGTACGATGACTCGTCAAGAGTTGCATTCAACCTGATAAATATAGAATGGGGATGCACAACGTTTTTCTCAACACATACACAACTAGTCGGATCAATCTGATTGCGACATTTCAGATGCACTAAGTCATGTGCATTCAATGTGCTGCTCGCATATCCACGACATGATCTATTTATTCAAATCAAATGCATATGACTCGTTTTTTATGACATCCCATTCACATTGGCAACATGAAAAAATTTCATTCATTCTTATATTATTGGGGATGCGTTTTTTTTCCTTTGGAAAGGGTTGATATTTGGAAATTTTCAAATTAAATTTATTGGACAAACAGAACATTTTGTCTCGGAAAACATTTTCCAATTACGTTGAAGTGATCAAAAATTACGAGGGGTGGGACGTTGTGACATTGCCTAGTGATTGAATCAAATATTTACCTGGACAAATATTGGTAAATTGAATTAGAAGGAATTTTGGCAAACATATTTTCGACAGTTTGTTTGAGCAATATATTATAAATATTTATAGAGGCAAAATTTCTTCGATATCTTGAAACGATACAAATATAATTTGGTGATGTGATATGAAATCGATAGTGAACAGAATTACAGGTAAAACAAACACCAAATCAGGTATATCTGTTAATATTTTATGAAAAAAATTTGCAACAATTCCTATTTTCTTATCAAAATATAACCCAAGCCCCATTGTTATACATAACGACATTCAGTTATTGCTTAAAAATGCTTTATTTTTAAATAAGTAAACCTGAAAAAAAAACATGAAACTAACAGGTTGCAAGCTTTTACAATACTTTTAATAATTACAAATTGGACAAGTGCTAGATTGACTCACACACTGAAGGTTCCGCACAAACTGAGCTACGACTTCGAATAAAATATTTGATTTTCGCCTTCTCTTGCTTAAAATTCAAAGATAATACTTGCAGAAATTTTTAGAACAACCACCTGTTTGTCTATTTTTTTCAATAAACATTAAAAATTGATAGAGGCTTCAGACCACCCACCTCCCGCTATCCCCATCTGCAACCTATGGCTTTAAGGATTTATTTGACTTTATCACCTACTACCTTTAGAAATTGCAGCACCTGCTTTATAAATTTCTAGCCACTCAAGAAAAAATTAATATTTGTTTCAACAGGTGGTGATTTAGTGGTAATAATAATAATTAGACTATTAAATCTTAATTAGGTATATTAAAAATGGTGTTGGAAATGACGAAAAATGTTTGAGGTCTTAAGGGGCCTTTAATAAATTACGTAAGGAAATTAGGGGGGGGGGGGGGTTGAATAAATATTATCAATTCCATATATCGACAGGGTGGAGGGGTAGACAATATGATTTTACGCATGATTTTGAATTGAAAATTTTACTATTTCGCACTAAGTATCGCTCTGATTAAACGGTTATTTTATAAGTTTGGGAATTTTGTACGAAAATTTCTTATTAAGGGGAAGGGGTGAATAGTTGAAATCTTATGATTTATTATAATAAGGGGGGGGGCTAAATAAGCCTCAGAAACGTCTTACATAATTTATGAATGGCACCTAATATTAAGAGGTTAAATTATAGGTAAATTTTGGAATGACCAAGATATATTCTTATAGAAAATTTGACGCTCTACAAAAAAGATCTCTAACAATTTTTTGATATATTTATTCTCTTAAAAGTTATTTAAGGTTAGAGTTTGATTGTTGCTAAAATTTTTTTATTTTTTAAATTTTTTGACACAACCATCAACTTTATAGGAAAATATCATAGAACATTTATTGTGGAGTATTTTATTCTCTATAAGTTATCTTCATGAACGTTTTCTATATTTCGTACAGGTCGTAAATTATTTGCATTAAACGAACTATCGATAAGCTTGTGGTTCCGAGCCGAGTCCAAAAGATAAGGCAGGTCAAGATTGTACTTTTTGTGGGGGTCACAAATTATACTGTAACGTTTTTACAGGTTCTTAGGTTTGTGTTTTATGACAGCAGATTTATTTTTAACAATTGTTTATTGATTTATCTTCATTCACTTATAAACTACACGTTAACAATGAGTTACTGAGTTCACTGTTTAACTAGTCAGTTTTCACAGTCACTTATTCACTAATTGTCACTCACTATTGCACTGTTACACTTTATTTAATAATGTTCACAATTTATTTAACACTGTTCACTTTCACTATTTATTTTAAGACTCGTCGAAGATTTATTTCACACTGATCACTTTCACAATTTATTTCAATACTGATTCGCCTATGTTTCTCCGGGGCTTAGGTATATTGGATTTCGGAAACCTTCTAGAATATTCGGTTCTATTATTCCTTGGTAGAAATTTCCATTCTTTTGTCTAACCCTTTGTGTCCGGTGGTCTCTTAGGGAAAGGATATTTGGGAATACCTGGAATTTCACAAGACTTCTCCCAATCCTGTGACCACAGTGCTCCTCCATTGGCTGGTGATTGGTTCGGCCTACCCACGGCTGAGAGCAGGCGACACCGCCCACAGAGTCATAAAATGGCGACACTCCCTTAGACACATGGTGGCACATTATTAGACTTGTGACAATATGTTAGAAAGGTTGCCCCCACGTCTATTGAAGTTAATAGATAATGAGCAAGATTTTTTTTTAAGTTGTGTGAGTGTGAGGCTCGAGATTTTCCTTCTCTTTGTCACCGCGACCAATGAGATCTATTAGACCCAGACTTGATTCAATAAGTTACAACTTACTTCAACTCACTTGTGCAAGTTAAATTATAAAATTTGGCCTCTACAAGTGCATTTTTGGATTTCAAAAACTGCATTACCAATCATTGCTTTTTTGAAAATATTTTATGCACTTCTATTCTTTTGGAAGTTGTCTTTAACGATATAACGTCAGAATTTACAGAAAAACAGACAACAATCTGAAAGTTTAAGAAAAGTTTAAAGGATTTAAAGCTTTTACTTCAACTGTTTATATTCGAAAAATTGTTATCAAATTTTTTTTTTACTTATTTTCGAGGTTAATAATTATTTCGTTACAAATACCGTATAATTTATTTAAGTTTTTTTTTTCACCAATTGGGAATTTGAAAAAAAAATGATGTTTTTTTTTAATGTTTTTTAAAACTTTATTATTAATAATAATGATATTTAATGCGAAAAAATTGAAAAAAAAATATTTTCAATTAATTATAAGCAATTAAAAATTGATAAAATTAAAAAAAAAATCACGTGACTGTGAACGCGCTACGATTGGTCACCCTAGTTTTGACGTCATAATGGTAGAGCCATTTAATAACAATAGAGCGTTTACGGCTATTACATGTGATTTTTGTCAATAATATTGAAAATTTACTGCTAAAAACGATTTAACCATGACAACAGAATTAAATAGATCAATGCATTGTATGAAAACTAACATTAAGACGTCACACACGCTCGGATTTGTTCGGGAGCTGTCGACGTGTCTCCGGTACTGGATTTAAACATTTATTTTTATTTTGATATAAATTTAGAATTATTGTGAAAAAATAAAAATACTTTTGTTATAAAACTTATATATTATGATCTTTCCATTTATCACAATAAAAAAAATTCAAAAGCTTAATTAATAATGCAGACATACTCGTCGTAACCAAGAAAATTATAAATATTTAGACTCGTTCCCGCTACAAATTCTCAACGGTAAATTTCCAGCAGTACAAAGCATCGCGAAACGTTGCACAATATTTATATTAATTAATAAAAACAATATTAAATATTATTCCTTCATTTAACATGCATTCTTCTCCATTTTACATAAAATTAAAGCCAAATACGCAACAAAAGAACCACCAGGGACCGAGACAGCGTTATAAAATATTTAAACATTCAACAAACGCTTCTGGTCTTCAATTTTCACGTCTCTGCGTTTTTGACTTTTTGCAAGGGTGTGACAATTTTTCAACAACCCACTTAATTATCTGATGGTAGCCTTTATGCGGTTTTACCATAAAAAAAATCTGGACAGTGAACATTTTTCTTATGATTTATGACACGAATTTCCTGCACAGAGCTTTAGCTCCCATCCTTACTACCACCTCCCCATTCATAAAGTTCATATATTTAAAAAAAAAAAGTGAAAAAAATTGGGGTGCTGACTTAAATTTATAGTTTCCAAAGTAAAATTTCATAATTACCCTCGAAAAATATGTTTAACATACGACAAAATTTTAATCAAGATTGTGACTTGAAATTTCAGCGAGTTGATGCGCGGTTTTCGTTTGATATGGGTGCTGAAACAAAGGTAATTTCAATTTGGGTACCTGAGATTTACACAGTTGAAAAATCACAGAGACTTAATATTAAATATACGCAGATAAGTGAGATGATTCAATCGAGAAATGTTTACCCGCAGCTTGAGAGATTTAATCATCAAAAATTATTAACACAATATGAATATCATTTTTTTGGACTTCAAAAGATTTAATTTCATTACGATTGATAGAGTTTAAAATATGATTTTCTTGATATAAATCAATTAGATTTGGTTGAAATGCATAAATCACAACAGATTTGAGCATGCATTTTTTATTGGATGCAATTACAAACAGGCAACGAATTATGTCACTAATAAATCATAATATTTCCTCATTACGATTTCAACAAATAATCATAATCATAATATGATAATGTTGTACACGTACAATACAAACATTCACACACACACACACACAAACATATTTTCACGTGCAATTTCCCCAATGGCAATACAAAATATGACACACAATCGAGAGTTCAATTCATGAAATATTACACAACATTTGTAATAATATCGCAACGGGAGATCGAAATTAACTTTTAATTAACATTTAAAGGCCGGAACAAAATCATTTCATTTTAAATATAGGCGCAATTATTTTCATTCCCCGAAAATTATACGTTTTAATTAAACTTATTTTCGACTCTTTTCCAAACGGAAAAATAAGTGTAAAACCAAAGCATTACATTTGTATCTCCTGAATGCCATGCAGTCGGCATCAGTGGATCAAATCGAAGAATGTTCTGCGACTGTTCCGTGGTAATTGACAAAATAGTCCACAATTTATAGATCCTTTGAGTTCCTGTCTCTTAGTTTTGTTGTAGTTAGGGGTATGGTCTTCTTGTCTATCATCTTCGTACCCTTTCCCAAAAGGTCAGGTCCTGAATTGGTCCTTTCTCCCAGTTTAAAACTTTCCCTTTTCTTTTATAGATCTTGATACTTTCGAAAGCATCGAATCTCTTGTTCTGTTGAACATTTTTCAGAAGTTTTACTCCAGCTAACATGTGACGTGTTTCAATTGCACAGGATTTTTCTTAAGCCTTTTCTACACTTACTGATTGCTATGTGTAATGTGCGGACTATGTATGTATGTCGTCGCCACAAATTTCATAGACTTCAATAGATTCTATAGATTTCAATATAGACTTCAATAGATTAGTAATAAAAAAAGTAAAAAATTGTATTGATTATGCTTACAGATGTGAAGCTTAAAAGGCTTAAGGGGGTATTCTAGTCTAGGATTTTGAAAAAATCGAAAAAATGTTTTTTCATAATCCGATAGTTTATATATTCAGAAATATCTCCCTAAAAGGATTTTTCAAAATTCAAATTATTTCCGAAGTTATAGCCGTTTTAGTGTCGTGCCAACTGGACCGGTTGAGACTTAAAACTTTAAACGCGTTTTTCTCGAAACTACTTTTTTCGATGCGGTCGTCATAATATCTCAAGTTCTAATCAGCCGATTTACTTGAAATTTGGCATGAATATCCTTTAAACATCTCTCTATCGCATGAACCAACAAAAAATGAAAATTTTAATTTTGTAATATTTTTTAAAAATTTGACAAAGTTAAAAAATGAGTGAAAAAATCGACCTTTATTTTTGAGTAGCCGCCATTTTATGAAAACAATTTTTTTTTTCAGTTTTGGAGGTTCATGCGATAGCGACATTTGAACTTATTAAGAATCCATCATTGTTTAATTTTTCAAATAACCACAAGGGTAGAAATCATGGCGACAAGGACACGGTCTTCTTTTTCCCCCTGTACTTCAAAGACGCATAACTCAATGAAAATTTTTTTTTTGTTTTGAAATAATTTTGTATACTCTCTGAATATGAATAAGTAAATGACAAAAAAATGCATAGTAAAAATATCAAATGCTTTTTTTTATCAATTGCCAAAAAACGCTCAAAATTCGTGCCTCTAGATTAGAAAACCCCCTTAAGATGCTGTAAAAAGTATTTTTTACGATTGATTTGTTCCACTCTGGCCCTTTCCTTGTACAGTGGTACCTTGAGATACGAATTTAATTCGTTCTGTAATCATCGTCGTATGTTAAAAAAATCGTATCTCAAAGCAATTTTTTCCATTTAAAATAATGTAATATATATTAATACGTTCTAGCGATATGAAACTAACCTAAAATACAGTTAAACTACATATAATATATGTACACAATTTGTATATAAATAAACGAGTAATAACACACATAGTTTATTTATTTCGTGTTTTTGGTAACTTCGAAGCAACGCTTGAAAAGATGCTTCGTAAAAAGTTTCTTAAAATTGGAGATACATTGATCCATGGGTTGAAGGGTAGACGTTGTATTGGGTGGCAGATCGACAATTTTAATAAATTTATATTCATCTAAAAGGTCATCCTCAAGACCAGGAGGGTGAGCGGGAGCATTATCCAATAGAAGGCACACTTAAGTGGTAAACCGTTATCGATTAAGTATTTTTTCACTGAAGGCCCAAAAACTATATTCATTCACTCAATTAAATCGCAAATTCGTATCTCAAATTTTTCGTTGTATGTCGAGGTATAAATTTTAGAATATTTTATGTCGTATCTCAAAACATTCGTATGTCAAAACATTCGTATCTCAAGGTATTACTGTATTTCGTTTCTATTTTTCGTCTGGTTTGTCCGATATATTTTTTCTCGCAAACCATACACACAACTTGATAGATACCTGATCTTTGAAGGTCCTTAGAACTGTGGAAAATATCCTTTAGTTTAGCTGTTGTAAATCGTGCCTTTAAATCGTGTTGTTTCAAAATTTTCAAAATTTCAGGTCTGGGTATTGCAAAATATTCTTCTCTCTTTCCAATCCCCCCACCACTATACAGATCTGTATCTGTATCTGGTATGCAGTTCGTGAAATGTCTATGTAAGGAGGGAGTGGTTACCCACATTTATTTACGAATATATATATACATATTTACAATTACAGTGGCCAGCACTGGCCCCATACAAATTGAATTGCTTAAGGTATACAACGTCGTTTCGTCAGGGCAGTTGCGAGAGGTATCACTGCATGTTCGAATTCCATTTCTACTCGCCACATCTATAAAGTTCACGATGTGTCTACTTTCACGAATTTCATGCAGTTTACGAACTGCATATAGATCGGGGGGGGGGGGGGGGGTTGGAAGGAAAGAAGAGTGTTTTTTTTGTGTAAAACTAAGGGGATAGAAGGGTGGTGGTTGAGAGGAGAGAAGCGTGGTTTTTTTTTGAAATGTGCATGAAATGACTAATATCAATATAATATTTAACAGAACTACATGCATACAGCCTATGTATATACGAGCTCCCGCTCTTTTTCAACTTTCTAAGAACTATAGAAAGTTAAAAAAAATTTCGTAGCTGTTTTCGAAAAAAAAAATGAAAAACCTCAAAAACTCCTAGAATAAAGTAGAACTTTCGGTTAACCGATTTGAACCAAAAGCTTCGCGACACAACTAGATGTAATATGCAATCTAAATTCCAAGTTTTATATGAAAATGAATTAAGTATCTTTAAAATACGTCGTATCTAAGGGTTGTTTATTTTAAAGCTTCAAGCTCGGAATCGCTTTAGTTAGAATTTCATTAATTTTATGGTATTTAATATTTATGGTATTTTCTGTGCTTTATTCTATACATTTTTTTTATTATTTGTGGTGTTTATAAAATATATTTCCCTTGAATTGCAAAATATATGAAAATTATTATATTTATTATTATATATAATTTATTGGAAATGGAATATAGAAAACTTGTTCACAAATAAAGAATATCTATATAATCAAACGGCTTCCTTTCGTCTCATGCTGACGTCATAAATTTTTGACTTCTCTTAAAGTTTCGACTTTCGTTTTTTGGAAAAACTGCAATGAAGAGGACGACCGTGACGAACCTCAAGAAAACCCCGACGATCCACCAATACTGGAGTATCCATAAAAAAGTAATTTCACCTTTAATGATTTATCTAAGATTGTGAGAGAACTACGAGGCTTACAAGCCCCGCTTTGCTCTTAATTTAAAGCTTATTAAATTGTTTACAAATTATATGCAATAAGTTTTGCTCCTAAGGTCAATGGTTTTGACGCAACTTCAATCCAAAAAGGGTCAAAAACTAAAATTTTCAATTTTTTAAAAAACTAGCCTATTTTCAAAGTTCCGTAACTCGGTAATCCATTGACCTGCAGAGGTTCGGTTGGGCTTATTTTGTAACAAATTTAATGCTCTTAAAAACGTACAGAATAGCTTTCGAATAAAAATGCATGGATTGGGAAATACCGCGCAGAATCTGAAACAAGTTCAAAAATTTCACGTCTTTTCCTCTATAAAAATTTTTTCTAAAACTTTTTGAGAGTTGCAAACTTGAGAATACATAGCTCTAATTGGTCCAAACAACATACTAAAAAATCAGAAATACATCATCTTTTGCGAATTTATTGTTGATTTTGACTAGCCTATATATGTTATAGTAGATTTAGGTGGTAGGAAAAGGACAGTATGAAAATTGTATGCTCTTAAGTTTTAACCTATGTTCGACAATTATCGTTTTTTATTTCGTGTAATAGAAATTTTAGAAATTCAAAAATATCTGCATAAGTGCATTTGTTGTGAATGTCGATTTTTAATCCGATTAAATTGAACTTGTTTTTCGACCTTGGTCAAATCTTCACCGAAGAAATGTGAAGTTTTGATTCATATTTTAAAACATTTTTGAATAATATATTTTATTTGGATCATTCCATTTAATAAAAATCAACTTTTCAAGGGGAGTTCTCGCAGATTTTTTTCCTAAATCTTATCAAGTAATTGTCAGCATTATAATAATGACTGGAATTGTTGTATTTATTTTCTCTACAATGACAATTAACTATAGAAAATGCAGTCTTTTGTTAATTTAAGAGGAAAATTTAAAGTAAAACACATGAAAATCTCCAAGATATCTTCAAGCTCAATATTCTAAAATTTAAAGTTAAACTTCGTTTATTACAATCCTTAACCCAAATTTTTTTTTTCCGAATCTAATAAAGATAACGGAACAAATTTTTCAAAATAACATTTAAATTAATGAATTCTATATTCTGTATTTTTTTTACTTATATTTAAGTGGTAAAAACATTAATGAAATATTTAGCGGGCTGTTTTCATACCTTCCTCTTAGTTGACACCCACCAATAAAATATATTTTATGCAACTATCAGGTAACTACTTATCGCAAAAATGTTGAGAAAATCGATTTGGTGGAACATACTTTTAAAAAATTTATACCGCACTAATGTTTGGATAGCGACCATTAGTTCTATTAAAAAAAACAACTAATTAATTAAATTTTTTTTTTAAATTCTGTAAAATGTTTTATATTATGAAAATCAAATTTTAAACCATACAAGACAAAATATTAAGTATATAAAAAATAAACTCTTTCATTTAATCAATCGTCATCACTGGCACTTTCAATCTATATGTAACAATAGCGTTCGATTGAATATATTTGTTAGTATTTCTATAGGCCTAATAATTTTCTACATCTTGCATTTAAGAAGTTTTGAGTTGTAATAATCTAGTTATACTATTTTAACAGATAAAATAATTTAAAAATCAATGTTAAAAATGTGCAATATTTTTGAGTTACCTTAAGGATAACAAATCTACCTATAAGTTAGGTTGCAGTAAATGACTCATGAGTAAAAAATAATAATGAAATAATAAAATAATTCAAACGCATTAATTTCAAAAAAAATAAAACAGAATGACTTTTGAAGCAATAAACGTTCACTCATTTTATCCTTTCAATGTTTTTTTCCCTAATTTTCAATTTTATGACTTAAAAAAAATAGGAATTATAATGCTAGAAACCAACCTATTAGACATTTCTCTGTTAAAAATTTAAAAATTTCAAAATATGTAAGATACAAATCGAAAATTGTTAGGACTACTAAAATAGTAACTAAGATCAAACTCTATTATAATATACATACATTGAAATTGATAGTTATGACGATTGATTAATTGAAAGGATTTATGAAAAACCTTAAATTATTCTATTAGAAAAAATTTTCCAATCATATTTACAAAGAAAAATACCTATTAAAATATAAACCTAAGAAAAAAATAAATGTAAAACCAAACAAAAAAAAATCCAAACCATTACCATGTATCTACAAATACGGATTTCAAATGCCATGCATTCGTCATTATATAATGGATCAAACCGAAGTATCTTCGGCGACTGTTTCGCGATGATTCATGGAAATTTTTAAAATAATATTACGTATTGTTGAATGGTTTAAAATTTGATTTTCATAATATAAAACATTTTACAAAATTTTTAAAAAAAAAATTTATAGTTATACTTCTTTAGGCGCGTTATGAAAAAATGATGAGCCATCGTGAGACAAAAATTAACAAAATGAAGTTGGCCGCAAAACCACTCGGTTTCTTTTAACTTGGCGCGCGTAATTTGAATTTTTGTTTTATTTATTTACTTATTTTTATATTTAAATTAAAAATAGTTAATTCTTTAAATATATTTTTTATATTATATTTTATTTAGAAAATATTTATATATACAAATGACACATATTATTAAAAAATAAGTTATTACTTTCTCGAATTTTACAGTAGCTGTGATGAAAATGACATCTGCATTTCATGCATATTCTTAGTTATCACAAAATCTGGGATACTGAAATGTTTTAACCATCTTAGAATAATAATTTAGTAACACAAGATATGAATAAGATTAAGACTTTTACTTTGAAAAGTAGCTACTTAATTTATTTCGCAATTTCTATGAAGCTTCGTTTTCATGACATGCATGAATTGTTAACCAGAAAAATGATCCTGACAAATTTTATAATCGTCTGGCAGCTTTCTTTGGATATTATTTATTGATATAAATTAAAATAATATTCTCTTACTTTTGTTTTTAATAATTATATTTTTAAATATATATATTAATATTTTTATTAAGTATTAATTTACAGTTTTTTAAAATTGATTATTTGAATGCAATTAATAAAAACTAATTTTTAATGATGCCAAAGAAGTATAACTTCTCACGCGCGTACATAAGTACACGCAACCACTTTTTTTTATTAATTTGTTGTTTTTATTTTCTTTTACTACTATATAGTAAAGGAAGTATTGTAATCGGGTCGAATTTTCGAATTCGAGCTTTCACCGGAAAAATATGTTTTGAGGTCCCCTGAGTCCAAAGAAGTGGTCTTTAGAATTAGAAACATGTCTGTGTGTGTGTCCGTGTGTCTGGCTGTGTGTGACAGCCATATTGTATTGAAAGCTTTGTATGAATTTCACCAAATTTGGAATTTGGCCTCCATATTGTACCTATATTCTACCTAGTTGTTGTCAACCAAGCTTTTGGTTGAAATCGGTTAACCGAAAGCTCTTCTTTACTCTTGACGTTTTTGAGCTTTTCAATTTTTTTCAAAAACGGCTCCAACGATTTTCTTTAAACTTCCTATAGTTCTTAGACTCATTGATGTCTACAAGTTTTATTTGAAACTTTTTCCTGGGAAAATTCGAATAAGGGCGGTTCTGGGGTGAAGTGGGGTATACTTGTATGCATATAGTGCTGTTTATATGTATAATTATAAAATGCTTATAGTTCTTTTGACCAACAACTTGTTTCATATATGAAAGTAAAAGAAAGTACTGTGACGCCTGGAGGGTTATTCCCTGGGATTCCCGGGAAAATTCATAAATTTTTATTTCCCGTTTCCCGGGAAGAAACGAAACATTTCCCGGAAAAAATAAATAAATAATTATTCATGCCGATTGCGATACCGATACCAAAATCTTTGTTTAGTTAACTGTAATAGTCGTAAAAAATATAAAATGTCATTATCAACATATTAACGCACTTATCAAATCAGTATTCATCATTTTATAAATAAAAAAATAGCTTAATAAAAATTGATTATATTTTTTGTTACGTGGATAAATTATAAAATGCCATTATATAAACGCTGAAATATTACTACAAATCTGCAAAAGAAATTGGATGATTTAATGACTATAGATCCCACATTATATGTTGGGGTATATTATCGGTACATTTTGGTACCGCCGTTTTGGCGCGGCACGTTTTGACGCAGGACGTTTTCTCACGGGAGGTTTCGCTCCACTGTACCGCGGTCTATAAGACTTTGCGGGGGTAGGTTTTTTGTATCAACTTTCGGTTTCCTACTTAATATATCAGTGGTTCAGTGGCGCCAAAACGTCCTGCTTCGGTATATAAAATGTATTTTCTCGGTTTGTTCCAAATGTCCTTATGGTGATGTTCAAGCATTGACAAAGAGACAAAGAACAAGACAACATTGGCCAAGAGACAAGAGTGAGTGAAGAACGTACAGTGACAAGTTCGCTTGAGTTACAAACCGGTTAACCAGTGCTTACACATTGACAAAACAGTGTCGATAAAAGCGCTTGTCACGATAATATACGGACAAAGGTCGACTCTCGGCCTAATGCGGTCGAGCGGTTTTAACCTGTAACAGTTCTTCACTCACTCTTGTCTCTTGGTCAATGTTTTCTGTTGGTGGTGTTTATGATCGCCATGACTGGATTATTGGAACGAACCTTCTGTGTCATTCAATTTTTGTTTCAAGAGAATATCATTTTTAAGCGATTTTTTCCTTAATTGCCTCTCGTTTTTAAGATGGTAATTTCTAAACATGTAAGTACCGTATTTGCCGGACGATAAGACGCACTTTTTTACTCTGAAAGTTTGGCCTAAAATCAGGGTGCGTCTTATGGTCAAAACCATACTATTTTCTAAAAATTTATTGAATAATTTTGGGGTGCGTCTTATGGTCTGATGCGTCTTATCGTCCGGCAAATACGGTAAATGAAAATAATTACGTTTATGTTATATTTTAATTTGATTGATTACTGTAATTAATTTTTTTTTTGTTTAAAGTTATTTTATTTTTTTGCAAAAACAACATTAATTTCATTTTTCCTTAAAACTATTACAATGTCCACCTCAAATTTAATATTTTTAAAATTTCCCGGGAATCCCGGGAAATGCATTTTCTAATTTCCCGTTTCCCGGGAACAAAAATAACTCGAGAAAAATTACCTTCTAGTGACGCCTCGCAGCAGATATTTTCGTATTAGAATGCATCATTTATTTAAAGCCAATTACAAAGTAGGTCATCGCCGAAGTAAAACGATAATGTCAGAGGAGTGAAACGCAAATGGATGAAGTTCTCATACATTTGATTTTATTATTGATTGAATGATCCAATAAAAAAATATGTGTAGAAGGTTTACAGTGTGGCGGGGGGGCTTGAAAACGAATCATTGCTTTGTTCTGTCTCATTGACTCGCAAGGACAATGTCGTATAAACGAACGATTTGAGAATGTCGAGGACTATGATTTTTGTCGTCGTAAACGTAATAATTTTCAGTGGTTCTGCTCGAAAAATGTACGAAACATAATTTCTTGTCTATAAGTTTCATACTTAAATGTAATTTGATAAAAATAACAAAATTTTTGAGAACACTTGAAAATACGTTAGGCTTATCAAGTTTCAAAAATGAAACCCATGTAAAATAATTGGACTACTTAAGTAACCTTTTAGCGATTTTTGTGTCATTTTAAAGAAGTATTGGATCATTTGTTGTCTAAGCTTTTGACTGAAAGTGTAGAGTACTTTATTTTGTATTTATGTGTATTGGGGGTAGTTCATATCAAATGTGGCATGAAATAATGTCAGCATACACGCGATGATTATTAATGAGCACCATCCACTTTCGTCCAATGTCACAATTTTCGCCAATTCGCTCCGTTTTGATTTGCCTCGAAGTTTACTTCGTCCCTCACGGTTCGAGTCCTTATCAACGAGCCGGCATTTGTCAATATCGAGCAAATTATTGTCCTTCCAGTCAGCATAAAATCAAATTCAATTTTTCCCAACGACATGTCAAAATCGAGACACGCTCATAAACTTAACGTTCAGACATTTGCCGTTTGATATATATCATTCGGTGAGACGATAAAATATTTGTCTTCGATTTTCTGTGAGTATGTGATTTAGGCTTGGAATTGAATAGATTTGAGGTTCGGGAGTTTTCCTTATTGCTAAGGGAAAATCATTTTTTTCTACGGTTTTTTTTTTCAATTTTTTTTTGCTTTATATACGGTGCGCCAGAAGTGAAAGAAAAGTTGATAGGGGGTTCACTAAGACGGTTGAACTTTCTTCTAATGCATTCACCATATTTTAAATACCTGAAGTAATTATAACTTATGCATTTTTATATTAAAATAAATTAAAGAAATTTTATTTAGAAAATCTGATTAGGCTTTTTAATATTTGTACACGGAAAAAAAATAGTGGTGTAAAATTTACAACACTAAACTACTAATATTTTTACTGCACTTTGTGTTCACTATAACCACAAATGTAACATTAGATAACACAGTGTGTTGTATTCAGATCTAACGTATAGTATTTTTTACTACCATAGTGTAGTAAATATATGTAGCTGTTACAACTGCTGAGTGTTGTACAATTAACAAATTTTAGCGTTTCTGTTACGCCACGAATTTTACCAAATTTGTAATCGTTACCATTTTTGGTGTATATATAACTATATACAAGGTACAATTTACTTCATTATGTTGTAAAACCTTGTAAAACAGCTGAGAAAATAAACATCAGAGCCATCTCTACTTTTTTCTATAGTTATATTTTTAAAATTGTTAATGGTGCGCATGCGGCGTACAACATAACCAATAATTTTAACAAATAAATGCAAGTCTCAAAAATTCAACTATATTATTATATTATCATGGAGTCATTTTTACTAGTTTGTGTTGTAAATAATACTACAGTTTTTAATTACACTTAACTGGTAAACGTTACCACACGTGGTGTCATCCTATATAATACTAGTTAATGTTGTAAAATTAACAAGGAATGTTGTTAAATCTACAACACATTTTTTTCCGTCTAGTCTTTTTGCTTGCTTTATGTTAGTCTTATCCTTCATCAAGACTTGTTTAATCTTAAAACGCCTACGGAATATTGTTTAAAAGAAAATGACTCCTTAATGGAAAATTAAAGAATAACTCAGAAGAGAGGTTTCGTCAAGTTCATTCATCCTGGATTTGATATTTAAATATTTACATTTAATTTGAGTTTGATTTAATTTTAAGATGACCATAAGTAAAGTAGCTTGAAAATCAGGTCAAATAACTTAAAAAACTAGTCACATAATGAACTCCTACAAAGAAAATCAAAATTAACGTTAATAGTAAATGAAACCAGGAAGAAAACTTAAAAAATTTGTGAAAATTATTTTTTGTAATTTTTTCTCTGTAATTGATTTCTAAATCATTTCAACTATCAAAAATCTAAGGTCTCAGTTTTCTGGTGTTGTAAATATTTTCAGTTTTGGGGGATTTTTTGAATTTAAAAAAAAAATCTTCAGCTTAGTAATTAATTGGAACCCATTTCAATTTAGAGGAAAAATTACCTAAATGTCGATATTACCAAATTAATTTCGTATATGAAGAATCGCTGCTTTTGAAAATTTGCTTCTGGAGGTTTCAAATAGTATTATGAACCTTCCTTAAAAATGTCTTGCCAAAGGGTTCCTTAAATTGCACACCTTTACCTTCCCTTAACATAATTTTTCTTTTATAAACGAGCCTTCACTCTTTTCTTTCTTATAGAAGCAATAGGTCCTAAGGAGTTCCTATAAATTTGGTCAATTTTACTTCCTTAGTGCTATAACGTAGGGATTAGCTACCTTTAGCTTATTCTTTACCGTTTGGTAGAAAGAAACAAAGAAAGCAGAACTTGAATTTTTATTTCCTCCACTGATTAGTCTTCATACTCTGATTAGTTCTTTTCTTAGGATATCCTTAAACTTGCACCTTTAAAGTCTACTTTGTTAAGGAAAGAAAATGTTAAGAAATGTTTATACAAAGGTTTTCTTAACATAGGATCCAGTTAAGGCAGGGATTGGCAACTTATTTTAAGTAGAGAGGAATGTTTTTGTAGATCATTATTGATTCCTAGATTTAGATCAGGTTCATAATTTGATACCTTTAGTTTTAGTCAACTTTCAAGGCTATTATCGTTGAGAGAGGATATTAATGTACTTTTAAGGATGTTCATGTTACTAGAAATCTGCTCACAATACCATTAGCCTAGGAGCTCACTGCATGATTGCTACACCCATAACATATTTTGATTATTTATATATCAAACTAAAGCTTTTTTTTCTTTGCATGATGATATAAGGGTACCAATTAAAAACTGCCCGGAAATAAGCGAAACTTGCTTTTAAAGATGCTATAATTTAAATATAAAGTAAGAGAGCGCCTGACGATATTTTTCAGACAAGGAAGGTGAAAACTAATCTGGCGAATTCTTAAACCTTTTGCGTGCCTCTATAGATTGAGGCATACCATCAAGATAAAACTTGTAGCGCAAACACTTGTTGTTCTTGTCTAACAAATGTCGCAGCGCATTAACTCTCCCTCACTTTATCTCATCTGTAACAGCTATTTTCGCCTATTTGCGGGCACTTTTAAATTGGCACCCTTATATCATCATGCAAAGAAAAAAGAGCTTTTATTTGATATATATAAATGAATAAACTACGTTATGGGTGTAGCAATCATGCAGTGGACTCTTAGGCTACATGTAGCTCCGAAAATGAGTCCAAACGCCGCCAGTTTAAGTTGGTTATCACTCGAGGAAGAATATTTCATGTTTCAAATATAATTTTGAAAATTTGAAATTTCTTTCCATTTATGATCTACTACCAACTTTTCTTTTTTAAAATATTTAATTTGAACAAGGCTGAAGAATTTTATGCGACTTTGGTTACCGACCCCTGAGTTAAGGTTTTACTTTAAGCATTCCGAAAAAACCTTCATAAATACAGTCTCTGATTTTTCTTTTATTTTTGAGACACCCTGTAGCACAAACCATTACAGATTGAACGATGGTTTATTGTGATATCAACGAAAGTCGAGCAAATATCACATATTTGGTTGATATCAGATGATATGAACATTGCCCGAAATTGGGATATTTGTGAAATGATGGAAGAATTTATCTATAAGGAAAATCATTTACGTGATCCTTGAAATTCAATTCGATTGGTTTCAAGAGTAAAAAAAAATGGAACGTAAAAGATAAAAATCTCAATAATTCATTCCTCCAACTTTCTCCCAAATAAAAAAAAAATATTTGCGAGTTACTTAGTTTTTTTTTTTTTTTTTGATTTCAGTGCATCAATTTGCATCCTGTCCATCGTAAACTGCGTCAATTTTATTAGATTCAAAGTAAGTTTGAATTTTAAAATTATTTCTTTGATTTTTAATTGGGAAATTTCTCGTTGTTGTTCCTCATTTTCAATTAGAACGAAGAACTCGAGTAAAACATGCAAGTAATTGCATCATTAATGCAATTATATCAATCAAATGCAATTATACCGTGCCCCGCTCACACCTTTGTCGTCTTTTATGTGCCAACATTTTCCTGAACATTGATTGTTTATTATTTATCAACCAACTTCATACATAATTATTTTCAATTTTTTATGAGATCGCAGCTTTTCAACTGGCCTCGAGCTTTTTGTCCTCCATTAACTAATAATTGTTTCCGGTATAAAACTGCAACTGGCGTTTTTTTCCCCAACATATCTTTCTCATATTTGAACAGGTGAAAATTTTTTGTTGTTAATTTTTACCTGTTGGTGGTGTGGTGTTAATGAGTCTAGACTCGGTAAATTTTATAATAATATGAAAAAATTGATTATCATCGTCGCTTTTTTGCTTCGTTCTTTTTCGAAAGTTTTTGTGTCCCTGTTTAATGAGAACTGAAAATATTTGGGGAGGCGAAATGTTTTAAATTTATAATTTCGACGCGTAAAAACGCGTTCATACATTCATATTGTAGGTAAAGACGCACAAAACGTGGTCTCTGCGGTAATAAAAAAAAATTTCTTCGAGCTTATTTCTTATTTAAGGAAATTTATTCGCGGTTTACGACAATGTCTTTCAGTTTTTTAAGTCTTTGAAATAAAGAAATATATAATATTAAATAATGATTATGATAAGGTGAAGTTTTAAGAAATGGAATGTTTGAATGATAAAGAAAATGGTTTTGAAGGAAAATTTTCGGAAAATTTTTTTTGTCAATAACTACACAAAAACTTTAAAAAAATTTAATTGGGTATTAAAAAATTTTGTTTTTTAATTTATTCAAATCCACAAACTAACAAAGTACACTTTGTAGTCTGTATTTTGTATCAGAACTTAGACATTTTTCAATTAGACTAGTGCTTTTAGCCTTTGAAAATAGTAAAAAGTGAAAAAAATTATGGTAGGATAAAACCTATTGGGAAAGAAAGAGAATATAACAAAAATGAAAAGAAAAATAAATTACGGTGATCTGCGGTGGGGAAGTGGAAAAAGGGGAGTTTTTAAGAGTACAAACGGTATATCTTGATATTCGACAAAACTACAAGTCCTATGGAAAAAAGTTAAATAGCAAAGTTGTAGATAATAAGTAGATCTACAGTTTTTGTGCTAACTGTTTTTAGTTTTTTATTGTTCTCTTTAACAAAAAAAATTTTTTTTCATGAAATTTTGTAAAAATTTACCTTTAATGATGTCCCAAACACACTTTAATTTTTCTGATTCAAAATATTAATTTTTTCACCTTATAATGATTTAATTCGAAGAGCACCCTTATTTTCAATCGAAAATTCTCACGTCAAAACATCTGATTTTTTTTAAAAAGTCGGTCCGCTTTTTGATCGCTGAAACCTCTACTTTCTGGTAGTGCAAAAAATAAATACATTACAATGTTAAATGTACTCAGAAAATGCAATAATTTAAGTGTAAATTTAATAAATCTTAAGTTGAAGATACATCTAATATTTCTTAAAGTTGTATTTGTACAATTGTAATACTTTTGTACAAATTTGAGCAATTTATTAAAATTTACACTTAAATTATTGCATTTTCAGAGAACATTTTATGTTATATATATTTTTTGCACCATCAGAAAGTAGAGGTTTAACAAACATAAAACTCATCGACTTTTTAAAAACATCAGATGTTTTCACCTGAAAACTTTCAATTGAAAATTAGGGTGCTTTTTCGATATTACGTCATTATAATGCAAAAAAATTAATATTTTAAATCAAAAAAATTACAAAAAATATTTTTACTAAATTTTTTTTTGTAAAAGATAAAAATAAAAAAATAAAAACTTGGTTATTGGAATTTTTCACATAAATTTTGAGGTTATGTGAAAAAAGTGTTAGCACAAAAAGTGTAGATCTACTTACTGTCTACAACTTTGCCATTTAACATTTTTCCATAAGACTTGTAGTTTGGTCGAAAAATCGAGTTAAACCGTTTCTATCCTCAAAACCCCTCTATTTTTCCACTTCCCCACCTCAGATCGACCAAATTTATTTTTCCTTTTATTTTTGCTATATTTTCTTCCTTTTCTAATGGGTTTCGCTCTACTATAATTTTTTTATAAAAATTAGATTATACAAATTAGAAATAGATATTAATATCTATTCAAGTTTAAATATATCATATAATTTATAGCTTTCCCTGGAATAATTAGGAATTTTTCCAGGACCCATAGTACACTTTGTAGTTTTACTCAGTAAACTAAGAATGTGTAAGAAACACGTCATTGATTTTTATTTTTTATACTACAATATAATGAAGGAAGTATTGATATCGGGTCGAATTTTTGAATTCGAACGTTCACTGGAAATAGACGTTTTGAGACGCCCTGAATTCAAAAAAGTGGTTTTTAGAAACATGTCTGTGTGTGACAGCCATATCGTATCAAAAGCTTTATCCGAATTTAACCAAACTTGGAGTTTTGTCTTCATATTACAACTAGTTGTTCCGCGAAGTTTTAGGTTGAAATCTGATTTTCTTTAAACTTTTTATACCTAGTTCTTAGACTTATTGATGCCTATAACTTTTAATTGAAATGTTTGCCCGGGAAAATTCAAATAAGGAGGGTTCTGGGGTTAAGGGTGTTTGTATATAGTTATAAAGTGTTTATAGTTGTTTTAACAAACAGGGAGTTTCATAAAAGAAAATAATAGAAACTACTGTGACGCCTCGCAGCAGATATTTTGGTTTTGATTTCTAGAGATTTTTTTTTTTAAATTTTGTTCATATCTACTAACCAATAAAGTATGCTTTATAGTTTTAATTTGGTTTATCTTTATAATCACTTTAATATGCCGTGGTAAAGAAAATTGACTGAATTTTTTTTTCAATTTTCCTCCCAGAATTTCTTTGTTTATGTGTCTGTATGTGTTGTGGATAATTTTCCACGCCACTTGTATTGAACGAAGGAGACGACGGAGAAAAACGTCGAGAAAATAGGCGTGATGAAAATATTCTTAATTAAAACAACCGACTTGCTTCTTCCACTCAGTTGGCAATTATGCATTTTCCACTAAACTTACGTTTACGACCAACCCATTCCCGAAAAAAACCCGCCGACTTACCTACACCCTCCACACCGACTAGGACTACTATGATCCACGTGGGCTGCAAACATCAGGGTGCTGGCGTTGATGCTATAAATAACATTCCAAGAACTCCCGAAATAAGACAAACTTTTCTTGATGGTGCATGTTTGTGTATCTTAGTGTATGATAGAGTGTATGATAAGTGTGTGTGTGTGTAAATATTTCTTTCGACTTGTTAGGAACCAAAGTGAAAAATCAAGAAGCTTTTTTCGAGAGATAAATTACTACATTTGATTTATCGTTTTTTTTTTAAGTCGGGGTCAACTTAGGGGTTTTCATCTTCAATTAGTTTAATCTTTTTTTTTGCTTTTAAAGTGCATTCTGTATGCATTAAAATTTATTATTTTCATCACAAATCAAACAAATAATATTATCAGAGCCAAAACTGCTCTTATTAAAAAAAACCGGTTCCTATATCTTTCGTAAAGCCACGCAGAGACGAAGATTTTCCTATCTGCATATTTGCAATATGAAATTCTAATCTCATAATATATTGTTTATGGTATAATAAAGGCAGAAAACAAATAAAACGAATATCTTATAGTACGAAGGAGACGACGCAATACGGAGTCCACATGCGTTGTGTGCGAGGAAACGAATCGAGAAGTGACTATGAAATAAAAACGACAACGTCTTCTTCATCGTTCGTTTTCCCCGTTGAAACATATATCGTATAATATATAAATAACGATCAGAACGACGAGAAAGAGATCACACAGAAGAGGAAAAATTCCCCATCTTAGGATATTAAAAATATCCGGTTAGAGCAAACAGAGAAAAAAATACGCCGCACGCAGAAAGGCAAAAAAAAATATTTAATGAAATTTTGAGTGAATTAAACGAAATTTATAGGTCGCAAAAGAAAACGTTAACGTTTCTTTTCCGGTTTGAATTAAACGAGACAAAAATAACCATTTTCTTATATTTTGGAAGTGACAATTTTTTAGACGTAAGAGGGGGGGGGGGTGATTTTTTTTCGTATAAAATTAAAAAAATTTAAGCATTACGTTTTCTCACAGATATGAAGATGAAGTTCGACTTAAAAAGTTTTTCAAATTATGAAGGTCCTACTGTAACAAGTGTGTGGTTCCTACGGGACTCCTATAAAAATATAATGGTTTCTTTAATTTTATAACTTCATTAATTTCTTTCCCTGAATTACAACAAGAAATCGACATAATTTTTATATAAAGCTATTTAATAAGTAAAAGCTCGTTTTATCTTTAAAATATCGGCTGCGAGGCGTCACAGTACTTTCTTTTACTTTCATTTATGAACCTTGCTGTTGGTTAAAAGAAATATAAGCACATTATAATTACACATATAAACTATACGCATACAATCTAGATGTCAGTGGCGTGCGGTGAATTTTGAAACAGGGAATGCGGTCTATAGAGGGGGGGGGGGCAAATTTTTTAGTTTAGTTTTTTTATTTGTTAAACATTGTATTAAAGTATTTATTTTAAAAAATTAGCTCTATTCTACGCTCCTTCTTACAAAAATCATCATATAATATATTTAAAAATAACGAAAATAGTTCTTATCCTAAGGAACAGAAAATTTGTATGGCTAATTGTTAAATAAATCAAAATAAATCAGTAATAATTAAATTCACTATACTATAGAATCAAAATGTCAACCGCATCTGCAAACCATCAATCGGCAATGTGAAACGCCAAGAGAGATAGTATTCGACCATACTAGTGCGCCTGCGCGATCAGTTCGAAGCTAGATAAAGCTAGATAAAAATATTTAGTATTTTTAGAATCATTTTCAAATGCATGCAATTACGTAAATTAAAAAATGAAATGAATAAATCATAAAAAATATTCAATTTTTAAAATCGTCTTACAATCCCAAGGCATGCGGCGCATCTATAGCATGTATGAACCGCACGCCGCTGCTAGATATATTTACGAATTCCCAACCTTCACTCCAGAACCGTCCTTATTCGAATTTTTTCAGTAAAAAGTTTCAAATAATAGTTGTAGTATCAATGAGTCTAAGAACTATAATAAGTTTACAGAAAATCAGAAAAATTGAAAAAGCTCAAAAACTCCTTGAAAACGTGGAGCTTTCGGTTAACTGATTTTATTCTCAAGCTTCGCGGTACAACTAGATATAATATGAAGGCAAAATTCCAAGTTTGGTGTAATTCGGATAAAGCTTTGATACGATATGGCTGTCACACTCAGACACACACAAAGATATGTTTCTAAAAACCAATTTTTTGGACTCAGGGGACCTCAAAACATGTATTTCCGGTGAAAACTCGAAATCGACAATTCGACCCGATTACAATCACTTCGTTTACTACAAGCAGCAAAAGAAAGTAAAAACTGTATGGTTCATGCACGACACTTGAACAAAAAAAAAATTGTTTTGGTTTTTCTTAGAAACAAGATATTTACAGGATACTCAATGAATAGAAATATCTCTTGGATAGTTCTTTAACAGGAACATAATATTAAATGAATTTTTTTCCTTGAACCTGAAATTTTTATTTTGATAATAATGCATAATCCCACAGGCATTATGCATTTTCGTTATTTTTTTCTTGTAGTTTCTTGTTCTTAAACGTTTGAAAAAGGTTTTACTTGCTGTAGCTTTGTTTCTTTTAGCTATCGCCTTTACTTTGCAGTTCTTACTTATCTATAATAAATTAGGTTACTTTAAAATACATTTCAAGACTTTATGCTAATGGAGGATGTAATTGTAGCTCGCAATCATCCTACACTTACTCCTTAGTTTTTCTTAGTCTTACGCAAAGTCTTGAGACTTTAACTTGATCTTATTGAGTTAAAATTGTGGGTGTAATAAACGAGAAACGCGAAACTTAATTCTCATGTCTCATAATATTATCTTCTGGTTAAACTTAACACCAACAACTTTGAGTCTCACGAAGGTGTTCAAGTTTCATTTGTTGTTCAAAAAAAAGTTGTTTAAGTTATTCAGATTTGTTCTTAAATCCTATCAAACGTGACCATCGATAGTGTCCGATTACTACCACAATCTAACAACCAATCACCAACAATTGATACCCGAAATTATTACTAACAATATGTGCATGTATTGATTATTATTATTGTTACAACGACAGCCTCATGTCTAATCTCGTCCAGTTCCTCTCTTCTATTATATCATATTCGTTGTCATAAATGATCACATCGACCGATTAGTTGTTAATATGTTGCAACAATGTACAGATGCAAAGATACACACACACTCATTGTAATGAGAGAAATACGATTACTCTTGTCAATATGCCACTGTAAATAACTAATGACGGTCGTACAAAGGGGGCGATTATCCGACACACATTGTCGAGCAAACTGGGTTCAGACTGACTAAAAAAAAAAAAAGGTGGAAGAGGTGGAGGAAAACAGGAAAAAGTTTCGTTTGCACAGATAGTACATGACAATAAAGTTACGAGAGATTAATCACACAGGGAGCTTTTTGCCAACTTTTCCTTGGCATCTATTTTGGAACTAGTTGTAGATGAAAAGTTTTTGGTGTTAAAGGTCTTAGATTTACGTTGAATTACGTTTCATGTACGTTGATCGTACAAAATTTGTGCATTTGAAATAAATTATATTTTTTCCATTTTTTTAAAATTTATTTATTTTTGTTTTGTTTTCGTTTTTTTTTTGTTTGTTTATTCTTTTTTTTTTTTTTTTAATGACGTAACTATGAACACGTGTACATTTCTTTTTTCGCTGTTTTTTTATTTATTTATTTATTTATAGTCGCTTTAACATCTTGGGCATTAGCGACTAGATCTTTTGTCAATTATATATACAGTTTAACAATAAAATAGTTCGTCATTCCATATTGTACTTATAACAGTGGTGATTGGAATGTATTGATAAACAACTTATAAGGATCAATAAATGTAATAAATAATATTAACTATAACACTATTAGTAATAACGATCTTAACAATAAGATAAGTAGTAACAATAACACTAATGTTAGAAAACCAATACTAAAAGAGTTAGCAAAATATGTGGCATTTTATTAGGGTGAGCTCCTTGAAGTTCCTTGAAGTATTTTGCCTTTTTTAAGAAATTTAATGTTGTTTGTGCCCCTTTTCGGTATTTGGGTCATTCTTTTACAAATCGTACACCATTCGACACTTGACATTTTAGAATCGCCTGAAATTTAATTTACAGCTTCTATACGTAAATAAAACAACCCGTATTTTTGGATTTTGCTCAAAAAAATTTTCTTTTGAAACTATGCCCATTTAAATTTTCAATGATATTTGAATTTTCTCCAACCTTTGCCTATTTGAAATTTTATATCTCCAGTTCTACTTTTCGGATTTATGTCGGATTTTTTTTATTCTGTACTTTGTTACTTAAGGTTTGAAAGTATATTGTTTAAAAAAATTTTTTGCATAAATTTTATAAACAATTGCAATTTAATTGTTTATAAGCCTATATCACCCCCTTACCCCAACTTGAATCGAAATAAAAAAATATCATTGTATTCCTTATTTTATCATCTACAAAACCCAGTTTACAAAAAGTTGGGATCTCTCTTATTTTGGAAGATATTAAATATTTTCGAGCGCAAGGTACCGAAACGCGCTCCGCGTGCGTTCAATTCCTAAGATCTCCAACGCTCTAGCATCTACTTTACATTTCTGAATGTTAACCATTTTGCGTTTGATTATAAAAATGTTTGTTAGAAGAACCTCAAAATAGTTTCCCCATTACAAAACTAAACGTTAAAAAGCAAACTTCAATAGATGTACTTACTTCAAAAATGAATTATATAATATTTTGGAACGCAAGGAAATGTAATGAATGCAGTTGCGATGTAGGAAAATGACGTATTTGTTTTAAACTTAAAAGTATTCAAAATATTAATTTTCATTTTATTATAATTGTTGTACATGTTGAAATATTTATATAACTTTTTAAAAGTATGTACTTAATTGTATCATTTTCGTCTTGCAAAGGAATATTTTTTAATCGGTATTATAGCATACAATTTTAATGTCCCTTTGGCGGTTGTAGCTTTTCTAAATCGAGCCTCTAATTTTCGTTTTCCTTCAAAATATTTAATACTGATTTTCATGTCTTACTAGTTTAATATTTTGAGTAATTATCAGATGAAAAGACCAGTTTTTTATTTTAGCAATTTATTTTCTTTTTACGCTACGTTTCGTCAGTGTAATTCCGACTTTATCAGGTATCTTGAAAATTGTTATATCAAATATAATAAAAATATACAATTTGAATATAAATTTAACAATACAAAATTTCAGATGTCAAATTTAATAATAATAATTACAATAATAAGAATAACACCGACAAAACATAGTGTAAATAAATTGTTAAAATAAAAAACTGGTTTTTTTATCTGATAATTACTTACTTAAAAAATAAACTTCAAAATATTCTCCTTTAGTGACATATTTTGAAGCAATAGTAGGAAATGGCTCATTTGCCCAGTCAAATAATTGTTTTGGTGTTAGGATAGGATTGAAAGTTCTTTGAAGACTAGCTCTTGCTGTTAACCTTTTCAAAGTTCCTCCTAATCCATCATATGCGTCCTTACCATGAAAAGTTGGGAAAAAGTGTCACTCTGCAATAAGACCAAAATCTTCTTCATGGTAAGTAAGGTTTACAATTTTTTTTATATTGAGCACTAGACCCAGAAAAATATACGATTTTAGAAACCATTTTGAGTTCATTTTTTATAAAATCTAAATTCTAGTAAATTATTTTCATCATTTTCCTCAATGGTATCATCATTTTCGTCAATAGTTGAATGAAACATTTTTTTCGATAATGTTTCAGATACTCCTTTTATTTTTTTTATCGGAATAACGTCTTTGGGAAATTTTCTTCTGTGAATGACAGAAGATCCAATAAAATTCAAATCCTGATTGAACAAATCAATTGCTGCAGGTACTAATACTTCTTTTTCCTCATAAGGTATATCGGAATTTGCTAGGAAACGTTCCATATCAACGTCTTAACTTCCCAACAACCCAATATCAATATTGTTCTTCTTAAAAAGATTTATAAATATTTAGGGACATAGATAATTCTGGTGAATTTTGTATAATTTTGTAAATTAAGTAAGTAAAAAAATTATTGTACAAATTATAACAGTAAAAATTTACCTCATTTTTACGTTTCAATGCATTTTTGCTTTTTAACGTTTAGTTTTGTAATGGGGAAACTATTTTGAGGTTCTTCTAACAAAGATTTTTATACTCAAACGCAAAATGGTTAACATTCAGAAATGTAAAGTAGATGCTAGAGCGTTGGAGATCTTAGGAATTGAACGCACGCGGAGCGCGTTTCGGTACCTTGCGCTCGAAAATATTTAATATCTTCCAAAATAAGAGAGATCCCAACTTTTTGTAAACTGGGTTTTGTAGATGATAAAATAAGGAATACAATGATATTTTTTTATTTCGATTCAAGTTGGGGTAAGGGGGTGATATAGGCTTATAAACAATTAAATTGCAATTGTTTATAAAATTTATGCAAAAAAATTTTTTAAACAATATACTTTCAAACCTTAAGTAACAAAGTACAGAATAAAAAAAATCCGACATAAATCCGAATAGTAGAACTGGAGATATAAAATTTCAAATAGGCAAAGGTTGGAGAAAATTCAAATATCATTGAAAATTTAAATGGGCATAGTTTCAAAAGAAAATTTTTTTGAGCAAAATCCAAAAATACGGGTTGTTATATTTACGTATAGAAGCTGTAAATTAAATTTCAGGCGATTCTAAAATGTCAAGTTCAAATTTGCTCAGTTTTTGTACGGTTTGTAAAAGAACGACCCGTTTAGGCACTCCTCTATCGTCTGAAGCATCTTCCATTTTTAATCCAGTCCACTGTTAATTTATCATTACATTTGTCACATGTGTTGGGTGCACCCGCGAACAATCGAAGCCTGGACTTGGAAGATATGGATTTCAAGATATCAAGAGATTGGAGGGAATGAAGTAACTGACAAGGAAGCGAAAAAGGCTCCAAAGGAGGAATTTGATCCAGACCTTAAACTATCGATGAAAGACAACATCAAATTCTGCTTCAACCATATCACATAAAAATTGAACAATGATTGGCTGTTACATCCCCAGAAAATTTAACGGGCTCGGAAATCCATAAGGGACCAAACATCTGGTGGGGGATGCACGAGAGGAAAGCACGTGGTTTTGCTCATACTTAGAATGGGTCACACAATGCTTACCCATCTCCGATTAAAGACTGGAAATAAATAAAAGCGCCAAAAAAAAATTGAATTTAGTCCGAAAACCCAAGCTAAGGGCCATTGCCAACAACGTAAAAAGCGGGCTAAATTCCATGATCATTAATAGTAACTGTTAATAGGCTATTAGTAAGTAACTATAAATTGTTGGCAATGGCACTTAATTTGCTTTTTCGGGTCTGACTAAAGTTTTTGTTGGCACTTAGCCCGTTATTGATATCCAGTCTTGTCTGACCAGCAAGGCCACGTTCTCTCCTCTCTTGAATTCCTCACTAGGTGCTTTGTTCCTAATTGATTTCCTTAAAAGTTTATGGGGATGTAACAGCCAATCATTGTTTCATTTTTCTGTTAAATTGTTAAAGTACAGTTTGATGTTGTCTTCCATCGATAGTTTAAGGTCTGGATCGAGTTCCTCCTCTGTGGTCTTTTTCGCTTCCTTATCAGCTGCTTCATTCTCTTCAATCCTTTGATGTCCTGGGATCCATATCAGATTAACCTTGAACCCTTTCGTTCTCAGTTTTCTTATATATGCAGCTGCAGAATATTAGTCTTTGAATTTTTCTCAAATGGCAAATGGCTTTTAGGCAAGCCTGTGAGTCAGGGAATGGGACTGTTGGTTCTGGAATAGGTTTCCTCTCAATTATTTCAAGACATTTTTTTTTTGCTTCGGCCTCGCGAGTCTATGTCAAGGTCTCAATTTTTTATTCAATAAAATATAAGGAAATATTAAGAGTTAGTTATCAAATGAGTTAGTTGCCTGATAAAATCCCATTAGTATAGGCAAACAAACTTACATCTTCTCCAAAGAAAAGTGCAAAAAAGCTTTGAATTAATTCAATCAATATTTCCTTCGCAATTTAAAACAAACTTTAACAAATTATAACAATATTAAGTATTAAATTTAAACAATTATTTTCCCCTAATAACCTGATTTTGGTTACATTTTTGGTATTTTCTTGTTGATTTGCGGATAAAATATTGACAATTACGAAAATTGCCGAGGTCGATCAAAATCGACCGTGTAGTGTAATTTGTTCAATTCATTAAACTTCGGATCGTGACTTCGGACTTTGACTCAATTAGTGTTAATTGAGCGTCGCTGTCGCGTCGCACCGCCATGTTACCTGTCATTTCTTGAATTTTCTAAACGGGACATTTTGGGTTCAAATCGCGTTTCGACCAGAAAATTTATGACAAACAACGAGTTTTACGTGCCCATAACGCACTGATTGATTTTCAATTGCACCCCCGCATATTTAAATCGATGAAAAATCGAAAAAAAATTGACCACCTGTCATAATATGGCCGGCTTGTTTTCGCGTTTCCAAAATTTCTAATAATATGTTCTAAAAGTGGCTATTGAAAGACTTTTTGTGTTAAAGACTTACATTTAAGTGTTGGTGATTCATAGATCGAATTCATTTTGGAGTTGAAATGATGAAAAGTTCGATAATGTGTCATTGCTGATAAAGGTTAGTGTCGCATTTCTTTTGTTTCCTATGTTGCAATATTGGATTCAATCAATAACTTTACTCGAGTCTTACAAATTTATAATTGAATCCTAGACATTTATTAACCGACTTCAAAAAAAGGAGGAGGTTCTCAATTCGACTGTATTTTTTTATGTTTGTTGCCTCAGCATTTCCGACTGGGTAAAGCGATTTTGATGATTATTTTTTTAGTTGAAAGCTGGTACTTCCCGAATGGTCCCATTTTAATTTGAAGGAAATCGTTCACTTCTAATGGGTTGAAATACTAACTTCTTATTGGATAGCTAGATTTTGAAAATTATTTTTTTATTTGAAAGCCAGTACTTTCCGTGTGGTTCCATTTTAATTTGAGGAAAATCTTTCACTTCTAAAGGGTTGAAAACTAAGGGATGAAATATTAACTTCTTATTGGATAGCTCGATTTTATAATTCTTTTTTTATTTGAAAGCTGGTGCTTTCCGTGGGGTACAGTTTTAATTTAAGGGAAATCTTCCACTTCTAAGGGGTTGAAATCTAAGAGATGAAATATTAACTGCTTATTGGATAGCTCGATTTTGATAATACTTTTTTATTTGTAGAACACAATTTTAAATTAATCTCCTATCCATTTTTATAAAAAAAACTCCACTCATAAGGGGTTAAAAATTAGAGATGAAATAATATTATACATTTTTCTTGGCTAACCCGATTTTGATAATTTTGTTTCTATTACGTACAACGTACCTTTTAATTGTTCACATTTCATTTTGAAGAAAAAAATCCACCCCCTATAAATGAAAATTGGGGATGAAATAGTGACATTTAACTGTATCATCGAATTTTGATAATTTTTTTTTCTTTTGGAAAGAGTAATCCTCTTAGTTTTGTTATTACATTTAAAAGCAAAAAACTTCAACCCTTAAGGGCAAAAAGGGATGATGTAGTAACTTTTAATATTAAACGGCGCTGCCTCATATGAGCAGCGCGTTTAGAAGGTTTAACCATTTTCAAGAAAATAAAATCAGTTATCAAACTTCAGATCACTAAAACGCGAGAAATAAATAAATATTATAAAAAAAATAAAAACCGACTTTAAAATAAATAAAAAATCTTAAACAAGAAATGCACTAAAAAGTAACAAAATAATGGCCTATCCTTGCAGTATTTACAACTTACAAATTATTAGGATGATACAATGTACAACTATTGTTATTTTTGGAGTTGGTGTCAGTCAAGAAAATAAATATTAATGGTAATTTGTAAAAATTGTAAAAAGGTTTAGTTGGTAATTGGTATTTTGTAGTTTAAAGGTCGCTAGATATTGTTACAGTTCGAGTATATTGTTTAAAAGTTTATTTGAAAAATAATTATCATAAGGTATTCTCGTTTTTTGCTAAGTACCAATATAGTCGTATTTCTTTGGCTGACACCAACTCCAAAAATAACAATAGTTGTACATTGTATAATCCTAATAATTTATAAGTTGTAGATACCGCAAGGATACGCCATTATTTTGTTACTTTTTAGTGCATTTCTTGTTTAAGATTTTTTATTTATTTTGAAGTCGGTTTTTTTTTTATAATATTTATGTTTCCTATGTTGCAATATTGAATGCAATCAATGGCTTTACTCGAGTCTTCAAAATTACAAACATATTGCACAGTTACTAATAGTGAGAAAGAAAATGCAAATGTTTACATCATATTTTCACAAGTAAACGAAAACAACAATCAAAACAATCGTTAACAAAGATAAATTGAATACGGATTGAATGTTTTAAAGAGGGAAAAGAAATCGATCTTTAGACTTAAGTTCTTAACTCTTCCAATTTTTATTATTTAGTTAGATATTTATTATTATATAAACAAGCCTTGTTTATAATTTTATCACTTTTAACTAATTTTAATGCTTTTAACGACTTACGAATTGGGTCTATCGAACCAGCCCTAGCGTAAGCATCAGCTTCTTCATTGCCCTCAACTCTCTTATGCCCCGGCACCCAGCTAAGTTTGGTTCGGTTGTATTTTGCCAGGTCCTCCAGGAGTTGACGACACTCCAACACCAGCTTAGAGTGACGATCGCTTTTAGCGCTGTCGGACTGTCAGAGAGAATCTGTATGTTCCTATTTCGATAACCCAGTATCTAAATTTGCTCTGGCACATATTATGACAATGGCCATGATTTTTGCTTGAATAGTAGTGGTGGAGCCTCTTCACTACTCCCGCTCTAGATCCTCCGTCTATAACTGATTTATCCGTGAACTTGATCAGTTCATCATTTGGTTAGTTCTTCATTCTCCCCTACATATGACTTTGAAGTTAGTATGGGTGCTAGAACCTGTAGACAGTGGCCACTTATTATTCCCAGGAGGGAGCTGATGATGACGTCCCCTATCCTTGCATGCCCGCACGGAAAACTATCATTAAAGAAATATCTGATCTAACAACGACGGTATCTCAGGTGTCCCTTTTTCATTCCTAAGTTGTAGTCTTAAGTGATAAAACACTCTCTCCCCGACCATAACCGATCCATCGGCAAACCACATCAGTTCATCATCTGGTTCTTTATTTTCCCCTATATTAATAGCATTTGGAGTTACCATGTAGAGGCACATGAATCTATATATATATATACAGAAAAGCTATCATAATATGTATATAAATTTTTGTATTTATTAATTCCAAAGTCTTTATAAGAAAAATTCTTGAAAATTCGTTTTTTGAAGTGTTCTGACTGTATGTACCCCCTTGTGACTTGAGACCCTAATATAAAAATATATCAAAATCCGTTCAAAAATTTTAGAAGAGTGAATTACCTAGTTGTTATTTTACAGGAACTTTCTAACTTTTTTGGATAAGTTCTATTAAATGTGTTGTCTTACAATCTTAGATATCTTCAAGTTAGAATTTTTGCAAGGCCAATACCCAATAATTGATTTTTATATGTATAGAGAAAAAATAGAAATTAGAATTGTTGTAGTTTTGATTAAGACAAAATTTTAGTTACATACCAAATCCTTGGAAGCTTTGACATTTTAAGATTTATCCACTTACCTAAAAAAAGAAAAAAGAATTGTTAGTAAAATTTTTCTCACAATTGCAAATATTTTTTATATTTATTTCGTTATTAAGTAGTGTCGTTATTAATTAGGAATTTATTTAAAAATTAACTTGTGAAGTCATCAAATTCATTTGAAAGTTTTAGTCTTGGTTAGTAATTTTAATAATGCAGCTCTTTCGATTTAAAGAAATTTTTTTAAATGAAGATAAGCAACCGTTTATAACTTTATATATAGACTTTTATTGACCAAGTCGCGACATAGCCTTAGAAGCTAAAGCGACAATGAATATAAAAAAAAATATTTACCTAAATATTGAATTTTTTTTTTCATCAATGATAAGTTTATATATTTTTTTAGGGATCAAAAATAACAAAATTGAAACTTTATTAAATTTAACATTTTTTATGAGGGGTTTTTCCAATATTTTCTTAAAAAAACAAACCTATAAATTGGATTTATTTAAATGACTACATTCTCTAACTCTTTTTGAGATTATTGCCAAACTTTGGGTACGGAAATTAATGGCGAAGGAAAAAGAACGCCATTCTTCTTTTAAACATTCTTCATTTAATAGAGATTAATACAGATCAAAAGTGGCATATTTAGAGGCATACTAACCGAGATAACAGTGACATAGTTTGATTACTTTGTTGAGATTTGTTAGGTAAATATTGATCAATTATAATTCGTTCTAAAATCAAGTAGCTTTGAGAAATTTTTTGATACCTTTTATTAGGGAAAAGTTGAAAACCAACAGAAAGAAATGTAGGTTCATATAGTTTTATCAGTTCTTTTTTTATTAGATCAAATCTCTTGAGATTTCAACAAATTACTTTTTTTCTCATCTTTTACTCTTTCTTTTTTTCCAATTAACTCACTTATGAGGAAATAAAAGTGATTGTACATATGTGTTGTGTCTGCATTTACAAGACCCGTATCAGAATAAAGGGATTTAGAAAAAAATCATTTCGCTCATAAAAATCAAAATTCGATAAGACTTAAAAAAATCATTTTTGAGGTTTAAAATACAAAAAATAAATTCCTTTTAAGTAAGAATTGAACCAGTACAGTTCCGGGCTTAGAATATTCCAACTACTAAACAAAATAAAATGAATTAAAAACGTTGATGACATTCCTCTGACTATAGTCGCGAAGGAGCAACTGGACATACATTGATAATCAATATAAAAATTGTTGAAATTATTTCTTTGAAGTCTCTTGAGCTGGTGTTCCCCAGATTGCTTTTGCAGCAAACTCGTTTGTATGCATTTTCACTCTTTCTACATATCTTTTGCAGTCCTTTATGTCCTCCACATCACTTTAAATAACGTCATTTCTGGCATATCTGTCAACTCCCAGAATTGATCGAAGAATTTTAATTTGACACCTTCTAACCATTTCCAAGTTGCTAGGCCTTGCCACACTCCAAAGTTGGACCCTATATGCCCACGTTGGTCTGAGCACTGCTTTGTAGAGCAATACCTTGGAGACCTTTTGCCTGTCATCTAGACCATGGGTCGGCAACCAGCCGGCCGCATGCGGCCTTCGCGGCGTTTTGATGCGGCCCGCAAGATATTTGCCAATTCGAATTTGCTAGTACATATTTCTCTATGAACGCCGGTGTCAATTCGTGCGGAGTTCCTAGAATTGCGGGATTCCGAAGTTAAAATGGGGGGATTGTACAATGAGGTTGATTTTTGGGATAGAATTAACACGGAATTTGGTCGTAATTTTCATTGGTAGCTCGTACGTTGTTTTTTTAATGTTCACGATGCATGACCAACAAGGGGATCCCAGGGGGCGCGATAGGGGGTGTTCCTAGTCAACATTTGCTGAAATGCTTATCATTAGATCATCCACTGCCTAAGTGCGGCCCGTACTAAGCCCTACGTAAAATATTTGGCCCTTTTACAACCAAAGGTTGCCGACTCCTGATCTAGACGATCCTGCGGTGGAGTGCTATGGTCTGAGCGACCTTCTTGTTTATGTGGATCTTCCAGTTGAGGCGATGATCTAGGTGAAAAACCAAGTCATTTAAGACCCCATGCTCGTTGATTTTAATGGGTCCACACGAGTTTTTCCTCAAGATAAACGCAACTAACTGGGTCTTATCGCCGTTTAGCTTGATACGCCATCTTTTTTTCCCACTCATAAATTTTGTCCATATGAGCCTGACGCTCCCTTGTGGAAATGTGTGAACTTGCACATAGGATGTCGGTAGTTGGATGAAATGTCGCTGTGAAAATATTCTCCTCCACTGGAAGATCCGCCATGTAATTTAAAGTACAGAGTAGGTCCAAGAACACTACCTTGTGGCACTCCTGCGGTAACTTTGTATTTGGAACTGGATACATTCCTGCACTGAACACTGAAAGTTCTGTCGGTTAAATAGCCCTCTGGGAGGTTAAATAGTTGAGGTGGCAAGATATTTCCCAGCTTGTGCAGCAGACCTTGATCCAACACCTGAGAAACATCCCCAAACAGACCCGCACAATATTTTCTTTTCTCCAGTGCATCGCTTAGGTAGTTTGCAATGCGATGTACTTGTTCGATCGTACCGTGCCGTGTTTTGAAACCAAATTGATGACTCGGTATTGTATTATTTGCTTCCAGTAATTGACCAATCAGATCCAACACAATCTTCTCTAGGATTTTGAAAAGAACAAACAACAAAGTGATCGTCTTATGGGATGCAATAATTGTGATTTCTTTTCTTTGCTTTGGGTTCTTCTTTACCTTCTTCCAAACAAGTGGAGAGTATCCCAGCTTCAGGATGGCATTAAAGATGAAGAGAATTGCGCGTAGGCTTTTTATTGGCAGTTTTTTTTTTACCAAAATGCTGATAACCAAATCACATCCTGGGATCTTGCCGGCTTCTAGCTCATTTTGATTAGCGACGGTAATTTAAACTTAAAGGGTGAAAAAATACCCCTCGTTGACCCTTGGCAGATTGGAACGAAGCTCAGATTCGTAGGATTGTTTGGTGTAAACATGTTTTTTAGGTGTGTGGCAAAAGCTTTCGCCTTTTCTTGATTGAATTTAAGCCAATCACCCGTCGTATCACGAATGGGAAATTTTGCTGAAAAATCTAAATCTTAATCTTCTGAGCAATTTTCAAAGTTTATGCATTGAGTGTGGAAACAAAAAATAGCTAGAAATTATGGTCTTGCGACAAAATATCCGAAGACAAAATAACCGCGACATAGTAACCCGGCGACGAAATAACAGCGGATAAAATAACCGCGGACAAAATAACCCCATATTATGCTATATATATATACATACATAACACCCTGAAAAATATGCACCAAAACAGCCGCGTAGTTTTTTAAGGATAAACAGATATAATATGTTCATATTAATTAAATACGGGTTTATTGTTTAATTTATTAAAATATATATTAAATATTATTATATTCATGATAAATATATTTCGATTTATTTATGACTTCAAAGTGAATTGATATTATATTTATTCTGTTGTGAAATTTTTTTGTCCATGGTTATTTTGTCGTCCGGTTTTTTTGTCCGCGGTTATTTTGTCGCGGTTATGTTGTCTTCGGTTATTCTGTTAGGACACCAGAAATTATTGAAATGCACTGCATAGGTATACTGTTAGTATTATTTTGGAGTTCTTATCTCATTTTTTTGTTGCCTGATTTAAAAGGTTTCTTTGCTCTTGAAGGCTGATGCTTAAGCCACTCTTTTTGGCTCTCCTTTTTCCATGCAAACCTTCTTGTAGGTGTGTGTTGGTGGACAATGACGATTGTGATCAGTGTCGGTGTGAATTCACAGATTGGCGCGTGGACAGCGTTGCAGCTTCAATAATGCAGTCTGTGTTCATACTATTAACGATCTATTTTTTAACCGACTTCAAAAAAAGGAGGAGGTTCTCAATTCGACTGTATTTTTTTTTTTTTTTTTATTTTTGTTACCTCAGCATTTCCGACTGGGTGAAGCGATTTTGATGATTCTTTTTTTATTTGAAAGCTAGTGCTTCCCGAATGGTCCCATTTTAGTTTGAAGGAAATCGTTCACTTCTAAAGGGTTGAAAACTAAGGGATGAAATACTAACTTCTTATTGGATGGCTCGATTTTGAAAATTATTTTTTTATTTGAAAGCCAGTGCTTTTCGTGTGGCTCAGTTTTAATTTGAAGAAAATCGTTTACGTCTAAGGGGTTGAAAACTAAGGGATGAAATACTAACTTCTTATTGGATAGCCCGATTTCGATAATTCTTTTTTTATTTGAAAGTTAGTGCTTCTCGTGTGTTCCCATTTTAATTTGAGTAACATCTTTCACTTCTAAAGGGTTGAAAACTAAGGGATGAAATATTAACTTCTTATTGGATAGCTCGATTTTGATAATTTTTTTTTATTTGAAAGCTGGTGCTTTTCGTGAGGTTCAGTTTTAATTTGAGGGAAATCTTCAATTTTTAAAGGGTTGAAAACTAAGGGATGAAATATTAACTTCTTACTGGATAGCTCGATTTTGATAATTCTTTTTTTATTTGTAGAACACAACCTTAAATTAATCTCCTATCCATTTAAAAAAAAAACTCCACTCATAAGGGGTTAAAAATTAGAGATGAAATAATATTATAATTTTTTTTGGGCTTATCCGATTTTGATAATTTTATTTCTATTACGTACAACGTACCTTTAAATTGTTCACATTTCAATTTGAAGAAAAAAATCCACTCCTTAAGGATGAAAATAGGGGATGAAATAGTGACATTTAACCGAATTTTGATAATTTTTTTTCTGTTGGAAAGAAGAATCCACTTAGTTTTGTTATTACATTTAAAAACAAAAAATTTGAACCCTTAAGGGCAAAAAGGGATGATGTAGTAACTTTTAATATTAAACGGCGCTGCCTCATATGAGCAGCGCGTTTGGAAGGTTAACCATTTTCAAGAAAATAAAATCAGTTATCAAACTTCAGATCACTAAAATGCGAGAAATAAATAAATATTATAAAAAAATGAAAAACCGACTTCAAAATAAATAAAAAATCTTAAACAAGAAATGCACTAAAAAGTAACAAAATAATGGCGTATCCTTGCAGTATCTACAACTTACAAATTATTAGGATCATACAATGTACAACTATTGTTATTTTTGGAGTTGGTGTCAGTCAAGAAAATAAATATTAATGGCAATTTGTAAAAATTCTAAAAAGGTTTAGTTGGAATTGGTATTTTGTAGTTTAAAGGTCGCTAGATATTGTTACAGTTCGAGTATATTGTTTAAAAGTTCATTTGAAAAATAATTTTCATAAGGTATTTTCGTTTATTGCTAAGTACCAATATAGGCGTATTTTCTTGGCTGACACCAACTCCAAAAATAATAATAGTTGTACATTGTATCATCCTAATAATTTGTAAGTTGTAGATACTGCAAGGATACGCCATTATTTTGTTACTTTTTAGTGCATTTCTTGTTTAAGATTTTTTATTTATTTTGAAGTCGGTTTTTCATTTTTTTATAATATTTATTTATGTGTTGAATAAGTTCTCTAATTTTTCTGACACCATTAACTGTGGACTTGGGATAAATTTCCATTTTGCTCGCCTGCTTTTTGTAATCTTTTTTCCTGTGACAAACATTTATTTAATATTTTTCGTTTCTTTCAAATTATATTTCCTTAAGACTTGTACAAATCAAAGTTCATTAAAATCTTCCCTCTAATGAGCATCTTTTTTTAATTTTTGTGTGCGTTGAACGTTGTTTCTTCATGCTCCTCGTATTTTCCAAAATGAGATTATCTTATCGTCAAGAGAAGGAGGACAACAGGCAACAAAACAAAGAGAGAACTAATGAGAAATAATTCCATTGAAACATTTTCTCTACTACTCCTTTTGTATTTTATATCTGTGTATATATGTGTAATACAACTTAGGTATACGATCATATCGTAAATAAAACCGAATGAGACCGGGGATATTTGAACAGATGATAATAAACGTCCTTATTATCGCTCTATTTATGGATGAAAGGAAGTGAAGAAAATCATATAACTAATAGAAAAGCTTCTCTTTCGAGAAAAACGATTTTACAAAGAAAACGGCTATAGTTTAGTCATTATATATATATATAACTGTAGAGAGAAAGAGAAAAAATTGGAACGGGTAGATTTGTTAATAGGGGATGAAAGTTTGTGAGGGTGAGATAAAGGGCGATAATCAAGTGAGGCTTGCTTTGTTTTTGTGTTTATGTATATGAGTATGTGTTGTCTTTGTGATATGAGTTTGGTTGCGTGGCTTTCGCAAGTGCAATGCATTGCAATGCACTGTCGGTAAACCAGACCTGGTAAGTGCTCTGTTGCAATGCTTTGGAATGAGGTTAAGTGAGCTTTGCGTGAGAGATGAGCTTTATCGCGTGCTTCACAGATGTTAGTTTATGAATGTAGTCGACGTGGTTAACCATAAACATGCCTCGATGAATGTTCGTTATATTCACATGAATAATTCGAAATGCATACAGCAAAAAAAAATGGTCAAGTGCCAAAAGAAACTTGCAATAGAAGGGTTTTGGATGATAAGGTTCATTATTAGAGGAAAAAAATCTTTAGCCTAAATTTTTTAAAGATATTTAAGAATTTACTACTTGACTTGAATTTCAAGCTATTTGACATGATTTTCAAGTTACTTGACCTAAATTTCATGTAATTCATTTAAATAATCTTCTTGTCTTGAAAAATGTTGATAAACCAAGAACGACTGTTAAACTTTGACAGATTAACGTTGCTAATTTTCTTCGTGGTGGATCTGATTAATTATGAGAACATTGTCAACATGCCCTTTGTATGCATAAACTTGAGTAAATTTCAATGTTTGAAATTGTAAATTTTCCCCCATCATCCCCTAAAACTAGCGTATCATACGATTTGTTAGACGTGGGGACAAAGAATCAAGAGTTGTATGTCGAAGCAGGTTTCAAATTTCATATCGTCACACCAAACTAAGGGACGTCGCCTATCTTCAGCACAATTCTTTACATAATGCATCCCAAGCCAAGCTTTGTATAATATTAACATTGAAGAATTTGTTCAGCTCTGTGCTTTCGCCATCTCGTTCTCTCCTCATATATTTGCGATTATAATTCCGTGTGATGTTGTTGTTGTTGTTGGCGAGATGTGTTGTGTTGTGTTGTCTCGTAGACGCGACCAACCACGTCGTCGTTCTCTTTGCATAAACATGAAGCGCCTCGTGTAATCTATTATGTGTTAGCACATATAACGAGCACAAACAACAAGGCCTCTTCACTGTCACATCTTCAGCTATATTGACAATAGTCAAATTACTGAGCAAATATTATCGTTATTATCATCATTTAAGTTGTCTCGATGTTGATAACCACAAAGAAAACAATAAATCGGGGAGGGAGGGGGCAAATTTGAAAACCGATTGTTTCGTTGAGCTTTTAAACAAGAAAAATTCCAGTTAAAATAACTGTCTAATTTCCAAACTAAAACTTTCATGAAAATTTGTTATCACTAGTGAATATCTTGCAAATTATTAAAGCTAGAAAAAAATTTTAAGAGATCGATTTTAAAGTACATTTCAAAAGCTTCGATTTTGATAAAAAAAAATTTTCATTTGGAGGAAGGGTTTCTGAATTATTCGGTCTAATTTGGGTCAAGGTATAAAATTGTTAAAGATTTTTTTCTTAATTTTTAGTGAAGACACAGTCAACAACAGTCACGCTAAAGTTTAAGTTACTGAGGATAAGGAGATGAAATTTCTAAGTGTGATTCTTGAGAGAAGGGCTGTGAATTTCACTATGGGAAGATTTTTTGAAATTCCTCCCTGATGTGGGTCAAAAGGAGGGTTTAAAATTTTTTTATTTTTTAATAAGTAATAATTTTTAAATAAGTAAATATTAGGTTTGTTCGCGGAAGGTGATTCCGAACTGGTAACGAATCAATCTAAGTGGATTTAGGATAATTGCCAAACGCATACACGCTTATGAACTGATTAAGGGTTATTTTTCCGTGAACGAGTTTGAAAATATTCGGAAGTAAGACGAGGATTAATGAGAACCCACGAAAATTGTTAATTGAATGAACGTTGACAGACGTTGATGCCTCGTTCACAAGAGTCTAGTTTGGTTGATCGATTTTAGTTAATCGATCAAAAGTTGAATAAAAAACCTATTGTGATGACTCGTTCAAACTTTTTTTGATCCACTAAAATGTTGATTACGGTTCTCACACGAGGTTCTTCATTCAACTTGTTTTGATCAACTAAAAACGGGTTACTAAAGTTGACTCGTGTGAACGCAGCATGACAGCAAAACTAAATTAAGAATTAGCCACAATTTAGCAAACTGCGCATGAGTAAGAGAATCTAATTTTTTATCCTAACAATCTGAGGATCGCTATAGAACCAATTATGAATCGGTAACGAACGCATTTCGTGTGAACCGCGAATATCGGACCGTAACTTGGCTCATAAACTTGCATGCGCTTGGCGATGATCCTAAATCGGCCTTGAACTGATTCGTTTTCGATTCAGTATCACATCCGCGAACGAACCTATTAAGATTTTCTGTATGTGTAGTTTCTTAACTTAACTCTTTAAAGGTTTTTTTTTTTTTCGAAAAATCTTATAAAAATACTCAAAGACCAATCTTAATATTGTAAGTTTATGAAAATTGGTTTTCATTAGTGAAATTCTTGGAGACTATTAGGCCTAAGAAAATATTGAAAGGAATCGATTTTTAAGTACACTTCAATAGCTTTGATTTTGATAAGGACAAAATATTCATTTGGGGAAAGGATTTTGAGTTATCAGGACTAACTTGGTTAGAGGTATAAAATTGTTAACATTTTTTTTTAGTTCTAATGTATAAAAGAGATAACCTGGGGACGAAACTATTGAAGATAACAACATGAAATTTAAACTAAGGGAGATTTTCACTAAGGGAAGATTTTTTGAAATTTCACCTCTAACTGACTCAAGAAGAGAGTGGACAAATTTTAATTGTTTTTGTGTAAGTTTTTTTCATTTTCCAAATGCTTATTTTGCAATTATGAATCTACATGCAAATGTTGAGAACCACTGTTATAGTATATGTACCTCTGTAGGGGTATATTTTATGTTGTTTCTTAAATCATTTATTTAAAGATTGATTTTTTAAAAAAATATCCATAGATGAATTTACAAGTTTTAATTTTATATGGTTTTCTCTATTGAAAATCTTGGGAACAACCATTTGGTTTAGGGAAAAATTTTACGGGATCGATTTTAAAGTAAATTTCAATAGCTTTGATTTTAATAAGGACAAAATTTTCATTTGGGAAAAGGGTTTTTGAGTTATCAGGACTAACTTGGTTGAAGGTATAAAATTGTTATAGATTTTTTTTCTTTTTCCTAACATATAAAAGAGACAACCTGGAGACGAAACTATTGAAGTTAAAAACATGAAATTACAAAGTGTTAATCCTGAGAAAAGGACTGTGATTTCCACTAAGGGAAGATTTTTTGAAATTCCATCCTCAAGTGACTCAATTTCTTATTTTGCAGTTATAATTCTACATGCTAATGTTGAATTTTATTTTCGAATAATCTCTTAAAAAAAATTTTAAGTTTATGAAAACTTATTTTCACCAGTGAAAATCTTGGGAACTTTTCGGTTAAGGAAAATTTTTGAAGAGATCGATGTCGAAGTACATTTCAATAGCTTCGATTTTATAAGACCAATACTTTCATTTGGAGAAAGGGTTTCTGAGTTATGAAGACTAATTTGGGTCAGAGTCCGAAATATATTTGATCTATTCTCTATTCCTTATGTATAAAAGAGACAAGCTGGAGGCGAAACTATTGAAGATAAAAACATGAAATTACAAAGTTTGAATCCTGAGAGAAGGACTGTGATTTCCACTAAGGGAAGTTTGTTTAAAATTCCACCCCTAAGTGGCTCAAAAAGGGGGTGGAAAATCTTGCATTTTTAGAAACAATATATTAAAGTATTAAAGAAAAATGAAGGGGGTCTTTTCTATATTTAATGGTTTTTAGTGGTTAGAGAATTATACAGAGTCATGAAATATTGGAGGATTTCCTCGTAATCTTCAGGAAGCCAGGGAATATCACTATTTTAAATTTTGCTTTACATTTTCATACAAGAATTGTTCAAAAAATTTGTCGAGTGATTTCTTAAGACAAAATGTATTCTATTAAGAAGTTTCATGTCTTGGTTCCTTTCGAAGTACCCTCCTCCAATGTACACACTTATCCCAATGGTGTCCTGGAATGATGTTTTTAAACTTCTTTTTTTTTGTGGCAATCGTCTTAATTTTGGGAAACGTCTCAAATTTTCTTCCATTCAAAAGTAAGTTTGAGGAACAAGAAGAAGACATAAAAATTAAGATCAGCAACAGGAGAAGGTGGGAAAAAACAGTGGTCCAGGATTTGGTCTAAAACTCCCGAGTTCTAAAGACTGAATAAGTTAACACTTTGTCATGATGAAGAAACCAAATTTAACCCTTGGAATTTGGAAGGTTTTGACCAAACCCTTGATCACTGTTCTACTTAACGTTGCTTTGTTGCCTCTTTGTGCCCTTTTTTGGGTGTTTATAGTCGCTTTAACATCCATGGTCATATCACGACTGTCCTACACACAGAAATATTCTGTAGGTCTTGAATCTTAATTTTCTAAATCTTATATCTAGGGATTCGACGGGGATCGAACCCAGAACCACTGGCGCATGTAGCGGAGAGAGTCACTGCTCTAACCACTGCGCCATCAAGTGTGTAACCTTCTTCTTGTTCCTCAAACGCAAAAAGCCTTTGAAAGAATGCGACGAAGGAATTGAAGCAAATCACAAAAGAAGCGTTCTAGGAAAATTCCTATTAGAAAGAGCAAAGTTATTTTTCAATTTCTCTCATCACTTTTCCTATTACCAGGAAAAAAGCTTTGAGGGTTCCAGATATTAAAGAATGAAATTGGAATTTACCACATTTTCGAGTAAAATTTTTGAAAGATATGATTCTAAAAGAAGACAAAAGTTAAGATAAAGATATAAAATTTAAAAAAACGAAAAAAAAAATTTTTGAATTTTTAAAGGAAAAAATTTTATTTTGAGAGAATCACAGAAAGTTTTCTTGGTTCAAATAAAAATTTCATCCAGGAACTTTAGATTTGACTAATTGTAAGACTCAATTATTTAAAATTTCATAACAATTATTTGAGTCTTTAAATTTCGATTTTTATCAATGCATTTATGACAAAATTTTAATTATTGCACCTACAAATCATTCATGAAAGCTTTTATGAAAATTGTTAATCGCAAAAGCGTTTTAGCTTTAAAACCCTCGATGCTTTAAATCGTAAGTGTATCGATTTAAAAATCAAACAATCACTTTACAAAAGACCTTTATATATATACGTGGGTAGGGTACAAAACACAAAGCTTCAAAGCTTGGAAACACACAGAACTTTGGTATCAAAAATAAAATATTTTAACAGTTATTTATTCGTTACAAAATTAAACGTAACTATCGCTACATCAACAAAAAAAAAAAAACCTAAAAAAGTTGCATTCACATTATTTATTCCCACGAGTTAAACTAAAAGCGAAATATAAACAGAACCATCAACAACTAAATCATCAAACACACAGCGAGCTTAAAAAAATGACCAATGAAAAAATTTCAAATTCTCTGCTAGAGCCAAGCCCTGGCTCAGTATGAGATAAATTTGAATAAAGCTCATTTAATATATCAACAAGTTCAATGATCTTTTTAAACCACCTGTAAAATTGGTGTCTATAAATAAATTAATACTCAAATTTCCATTCAGGTAAAATGAGACAAAAATTAAATTTGTTGCTTTTTACGTACAAAAAATACACCTTGATATCCTTTTGTGTACATAACTTTCATCTCTCATTTGCATATATCACATTTCATTTATAGCCGGAGAAGATAAAATATTTTCTTCGTTCAAAAAGGATAAATAGAGCGTAGAGTAGTTCATAACAAACATACTATAGATATAAATAAATGTATATTGGGTATGGTATATAATGCTTGTGGGGATTTTCTGATGGGACAAAATTTATTTAGCCGCCACCTCACCTTTATATTAACTTTTGTACTTTCCCATCTAATAATAAACGTAGTTTATTTTCGTTTTCGTAGGCTTTACCTCTCAAAAATTGAGGGTCGAAAGTTACTTTGTATGTTATGTTCAAAGGTGTATTTTAAAATATTCATTTAGTTTGTTCACTTTTTTTCTCCGTTAAAAAGTGGTTGTAAACTTTTTGTTGTTTGTGTACTTGCATAATTTTATTTGCTCTTCTGCAGCACACCGTTTGTGTTGCTTTATTAGAAACAATGAATGGTATTTATTTTAAAAGTAATTCGCTTCAATAAAACTCTTTTAAAGTTAAATATAATACAGTTGCTGCAGATGTTGCTGCAATTTATTGCATTTTTTAAACGTTTCAACTAACTTTAAAAAAAACTACCATTGACTTGAAAATTTGTATTAACATTGGAGGGAAAAAAATGGAAAATATATCTTAATTTCGATTATGTCGTTATCTTTTATTGGTCGAATGCAGACGTTTCAACGCAGATAACCGACTAAAAAAATCGTTATTGTAAACGATCAACCGCATAAGGCCCATATGCGTCTCATATCTGTTAAATTTATGAACATTTTAGTGTCTTGAATTTCAAAAAAAAAAAGGAATATTCTTTTAAAATTTCTTTGTTAGACTATGATTGTCAATGAAATGTTCTTGAATCGAACTTGAAAGCTTTTTTGTTAGGGGTTACAAGTTAATCGACAATTAAGGAGAAAGCCTTTAAAAATTTCAAACTTTCCCCCGTTTTGAGCACACCCCCGTTTTGAATTTTTAAGAGTTAAAATTTCGAAAAATTATTTCTCAGTAGGGAGCACAGTCTACTCAGGAAAAATAATTTGAAAATTCGTTTTAATCTTCAATAATAGCTTTAGTGTTACTTAAACTCCTACTTAAAAAAGTGGGTGCGTATACTTATGTACGCGCGTGAGAAGTTATACTTCTTTGGCATCATCAAAAATTAGTTTTTATTAATTGCATACAAATAATTAAAATGTTCAGTTTGACCACAGACTTCAACCATATTCCAAATGTCATTATTTAAACAAAATATTGTGAGAGGAATTTAAATTTTGAAATTGTAATTATTGAAATTTAAGGAAACAAATTTAACCGATTATTTGATTATTGACTAATATTATTAAAAATATATTTAAAAGATACGTATAACTTCAAATACACAACGTTTCAACCATTTTATTTGGTCTTCATCAGGTGATTCTTGATTATTATATAACGTATAAATAATGCATACTATATTCTTTTGGTAAAATCATTCAAATAAATTACACAAAAAATTAATTTAGGTAGGTAGGTACTATTTGAAAAAAAAAAAAAGCTTAGCTTAATTCAAAGTTTTAAACAGGACTTATGCAGCCTATTTCCATTTTTTTTATCTTTGGCTTTTAAATGAAAAAATCTAAACAGGTACTTTTATTTTACTTTTGAACGTAGAAAACTCACTTGAAATTACTTCTGATGTTTCATAGTCATATTTTTTTTTTGTTTGTCTAAAAAATATTTCAGAATACTGTAATTTGAATTGACATACAACATTATAAAAAGAAAAATATCTGCTGCGTGGCGTCACAGTACTTTCTTTTACTTTCATTTATGAAACTCGTTGTTGGTTAAAAGAAATATATAAGCACCTTATAAAACTATACATAGCAGAACTATATGCATACAAGTATACAACATAATATATGTATTTATGAATTCCCAACCTTCACCCCAGAACCGTTCTTAATCGAATTTTCCCAAGAAAAAGTTTCAAATAAAAGTTTTTGCCATTAATAAGTCTAAGAACTATCATAAGCTTAAAGAAAATCTTTGCAGCCGTTTTGGAAAAAATTTGAAAAAGCTTAAAAACGCCGAGAATAAAGTGGAGCTTTCGGTTAACCGATTTCAACCAAAAGCTTCACGGCAAAACAAGATATAATATGAAAGAAAATGTCCAAGTTTGGTGAAATTCGGAAAAGCGTTCGATACGATATGGCTGTCACACACAGACATGTTTCTAAAAACTACTTTTTTGAACTCAGGGGACCTCAAAACATGTATGATAAGAACAAATTGATATTAAGTTTTGAAATTTTTAGAGAATATTCTGAAATAATTTTGTAAAAGATTTATGGAAGAAAAAAATAAATATTTTGAAACCTCTGCACCTATTTCCTTCCTTAACTTAAAATAAATATTTTCAATCATTATATGATGCACTTTCTTTAAATGAACCTTGAAGAAAAAATTAGTCAAGAAATTATTTTCCAAACATGCGCAAATGCAATTCATTATCTGCTGTAGTTAGCTTAATAACTAAAGTTTTTGAGGCAGTTTTTGTGTCGACTTGAAAAGTAAATAATATTAATCTAAATATTCAATTTAAATCACTACTGAATATAATTTATTCGTGGAGCGGAAACTTTTACGAGAGGTGCGGTTTTTTTGAGTTTTAGTACGGCGCGTTGAACAGAGATGACGGGACAATGTTCAAAATGCATTTGAGCATTACGGACTTGCGCTATGATGGTAAAATAGACCGATACTAACGCCTCTAAGAACAACGCGTCGTACTAATAGCCTAAAAGTACTATGACGTTTAACACGTTTTTTCCGAGTCACCGTTTGTGCAGTAAATTTGTATTTTTATGACTATTTAATGGCTGAAATACTGTGAAAAACTATGGCTTACAATGAAAATAAAATCCAAAGAAATCTGTTTATAAAATTTGCCAAGTCCATTTTTCTGGTTAACCATAGAAATGGCGAAATAAAGTAAGTACCTAACTACTTTTCAAAGTAAATGCCTTAATCTTATTCATGCCTTGTTTTACTAAATTATTATTCTAAGATGGTTGAATCATTTCAGAATCCCAGATTTTGTAATAACCAAGAATATGCATAGAATGCAGACGTCATTTTCATCACTAAACTCTAAGTAGTATGATAACAGCTACTGAAAAATTTGAGAAAGTAAAAACTTATTTATTACTAATATGTGTCATTTGTATATATAAATATTTACTTATTATTTATTATTATTATTATTATTATTTATTTATTAGTGGTGCGATCGTGAGTGTCAATGAAAGTCGCGCATGACCATAGCTGTTTAAGCGGCTTTAAATAAATAAATTTAAAAAAAAAATATTTACTTAGTAAAATATTAAAAATATATTTAAAGAATTAATTATTTTTAATTTAAATATAAAAATAAATAAATAAGTCATTAAATAAAACAAAAATTAAATTACGCGCGCCTAGATAAATAAAAACGAGCGGTTTTGCGATCAACTTTATCGTGTTAATTTTGTGTAACCCTGATGCGCGCGCATCTTAAAAGTTCACTCTCATCATTTTTTAATAACGCGCCTTAAGAAAGATAACTACAAAAAAAAAGCTTTGACAGACAGACGGACAATCCTAGTGATTCTATTAATTTTTTTTTCAAGTCCAGAACTTTTAAAATGGAAAATTTAGTTTTACATCTTTAAAGCTTTGTTGTTGGTTTTCATTTGAAATGAGTTAAGCTTTGATTTTTTTTTTTTTGTTGTAAGAGGAGGAGGGTAAGGGCACAAGTTTTACTTGTATCTCGTATAAATATACGAGTATGTATCGTATTCTAATAATTTAGTTGGTTTTGAAAGTTTTGAAGTTTAATTCAAAGGGATTATGCATGCTTGAGTAGTTTGATGAATTTGAGGCGAAAAATTGCCGCTTTTAAGAGCTTTCCGAGGGCTTTAATTAGAACGATGAAAGATTTTAATATGTTGCGAGAAATTTACCAAAAATTTTACAAAGAGAAAATTTAACACACACAAAAAAAATGGTAAATGTAATTCCCCTGGTGTTTCGTTTTCTTCTTCTTTTACCTCAAGGTATTTTAGTTGGGGTTATTTTCTTTTTTTAGTGACCCAATTATCGTAAATTTCCAAGTTTGTCTCCGGCTTGTTATAAATCATTGTGTCATGGCTTTCGTATTTTGTTGTTTTTTTTTGCAGGGGGGAGAAAAATTACGATTTCCTCCTCCGTGCAATGTCAAGGGTAGCACGCAAGCCAACATAATGTGGTATCGACATCATGTTGTAAATATAATAGAAAATATAAGTTCACGCGAGATTTTTTTTTCACAATAGAAAGTGAAAAGTTTCAAAATCAAAGTCTCGAAAAATTTGACTTTTGATCAAAAAACTGATTGTTATTTGAAAATGGTGGATGGTATCGAAAAAACTGTTCTTATAACAATTAAAGCTTATAATTTTTACTTTAAAGTGGTTTGTTAAATTTTTTTTTGATTTTTATTTGTTCTCGTGATATTCGCCTTCAGAAGAATTAATTTTTTTTAAATGTTCACAAATTTTTCATGGTCTCAGATTGATAGAATGAGCTTCCGTTTCATCCCTTCCCCGTTTCATCCGTTCCTATTTTTTGGTGTTTACGTACTTCGAGGAAAAAAAACGCGAGCTTTTTGAAAAAAATACTTTGGTAATAAAAAGTTTCAAAAATAGATTTTATCGAAAAATTCGACTTTCAACCAAAAATTTGATTGTATCTAAAAAATGGTGGGTGGTATCGAAACAAATGTGCTGACAAAAATTAAAGCTCAGGAATTTTACTATGAAATTGTTCCTTAATTTTTTTTCTTATCTTCATTTGTTTTCATGATTTTTCTTTTAGCAAATCTAATATTAATTTGAAGATTTTTTTTTTAAGTTTGGGTGAATTTTTTTGTCACAAACTTGCAAAATGGTTTTCCGTTTCACCCCTTAACTAATATCTGTTTATTTTTGCGTAAAAAGTATAGAAAGCATTAAAGTTTTTCACGAGATTTCCGCAAAAACAAAATTTTAAAATAAATAAATTTCAAAGATTTATAGTTTATCACGCAATGTTTCTTCTAACCAAAAGTTTGATTATATCTCGAAAACTGTGGGCGCCATCGAAAATCTGTCATAACATAAATTAAAGCTAATGATTTTTACTTTAAAGTTAGTTCGTTAATTTTTTTTCGATTTTCATTTGTTTTCGTGATATTCACCTTCAAATCATGAATTTTTTCAAAAATATTTTTTAGAATTTTCACAACATTTGGCGTTCCTAGATCGATAAAATGGTCTTCAGTTTCATTCATCCCTTCCCAATTTAATTAGTTCCTATTTTTTGTTGTTTACGTACTTGAAAAAAAACTTAAATACGCGAGCTTTTTTAAAGAAATACTTTGGTAATAAAAAATTTCCCACACAGATATTATCGCAAAATTCGACTTCAAACCAAAAATTTGATTGTATCTCAAAAATGGTGGGTACTATTGAAGAAAATGTGATTACAAAAATTAAAGGTTACGATTTCTACTCTAAAATTGTCTCCTAGATTTTTTTTGATTTTCATTTGTTTCTGAATTTTTTTCTTCGTTGTACGGGTCTCACGATTTTTCTTCTCTTTATCACCGAACAAATGCAGTCTATTAGGATGCGACCCTCTGTATTAACTAGGGAAGCACCAGGCTTTTAAAGAAAGCCAGCGCCTGCCTGGGGGCTGCCATTGCTATCTGGCCAGGCCTATCTACTTTTAAATAGAAAACTTTTTATATTTGAGTTATTATTTTTAGTTCATCAATTTTTTTATTACAAACTGGTGAAATAGGTCTCAGTTTCATCCCTTAGTTCTAAATTTCCTGTTCATTATTGTATATATTCTATGAAAAAAAAAATTATGCGAGCTTTAAGAATTCCAAAGTAAATAGTTTAAAGACAGATCTTAACGAATAACTCGACTAGTAACCAGAAACTGATAGTAACTCAAAAATTGGGGATAGTATCGAAAAAAGCTGAAGAATTTTTTAAATTTGTGACAATTTTTCGATTTTCATTTGTTTTTGAGAAATTTATCAAAAAATTTTTTACTAATTTTTTGTGCTCCCTAATTGGTAAAATAGTCTCTTCGGTTTCATCCCTTAATTGGTCCATGTTCATCATCACGTAGCTATCAAAGGACCGAGACATGGAAACCGAGTTTTGGCATAGGACAAACAACACTAAGTTATAATAACCTAATGAAATTTTCTTAATTAAACAACTGCAGTTAACGAAACGACCAAACGCCGTCGTCGACGCCCTTCTGGCAATTTGCATTCCACTTGTGCACAACACACACACACACACACACACACACATCTCTCATCGTACAACCGGCCGTAATTAAACGGAGGTGGAAAATTTGTGCCTCGGATAATTACACTCCTCTGTTTAATATTATACAGGACGTCCGAAAAGTTTTGTGAAAATTCGGAAAGTGTAATAAGAGGATGCAATTGTGTCAAGATGAAAAATACTTTATACTTCTGTAACGACCTTTATTATGGTATGGAATATGAAGGGATAATTTTTGATAAAAATTTAAGGAAAGCCGAAAAAATATTTATGTAGTAGTTGAAAAAATTTTGTGGTGTTTAGTTTTCTATACAAATATAAAAATTTCTTATTCGTAATAATGATGATCGCCGCGTTTAAATAAAAATGCAAATATTGATCAAAAATTCTAAAAAATAATTTTTCCTGGCTTAGTGAGCTGTCAAATCATACATTTAGTAACTTTTCATTTTTCATGCGACTTAAGTTGGTGTAATAATAAAAAGATTGAGCATCGCGGTAACAATCAAACGGCAGCCGTTGTGCTTGCATTTGCTCGTGTCAAAGTTTCTCTGTGTTTAACTCATGAAAATGTTTGATTTTTATTATATCTTTAATCTGGTTTTTCTTGTATTTTCGTTTATTGAAACGTTAGTGTTGTAAACTGTGAAATTTCCAAGTCGAAATTTTGATTTTTCCATTTAAATTCTCGAATTATAAAACTTTTATTGGCAAGGTTAGTTGTTATCTTATTCTTTGGATATGTGATGATGGATGAAAGATGATTTTTTTTTGGACTCTTTATGATCCCATAATATTAAAATTCATCAATTCTTGTTGAACAAGAAGTGTTTGGGAACCTTTTTTAAGCTTTCACAATTATTGGAATTATATGGATTCAGTTAAAATATTTTTTGAATGATCAGTCTTGGTTATCACTTTGAAATTGAGAGAAACACAAAAATGTTTTAGGGTGGTTCTACTCACGAAGGAATTTTCTGTGTGTCTCAATTAATTTAATAAATTTTTTTTGTGTAGAAACTAGGGATTTACTACTTGTAGCAACATTTATGACAGATATAGGAAGATAGGGAATTGGAAATCATAAGGGACATTCGTTAACCTTTCAAATAAATTTTGGGATTTCCATTTTCAGATTTAGGCCCATATTTCTGAGCGTTTCTTAAGAATGTTTAAAGCAGCGGTCAGGGAACCGGGGTAAATTACCCCAGATGGGGTAAAAATGAAATTTTTGGAGGTAATAATGAATTTTTTGCCATGGTTATTTTATAAACGTGTTAGTTTGGCCGAAGACTGTATTCAAATTGTGCTCGCATCAAAAATCTCCAATTTTGAAGTTATTGTATCAAACATGAAGCAAGACCATTTCTCCAAAATCTAAACGGGGAAAGTTTCAATTAGTTTTGGTAACAAAATTTTATTTTGTTACTTCATACAACTTGTTTTTCCGTGCCAATTAATTCAATATACTCGTAATACAATGTATAATTTAAATTTACATTGATTGTGCCCTTTTCAAAATGAAGGGGTTGGTAATATCGAGTTACACAAAAATATTTTGGGGTAATGGTAAAAAAGTTCCCCGACCGCTGGTCTAAAAAATACCTTAACCATATCATATGTTAAGCCATTTTAACCTTAATTATTCCTTTTGTGAAATCTCACTTTATGAGTAATCCTTAACAATGTATGCCTTTATTAAGGTGCAAGTTTAAGGGTATTTTAACAAAAGAACTAATCTGAGAAGATATTGTTAAGAGTACAACGACAAAGTGAAGAAAAAAAAATTTAAGTTCTGCTTTCTCTGTTTATTTCTATGAAACATTTAAGGAGAAGCTAAAGGTAGATAATCACCTACCTTATATCACTAAGGAAGTAAAATTGACCAAATTTTTTCTTAGGAATTCTTGCTTCCTTAAGAAAGTAAATAGTAAAGGGTCGTTTATAAAGTGAAAATTTCCTTAAAGATGCTAAAGGTGTGTAATTTAAGGAAACCTTTGGCAAGGTTCCTTAGGAACGTTCATAAATACGGTCTTAAATATTGAAGAAGAGGGGGAAATTTAAACTTTTGTCATAATCATCAAAATCAATTTGATATTTTAGAAAATACTTTGTTTTAGCTTAGAGCAGTGGTTCTCAATAGTTTTGGATTGCAACTCCCTTTCACATTAAAAAATTACAAGGGGGGGACTCTTTGACATATTTGGGATCTGTTAGAAACCTATTAGTATGAAAGAGGAAAAATTGAGAAGTTAAACATCAAAACGATTATTTTTTTATTATATTTCTCAAATATTTATCATGATCTTTAAGGTTCACTACCTTAGAGCAGGGTATTCAAAACTTAAGCCTTGCTTTTAAGCCACTTGAAATGGTTTTAAAACTATTTGACCTAAGTATGGCTCAAAATCAAGTCAATTTTTTTTTAAATTTATTATTTATTTTGATATCTGCCCCAAGACAATAAGCTAATCTGGAGAACGAATAAACGGGACAGGTCACCCTTGAAGGAGTGACTGCTGTACTGCTACCTGTAGGGCAGCTCCATAAATTACACGCGTTTTAGTCTAGCAATATCCTCACTATTGTCGAGGAAATTAACACCCGGGCAGCTAGGATGTTCATTTAGGCGCCTGAGGTATTTAGAACTGAACCTGGCTTCCTCTTCCCTGACGGTAGTCATACCCAGGTTCTTATGGATATCCCTGTTGGTCGTCAATTAGTCGCAACACCTTGGACTCTCTACATGTTGTCAATACTGGAGCTGCTAGCAGTTTCCCAAAATTGAATTCCGTACATCCAGACCGGCTTTATAGACGACTAGCTGATACCCGCTTGCTTCGCTGGGTGTATCTAAATTTAACTGATTGATTAAAAGATTCCCTACGTTCATAGCGAAATATAATAATTAATCTATTTTGACAGAAAAAAATTATAGATACTTCAGACTTTAGATCCAAAGAAAGTTCATCAAAATTCGTAAAACTACGTTTCAAGAAAGAGACGTTAGCTGTCTCACATCAGCTTCTATAGGATTTTTAATAAAAAAGTACCGGTATTCCTTCCTCTAGGACTTGAAAATTTTTCATACCAAATCTCATTTACAACCCTACAGCTATTTTAGGGATCATTAATCGCATCTATTAATTGCGCGAAGCGTTTTTTGCGTTTTTTTTTATTAAAATTCGTTCCGTTAAGTAATTATTAATTATTTGAAATTTTTAGTTTATTATTTTAGTACGTTTATTTCTAATTAATATTCTCGACAATGAACAATGAAAAAATTCAAATATTAAAAAAAAAATCATTTTTAATATTATCGTGTGTTGAATTGAAATACATATTTATTTTCCAGTAAAAATTGTCAATTTTTTAATTTCAACTTTGTAGAAATTTCTTTCGTTATTGTGTAAAATTGGAAGAAATTGCGTTAAAATTCTATTTCACGAACTTTACTAAACACTTTTTAAATGTACGGTTCCTGTAGGATATAATTGTTTTGCTGTTTCATGGGAACCAGGCATTATTCTAGCCTAAAAAGTAAGCTATATCATTCTCCCCCAAACTACCACATTGCAAAAATCATATCAATCTTTAACTCTGTGATAAACAAAAAACATATCTATCCCACGGGAATAGTACATCTCTCCTGATTTAAAGTAGATAAAATCTTCGTAAGGAAAATGAGTTAAGACTCTACTTCGTGGATTTTAATGAAACTGTTTTTAAATACACGGTTCTTATAGAATACATACTTGTTTTGTTATCCCATGGAAACCATTTAGTATTCCGGTATAAGAAGTAATCTATTTCATTTTCTGACCCTTAAACTACCACATTACAAAAAAGGAAGTTAATCTTTTTCTCTGTAAAAAACAAAAAAATATCTATCCTACGGGAACCGTACATTTTTTCTGGATATAAGTATACTATATGTTAAACTGGATTATAATCTATATCTATGCCAAATTTCATTCAGATCCATTCAGTACTTTTTTAGTGAAAGAGCAACAAACATCCATTCTTACAAACTTTCACTTTTATAATATTAGTAAGATTAGCTTACAATCCAGAGACAGTTACGACTCTCGCCGTAACAGGAAGAAAATTTTAGTATTTAAATACCAATTCAAGTTTTAAGTAATATTAAACTCAATTTAATCAAGAAAAAAATATGCACATATTTGACAAAATAAAACTTATTTAAAGCTTTGAAATCACTTTAAAAAAGCTTAACGACTAAAATTAAGCTTTTACGAAAGCAAAATAATGTAAATGAAAATCTTCATTTTTCATTTTCCTTAGTACCTAATTGATGTTAAAATTCGCCCCTTTTCTTATTTTATTATGGAAAAATGTTTTTTTCTTCTTTCGATCAATAACTCATCTAATTAAGGGTCCCTTGAGGATAAAATCCTCTTCATCTTAAAATTGCATCTTTCATCTTCACTGTTTTCGTTTTTTTTTGTGTCGTTCTGTGTATTTCCTGACTGGGGAAATTAAAGAAAAAGGAAAACACCGATCGACAATGTTGAAGGATAAAATGGATTTCGTGTTAGTAACTCGTTTATTTGTTACAGGCCAACCCGTTAATTATCCACGGAAATTGGAATTCGATTTTTCGGCACCTTCAAAAAGTTTCTTACTACTGCGCTTTTCATCTCGAGAACAATCTCAAGGTAAGCACATTTTTTTTTAAAATGAGCGACTTATTATTGAAATTCCAGAATAAACTTTTTCCTTTTTTTTTAATGTAAAAAATATGAAATTAATTCACCACCGTGTATATTTATTTCTTCTCTCTCACACTCGCTCCCCATTTCCATACTAAGTTTGCTCAATTTTCCCGACCAACTTTCCATAATTCATAATATAAAATTATGAAGTGGCACACATAGAAAAATATGTAAATATTCGAAGGGAAAAAAAATTTTTTTTCGTCACTCTCGCCGTTCGAAATTAGTAATTAAATTATAAAATTGTGTTTGACTTGGGTATGAGAGAGAGAGGGAAATTATTTTTAAATCCTAAAATTTCCCCTTTTAATTTCCATAAAGCTTAATTTTGCGTAGATTTTTTAATGTCACATCTACGAGGTGTTGTCTCTTTCCATCGCACACATTTATAGTTTTTACCGTATCGAAACAACTAATACAATTAAAAACGGTAATTAATTTTGTCGTTTTTCGAATTTTTGACGTTTATTACATTAAATTTTAGTTTTATTTTTAAAATTATTTCAATGGAATGAGGGTGACATTTTTTTGTGTATTTTATGTGGAATCAAAGTTGAATGGGACATAGGGTGATAATTTATTATCGTTTGTGAAGCGTTTGCTGATCGATTTCGATGTGATATGTGTAATGGATGACCTAAATCAATTGCATCTGTGTTGTAAAAGAACTTTCTGAAAATTGTTTAAATTTTTTGAAAACCTCTTTTCTTATTCTTCATCATCAATGTCGTGTGGTTGTCTCAGTGCGACGTTTATTAGGGTCTCAAAAAAGGGATGACGGCGACCTTTTCTCCGATAAGCTTCGTTACGTCTTAGTGTGACAACGAAAGCTTCAACGTCTTTCTGTTTAATAGAATAGCAACAACAGAAATAAAATACCTCAATTAAAAATTTTTCGCGTCCTTGTTAAACTTGATGTTTAAAGCAAGATTTCAAGTCGCTCTTGGACGGTGGCCAAGTCGAGGTAATTGGCTTTCGCCTCGATTTTGGTCGTTCACATGCATGCTGATAAATTGAAATAACCGTCTCAATTATTCGCCTAATTTGGCCCGATTTGATTTAATTGCTTGGAATTGTTTATTTGGCTATGCGATGCCATAATTTAAGCTTAGATTTGACTTGAAAAAAACTCAGAAAAAAAGGTATAGAAGCATAAATTCTCTCGATCAAGTTAGAAACGATAAAAAAACATTGACAAATTGGACGTGAACACAAAATTATCAGAAGATTAATAATCTTAACTCGATTTTAGCTCAATTTTCTAGGAACTTGATTTCAATTTATCTTGAAAAACTCATTTAAAATCAGGCATAGATTTCAAAAGGTATTGAATTTAAAAAAAATGTTCAGCTAAATGATTTTATGAGCTCTTAGAAGTAATCTTTTGTGCGATAATATTGGTTAGACTACAGGGGAATTACAGTAGTCCTTCTACAATTATGACTCTATAAAAGTGTTCTTTTTCAAATTTTTAAGACTAGTATTATTTACGATAAACAAGTGGTTGAATATCTCCAACCTGGAACTGGTAACTTCATGCCAGGGGAATTACAAGCATTCCTACACGGAAAAAAATAGTGGTGTAAGATTTACAACACTAAACTAGTATTATTTTTACTGCACTTTGTGTTCACTATAACCATAAATGTAACAGCAGATAACACACTTTTATGTATTCAGCTCTAACGTATAGTATTTTTTTTACTACCATAGTGTAGTAAATATATGTAGCTGTTACAACTGCTGAGTATTGTACAATTAACAAATTTTGTCATTTGCGCATGCGCCGCGTACAACATAACCAATAATTTTGACAAATAAATGCAAGTGTCAAAAATTCAACTAAATTAACTAGATCGTGTTGTAAATAATACTACAGTTTTTTAATTACACTTGACTGGTAAACGTTACCACACGTGGTGTCATCCTATATAATACTAGTTAATGCAGTAAAATTAACAAGGAATGTTGTTAAAACTACAACACATTTTTTCTGTGTATGGTAGTATCTATTAAAATCAAAATTAAGAACAGTACAGTAAAGAATAGGGAGCCTATTTAGAGCAAGATTTTTTTGAAATTGTTTAAAAAACATTTAACTAATTTAAGGGTTAACTAGTCAATGAATGCACCAGAAATGTTCAGGGCAGTAGTTCCCAATGTTGTGCGAGCTCCAACCCATCTAACAAAGATTTCCAATCTTGGGACCCACCTCTTCGCTGCCTCAAAGAAAGTCGGGCATAAATATTGGTAATGCTCAGATTTCCCATTATTCATATTGTTACTTAATTCTTATACAGTGATGAATCGCCAATTAGAACTCACTCAATATTCTCTCGCAACCAACTGGTGGGTCGCGATCCATAGTTTAAAAAATACCGGTCCAGGGGAATTACTGTAATTCCTCTGTGCATTTTTAAGCGTAACAACTAGAGCAAGTTTAAAGAAAATCGTTAGAGGTGTTTTCGGTAAAAATTTAAAAAGCTCAAAAACTCCTAGAATAAATTATTAAAAAAAGCTAGATGTAATATAAAGACAAAACTTCAACTTTGCTGATATTAAGTCATTATAAGATGAAAAAATTAATATTTTAACTAAAAAAAGAAACAGTGTGTTTGGGACATTAAAAGGTAAATTTCTACCAAATTTTTTGTGCAAAAGGAATTTTTTTCTTAAAAGATAAAAATAAAAATTTAAAAACTTGGTTATTGGAATTTTTCACATAAATTTTGAGGTTATGTGAAAAAAGTGTTAGCAAAAAAGTGTAGATCTACTTATTGTCTACAACTTTGCCATTTAACATTTTTCCATAGGACTTGTAGTTTTGTCGGAAATCGAGATAAACCGTTTCTACCCTTACAAACATTCCCTTTTCCACTTCACCACCTCTGATCGACCGTAATTTATTTTTTCTTTCATTTTTGGTAATTCTCTTTCTTTTTTAATTGGTTTCATCCTACTATAATATTTTCTCTTCAAAAATTATCTACCCTGGTCTAATAGTAGTAAAAGAAAGTAACAATACAACGAACGAGAGATAGAATTCCTGACTCCCGACTTGCCTGGAACATACACATCACGGGTCTCACAGCTCGTTTTCGTATTCGCTTTAAGTAGCCTTAATGGCTAATCGGCAACAGGGCTTACAGGTGCCACCTTGCACCAGGAAATGCCAGTAGTGGAGGCTGTTATTCAAAACAATTATCGAAAACTAAGCAAAACATTTGCATCTCACCCAAACCCAACCCTACGGGAAAACCTAAATGATCTACCCAGGAGCCAAAAAAGGCTCAAGAGAAAGAAACATGCTGATTAAGCGGAGGATTAATTGCCACAGTAATAATAATTAAAAAAAGTGGTTGCGTGTACTTATGTACGCGCGTGAGAAGTTATACTTGTTTGGTATCATTAAAAATTAGTTTTTAATAATTTTATTCAAATAATCAATTTTTAAACTGTAATTTAATATTTAATAATAATAATAATATAAATATATATATTTAAAGATATAATTATTAAAAATAAAACTAAGAGATACTATTTTAATTTCTATCAATAAATAATATCCAAAAGAAGCTGCCAGACGTTTATAAAATTTGTCAGGATCATTTTTCTGGTTAACAATTCATGCATGTCATGAAAACGAAGCTTCATAAAAATTATGAAATAAAGTAAGTAGCTACTTGTCAAAATAAATAACTTAATCTTATTCATATCTTGTGTTGCTAAATTATTATTCTAAGATGGTTGAATCATTCAGAATCCCAGATTTTGTGATAACTAAGAATATGCATGGAATGCAGACGTCATTTTCACCACTAAACTAGAAAAATGGTATAACAGCTACTGCAAAATTCGAGAAAAGTAATAACTTATTTATTAATAATATGTGTCATTTGTATATATAATTATTTTTAATTTAAATATAAAAAATAAATAAGTAAATAAATAAAACAGAAATTCAAGCTACGCGAGCCAAGAAACCGAGTAATTTTGCGGCCAACTTCATTTTGTTAATTTTTGTCTTAAGATGGCCGCCCATCTAAAAATTTCACTCTCATCATTTTTACATAACGCGCCTAAAGAAGTATAACTTCAAAAACGCTTTTAATGGTGACCTCAATCATGTGACAGGGAAATCTGACTCTAATTCAGCTTCCGCACTGTGTCTGCCCAGCCATAATGCCGATAAGGCAAAAAGTTTTATCTATTGAAAAAAAAGATATATTTTAAAAACAAACAATTTTCATGGATCTCAGGTTCGTTTCTTAGATTTTTTTAAGGGCTTATTGACCCCTTATTGATTTAATTGGGCTTATTGAAATACGAAAACTCAATATTTTTAAGATGGTATTATTAACGACATAATTCAAACAAAAATTAGATCAAAATATTTTGTTAAAGTACAACAATTTTTCATCAATATGTTGTAATAAAAACTTCGAGACGAAACAAGTTGATTTATTAAGAAATATTTTTTTGTTGGCCTACTCTTAAATTTTTTTCCTCTATATATTTGTTTTTTTTTTTTTTAATAACGTACCAGCGATTTACGTTATCTTGACTCGAAAAAATCACATCACCTTTTTTTCTAAGTAATATCTTCTATATGTAATCACAATATTTATACAATAAGAGAGCGAATCGAAGCGACATAATGTGATCTATCGAGGAGAATTTTTTACCTCACACCCCTCAAAGAAAAGCCACTTCAAGTTGCCGTTTCAAGACACCAAAAAAATAAGAAAATTTTCCAATCTCCATAAAAACTATGTATACGTAATTCAGCCCCAAGCACATGCGACGATCTTTTAATGGTGTCATATTTTTCACGCCCTCTCATTACAATAAAAATCAATTTTTTCTCTTTGAACTTTTCACTATTAAAGTTAATTGCACACCTTTATCTGATTATTAAACCAAATTCTTAAAAAAAAAATTTTTCTCGCTTATTTACCAGACATACACGCCGTTGGTTGATTGCGTTGGTGAGGCGAGCTTTTTAATAAAAGCCTCACAATAGCCCAGGCGTTTTTTTTTTTTTTTTAATTTCTTCGTCTTCTTCATCATCGTATTATATTATAATATTCCTTTGAAGGAATTCGAATAATAATAATATGGAGAAAAATGAAATTATGAATACATTAATTTTTTGTTCGATATCATTATAAGGGACAATGAGAGTTACATTATGAAATCATAAGAAGACAAAAAAAACTATTCACGTTTTTTTTTCTCCAAACGTTTATTACGATAAAACGATAGAAGTCTGTAAAATTGATTTTATTTGGCCCTTGAAAATTAAAAAATATCTGCTGCGAGGCGTCACAGTACTTTCTTTAATGAAACTCGCTGTTGGTTAAAAAAACTATAAGCACTTTATAACTATACTAGCTGATACCTGCCCGCTTCGGGCAAAATTAAACTGATTAATTAATAAAAACCGTCATAGCAAAATAAAAAAAAGTTATTTTAGCTATAGGTATATTTTAATAATTCCTCAGGAATTGTAAATTTCCCAGAGTAATAAATATCTTCGTATTTTTACCTGTCTAGAAATCTCACTATTAGCAGTTTAGTCATTTTTCAATGAACTATTAACCATTTACATTTGACATAAAAACATTACATTTAAACTCCACATGAGTTACACCCGTGAAACACTTAAAAAAATGTTCTTTACCAAAGCATCCTTATGTAACTCTGTTAGTCTAAGATCCGAACCTACATCGACCTTCACCGAGTTGATAATAGAATGAAACATATTTTATCATGAATTTAGTATATTAGGAAATATATTAAAAATGGGTTGGTTAAAAAAATCCTGGACAGACTATTTTTAATTATTAAAAAAAAAATTTTAATATAATAATGTAACATCAAGATAATAGAAAAAAAAATTTATATCATCATAAGCGCTTTTTTTTGAGAACAAATTGATATAGGTTTGTCTGCAAAAAGTTCGGTCCTATTAGGGATTAGCGAATATTAAATTTTAATGTGTGTGGAAATGTGTGACAGAGAGATTCGAGGTAAGTATACTGTGTATTAATAAAGGACCCAACATCGCAGGCAACTGTGATCATATAAAATTTTTTCTATTATCTTGATGTTATGCAATATTTTATTTAAAATATTTGTTTTTAAATAATTAAAAATAGTCTGCCCAGGATTTTTTTAGCCAACCCATTTTTAATAAATTTTCTAATATACTAAATTTATGATAAAATAGGTTTCATTCTATTAGCAACTCGGTGAAGATCGATGTAGAATCAGTTCTTCTACTATGTGTATTTTCACCTCTATGAATCGAACTCCTAACGGTTTCACTTCTCTAAACCAAACTCCTAATCGGGATCACTTAAGTCGAACTGTATACTTTGGTTTTTTATTTTTACGGGATACATTTTGGAACTTGGATATTTATTTTTAAGAATGAAATCATATTAAATGTAGAGTATTTCTTGATTTAATTCTCAATGAATCGAACAAAGGGTAAATATAACTCCTCCCTCAATCATTCGAACGTTTACTTAGCCGAACTATAGAAACGATAACCACCTATAAATTAGGATTTATGATTTCTAGGAATTTAACGTGGAATTCGTTGTTGCTATTAAAAAATAAAAGAACAGATCTGAAGTCAATTTTTTCACTATAATTTCAATATATGTATATATTAAAATACTAATATTGCTATTCAATCAATGAGTTAATCGTAAAAGGGTGAAAATTTAGAGTTGTTCTTATGTATTTTTAATGCCCAATCATAAAATAAATAAAATAAATTTTTTTTCCAAATAATTAAAAACAAATGTTGGTCTGGATTACCTTTATCTTTTAAGGGTATGAAAAATAGTTTATGTCCTTTTCTTAGACCTACTGAATATACACACAAAATTTTATAAGGATCGGTTTAGCCGGTTCGGAGTAGTTTTGTTACAAACACTATGGCACGAGAATTTTATATATTAGAGGATAAACAGAGCCATAGTCATAATATAGTCTATATGCATATACTACCTACCACTTAAGGAACTCTCCTTATTTGAATTTTACCAAGAAAAAGGTTCAAACAAAAGTTGTAGGCGTCAATAAGTCTAAGAACTTTAGAAAGTTTAAAGAAAATCGTTGTAGCCGTTTTCAAAAAAAAATTAAAAAGCTCAAAAATCTCTGAATAAATTGGAGCTTCAGGTTAACCAATTTCAACCAAATATTTCGTGGCATAACTAAGAATAATATGCAGGCTATATTTCAAGTTTGGTGAAATTCGAATAAAGCTTTCGATACGATATAGCTGTCACACTCAGACACACATACACACAGAAATGTTTCTAAAACTCACTTTTATGGACTTAGGGGACAACAAAACATGCATTTCCGGTAAAAGCTCGAATTGGAAAATTCGACCCGATTACAATACTTCCTTGACTCTATAGTAGTAAAAAAGTAATAAGTGAGCTTTCGAATCAAACATCCTAATGAAATTTTCTTTAAAGGCTTGCTTCATACGTGATGCATTTTGGAGACGTTTTTTTGCTACTATATAGGAAAGGAAGTTTTGTAATCGGGTAGAGTTTTCGAATTCGAGCTTTTACCGGAAATGCATGTTTTGTTGTCCTCAGGGTCCAAAAAATGGTTTTTAGAAGCATGACTGTGTGTGACAGCCCTATCCTATCGAAAGCTTTATCCGAATTTCACCAAACTTGATATTTGACTTCTCTATTATACTTAGTTGTGCCGCGAAGCTTTTGGTTGAAATTGGGTAACCGAAAGCTCTGTTTTATTGTAGGAGTTTTTGAGCTTTTTCAATTTCTTTCGAAAACGGCTGCAATGATTTTCTATAAGCTTGCTGCAGTTCTTAGACGCATTAATGCCTACAACTTTTATTTGAAACATTTTCCTGGGAAAATTCAAATATGAGTTCGTATATCCGTGGGTTTGTACTTAAAGGCTGTATGCATGTAGTTCTGTTTATATAAATACTTATAATGTTCTTATAGTTCTTTTACGCTGTTAAAAGAACTGTAAAGTAGAACTGTAAGTAACAGAAAGTACTGTGACGCCTCACAGCAGAATTTTTTTTTAAATTTTCACCTAAGCTCCCTAAAGAAACCCCTTAAAATCGGTATTTATGGATCAGTTATTGCAGTAAGACATTCTATAAATGCACCATACTTCAAGTTGCTTTCTCGATTAAACTTGGAGGAAATTACCCGTAGCAGAAGAATTTCCAGCTGCAAATGTTCTCTTATAAGAATTTTGTTTTTAACCTACTTAAAATATGACCATAATATAGAAAAACCATAAAGTGGAAAAAATCGAACAATATTTTTATTACCTTGAACGTAAATATCAAAAATATTTTGTTCGACAAAAATTTTAGTAATTTATTTTGTAAGTTAGTTAACTTTTATCGTTCATGTATTGTAGAGTTGGTAGTTACCAAACCAAAATTCGATATATTTGTAAATTTTCTCGTACAAAAAATCCAATTGGAAATTGGAACACGATGTTCTCCTCCATACGAGAAAAAAACTGGATGTGAAAAATACAAGAAAAAGTAAAAAAAAAAAAAAACGGGGCCACAACACGAAAATTCGCAAGTAAACAGAATCATTCGTTTTACAATTTGGCTGGCAACTGAAAACCGCTTTCGTCGTCCACCTCTTTCCTCGCCCCGTCCGCAAACTTGGAAAATTGTGTTTGGAAACTTTCGTGAAAAGTTGGTTGTGTGTTACAATCGACAAAAACATACACCGCCAATAAATTCACTTTATACGTCTCACTTGCAATTATCGTTAACGAAAATTTTTTCTGCGAAAAATTTTCACATAAGTCGTACTGGCTCAAAGAGACTTGCTAATGGGACGTTAAAAGCTTAATTGTATCAATGTATATATTGTGACAAGCTTTGTAAAATTCGGTAAGGAGCTGCACGTGGGAATAGGAAATCGAAAGGATGGGGGTGGAGAGACAATGATGAAGAATGGGGGATGTGAGACATGAAGTTGGTTGCTTTGAGGAGCTTTTTGTGTATATAGATAGAGCTATCATAACTAAGCATTGAGAGCACATCGCGTCGCAAATGTATTACATTTCCGCTCATTTTGATTTACGCTTCGTTTCGTTCTTGACCCATTTTAAAGCTTTATCGTGTCAGCTTTTGCGACCACATGGCTCTGAGTTTACAACACGGAGACAATTTCGTCTCTAATTATCATTTATCAAGGCGTCTTACCGTTACAAAATGAGCTTTGTTTCCTCCTAAAAAAATACTTAAAATAAGCACTTATAAAAAGCACTAAAAGCTTTAACTGAGTGATTTTAATGCGTGATATGTCTAAAACTCGCACCCAAATTAGTAACAATGATTATTTGTAAACAATTTCTTATAAAAATTTTCCGTTTGGAGGGTGGAAATTTGATTTTGAAGAAAGATTTCGCCCTGCTTCTATCGTCCTATTAATTTTTCTCCTATTTTTGTTAGTTAAAGATGCCCCCTCCTATATTTTCAAATTATCCAAACAAATTTTTACACGATTGATTTTGAAGTCGCTATCGACTTTTCGCTATCAATGCATATGTGCAATGTGCATGCATATGCAGCATTGGTTTTCACATATATTCAATATTTTTAAATATTTTTTATTCATTGTTTTTATTATCGGTTATATCAGTAATTACTGTAGTAGATTGTAAGACTGAAACAATAGGCTTATGGTAAGAACAACAGGAATAGGAAAGTAGACCTGCACTGTGTATTAGATATACGAACGTAACTCTCCATGCCGGATCCGATGCCAACTGATTAGATGGCTGGAATAACGGATAGAATACTGTACTCTGATCAGGAGCTGATCAGATAGCCGGGTCAAGAAAAATGGTACTGGATCAGTTTCTGATCAGATAACCAGATCAAAGGATGGAGTACAGACTGTACACTGACCAGGAACTGATCCAGATCTGATCATGAACTGGGTTCCCTGAACTAATTTCCAGTAGGGTTGTAGTGCCAAAATATCAATATTCGAACTCGACACTTAAAAAGGTATCAGGCGTTTTGATTCACTGACAAAATATCACTGACTAAATATTCCCGGAGAAAATATCCCCATGACAAATTATCCTCATGACAAAATATCCTCAGACAAAAAATCCGCAAGACAAAAATATTTGGGATAAAATATTTCATGGAATTTCAAAACCTCACAGTTTTCTGATAAAAATTTTTTGAGTTCAGTAACTAAATTTTTATATTTAATAACTTTTAGTAAAAACGTGTTTAATTGACCCCCAATTATTTATTTAAATAGTGTTTAATTGACCCCCATGTGTCCCTGTTAAATTCGCAAAAACTGTGTTAATTAATGCCAAAGGGATCCAGGGGGTCTCCCTGGCGGGGGTTTTCGGGCGGAGCCCCCAACAAAAGAAATTAAATATTGTCATTGTTCGTTTACTTGATTTTCATTCATTGACTGAATGTGCACTTCTTGATACCGCGAAGTTTTACACAACACTAAATGTTTTAACATCAAAATTATGCTGCAAATACGATTTGCAGTTATTCTTTGAGGACTTTTTATCTAAGGATATTTTGTCTGGTGATATTTTGTCCGGGGATCAAAACGAATGAAACTCTGAAAATCAATAAATGGAATGATTTTAAAGTTGTTAGACATTAAATAAGTCTTTTTTTTTTTCGGAAATTAAAGTTTTTAACCCACTTCACATTTAAAATGAAAAGCAGTACGATTGAAAATTTTCTTAATCTTAAGAAGATTTAATTTAAAAAAAAAACTTGTAGATTTATAGAAATGTTCTGAAGTCTCTTAACTGTTGAAATTATACTACTTCAAGTTAAAAATATCAATGGCTCAACATAATTGATGAGAACACCAAAAATGGTTTATTTGAAAAACTTTTAATCAGGGTTACAACTTTTTGAAAAAAAAAAAAAAAACGTGAAAATATGGTCCAGAAAAGTCGAGAGATTTGTCTTAAAAATTTAAGCTGGTTTCCCCACAGATTTGCAGTAATTGAAAACTAAAAAGCCCCCACATTTCATGTTCTTTGGGAACATGAGAAATTATGGGATTTGAAAGAATTTTTGTTCGTAAATTGTAAACTATTAGAGATAAAGGAAAAATGCAAATGAAAATTTTCTAGAATGTTTCTTACTCTTTAATTTTGTCAGAATATTTTTTTTTCTAATAACCCATAGTTTAAAAGATATCATCAAAAATGTATATAAGTGGACCACCACCTGTAATATTTCTCATTTCCTGCTTTAACCTTCGAAACTATATGAGTTAGGAAAAACATAAAAGGGACAAAATTTATTTGAATTCTCTTAAATTCTTCGTAAAAATCAATATTTGAGAGAAAATGATCAAATTTTGGACATTTTGAGATTTTTTTTAGCATTTTTCTTTGGATGAACTTTTCATAATAGAAACTATATGTGGTGAAAAATCATTTACGACAACCGTCACTTGGTTTATGTGCATGTGCATGTGTGTGTTTGTGTATGTATGTGTATGTGGTAATATCGTAAGCAGCTTTTTTCTTCATTCTTGTGGTCGTATAAAAATCAATAGAGCTTCATAAAGTTTATATCTGCCATAAAATGAAAATTTCCTGAATAAATTATTTCCAAAGTGTTAATATGTGTGAATAAAACATTAATCAAACATCCTAAAGACGAGGAAATTTACCCAATTCTCACTTTAACATGTCCTTTCTTCTTCGTCTTCAGTACCAAGTTTTAGTAGCGATCCAAGGCATTTTTCCTCTCTCGTGGAGCCGCGTTTTGTTGTTGTTCGCCGGATGGATTTAATATAATTTGACGGTTTTGCATTCGTGATATTTCAATCTATCAAATATATTCGTTTATTTATTTTTTTTTTTTTCATATTCACACACTCGCACGCACCCTACAATAATATGCTCCTTGTCTTCTAACCCTAGCCCCTCCCTCCGTACATTTTATGTATTATATTTTCTCACATTCATAAATATAAATATGAAAATGTCTAAAGAGAGAAAACGATTCGAGATAGATTTGGTGTTTTGTGCTTTTAAGGTTTAACATTTTTTTTTTTATAACTCTCACATTCATAATAACGTTGAATCGTTGACGGCTTGTTTGGTTCGGCTAATAAACGGAGCTTTTTTCATCAGAAGAATTATTTTATGGCTTCTTCTTTTTGCTCGAGGCTTTTGCCTCCTCACCTCCTTTTCGTAATACTTTTGTATGAATTAATTTATGCTTTTTGATATATTGAAAGAAAAATTGATTGGATATTTCGCATCGTTACGGCCGTTACCTATACAACTTTTAACGATGGTAATAAATCCTCTTGGGATTAAATTCAATATAATTAGGACATAAGGCGATAAAGATTTAATTCACATTTTTCTGTGGTGGTTGGATCTCATTTTTCATCGATTTTCAGCATGTTTGTTTGGGTGGTAATGTATGTGTATTCATAGAGATTGAAGTGTGACACACCGTGTGGTCACACCTTTCGATTTTGAGATATTTGAAGCAATTTCAACTGCCTAACTAACAAAAGAATAAAATTAAAAATTTTCTTCTTCTTCTTATCCAATGCTCACTCTTGACATATTTGCCATTCGGTGCCGCGCTGTCCAGAGAGGTTTGAGAATATTTGGTTTTGATTGTTTTTGTTCACATCCCTCACGTCTGCAAAAATGAGGACAGTTGCAACGATGCATGGCGTTCATGGGTTCTTCAATGCAGAGGGAGCAGATTGGAGTTGGTAGAATGCCAATGCGGTGCAAGTGCTCGCATAAGTAGTCGTGTCCCGTAGTAGTTCGGAAAACTGTGACTGACACCTGGCGTGAGAGAATTCTCGAGATAGGAAATTCCGGTTAGGATTCCCATTTTATTTTTTTAAGTGTTATAGGAATGCCAGTTGATAGTGCTTCCGATGTGGCTCTAAGCTACTGTTAGGGACATAAGGGATGGTGGTTGACTTAGAGAGGTGCCTGACTTAGCGAAAATGTCTGCTTTTTCATTTGCCAAGATACCAACATGACTGGGAATCCGTTGTAATGACAGGTGCCAACCTGTTATTAGCGACACTGTCCAAGGCGGCTCGACATTTATTAGTACAGACGCAATCGGAGAGGTAGTTAGATGATAGTGCTGCTATTGTAGCTTGAAAATCATTAAGAAGAAATATTTTGACAAAGCATCAATGTGGTCATACGGTGTGTCACACTTTTAATATTTCAAAAATATACTTTTATTGGACAGTACGATGTAAAAATTTGTAGGTCTTTAAAATCAAGAAAAACGTGTGACCCACCGCATGGTCACACCTGCCGGAAATATAGAACATTTAGAATTTATATTTTGATACAAGTAAATCATTGCTAGGTCACTTAGCGGCGTCGTGGACTAGATAGTTGCCTTTTACGCCAGTGGTCCTGGGTTCGAATCCCAATGAAAGCCCAGATTTTTTTTCTGGATTTTCGGATTCGACGGTCGCTAATGACCATCGCAGTTGCTGCGACCTTAAATAAATGAAGAAAAAAAAATTATGGCTAAATTTTATTTTCTTTGAATTTCGATAGAGCAATAGTGTGACCACACGGTATGTCACACTTTTTTTTCATTTTTTTGAAATTAAACAATAACCAAAATGTGAAAGAAATTAGTACAGAAAATTTTAAAAAAAATTATTGTGTAGTTTTACGAAACCACGATGCAAGTGAAACTTTTTTTTGGATTTTAGGCATTTAAGTAACTGAAAATTTTCGGAAAATTGTTCGATTTAGGGTATGAAAATAGAATAGAAAGAAAGGGATGTGGCACGAATTCACTGTCTGGCGTGACGCGCACCGTTGTAACTATTTTTGAATTTCCATTATTGATGTTAATACTCGAATGTTATTTTCATTATTGAATTTGTTGATTATTATTAAATCGATCATCTGCCTGTTGTTATCTATTGTAACATCAACGTCGGTTATTTTTGCACTATTCTCACTAACTGTATCTTTGTCTATCATGATCAAGTGAACAATAACATTTATATCAATACACTGATCAAAATACAAATATGATTGACAATTAATGACAACTTATAATATAATAAAACGTTGTCATGGAGAGGAAAATAGCTCATTACATTCAGTAATAGCTCGCTCAACAGGCCTTGGAAAAGGACATGGTATATAGCTAACAATGTGTGTACGAGCTCTGCCGAACACTTGCCAATACCCTGCCGAGAATGTGTTACATTTAGCGACATGCTAAAAGACAGGCCAAAAAATGTGAGACGATGTATAAAAAGTTTCACTTAAAAAAAAAACCTTGTGACACACCGTATGGTCACACTATTGCTCTATCGAAATTTCAACGAAAAGACCTATTTTTAACTATCCTACAATAGTATATTTTTATTGACCAATTAGATGTTAAAATTAGTAGGTATTTAAAGTGAAAAATCGAGCAAAGCGTGTGACACACCGTGTGGTCACACCGACCAAAAACATAATAAATTATAAAGTCATACTTTGATTTAAGTAAATAATAGAGTAACAGTGTAATCACACAGTGTGTCACACTTTTAATTTCAATTGTTAATTGAAACCAATCAAAACCCAAACCGTGAAAGAAATTAGTTCAAGAAATTACAAAAAAAAAGTGTGACACACCGTGTGGTCACACTATTGCTCTATTGAAATTTCAATGATAAGACGTATGTTTGATTATTATTTACTAAAAGAAAAGTATTTGGTAAGTAAAGTTGTGGCCGCACGGTGTGTCACACGTTTTTCTCAATTGTTAACTGTAAATAGCTATTTATTTTAACATCTTATTGTTAAACAGAAATATAGTTTTGTCTGATAATTCAAAATAAACTTTTTCGTTGAAATTTTGATAGAAAAATAGTGTGACCACATGGTGTGTCACACTTTTATTTCAATTTATTAACATAACACCCAATGTCCGATTAATCATAATAGTAGAAGATCTGAACCTTCATCGACCTTTACCGAGTTGATAATAGAATGAAACATATGTTATCATAAATTTAGTATACAAAAAAATATATTAAAAATGGGTTGGCTAAAAAAATCCGGGCAGACTATTTTTAATTATTAAAAAAAAATTATTTTTAATAAAGTATTGGTCACTTAGTGGCGTGGTGGACTAGATAGTTGCCTTATACGCCAGTGGTCCTGGGTTCGAATCCCAATGGAAGCCCAAGATTTTTTTCTGGGTTTTCGGATTTGACGGTCGCTAATGACCATAGTAGTTGATGCGGCCTTAAATAAAGCCAAAAAAAAAATAATTAAAAAAATAAAATATTGCAACAAATAGAAAAAATTTTACACATCACAGGTGACTGCGAGGTTGGGTTCTTTATTATAACGCAGTATACTTACCGCGGATATCTCTGTCACACATTTCCACGCACATTAAAATTGAAATCTTTAAAATTCGCTACATCTAATAGGACCGAATTTCTTGCAGACAAATCTGTATCAACGTGTTCGCAATAAAACAGCGCTTATGATGATATATTTGATGATATTTTTACTTTCTTTTACTACTATATAGATAGTAAAGGAAGTATTGTAATCGGGTCGAATTTTCGAATTCGAGCTTTTACCGGAAATACATGTTTTGAGGTCCCCTGAGTCCAAAAAAGTGGTTTTTAGAAACATGTCTGTGTGTGTGTCTGTGTGTGTGTGTGTGTGTCTGTGTGTGACAGCCATATCGTATCGAAAGCTTTACCCGAATTTCACCAAACCTGGAAATTTGCCTTTATATTATATCTAGTTGTGCCGCGAAGCTTTTGGTTGAAATCGGTTAACCGAAAGCTCCGCTTTACTCTTGGCGTTTTTGAGCTTTTTCAAGTTTTTTCGAAAATGGCTCCAACGATTTTCTTTAAACTTTCTACAGTTTTTAGACTCATTAGTGGCTACAACTTTTATTTGAAACTTTTTCCTGGGAAAATTCGAATAAGGACGGTTCTGGGGTTAAGGTTGGAAATCCGTATACTTATATATGTACATATAAGCTATATAGTGTATAAATATTACTTTCTTTTACTACTTACTAGTAAAGGTAGTATTGTAATCGGATCGAATTTTTGAATTTGGGCTCTCACCGGAAATACATGTTTTGCGGTCCACTGAGTCCAAAAAAAGGGTTTTTAGAAGCATGTCTGTGTGTGACAGCCATATCGTATCAAAAGCTTCATCCGAATTTCACCAAACTTGGAATCTGGTATCCATATTATACCTAGTTGTGCCGCAAAGCTTTTGGTTGAAATTGGTTTACCGAAAGCTCTACTTTACTCTTGGAGTTTTTGAGCTTTTTCAATTTTTTTCGAAAACGGCTCCAACGATTTTCTCTAAACTTTCTATATTTCTTAGACTGATTGATGCCCACAACTTTTATTTGAAATTTTTTCCTGGGAAAATTCGAATAAGGGTGGTTCTGGGGTGAAGGTTGGGAATTAGTATATACATATAGCCCGATAGGTTGTATGCATATAGTTCTATTTATATGTATTGTTACAAAGTGCTTATATTTCTTTTAACTAACAGCGAGTATTTTCATAAATGAAAGTAAAAGAAAGTAGTGTGACGCCTCGCACCAGATATTTTTCTATTATCTTGATGATGCAATATTTTATTAAAAATATTTTATTTAAAAAAATAATTAAAAATAGTCTGCCCTGGATTTTTTTAACCAACACATTTTAAATATATTTTCTAATATACTAAACTCATCATAAAATAGGTTTCATTCTATTATCAACTCGCTGAAGGTCGAGGTAGGTTTGGATCTTAGACTATAACATTTAAAGACCAATCTAAAAAAAGGATACAACTTTCAAGCTTGAAATTTTCTAGGAAACTAGTATACCATAATGATTAAGGGCCGTATTTATGAACGTTCCTAAGGAACCCCTTAAAAGGTTTCCTTAAATTGCACACCTTTAGCTTTCCTTAACACAATTTTTATTTTATAAACCATCCTTTACGCTTTCCTTTCTTAAGGAAGCAAAAGTTTTCCTTCCTTAGTTCTAAGATAGGTGGTTGACTACTTGTATCGTCTCCTTAACTATTTGATAGAAATAAACAGTGAAAGCAGAACTTAGATTTTTATTAAACGAGAACGATGGACTAATGAAGAACAAAACGACTTTTTGGAATTTTCGCTTTATTTAAATGAGGTACCATCACAAACACCTAAAATATATTTAAGAACTCTCGAAAATCCTCTTGAATTATACAGTTAAGAACAATTTTTTTTTAAAAATAGTAAAAATTAATGAAAATAATGATATTGATATAAAAAACATTTAATACTTTTGCGTAACTGCATATTTTGGTAACGATGCACTTAAAACGTGTTTTCAGTGCATTTTTCTTCTTCAACTATTGGCCATTTCTTAAAAAGTGTTTGTAATTAAAATTCAAGTTGAAAACCTCGAGAATTTAGCTCTTATATACTATTCGATCCCTTTTAAAGATGTCTTGAGTTATAACGAAAGTAACACGACAAAAATTTTCAACAATTTATATCAGCCACCATTGAAAAAATATTTTTCTACTACGACTATTAGTCAACCACCGAATTCACAAGCCCCAAGCTAAAATTTCACATTCATGTTTTTAATTTGTCCAAATGAAGATTTACGCTTTTGACACCCACACCATACCAATGTTCGTTGTGCTTTTTTGTGTATGGGTGTATGCATGTGCGACCTCTTATCTTTTTTCTTCGTGTTTTACTGATGAGTGCTGTAAAATAATATGCAGAGTGTAAGTGTGATAATGTGCGTTCGAGCCAACCACTGACATAACGAAAATTTATTCACTCCCCGGTTTCGCGCAGCTGGAAGGAATTAGGGTTGAAACAATCGGTTCACTGTTGCAAAATTAAATGCAGAAAACCTCTCAGTGTGTATCGTTGATGACGGGGCTTTACAGATAACGTCACAAATTCAAAAAAAAAAAATTAATTCAACATAGAAAACTTGAGACGATAATCAATTTTCATCAAGCTTCTAATCAAAATTTGATATTCATATGTCAATATACAATCGATTAACTCGTTATCGAAATCAAATATTAGTTTAAAGCCACGTTCAGATCAAAAACTTGAAATTACTTATTGTATTGAAGTTAATCTCTCGTTTTCTCTCTTCCTCTCTGACGATTTCAATCATAAATGAAACTGCTTAAAGTACTTTGGTTTAATGTTATACTAACACAGATAAAATGTTTTTTTGTATGTGAATGAATGAAGGGCTTAAGTGAAAAGTTTCTGATTACAGAAATGGAATTATTTATGGAGTCGTGATCGGTCGTGCGTTTTCCATTTATGTAATAATAAACAAACACGAGCTTTGGGTGCGTCGTCGCCCACCCACACTTAGTTATAGTTCTCTAGGTAGGACTCGAAATATGTAGATAAATATCTCTTTGTGGTTTTGGTATACTGTGGTTTACGATTGCCGAGATATTACTGACTCTGTGCCATGCGAGGGAAATTGTAAAATTTCACTTTGTGTAACGACGAAATCGTTGTTCTATTAGTGGTTTGTGTCGAAAATTAGCAGATTTGTTGAGGTAAACGTGTTTAGTACAATGTGAAAATTATCGAAGAGTCTTAAGATTAAAATATTTAAATATCAGACGACATATCTTTCATTTTTTTTAACAAGTCAACAAGAGAATCAAAAAAAAAATTTTGTTTACAACAATCCTTTAGGAACCATACAATTTTTAAGATAAAATTTTCGTTTTTGTAGTTGTTTTATAAATACTTACTATCTTTGATCAATTTACCCTTTAAAAAATGAAAGAACTTTTGAATGCAAATAAGGGTCAATCCAAATCAAATCGACCCATAATGGTTGCTAACAAAATTTTATAATACCATTCGATATTAGAGTGTATTAATATAGCAATAAAGCATCAATGTGAACTCACGAGGGTGTGACACTTTTTTTCAATTTTTTATTGCAATAAATCAATAACCAAAGTTTGAAAGAAATCAGTAGTGGAAAAAAAATGTGACACACCGTGTGGTCACACTATATTGCTCTTTCGAACTTAAAATGAAAAGACTTATTTTTAATTTACTTAAAACAAAGTATTAATTGTGTTTTTTAAGTTATTTGGTAAGTAAAGGTGTGACTGCACGGTGTGTCACACGTTTTTCTTAACTTTTAACTGTAAATACTACTCGATCAACCAAGTTTGACTGAGTCAAACACTTTGTCGTTCAACTCAATAGAGTCGACCCCGGTCAGTTTTCTTTCAATTCTGCTCAATTTGCTTCCAATTCGACTCGCTTGTGCTTTACTTCTCGCGTCGCTTACCCCGCTACGGTCTAAAACATTGTGAATTGTTGATCAACTAAAGTTGAACCGTGTGAACGCGGCCTTAGATACTAAAATGCTTTTAAATACAAATCTAGTTACATCTGTTTGTTGTTTAAATTAAAAATATCTGCTGCGAGGTGTCACAGTACTTTCTTTTACCTTCGTTTATGAAACTCACTGTTGGTTAAAAGAACTATAAGTACTTTATAACTATACAAATACATATAAACAGAACTATTATATATGCATACAGCCTATATGCATATGGATATACGAATTCCAAACTTTCACCCCAGAACCGCCCTTATTCGAATTTTTCCAGGAAAAAGTTTTAAATAAAAGTTGTTGCCACTAATGAGTCTAATAAGTATAGTAAATTTAAAGAAAATCGTTGGAGCCGTTTTCAAAAAAAATTGAAAAAGCTTAAAAACCTCTAGAATAAAGTGCTGCTTTCGCTTAACCGATTTCAACCAAAAGCTTCGCGGCACAACTATGTATAATAGGGAGGTTAAATACCAAGTTTGGTGAAATTCGGATAAAGCTTTCGATACGATATGGCTGTCACACACAGACAGACATGTTTCTAAAAACCACTTTTTGGACTCCGGGGACCTAAAAAAATGTATTTCCGGTGAAAGCTCGAATTTGAAAATTCGACCCAATTACAATACTTCCTTTACTATCTATATAGTAGTAAAAAAAAGTAAAAATCGTAATGTGTGCTGGGACACATAGTAGAAGTGAAACTTCAACGGACAAGTGGAAAAACAAATCGCAACAAAATTTTAGCCTGAAGTTTTACGGGCAGGTTTTCAAATTGGACATCTACATTATTGTTCATTTGTACATTTTGTTGCGATTCGTACATTTACATTTTCCACTTGTCCTAAACTATCAAAATTGGATCAGCAAATTGTTAATGTACTTGTCCAATTTGCAAACCTGCCCGTAAAACTACATATTAAAATTATTTTGCGATTTGTTTTTCCACCTATTCGTTGCAATTCGTTTTTCCACTTGTCTGTTGAAGTTTCACTTCTACTATGTCTCCCAGCACACATTTTGATTTTTTACCAGGTTTACTGCACATTATTATTTAGTTTAAAGTTAAAAATTAAAAAGAGTATTGAGCAAAAGGTTATAATAATTATTGAGGTTTAGACATGATAAATCGCTCTTTTCAAGAGTTAACACTTTTTACACATTCTTTTCGAAATTTTGAGGTGGCAGTTGGGAAATCCAACAATTTTTTTTCTTTAAGTAGACACATGAGGGGTCAACTAATGAGATATATTTTTTTAAATTGTTATATTATTGTTTTTTTTAATTCCCATTTGGCGGTGCCAACTTTACAGACCTACAGTTTTTGATGGTATTAAAGGTGTAAAGGGCCTTGAGATTGTTAAAATTCTTCGGTAAAAATCTTTAAAAATGCGGTTTGAAAATCGACCCCGTTTTTCACTACATACTCCAAAAAATTGTAACTAAAAATAGGTAAAAAAAAACATCTTTTCCTCAAGAACAATATTCAAAATTTTGAGGAATGAAAATTTCAACATTAAAACATAACGCCGTTAAATATTCCTAAATGAATATTTTGGTTCTTGCTATCAATTAAGTACAGAAAATGTAATTGTTTAAAAATTATTGTTCTGAGTGATTTTCCTTACGTTAAATTAAAGAGAGACATTCGACAATTTTTTCTTAAAAAAATGATAAATTGGTTGAAATCCTTAAAATTCGTTTCATTTGAAAGTTGTAGAAAATGTTATCCTTTTTTTAGGTAAAAATTTGTTCGAAAATGCCCCAAAAACTCGGATTTTGAAGAACTTTGCTCCCTCTTGAACTTTGTTACTATGGATGCTTTCTTTAAGCATATTTGTAGTTGCAATTTTTAGTATGAATTTTTTAATTTTTTGCCTTCCTACCTTCAAATACGAAAGACTTTTTCTAAAATTTTTTTTTTTTTTAAAATATCTTTTAAATATTATTAAGGCAAACATCTTCATAGTTTTTTAACTATTTTTTTTCTTCAGAAATCCGTCAATTTCGGAAAAAAGACAACATTTCGGCTGCTTGGGTCATCAAAAGTTACGCCTAAGGTATGTTCAAATTTATTTAAAATTATTTTCGTCTTGTACCGTATAGAAAATTATTACTTTTAGCACGTTAACACTAAAATATTTCTAATTTTAACGTCTGCTTGACCCGTTTATTGTTTCCCACACACTTAAGTTCCATAAATAAATAAAAGTGGGTACTTTCAGTCATTTATTTTAATGAAAAAGTACAGACGACAAACATTAAATGAAACAAAAAATTAAGAAAATTACTTCCCGTTAATTTTTAACGTAAATAACTTCTTACACTAAGTGATTAAAAGTTTTAGGGAAAAAATATTCCTGTCAAAAGTAAAGCTACTCAAATTTACTAGTCAGAAATCATAATGAAAAACTGCGCAGTAAAACTCGGAGTATATACGGGCCTTAAAAAGGGATTCGTTTCTCGTTGTTAACGTATGAAACCCTTAAAAAAATAATTAACCACGTACTATTTAACCTTGTTGAAAATAATATGATTTTATAGCCAAAATTTGCTCGATTATTATTAAGTTTAAATGCATCGCAACACGTAAAAATAGTTAATGGAACACAACAAAGCGCGTTCGATAACTTTTATCGTTTATTGCTTCATTGTGTTTGAAGTTTTTATTAAAAATCCGACCCAAATGGATATTGGTATACGTTCCGAGTCTTACGTGCGCCCCGTAAATTAGATGTAAAAATTGCTTTTCATTCGTTAAATTGTCCCAATAAAGGCTCGCCACGGAAATTTCCACTCTAATCGCACCAATAAAATATTTTCCCATTTGTATTCATATATAATAAGTGGAATATAATATGGTTTTATTGCTCTAATAACGGCCTAAAAACCTTCAAAAACTACTCTTGTTTTAACATATTTTTTTTTCTTCAAACTTGTGTTCGTGAAAAGATGAAAATGTACCCGGTTTAGTTTCACATGAAAAGCTTGAGGGAAAAATGAAGGGCGGTATTTACTTACAACACGGGGCTGTTACCGTTAACCTATTTAGATAAAATAAGGGAAAGTTACACCCGAGAGAACACACTTAGGTATAACATATATGAACGAGCAAAATATTTAATCGAAAAATTTTTCGTCGTCAATCTTTCCACTAATTGATATTTTAATCAAACAAATCGAAAATTTATTTTGTTTGAAAACTTTTTTTTTTTTTTTTTGTATAAAATTACTACGATAACGTTGATTTATTCGTTCGTATCGACGAGAAAAAAAATATGAAAATATGATATTCATTCACTAAACAGCTTTCAGACGGCGAAGAGCCAAAATCTTGTTTTCGTTGATATTATTAGAGCAAACACAATCAATCAATTCTCTCGCGCCAATCTACCACCAACACCACCACCTGTATGCCACGTTCACGCCACCAACTAAACTCTAATAATAACCGAAGAGAAAACATCGTTTGTCGAATGTTAAAACTTTTCAGTGAAATTACTTAAATGAAAAACAAATTATTGGAGCTTCTTGTGAAGTTTGGTGGATTTGTTGTCTTAAGAGTGTGAACTTGAAAGAAATGATACTTAACAAAAATTGGTTTTTGAAATTTTAGTAAATAAATAAATATTATAAAAAAATGACACCGACTTTAAAATATAAAAACATTCTTAAGCAAGAAATGCACTAAAAAGTAACAAAATAATGGCGTATCCTTGCAGTATCTACAACTTACAAATTATTAGGATGATACAATGTACAACTATTGTTATTTTTGGAGTTGGTGTCAGCCAAGGAAATACGACTATATTGGTACTTAGCAAAAAACGAGAATACCTTATGAAAATTATTTTTCAAATGAACTTTTAAACAATATACTCGAACTGTAACAATATTTAGCGACTTTTAAACTACAAAATACCAATTACCAACTAAACCTTTTTAAATTTTTACAAATTACCATTAATATTTATTTTCTTGACTGACACCAACTCCAAAAATAACAATAGTTGTACATTGTATCATCCTAATAATTTGTAAGTTGTAGATACTGCAAGGATACGCCATTATTTTGTTACTTTTTAGTGCATTTCTTGTTTAAGATTTTTTATTTATTTTGAAGTCGGTTTTTCATTTTTTTATAATATTTATTTATTTCTTGCATTTTAGTGATCTGAAGTTTGATAACTGACTTTATTTTCTTGAAAATGGTTAACCTTCCAAACGCGCTGCTCATATGAGGCAGCGCCGTTTAATATTAAAAGTTACTACATCATCCCTTTTTGCCCTTAAGGGTTGAAATATTTTGCTTTTAAATATAAAAACAAAACTAAATGGATTACTCTTTCCAACAGAAAAAAAATTATCAAAATTCGGTTAAATGTCACTATTTCATCCTCTATTTTCATCCTTAAGGGGTGGATTTTTTTCCTCAAATTGAAATGTGAACAATTTAAAGGTACGTTGTACGCAATACAACAAAGTTATCAAAATCGGGTTAGCCAGGAAAAATTTATAATATTATTTCATCTCTAATTTTTAACCCCTTATGAGTGGAATTTGTAATTTTTTAAATGGATAGGAGATTAATTTAAAGTTGTGTTCTACAAATAAAAAAGGATTATCAAAATCGAGCTATCCAATAAGAAGTTAATATTTCATCCCTTAGTTTTCAACCCCTTAGAAGTGGAGGATTTCCCTCAAATTAAAATTAGACCCTTCGAAAAGCACCAGCTTTCAAATAAAAAAAGAATTATCAAAATAGAGCTATCCAATAAGAAGTTAATATTTCATCCCTTAGTTTTCAACCCTTTAGAAGTGAAAGATGTCCCTCAAATTAAAATGGGACCACACAAGAAGCACTAGCTTTCAAATAAAAAAAGAATTATCGAAATCGAGCTATCCAATAAGAAGTTAGTATTTCATCCCTTAATTTTCAACCCCTTAGAAGTGAACGATTTCCTTCAAACTAAAATGGGACCATTCTCCATTGGTATAGATAACTACCGAGTTCCCTTTGTTGTACACATTTTTGGATTTTTAATTACTGATTTCATATTAATGGTTAATCCTTGCGAGGTCCTTGATATCCTTGATAGGTTACCAATTCTTGGTCGTTGAAATAATTCTCTAGTTCTATGTGTTGGTCCTTTTATAGTTTTTCTGCTTTCAAGCCATTGAAGCCTCAGATGATTGAGTCGCAATAAAGCTTATTTATTATTTTTATATTCTTATATTTTGATAGTTTATTTGAAATAAAAATCAAAAATTTCGCTAAAAAAACTTTTCTTAACAGTTGTAATGGTACAAAGCTTTTTTATGGTTTCTAACGAATATCGATTTTAAAGTTTGTTAAAAATAAAAACATCAATAAACTTTTTCTTTTTGAACTCGTTTCTTTGTCTATACTTTCGAGCTTTTCCATTACTTTTCGTACATTCTGTATAAATGTACTGTTATATAACGTATTTATATGCACACTTATTGTTGCAAGACGAGATGAGGATAAGACGAAGATAATACAATAAAAAGAAAAAGTAAAATTCTCATATCTATCAACTGTAACGGAAAAATACATAAAAATATAGATGGTCGATATGGGAATACCAACACGGAAATCTGCAAAACGCCGTATACAAGTGTTGTATCCTGCATTTATTTCGAGAGCACATGAATTCAAAATCAGAAATTCAGAAACGATTTAAATGTAAGCGACGACATGTGTAAAGGCAAAAAGGGAACAAATCTCCTCACCTTTTTCCCCAATATAGTCTCGCTAGAGGTATACTCTTAAATGCACCAATATTAGACGTTCGTTCGTTCAGGGAGCGTTTCGAGAGATGGTTTTATTGATTTATTTTTACACGATTTCGTTTATACTTTTTCGACCCAACCACCCATTTGGGATGTGTGGGTGTTTTATGGAAATGCACCAATCTTTAGAAGCTTTTTTCCCCACTATTTTCGTCATTATTTCTTGCCTTTTGAAGCGAAGTCACTTGGAAATTTGAGGATAAATAAAAAAAGCTCTGATAAACGAAGCTGAGCTACAGATAAGAAGCTTGATATGAATTTTCATCTTATATAATCAGCAATGGATGACAAAAAAATTTTCATAATGTTTATGACGAAAATTTTATGATAGAAAATTGGAAACAGCTTGAACTTTTACGACGAAAATCTTTTATGACGATCAGCTGCGAACGAGCTACGCTGAAAGTCGGTAACAAATTTAGTGACAATCAGTTTAAGGACCCGAAGAGTCCTAAAACCAGTGTGAAAATTTCTAATTTCAATCGAGACTTTTGTCCCTCCCCTCTCCCCGCACACATAAACACATACTCTGCAATATAAGTAAATAAATTTCGAAGACAATAAACTCGATATTGAAATATAGACACGAACCCAATAAGCGAATACGTACGAGTACGTCGTATATGTTTTCTATTGCATTGAACAACGCTTTGCATTTAAATGGAATTTTTGAAATATGACTTTTAACGTCGCTACTGAATCTATAAGTTTTCGTGTGTGTCGCGTACGTTATGGAAAATTTAAAATTAACACAAACGAGTCAGAATTAAATCGAATGAAATTATACTTCATAAAAAGAGTGTTATAGAAAGATTTTGATTACTTTTTTTGTAGGCAACTACAAGGAAATAAAAATATCTGCTACGACGCTTCAATGAACTTTTTTACAGGAAACTCGTAAAATAAAACCTACAATTGAGCTGGTGAGAATCAGAATGGTGTAAGTCCACTTTTCCTAAGTTTGAGTTTTTTAAAGGTTTCATTAGATCCACTGTAGAAAAATCCCTACATACTAAAAAAAAAAAAATAAATATAGATGGACTAATAACTTACATCAGTCCTAAATTTAACAGAATTATGCATTGTAATCTAATGTTCGCTTTTAACTCAAAAACTACTGGATAGATTTCGATCAATTTTTTTTTTTGTTTTACTACTTATACACTTGGTCCTTATCTAAAAAAAGAATTATCACGATATCTTCATTAAAAAAAAGTAATTAAAGTTTAAAAAATTGCGATTTTTACAAGCAAAACGCGTATGCTTTTGTTGTTCTTTCATTGCTTTGATAGAGTGGGGCAAACGGAGAGAGAATGTTTTTCCTTCCACTACCTAATGATTATTTCATATTTGAAAGTACGCAGTACGACTTCATGCAGCTAAGCGAGATATTAGAACAAATAAAATATTTTTTGAAATCTATTTTTTTCTGTTTTTAAGTTATTTTGTGTAGCTTTTTATTATTCTCTTTTAGCATATTTTTATATTTTATTTTATTGTAAATACAAATTCAAAATACATTTTTAAGTTACAACCGTTACAATAATCAAATTACATTTCAACACTCCCGTTTATTATTGCCTATATCTTTTAACCATAAAGAGTTAAGTAAGCGAGAAACATTTTTTTTTTAATTAAACTATATGCGAAAAATTGCTCCTTTTGAATGCGCAATTTATCTAAATGTATAGTTATTAATTGATAAATTATTAACTTTTCTAAAATTTTCGAACTAAAAATTTTAATTGTTGTAAAATACAAAAATGGCACTTTTTTTAGTTTTTTTGACGTGATAACGTTTTATAAATTGATGAACTACGACAACAAGTCTGAAAAAGTTCAGCCATTTTGTCACGTTACCTACATTTGAACCTGTGCGTGCAAGGGAGAATGCGAAACAAGTGATAGAGAGGTACAATATTATTGTTGAATCCTAGGCAACGTAGGGATGGGCAAATATATAAAATATATCGATATATATCGCATCGATATTTACAAGTAATATCGATAGACGCAGAGTAAAAAATATCGATACTTTGATATATCGATATTTTCATCTCAAAACGCGATTACTTGAAAAATTGTCAATTGTCAAAGTGGAATAAATTATAATTATTATAAAATATAATAAAGCTTTTAAAAAAAATATCGAATTTGATATTCGGAAATAAATATCAACTATCGCTATTTTGATATATCGATAGTTGGTGCCCTTACCTAAGACAACGTGTTTTGTGTTTTTCTTTTACAATTTACTTAATAAGATTTAATTGATTTTTTCCTTCATAATTTTCAGTCTGATTTCATTTTGAAAAAATTGTTAATTTTCAATTAACTTCTTTGTATTATACAAAGTAATAATAATTCAGTGATAATAATTCAATTCATAAAAGTACGCAATTTTTCATCAATTAGGTGTTTTTTATGACGTTATCACGTAAAACTATAGTCCTTAAACCGACTTTACAGACAACCAATTTTTAATTGCTCCTCAAATGCTTTTTTTTGATCCGCAATTGCTCCAGGTGTATAGCTAATTAATAATTAACTTTTTTTTTTAAATTTTCAAACTCAAGAATTAAAATCGCTATAAAATCCAAAATAATTTTTAATTGAAGTTTTTGTTTTTTTAAATATACTTGATCAAATTTTTGCATTATTTTTAATATTAATTAATTATTTGTAATTATTTATACATGCAGGTATTGTTGTACTATTAGGTCATCCACTGCCGTTGGATCTTATAAACATGAATAGTTTAAAATTGAATTACTAATTAACAATAAACCTAGAGAAATTGCGGACCCGGAAAAAGCATTTAAAGAACAATTTTTTGAAAAAAAAAAATTTTTGAAAAATTAATTATTAATTAACGAATAACTATACACCTGGAGCAATAGCGGATTCTGAAGGAGCAATTTAGGAGACATTTTTTGGCATATAGTTATGAATGTTCTATGATAAGTTCGTTCAGGTTATTTTTAAAATATTTTTGCTTTCAATTTTTTAAATGTTTATCCTCTGTAAACAAAATATGTTTTTAACATAATAACCTACGCAGATGATGTCGCGGGTATCAGCTAGTCATAAATATTGGTTTAACTTAAATATAACTTTTATTCTGGTTCTAACCAGCTCAGTTGGTAAAAAAATTCTAAATTGAATAATGCACGAGGGCCATTCAAAAATAAGTCTTTAGAAAAGTATAAAAAAAAAATTATTTTTAGTCACTTTTTTCAATGTAATCTCTTTTTGGCTCTATACACTTTTCCAGTCGTTCCCCCCTTAACCCGTTTAAAAAAGTACAATTTTGGAAGGTCCTCAAAATAGGCAATTATTTGGTAGATGACTCTTTCGTTTGTCCCGAACCGTTGTCAGCCAAGTCATTTTTTAAAATGTGATATTAAGGTCCTTAGTTATTTAGGCACATATCTATCTTTTAATACTGGATGTACCAAAAGTATTAGGAAAGCTCGAAAAAAGGTATAGAAATTATTATTTCTTTATATACAAGGGTGTATCAAATAATTCCAGGAAAGATTTTTATACTACGCCATTTAGTATAGATACGAAAAATAATCTCTAAAATTTTATGCGATAGCATTTTTACTAAGTTTTTGTCATACTTAAATGCTTATCGTTTGGTCGCTTACGATTCAATTAAGATTATTGTTATACGATTTTTTGAGTATGGCAGATTTTACATTTGAACTTCGCGCGGTTGTGAAGCTTTTAACTAAACTAGAATGAAAAGAAAGAGACATTATTGAAAATTTAGTGAAAGTTTACAGGGGCAATGCGCTCTATGTTGGTTTTCCACTGTTTATGAATGGATAAAACGGTTCAAAAAGGGTAGAAAATCGCCCTAAAAACGAGGGGATGATCGCAGAGGGAAACCAGAGGTGTCAATCACTGAAGAAATTTGGTCTCTGTTATTCAGGAAATTTTAAAACAGGATCGACGTATTTCACTGCCTGGGATTGCTAGACAATTGCATATTTCATAAGAGTCCGTTCACCCCATGCACAAAAGTTAGCTTTTGGGGGAAATTTAAAAAAAAACATGTTTTTTAAAGTTGTTTAATAAAAAAAAATTTAAATTTTTGAGGGCTCGAATTTTTTATTTACTTCCAAGACGCCGTATAATGTGCATACAAGTGCATCTTTCTATAGACAACAAGCATTCGAGCAAAATGCACTTGAGAAATTTCCATCATTCATTTAAAATTTCCATATATATAAGAATAATATTATAGAATAAACAATGTTCATATTATAATAAAAGCATCAATTGCAATAGAATAGACAAAACGTGTTCTCATGCATTTTCTTTCCACTTGAAATCTGGTGAAAATTCTATCTTTAAAACAATCCAGGGGAATTACATTTCCGTTGTCCATCTCGAAATTTTCATTACGCTGCTATCGTTTCGTCGTCGTGGGGAAATTCACGACTTAAACGAAACGATGCGAAACTTTTTTTTAATATTATATCCAGTCAAACACACGAAGTTTTTCGAGGGGTTCTTGCTTGTGGTCGTTGGTCCTTTCTCTCGAAGGGCTGCATTCAATGGAAAAATAAAGATTGGGAGAGTAAAGTAAAGTAAAAAAACCGTATACAGTAACATGAATGGGACTGAATGCTACATTTGAATTTTATGTGTCCCCATTTTCATGTTTTCATGTTTATCTTTTTGTGTTTTATATAATAATATGTAAGATGGACAAAAAAAAAAACAGTGGACCACAACGAGGCATTTATTTCTTTTTCATTTTTTCCTAGTAAAGATACTATGAATAAGTATGCATTAAAAAATGCAAGTTATTTTATTTTAGAAATGTTTTTTGCAAAAAATCAATACATTGAAAATTTTTTTTTTCAAAATAATTTATTTTAATGAGTGCGTGTAAATTTTTCGTGAACAAATATGAAATTTAATTATTTCAATGTTTTTCCAATGGAAACTAATTATTTTGATTAAATTTCATTTTATTTCCATAGGTATGCAATGTAATAATTAAATGTTCTCGACCAAAGGAAATTTAGTTGCATTTATTATACAGAACTAATGAGGCTGAAAATTTGGCAAATTATTTGTTGCGAAAAACATTATACAATTTTTTTCTTGATGAGAAATCGATTGAATATGAATTTTTTTTTCATGTGAAACATGTCGAGGAATTCATTTTAAAAATAGAGATTTTCTTGGAAATGTTTCGATGTACATAGCTACGTATGAAAGGATAGGAAAATTCATGAAAAAAAAAATAATAAAATATCGCGACAGAAGAAACATATTTCAATTTCATTTAAAGTCTGATTTTGCAATTTATTTTTCTCATGGTTTTGTTGCCACCTTGAACCAATTTCATTTGAGAATTTCCACGATATGGTCATAAAATTTCGATTTTTTTTCCGTGACAAACATTTTTTTTGAGGACAATATATTCATTCAAAGTCTTAAACAATTTAATTTTAGATACAATTTCGTGATAGAGTCATTAATTAAATTTTTTCGATATGAAAAAAAAATCATTCATCCTTCAATGTTTGTCTTCTTAGATTTTTGTCTTACATCCAACTTTTGTTGAAGTGATGAAAGAAATCAACAGTATAGGTTGTAACCTTCTTTCGGTCTTATTTCGAAAACTATCGATTTTCGTGAATAAATTATTCTTAGTTAAAAGGAAGATTATAAAATTTTCTCTAATATTTTTCTTCAAAATTGTTTTCTAACTCTAATCTATTTTGAAAAAATGACGTCAAAATGGTGAAATGCACCAAATTCGTTGATGTCATTTTTCGGCCTTATCTCGAAAATTATCGATTTTAGTAAAAATTCTATTCTTAGTTTTTTTTTTCTCGCTAGCAGAAAACCAGATTAGGGCTCGTTCCCTGCACTGCAGCCTTAGGCTTATTGTACTCCTGTTCCGCTCATGTATCCCTGTTGTACAAGGATTCTTGCTTATTCCTTATATACTAAGCTATATACGCAATTTGTGCCTGTTTGGGCGGCATTTATCCTATACAGGTGTCGCCACTTTATGAGGGCTTTGCAGTCAAAAATGACATGGGTTGCGTTTTTCTCCCCATCTCCACGTAGTCTGCATTTGGGATCTTGTTGGGACAACCCAATAGTTAGCAGATTCTTAGTTGTTTTAAAGACTTTAAAATTTGCAAAATCATTCGTTTAAAAAAAATTTTAAATCTCGAAAACTTTCGATTTTCGAGAATAACTTTATTTTTAGTGTAAATAAAAGTTGTAGAATTTTTTATGAAGTATGTTTCAAAATTTTTTTTTTTTACCTGAATATGATTATTTTCTCTTATCCTTGGTTCTAGGATAAGAGAAAATGTATCAGAAACATTGATTGGAGTCATTTTGGGTCTAATTTCGAAAAGTATCGATTTAAGTGAGCAATCTGTTCTTAGTTAAATTGAAGTTGGTAAATTTTTCTAGAATTTCTACTGAAATTTTTTTTCGAACTTAGCGCCATTTTTTTAAGATAGAAGCATAGGAATGGTGAAATACATCAAAAACATAGATTATAACCTTTGTCGGACTTATTTCGGAAACTATCGATTTTCCTGAAAAAATTATCCTTAGTTAAAATAACGATTATATCATTTTCTTTAATATTTGTACTTAAAATTGTTTTCTAACTCAGAACTATTTCGATATAAAGACATAAAGACCAATGCTCTTAGCCTTTGAAAATGGTAAAAAGTTAAAAAAATTATAGTAGAATGAAACCCATTAGAAAAGGAAGAAAATATAACAAAAATTAAAGAAAAAATAACCTACGGTCGATCTGAGGTCAAGAACTGGAAAAAAAGGAGGGTGTTTTTAATGGTCGAAACGGTTTATCTCGATTTTCTACCAAACTACAAGTCCTATGGAAATAAGTTAAACGGCAAAGTTGTAGATAATAAGTAGATGTACCTACACTTTTTGTGCTAACACTTTTTTCACATAACCTTAAAAATTATGGGAAAAATTCCAATAACCAAGTTTTTAGTTTTTTATACATTACAATGTTAAATGTTCTCAGAAAATGCAATAATTAAAGCGTAATTTTTAATAAATTGCTCAAAATTGTAGATAATACAATTTGTACGTACAATTGTACGTAACACAATTTTGGAAAATTTATTAAAATTTACACTTTAATTATTGAATTTTCTGAGAACATTTAACTTTGTACGTAATGTATATATTTTTGCACCATCAGAAAGTAGAGGTTTCAACGAACAAAAAGCTCACCGACATTTTTGGAAAATCAGATATTTTAACGTGAGAATTTTCGATTGAATATTAGGGTGCTTTTTTGATATTAAGTCATTATAAGGTGAAAAATAAACATTATAAATCAAAAAAATTACAGTATATTTGGGACATTAAAAGGTAAATTTTTACAAAATTTCATGAAAATTTTTTTTTTTTTTGTAAAACATAAAAATAAAGAACTAAAAACTTGATTATAGGAATTTTTCACATAAATTTGAGGTTATGTGAAAAAAGTGTTACTACAAAAGTTGTAGATCTTCTTATTGCATACAACTTTGCTCCTTAACTTTTTTCCATAGGACTTGTAGTTTCGTCAAAAATCGAGATAAACTGTTTCTATCCTTACCCCCCTCCCTTTCCACTTCTCTACCTCAGATCGACCGTAATTTATTTTTCCTTTCATTTTTGTTATATTCTCTTCTTTTTGTAATGGGTTTCATCCTACTATATTTTTTTTTCTGTTCAAAAATTATCTACCCTGGTCTAATAGAAAAGGTGAGATGCAACATAAACGTTGGTTGGTGTCATTTTTTGGTCTTATCTCGAAAAGTATCGATTTTAATGAAAAATCTTTCTTAGTTAAACAAAAGACTTTAGAGTTTTTAATGGTTTTTGTTCAAATTTTTTATTTTATTTTATTATTCTTCTAGATACAGCCGTGAAATGCGTCAGAAATATAGGTTGATGCCTTATTTCCATCATAGCTCGAAAACTATCAATTTTCGTGAAAAACTTATTCTTACATAAAATGTTGTAGCATTTTCTATGAAATATGTTTCAAAATTTTTTTCTTACTCGTATATTATTAAGATAGAACCAAAGATAAGGGTAAATGTATCAAAAACATAGGTGGGAGTCATTTTTTGGCTTTATTTCGAAAACTATCGATTTTAATGAAAAACTCGTCCTTAGTTAAATAAAAGAAAATGAAACATTGTATCAAATTTAATGTAAAAATTTTGCTCTCACTCTAATATTTCCTCAGAAAGACGACTAGAAATTCATTAAAAAGTAGGTTGCATCCAATTTTCTTTCTCATTTCAAAAACTATCGACTTTAGTAAATATTATTTTTGTAGTGAAATTATACAGTTTTAAATTGTCTTTGTAATTTGCTGCAAAAATGCATTGGTTAAGAATTTCTTTGATAATGAGTTTTTATCTTGGACCCTTTCTTTACTTAAATTTATGAAAGAAAGAAAAAATGGAAAAGACAAAAATTTGAGAAAATTGAGATTATCAATTACCAAATTTTGGACTGATTATCTTTTTCTAACTCATAAGCAATGAAAGTTTGAAAAAAAGGCAAGAGACAAAATAAAAATTAATTCTGTAGTCCTTGATTTTATTTAAAATTCGTGAAAACCGATACTTTTCGATTTTATTAATAATTTTTACATTGTGTTTTGGTTATATTGTGGAAAATTAAGTTCTAAGAATCCAAAAAGTTTGTCTTATTTAAAAATTGATCATTCTTTAAGTTTATTTTTAAAGACTTCTAGTTGTTGTGGAAAAGCTGGAAAAATAATTCTTTAATGAAAATTTCATTTTTAATGGTAATGTCGTAGACAATAGCCACATTAGACTCGTCTTCGACAATCCTCTAACGACCCATTGGCTATACGGTCACAATTTTCTAATGCAACTGTAAATAAAGTCGCACCAAAAACCAGCTAAAATTACAAGACAAAAGCCAAGACTGGTCGTGGTTTGATCGGGAGACAAAAAACGGGAAAAAAAACCGAGGCTGAGCTGGTGCAAGACGAGAATGGCTTTTTCTCTCAATTGGTCGCTCGCTCGGATGGTAAAAGGTTATCTGGTAATAAAACCGGGAAGGGTCCTCTTTCACACTGTGTCTGTGTATGTGTATGTGTGTTTGTATCTCCTCTAAACCTATGTATACTACGATATTGAGGAAAGTGACAACGTAAGATAAGTCGAACGAACGAACGAATTCAAATAAAACGAGCGACTACGAAAGTGTATTTGGGATTTTATTACAACCGATGGTATTTTGATGCACTCGCCTTCGATTATGACGCCAAAGAAAATCCATTTTATGTAAAAGAAAAATTACAATGAAGCAAAAAAAAAGTGAAATTGATAGCTTTTCTTTAACAAGACCTCGTTCCAACAATTTTTATTCTTTTATCATCCACTTTTTTTCTTCCCTTTTTTTCAATGTTCGACAAAACGATTCGACGTTTCACCTGTACATAAAATGTGGGTGTGTGTGTGTGTTAATAACGTGAACGTCAATCAAGTCAAATACGAGCACACTTTAATGGAGCACAAGCAGTCGTTATTTTCAGATAATAAAATTTATTGCAATACAAATTTATGCTGCCAATAAAATTCAATGTCTTCGCAACGTCTTCGACGACCCCGAGAATCGGTAATTTAATTCGGTCGCTTCGTACAGTGATATATTTGTTACACCCACACCTTTTTCGATAGATCAAAAACGTGAAAATATTTTTTTTTTTTTGTAATCGAAAACTTTCCTATAATTATCGTCGTATATTCCCTTGAGCGTTGCGATAAGTGTCGACTTAACATGCATCTGTTTTCACGTGATGGAGGCCAAGAGCATCGAGATTAGATCGATAAGCAAAAACGCATTGTGTGTGTATGTGTGTGTAACATAATTACTATGTCGAATATAATAACTCATTGCCATTGAATTGATTTTTAAGTGATCCTTCATGTGGTGACCCTTTCACATTTTCCAGAGGCATGTGTGTGTGTGTGTTAAATTTATACCGTGTACGTAATGGCCATTATGTTTCCTTTTTGGCGTAGCTCAAATATTTAACGCAAGGGAAGAAATTAGCATATATCCAAAGGCCTGTGCATGCAATTAATTATTCAAAGATAATAAAAATTTAATCACCCCCGAAATTATTGATGAATTTCAACAGTCGTGCGCAATTCAGACTAATTAATTTAAAAAAAAAATTAAATTGTCTGGTATATTTCAGACCTCCCTAATTAGGATAAAAATACCTTGAAATGATCATTATCTTAATGGGGGTATTCTAGTCTAGAGGCCCAAATTTCAAGCGTTTTTTGGCAATTGATAAAAAATAAGCATTTGATATTTTTACTATAAATTTTTTTATCATTTGTTTATTTATATTTAGAGAAAACACAAAATTAATTTCAAAAAAAAATTTGTTTTTTTCATTGAGTTATGGATCTTTGAAGTAGAGGGGAGAAAAAAAAAGCCGTGTCCTCGTCGCCATGATTTCTACCCTTGTGGTCATTTGAAAAATAAAACAATGATGGGTTTTTGATAAGTACAAATGTCGCTATTGCACGAATCTCCAAAACTGAAAAAAAAATTTTTTTTCATAAAATGGCGGCTACTCAAAAATAAAGGTCGATTTTTTCACTCATTTTTTAACTTTGTCAAATTTTTAAAAAATATAACAAATTTAAAATCTTCATTTTTTGTTGGTTCATGCGATAGAGATTTATTTAAAAAATATTCATACCAAATTTCAAGTAAATCGGCTGATTAGAACTTGAGGCAAACTTTAACAAAATGGGGCATTGGGAATTGGGGCATGGTGGAGATCACTCCCATTGGAAGAATCCCCTTATGGACTAAATTTGGTCACATGGCACTTCAATTTACAATTAAGTAGGTTTTGATTATTGTATTGTTAATTGGCTACTATCAATATAAAATCGCTTTTATTGGTTAGAAATTGTTGAATGTAAGAACTTCCAAAGCTCACTTTCTGATGCTTTGTCGCATTTTTTTTTTAATTTTTATTCGATATTTTAAGAACTACTAAATACGTAATATCGTATTTCTTATTACTAGAAAATTTGTCAATGTTTTAAAGTAGGCTATGAATCAGAGTGCTCGTTCTTATTAGTTGATAAAAAACAAATGATAACTTTCAAAGTTAACTGTGATCGTATACAATGTATTATGTGGCGAAATCGAGTTTTTTAAAAAAAATTACAAATTTTAATCAAGTAATCTTTGATTGGGGCATTGCTTAATAGTCATTTAGAAACAAAAGACTGTGGTTTTTTGGTTGAAAACTGGTGAGAACTTCCAAGGATCACTTTGGGATTTTTTTAATTTTTTTCTTTTGTTTCTTCGCCATTCGATACTTAACGTACTACTTATTGATATTCTTGGAATATGTAAGAAACTTTTTTCAATTTCTTTAAGTTAGGCATTGATTTACCACACTCCTATTGGTATCCAGAAGCAAATGGCAACTATCAAGAGTAATTACAGTACTCATTGTATTTACCAATTAAACGTAGAAAACGTTGATTTGGTTGAAAAATTTTAAATTGTCTGTTTTACAAAAAAAAAAATCAAAACTTTAATCCCCTGCGACTATATTTTTATAGTTTAAGGGGGTATTCTAGTCTAGAAGCCCGAATTTCGGGCGTTTTTTGGCAATTGATAAAAAAAGCATTTGATATTTTTAGTAACCATTTTTTATCATTTGTTTATTTATATTCAAAGAGTACACAAAATTAATTTCAAAAAACAGTTATTTTCTTTCATTAAGTTATGCGTCTTTGAAGTAGAGGGGAGAAAAAAAAGGCTGTGTCCTCGTCGCCATGATTTCTACCCTTGTGGTCATTTGAAAAATAAAACAATGATGAATTCTAGATAAGTACGAATGTCGCTATCGCATGAGCCTCCATAACTGAAAAAAAAATTTGGTTCATATAATGGCGGCTACTCAAAAATAAAAATCGATTTTTTCGCTCATTTTTTAACTTTGTCGAATTTTTTAAAAATATAACAATTTTAATAATAATATTTTTTGTTGGTTCATGTGATAGAAAGATATTTAAAGAATATTCATGACAAATTTCAGGTAAATCGGCTGATTAGAACTTGAGATATTATGGCTACCGCAACGATAAAAGTCGTTTCGAGAAAAACGCGTTTAAAGTTTTACGTTAAGCTTCAAGAAATAGCTTCGGAAATAATTTGAATTTTGAAAAATACTTTTAGGGAGATATTTTTGAATATATAAACTATCGGATTATGAAAAAAAAAATTCAATTTTTTCAAAATCCTAGACTAGGATACTTAATGTTTGTATCTAAATCAATAATTTATTTTTAATTTTCTTAACTGCACCATAATTGCATCTTATTTCACCTTTTTTGTTGAAAGGCAAACGCTACATTAATTACATTTTAACTAGAAAAAACAAATAATAAGGATGGGGTTGGCATTGTTGAGCACACATAGACTACGACGTGTTGTTAGAACGTCTTGGTCTGTATTATGGTGGAGCAATTGTAAAGAATTGACGTTCTTCGTCTACCAGTTATATACTGTATGTGAAAGCACGTAGCGGTAAAAGTGGGAAAATGTTGAGCATATAACCATTAAAACTCATTACCTGAACGTGACGATGTGTGCGCGGGTTCTTTTATGGAAGGTGCGAGATGCGATTATAAGACCAAGTATGATTTGATGACTTGCTTCTGTTTATACATAAAATTATATTAATTACTGTAAAGCATTAATTCATACAAGACAACATCTCGTTAGCTTACAAGAAAACATCACCATCAGAACGTGTTTTGCTGAAAACCATTAAAAATGTTAAGTTGGGACATAGTGACAATTTTATTTTCTTCTTGTCCCCCTCATTTTGTGGTTTCAATCGGGTTTCTTATTCGTTTAACATTAAAACTAATCATTTAATCAAAAAAATGCAAAAATATCATGGAAAAGCTTAAAATAAGCAAGCGAAAAAAGTCCAGAAATATATAATATAAATAATTCTTTTGAGATTTAAGAACCATTTTATGAGATACTTTTTTGAATGGTGAAAATTGATAAAAAATTCTGATACATCTGATAATTTCTATTAAACACGGAAAAAAATAGTGACCACAAATGTAACATTAGATAACACACTGTGTTGTATTCAGCTCTACCGTATAGTATTTTTAACTACCATAGTGTAGAAAATATATGTAGCTGTTACAACTGCTGAGTGTTGTACAATTAACAAATGTTGGCGTTTGCGCATGCGACGCGTACAACATAACCAATAATTTTGACAAATAAATGCAAGTGTCAAAAATTCAACTACATTTTTACTAGTTCGTGTTGTAAATAATACTACAGCTTTTTTAATTACACTTGACTGGTAAACGTTACCACACGTGGTGTCATCCTGTGTAATACTAGTTAATGTAGTAAAATTAACAAGAAATGTTGTTAAAACTACAACACATTTTTTTCCCTGTACCATCTTCACTTGCTAAGTTTCTCTATAAGATTTACCAACTGGAAAAAAACGTAACACAACAAGCTTTAAACAGCTTTTATCTGAATTAGTTTCGATATCGAATTTTTTCTCAATAAGCATAACACAGTTGAACTTACGTTCAAAGCTCTCAAATTTCAGCAGAAATAATCTTAATATCATTCAAAGTATTTGATCTACGAGGTGTGATCAAAAAGTAAGGTGAATTTTTGAATTTCGCGAGCTTTGTACACATTAATTTCAATTTTTTTCAATTTATCAAATGGGGATTATTTCGAAAGGGAAAACATAAATTTCGATGAATAATTGAAATTTTTTTATAAAATTGAAAATTCTCCTTATTTTTTGATCACACCTCGTAGATGAAACTCAAAGAAAATTACTTTAAAGCTTTGTACGTCATCAACAATGTTCTTAAAAACTCAAAAAATAAAATGTTTTATTAGGTTCGATTGTTTTGAGCTTTGATAGTTACATAAGTCCCAAACGAGTTTAGAAAATGCCAGAATGAAGAGCTTTTTACTCTTTATGTTATTGAACTAGTTTGGGGGCATCCATAATCCCTCCCATCATAGGGAGGAGTTAAAAGAACATAAAAAAGCCTACAATTGAAATAATTTTTAAATTTAGGTATACACAAACAGAACTACTGTATGTACAGTATTTCCATACAGCTGTATGTACATAAATTCTCTTTGAATATTCAAACTCCCATCCTTAACCTTAGAACTGTCCTTGTTTTGCCAGGAAAAAGATTAAAATAAAAGCTGTAGGCACTGAGAAGTCTAAGAACTATAGTAAGTTTAAAGAAAACCGTTAGAGCTTTTTTTAAAAAAATTCTAAAATGCTCAAAAACCCATCGAATCAAGTGAAGCTTCCGGTCAACTGATTTTGACCAAAACTTCGCGGCACATGTAAATGCAAAATACCAAGTTTGGTGAAATTCAAACAAAGCTTTCGATACGATATTACTGTCAAACTTACACACACACACACACGTCACGATCATTTCTTCGGTATTTGGGGGTGATCGGGGATGATCGATGCCTATCTTTTTTTTAAAAAGTTTTTTCAAAAATTCCTCACAAAAATTAATGAACGCTCCCTTTCGATATCGAATATTTAACTCAATAAGGTTAAGTAACAGAAGTAGACTTACTTTTGATAATCCCTTAAAAGCCATCGAAAACCAGCAAAGAAAATTAGTCTGATTTAATAAATTTGGCTTAAGCCGTCCATAAACTATCAGGTATCCCTGACAGGTAGAGACCGATGATCGAGAGTTATCTTGGTTCTTTACAAAATCAAAAAGTTTGAAGTACCAAAGGGAAGGTTTTACACATTATCTGCTGAGGCGCCAGATTTCATTGAGTAGTCAATTGTTTTCTGCCCCTTTCCTTAAAATTATTCACTAATTTTTGGTATATAGCATCTCTCTTGTCTCTATTGATTGATCTATCGATCGTCATTATCTTTTACTTTCCACAAGCAAGGGTCACTTTTTTAAATTTCAATGAAATCACCAAGAACTTCTTGCGACATTTTTCAATATGTACCTTAGCTGATTTTTTTATTTGGTAAAAAAATTAAAGGAACACAACAGGCAAACAAATAAAAAGTACAAAGCTTTAACCTAATAATGTAAACTGTCCACATCGCCTATCAGACAGAACTGATCGAATTTTCATCAGTTGTCAGGTTGCCCTCAGGTCGCCTAAGAGGGTAATTATTTCTCCACACACTATCAGGTCCACCTGACAGGCGTAACTGTTCAGTCGTACCAGTCAGGTATACCTGATAGTGTGTGGCCGGCTTTAGACAATACATGAAATTAGTTAAGAATGTTCTTTAAAGCAAAAAAAAAAAATTAAAAAAATTCGATTTTTGTGAACTTTGATAACTAAAATATTTTAACCTACCTAAAAAAGGTTAAAATTAAGAGTTTTAAATGAACTAAATAGCTTTGAAATTGTATGTCTTACACTTAAGACGTAGCATACAGAAATAGACTTGGAGTTACCTCAAAAGTTTCTCAACTGTCAGCGAAAGGAATATTTCATTAAGTTTGATTAATTCTTCAAACCTAAAACAAAAAATTGAAAAAAACATTTCTGATGAGTTTTAATCTTAATTTGTGCTTTTGCATTATATTAGACTTAAACAAGTTAAGAAAATGCTGAAATTAAGAACTTTGAAAAGCTATTGATTGCAGGTCTTACTTTAATGAAGTGGTTTCAATAATGAATTTTCACTAAATACGCTTAAGATACCTAAAATTTACATTTTAAAAACTTTCCATTTCAAGAAATTCTTAAAAGACTGGACATCAATAACGGGCTAAGTGCCAAAAATATTTTGAGTTAGACTCGAAAAAGCAAACTAAAGTGCCATTGCCAAAAACCTAAAAAGCGAGCTAAATGATCATTAATAGTAACTAGTAATTGGCTATAAGTAAATAACTTTTAATTGTTGCCAATGGCACTTAGCTTGCTTATTCGGGTATAACTCAATTTTTTGGCACTTAGCCCGTTAATGAAGTCCAGTCTTCAATTGCTTAAAATGTACAAAAATTTCTACAAATTTATTTTTTTTAATAAGTTATTTTTTTCTTTTTTAGATCCTGAGTTCGCTTAGCAGAAGAAAAAGTGAGTAAAAATTATTTCAACATTTAAAAATTTTTAATTTCCCATCAAGTTTCTGATTTTCACATATCATAGTTGAAACATAAAAAGTTTTTTTAGGATTCACTAAAAGTTGTCTCAAAAATTTCTTTACTAAAGGTGTACCCCAACTAATTAAAGTTTAAATAATTTAATTTTCCCTCAGAGCTTTGGTCTGTGTTATAAATGAACGCAGAAACCCTTTGGATAGTAATTTTCAAAAACTTTCTCATAAACACATAAAGCACAGCGATTTCGACTGGGACTAGTTTGTGAAAGATTTACGAAACGCTTAAGTTTCGATTAAAGCCAACCAATGCAACTCGTTATACGCACACGACGCTGATCGTTAATTATGTAGATGTATCCCTCGAATATCTCCAACCGACTGGAATTTGCCAGAAAAATTATTTATTACTTGAGAAAATCAATTTATCAAAACGTACACACCAAGTTATATTATCATATCATGAAAATTTAAAAGAAATTTTCTCGTCTCTCTTCTCCTACTGATTACCATCATTTAACCCGTCTGTTTTAATCGAGAGTTTCATCTACTTTTTTTTCGGCTGTCAGCGGAAAGAATAAGGCGACCCGAAACCGAATGAAAACGCGAATAAAAGTCAATTGCTTCACGATTTATACATATTCAAGAAGCAAATAATAATTGAAAATGAATCATCGTGGAAGCAAATCATAACTTTTACACATACACACACACACAAACACTAACTTGATTAAAGAAAAACGATAGGATTCGATGATAAAAGCGTATAGAAAACTTTTTCACTTGATTCGTGAACTTCTCGTAAAACTTTATAATTACACCAATCATTGGACGTAGATTAATTCTTATACTCATAAGATTTTCAACCATTACAAACTATCATTTTCCTCCATTTTTCCTCAAAAAAGGAAGTTTTTGTGAGCTTAAAAAATATTGCATCCAATGTTTTTATTTTCTTATGCATTTTAATGCATTTTCATGCATTATTGAATACAAAGTAATTTTTGTTCAAGTGAAAATGATTTAATTTCAGCAGCTTTCTATCACTAGAACTACGTTTTTAAAAGAATTAACAAATTACATCAAGTAGGCTTTGATTGATACACTTTTGATTGGTTGTTTAAATATAACACAACTTTTCATTGGTTGAAAACTATTGAACGTGAAAATATCAAAGCTCACTTTGTGGTGATTTCAAAATTTTCATTTTCTATATTTGAAATTGGATACTTGAAGTGCTATTGCAATTAACACCTTTAGAGTTATTTAGAAAATTTTGTTTTCTTTTTGTCCAATTTTCTTTTATTGTTTAAGAGTTGAAATCCAATAATGAAAATTTCATTTATTTTAATTGTTATATAATTTCTTAAAAGGTCACTTAGTGGCGTGGTGGACTTGACAGTTGCCTTATACGCCATTGGTCCTGGGTTCAAATCCCATGAAATCCTAAGATTTTTTTCTGGGTTTTTGGACTCGACGGTCGCTAATGACCAAAGTAGTTGAAGCGACCTTAAATAAACCAAAAAAAAAAAATCTGAAAGTAGGCTATGGAAAATCGTAGTCCTATTGGTTTAAAAAAACTTAAGTGTTAGATTCTATGATCCTATTTTTATCAGTAACTTCATTCATTGTAAGTAATTTTGTGTTAGAGTAACTTAAAAAAATAAGTCTTTTGTTTTACAAGCTGAGATAGATTCTCTGATCCTTTTCAGTAGGGGTTAGCAATTTTTTTGTTATAAAAGGACTAAATATTGAGGGGTTTAGTAGGGACCACTTTTGGGCAGTGGTAGATCTAACGGTTAGCATTTTAGCAAATGCTTATTAGCCTCTCTCTCTTGTCGTAACCCCTTGTAAGTCATGCATCGTGACATTAAAAAATCGACGAACGAACTACCAATGAAAGTTCTCCCCAAATTCACTATTAATTCTACCCCAAAAATTAATCTCATATTGTCGAATCCCCGTCAATTTAATTTGGGAACCCCGAAATTCAGGGAACTCCAAACGAATTGATACCGGTCTATATAGAAAAATCAACCCCCTCAGCTTTTTAAAAGAAATTACAATTTTAATTTTTAAGTTCGTTTTTAAGTTTTGATGACTGGGGTTTGGGCATGGTGGAGATCACTCCCATTGGAAGAATCCCCTTATGGACTAAATTTGGTCACATGGCACTTCAATTTACAATTAAGTAGGTTTTGATTATTGTATTGTTAATTGGCTACTATCAAGATATAATCGCTTTTATTGGTTAGAAATTGTTGAATGTAAGAACTTCCAAAGCTCACTTTTTGATGCTTTGTCGCATTTTTTTTTTAATTTTTATTCGATATTTTAAGAACTACTAAATACGTAATATCGTATTTCTTTTTACTAGAAAATTTGTCAATGTTTTAAAGTAGGCTATGAATCAGAGTGCTCGTTCTTATTAGTTGATAAAAAACAAATGATAACTTTCAAAGTTAACTGTGATCGTATACAATGTTTTATGTGGCGAAATCGAGGTTTTTAAAAAAAATTACAAATTTTAATCAAGTAATCTTTGATTGGGGCATTGCTTAATAGTCATTTAGAAACAAAAGACTGTGGTTTTTTGGTTGAAAACTGGTAAGAACTTCCAAGGATCACTTTGGGATTTTTTTTAATTTATGCCTTTGTTTATTTGCCATTCGATACTTAACGTACTACTTTTTTATATACTTCTTGGAATATGTAAGAATTTTTTTCAATTTCTTTAAGTTAGGCTTTGATTTACCACACTCCTATTGGTCTACAGAAGCAAATGGCAACTATCAAGAGTAATTACAGTACTCATTGTATTTACCAATTAAACGTAGAAAACGTTCAATTGGTTGAGAAATTTTAAATGGTCTGTTTTACAAACAAAAAAAAAGTAAAATTTTAATCCCCTGCGACTATATTTTTATAGTTTAAGGGGGTATTTAGTCTAGAAGCCCGAATTTCGAGCGTTTTTGGCAATTGATAAAAAAAGCATTTGATATTTTTAGTAACCATTTTTTTATCATTTGTTTATTTATATTCAAAGAGTACACAAAATTAATTTCAACAAAAAGTTATATTCTTTCATTGAGTTATGCGTCTTTGAAGTAGAGGGGGAAAAAAAGGCCGTGTCCTCGTCGCCATGATTTCTACCCTTGTGGTCATTTGAAAAATAAAACAATGATGAATTCTAGATAAGTACAAAAGTCGCTTGAATCGCATGAACCTTCAAAACTGAAAAAAAAATTTTGTTCATAAAATGGCGGCTACTCAAAAATAAAAATCGTTTGTTTTGCTCATTTTTTAAATTTGTCGAATTTTTAAAAAAATATAACAATTTTAATATTTTTATTTTTTGTTGGTTCATGTGATAGAAAGATATTTAAAGAATATTCATGAGAAATTTCAAGTAAATCGGCTGATTAGAACTTGAGATATTATGGCTACCACATCGAAAAAAGTCGTTTCGAGGAAAAAGCGTTTAACGTTTTACGTTAAGCCTCAACTGGTCTAGTTGCCACGACCCTAAATGGCTATAATTTCGGAAATAATTTTAATTTTGAAAAATACATTTAGGGAGATATTTTTGAATATATAAACTATCGGATTATGAAAAAAAAAATTTTTTTCGATTTTTTCAAATTCCTAGACTAGAATACCCCCTTAAATACTGAATTTTGAAATTAAAGTTTGATATTTTTAAGCTGCCAAACACCAAAAAAAAAAATTTAATGAAAATTTCAGTCTATAATTTTGTCAGGAGTATTTTTTTAAAGAAAAGCTTAGCATTGTAGAAAATAATATAATTTAAAGGTATAGATTTTTTTTTGTTTTTTACTTTCCTTGTAGTAGACTTTGAAACATAAAACGTTTATTGGTCAACGAAAAAAAAAAGAAAAATAAACAAAACAAAACATCCAAGGATTACTATGATTCTATTATTATTGGGACGTTTGTTGTCTTTTAACTTTCAGAGATAAGAAAAACATAAAAGCTTATGAACTATAGTTAAACTGTTTTTTTTCATTATGTTACCTTTTTAAATAGGCTATGAATCATTAAAAACCTATTGGTCTACAAAAAACAAAAATAAATTTTCTAAAGGTAGTCACAAAATTGAAAGACATTTTCGTAGATTATTTAATAATCTTAAATTTTGGTACGAGTATTTTTTTATGAAAATTGATATTTTTGAGATAAAGCTCAAATAGCTCTTTTAGTAGGCTGTGAATCGTTCACTGGGTATTGGTTGACAAAAAAATAAATGATCGCTTTCATGAGTGTCTATGATTCTATTTTTATTTGAAAATTACATTAAAATTTTTGAAGGGGTGATATTTTCTAAACGGTTTGAGATACAAAAGAAATTCGAAGGGATGTTTTATAGGAAAAATTATGGTCTTTAATTTTGTTAGAAAATTTTTTTAGGAAAGTTGAAATTTAATGAGATATATTCAAAATATTAGCTTGATTTAATGATTGAAATATTCAAAGAACACGAGGGTTGCATTGGGATCAGAATCAAACGGTTTTTGCTCGACTGAGAATGAAATGTTTGAATGGTTCAAGTATTATTACCAATATGTCATAATCAGAAGTCGATTGACCAGTTCTAGGTTTCAGACCTCCACTAGAGCTTTTGTATGTGTTCTCTTATTGGTTTGACTGATCGTCGGTTTTAATTAATTTCAATATATTATAGTATACGATCGAATAAGGGGGAGGGAGTGACGTTAACGTTGAATGTCAACGTCATGACAAGACTTTAAATCTTGCCAATATCGCACTTGTGATTGTCGAGAATTTTCCCAACAGATTGACAGAAAAAATTTCATCGTGAAATTTTTTAGTTTTCTGAAAACGAGATTATTGTGGGTCGAAAAGTGACTCCAAGGTCGATTCACTATAGAAACTTGTCGTTCAACATATAAAAAATGAAAATACGAAAAAAAGTAGATTAATGAATTATAAGACGATGAAAGCTTTTTGAATTCATTCAACTACAAAACAATGGACGTAAATTACTTGAGGATATAAGAAAAAAAAATTTTTGATAATTTTTTTTTTGGGCAAAAAAGATGGAGGGATCAAAAGTCGTAAAACTCGCTTAGATTTTTTCTTAGATAATATAGCAACCATTATCTTTATTATTTAAATGAATGCTTTATTTATTGTTAAATAAATTAAGAGAGCTTTGGAGCTAAGATTTTGGTACTTATAATTTAGTTGGAAAGGTCAAGAAAAAGTGTAAAGTCTTGGTCATTTCATATTAAGTGTCTGAAAGTGGAGTAAACGAATTGATCGGACTTAGATTAGAGTTAGGTCAAGTTAACAGGGTGCGTGTATCACGTCAAGGTTTTCCTTTCTCTTGACCACTTACCAGAACGTAAACGGCAAACGGCATAACCAGGCCGGCAACGAGTAGATCGGCGAACGCTAAGCTAACGATGAAATAGTTGGTGGCCGACTGTAAAGTTCGTTCTCGATAGACGGCCAAGATGACCAGAATGTTGCCGAAAAGGGTGAACAGTGGAAAGAGGACGAGGATCAGTGCCCAGTAGTTGTAGTCATTGTTCGGGTCGCCATCCCCCGACTTGGAACCGTTGCTCCAACACGTCGTGTTGTTCGCACAACTAATCGGCCAGAGCAAAGCACTGTCATTTCCATTTGCCTCATCTCCCGAGGCATTGAAACTTTCCAAATAACTACCAATGTCTTCGAACAGAATCATAAAATTGCCCACCGATAAATTGCCCAGCGGCGATGGAGTGCTGCTTGCATTCTGGGTCTCATTGACCGAATACAGTGGCAATTTTTCGGTTTGATTTAGGTCCCTCTGGCCTGGTGCCATTGTGGCCCCAGAAAAAAATGTACACAAAGCTAACCAACACTTAACACAATTGTTTTTATCGGAGTATCGACATAGTTATAAAAAAATGGCAATTTAACTTTATTTCGAGAACATTAAATTTTATATTCGCTAACAAACATCCATCGTAACGTCAATTTCTTGGAGCTTCACAATTTGCCATCCAATATAAACACCCCAATGATTGTTTTTATTGTTATTACAAATCATCAAAAAACTACATTTTTTAATTTTTTTTTTTAATGTTTGTCATATAGTCATTTTTGGGGCCTTACATTTTTAAATGGAAGAAAATTTTTGAGGGTAGGTTTTTTTTTTAGTTGAAGGGTTAATTGTTTGGTGTCACATTTCAAAGAGAGTTTGGTCGGAGATGAATGAGACGCGCAACAGGAGTGTGAACTGGAGGCTCGACGTCGATCCGGTTGGTGGACGCACGCGAAGCTTTATAGCACGGCCGAAAGCTCTCCTCTCAAGCACACGAGTCGCGAACGAGATGAACTGAATGCGGGGAAAGATCGTGAGCCAGCAGCGAGTGCGATGACGACGACGATGAGGACGACGACGACGACGGGAACGGGGCTACGCCTGTCGTCTCCGCACATATATCCCGAAACAGGTATCAGCGACGCGACCCACTCTCTCTCTCCCTCCATCTTGAAGTTCAACGAGGAACGAGCACTCGATTTGGCCGAAAGCCGGCTCTGAATCGCGCATGTCCCTTGCCACTAGGCTCGCACACACACACACACGTACTTTAATAGAGCTTTTTAAGTGGAAAAGTTCGTACGAACTGTGCCATCGGAAACAACAGGTCACACCAATCAGGGACGGACTCCGGTTGTCCAAACGAAAAAATGTATATCCTAAAATGCAGATTCAAATATATCCATAGTTATATTTTGGATATATTTCAGGTTACATAGTTTGCCTTTTTATAAAGATTATATTAGAGACTAGCTGGTCCCCACCCGCTTCGCTGAGCGTATCTAAATTATACTGATTGAATATTGGAAACTTTCATCCCATCAACAAAAAAGACAGATAGATATTTCTAGATCTTTGATTCATAGAAAGTTCATGAAAATCAGATAAACTACTTTTCCAGGGAGATATTCTATATATAGCTATCTAGAAGAGCTATCTTATTGGTTCTATACGTTTTTATGAATATCATAAAATACCTATACTTGTGTTCCTTAAGTAGCAATACAATTCGAAAATGTTGAATGTATTATATATTTAACTGAGTTTTTCACCAAGTTCAAATTTTTCAATAGTAATTTAACACGTTTATTTCTAAACATTATAGACATTCAAAAATTAACAATGAAAGAAGTTTCAATGTTTCAAAAATTTTCATTATTAATTTATCGATGTTATCGGATGTTAAATTAAAAATCATATTTTGCTGTAGAAATTGTAATTTTTATTTAAACTTTTTTGGAATGATTGTGTTAAAACGCTATTTCATGAACTTTAGGGATAGCTTTTTTAAAAACAAGATTCCTGCAGGATAAGTACAATTGTTATGCTATCTTTTGAGAATCGTGCATTATTCTAACATACGAATTAATTATCTATATTTTTCTCTAACCTTTCAACTACGCTATTGCAAAAAATCATGTCAATCTTTTGCTCTATGACAAACAAATACATATCTATCCCACAGAAGTAGTACATTTTTCCTGGATAAAAAAGAGATCAAGCTTTCTTGAGGATAATGCGCTAGAACTCTATTTCACGTACTTTAACGAAACTTCTATTAAATAAACGGTACCTGTAAGATACAATTGTCCTGTTATCCCACGGGAAGAGTACAATTATGTCGATTTTTTGCTCTATGAAAAATAAAAACGTATCTAACCCATGGGCCTGTACATTTTTCCTGGATAAAAGGTAGACCAATCTTTTTTGAGGAAAATTCCTTAAAACGCTTATCTATGAACTTTTACAAAACTTCTTTTAAATACTCAGTTCCTGAAAGATACCATTCTTATCCTATCCTACGGGAACCGTGCTATATTCTGACATAAAAGGTAGCCTATATTTATTCTCTGACTCTCAACTAACCACCATATTGTAAGAAATTATGGTAATCTTTTGTTCTGTGAAAAATAAAAACATATCTATCCTACGGGAACCGCACATTTTTCCTGCATAAAAATAAGACTGTAGGATAAGAGAATTATTTTTTGCCATGAGGACATTATGAGTTATAACTATTAAAATACTCTATTATAATCAGCTAAAAACGTTTAGTTTCAGCATGATTTTTCTTTAACCCAGATTTTCTATTTCCCGTTGAAATGAGAAATTTTTCCGATATAAAACGTATTGTAGATAATGATTCACATATTTAGCTATCATCATACTTAAATATCACCAATATTCATTTGCAAACAAAAATGTATAGTTTATACATAATTTTTGTTCCAACCCGTTTTTCAATTTCCCGGATAAATGAGACATTTTCCCGTAGTAAAAAGTATTCGTTTTAATGACTCATATTGTCATTTATCATCATAACAAATTTCTTTAAAACCCGTATTTATATGGGTGAGAATTAATAATATGTTTCTAAAAACAATTTCGCTAATAATGATTTATTTTTGAAACAATTTTAATAACCATTAAAAAGGTTATAGCGGGCCAACCTTAAAAGATAGACATATGCCGTCGCGAACTTTTTTTTAGAACTTTTTAAGAGGAACAATTCTGCTATTCATGATTTTTGCGTAACTTTAACCATTTACGCAGGGCAGGCAACAAACGCTCTCAAAAGGAAAAAATTTTCCTGGTTTTTGCAACATTTTCATTGATGTATAGCCTAAAGCCTTCGTCGATAATTAAGCTATCCAACAGAAAAAGAATTTTTCAATTCGAACCAGTAGTTCCTGAGATTAGCGTGTTTAACCAAACAAACAAACAAACTCTTCAATTTTATATATTAGTATAGATTATAAGCCTTATATATGAACGTCCCTAAGGTACGCCTAAAGAACACCTTAACTGGATTCTATTTTAAAGAAACCTTACCACCATGTTTAAACTTAAATATTCTTTTAACGAATTATTATTTTATAAAGATTCCTTAAGGGGGTATTCTACGATAGTTTAGGAATTTGAAAAATCGATTTTTTTTTTCATAATCCGATAGTTTATATATTCAAAAATATCTCCCATAAAGGATTCTTTCAAAATTCAAATTATTTCCGAAGTTATAGTGTCGCGGCAACTAGACCGGTTGAGAGTTAACGTAAAACTTTAAACGCGTTTTTCTCGAAACTACTTTTTACGATGCGGTCACCATAATATCTCAAGTTCTAATCATCCGATTTACTTGAAATTTGGCATGAATATTCTTTAAATATCTCTCTATCCCATAAACCACCAAAAAATGAAAATTTGAAATTTGTAATATTTTCCAAAAATTCGACAAAGTTAAAAAATGAGTGAAAAAATCGGCCTTTATTTTTGAGTAACCGCTATTTTATGAAAAAAAAATTTATTTTCAGTTTTGGAGGTTATGCGATAGCGATATTCGTACTTATCAAGAATCCATCATTGTTTTATTTTTTAAATGACCACAAGGGTAGAAATCATGGCGACGAGGACACGGCCTTTTTTTATTCCCTCTACTTAAAAGACGCATAACTCAATGGAAAAAAATTTTTTTTAAATTAATATGTGTACTCTCTGAATATAAATAAACAAATGATAAAAAAATGGTTACTAAAAATATCAAATGCTCTAGACTAGAATGCTACCTTAACATGTTCTTCCCTTAATAAAGTATGCCTTTAAAAAGGTTCAAGTTTGAGGAGACCTTAACAAAAGAACCAACCAGAGGAGATATTGATAAGCCAATACTCAAAATGTGGAGTTGTAAAGTGGGCTTTGTATGTGTACCCCACCAAAGAGGACTTATTGACACTATTATCATAGAAGGCTTAGAAAACTAGCAAGACAATGTCGCGAAACAAAATAACAAATAGGATTCATTTGTTTCAAAACCTTTGTTAGAAGTCTTTTATCATTGTTTATAAGCTGTTATTATTTTGTTAATAATTAATCATTGCTAAAGTATTCTTCACTGTTTAATTCAAGAGGATTTTCGACAATTCTTTAATATATTTTAGGTGCTCCTGGTGGTACTTCATTTAAATGACATAAAAATTTCAAAAAATTTGTTGTTCTTCATATTTTTATTTTGTTGTTATGTTTATTTCTATCAAACAGTGAAGGAGAAGCTAAAATGAAAATGAAAAAAATGAAAATAGACCAAATTTATAGGAACTCTTTAGGAGTTATTGCTTTTTTAAGACAGCAAAGAGTAAAGAATCCTTTATAAAATGAAAATTGGGAAGCTAAAGGCGTGCAATTTAAGGGTACCTTTAGCAGGGCGTTTCTTCTATGTTACAAATTTATCTTTAATTTTAAAACTTAAAAAATATTAACTACAGGGTAATTCAGTAACAATTAATGAATTACATACAAATAAATAGGATACATCGCTTCATTTTAATACACAATCCTTACTTTTTGTTTACATATTATTGCAATACCCAGACCTGAGTCTTGGCTATGTCGTTGGCCGGTAGAAACTGTGTTGTTACCATTTTCTTCCACGATAACATCCCGGATTTTGTGGTTTTGTTTTGTTTTGTTTTTTTTAAATTTATTGTCGCTTTAATTGCTAAGGCTATGTCGCGACTTGGTCAATAAAAGTCTATATAGGTCACTTAGTGGCGTGGTGAACTAGTTGACTTATACGCCAGTGGTCCTGGGTTCAAATCCCAATGAAAGCCTAAAATGTTTTTTCGACGGTCGCTAATGACCATATAGTAGTTGATGCGACCTTAAATAAACAAAAAGAAACAAGTCTATACAAGGTTATAAAAGGTTGATGCCTTCAAGGCTTGCCAATACTCCAGAAAACTCTCTGGGTTTAGATCTATTGGAGGCATCGGCAGATGTTGGGCCGAGCCACATCCCGTCAGGAGTCGTTTAGTGGTCAGTGATTCGCCGCAGGATGGACATAGAGGCCTCGATGCTTTTGTCAGTAGGAAGCTGTGCGTTAATTTAGTGTGTCCAGTTCTCAGGCGAGTTAGGACCAAGGTTATTAGATGCATTAGGTATGTTCATTTGGCTAGGCGGCGTTTCTTTGATCTCTAAAAATGACGTCACTTGTATGATCGACAGACGCGGGAAATCAAAATATATGGCTAAGACAGTTAATGGCCGCTAATGGCTTCTGTCAAAAAGATCATACCCGATTGTACCGATCATACCCGATCAAAAACCCGATCATCCCAGTGACGTCAAAGTGAGCACTCCTTGATTTTGGACTAACTCCCTTCGTCTTCCGAGATCGTCAAAAGTGGTTTAGCTCCCAACTAGAGAATTAAACGATCTCAAAAAATCGAGGGAAATTCTCCATTTGCTTTACCTACTCCGTTGTAATTACTTTTAAATTTTATTAACGAGTCATTTATTGAGGCCCTGCAATCTCGCAAGCCATTTTAGCGGCCTCTTTGGTAAGGACATTGATTTTTTAAAAAAATTTTATACCCAGTGCAGCTAAATGCTATGCATGAGAGCGGGCACAATTGGTTATATCACTAGGAAGTTAGTATTTAGCAGGCAGGGCGCTCACAGCACTTATAAGTCAAAGATCTCACTAGACAGCTGCTTTACAGTCCTGAGGAAGCCTTGATTTCAGACGTGTTCGTATTTTTAACCGACTTCAAAAAAAGGAGGAGGTTTTCAATTCGACTGTATTTTTTTTTATGTTTGTTACCTCAGCATTTCCGACTGGGTAAAGCGATTTTGATTATTTTTTTTTATTTGAAAGCTGGTGCTTCTTGAATGGTCTCATTTTAATTTGAAGGATATCTTTCACTTCTAAAGGGTTGAAAACTAAGGGATGAAATACTTACTTCTTATTGGATAGCTCGATTTTGAAAAGTATTTCTATATTTGAAAGCCAGTGCTTTTCGTGTGGTTCCATTTTAATTTGAAGGAAATCGTTCACTTCTAAGAGGTTGAAAACTAAGGGATGAAATACTAACTTCTCATTGGATAGCTCGATTTTATAATTCTTTTTTTATTTGAAAGCTGGTGCTTTCCGTGGGGTACAGTTTTAGTTTAAGGGAAATCTTCCACTTCTAAAAGGTTGAAAACTAAGGGATGAAATATTAACTTCTTATTGGATAGCTCGATTTCGATATTTTTTTTTTATTTCAAAGCTAGTGCTTTTCGTGTGATCCCAGTTTAATTTGAGGGAAATCTTTCACTTCTAAAGGGTTGAAAACTAAGAGATGAAATATTAACTTCTTATTGGATAGCTCGATTTTGATAATTCTTTTTTTATTTGTAGAACACAATTTTAAATTAATCTCCTTTCCGTTTTTTATAAAAAAAAAACTCCACTCATAAGGGGTTAAAAATTAGAGATGAAATAATATTATACATTTTTCCTGGCTAACCCGATATTGATAATTTTGTTTCTATTACGTACAACGTACCTTTAAATTGTTCACATTTCAATTTGAAGAAAAAAATCCACCCCTAAGGATAAAATAGGGGATGAAATAGTGACATTTAACTGAATCATCGAATTTTGATATTTTTTTTTCTGTTGGAAAGAGTATTCCACTTAGTTCTATCATTACATTTAAAGGCCAAAAATTTCAACCCTTAAGGGCAAAAAGGGATGATGTAGTAACTTTTAATATTAAACGGCGCTGCCTCATATAAGCAGCGCGTTTAGAAGGTTTAACCATTTTCAAGAAAATAAAATCAGTTATCAAACTTCAGATCACTAAAACGCGAGAAATAAATAAATATTATAAAAAAAACCGACTTCAAAATAAATAAAAAATCTTAAACAAGAAATGCACTAAAAAGTAACAAAATAATGGCGTATCCTTGCAGTATCTACAACTTACAAATTATTAAGATGATACAATGTACAACTATTGTTATTTTTGGAGTTGGTGTCAGTCAAGAAAATAAATATTAATGGTAATTTGTAAAAATTGTAAAAAGGTTTAGTTGGTAATTGGTATTTTGTAGTTTAAAGGTCGCTAGAGATTGTTACAGTTTGAGTATATTGTTTAAAAGTTCATTTGAAAAATAATTTTCATAAGGTATTCTCGTTTTTTGCTAAGTACCAATATAGTCGTATTTCCTTGGCTGACACCAACTCCAAAAATAACAATAGTTGTACATTGTATCATCCTAATAATTTGTAAGTTGTAGATACTGCAAGGATACGCCATTATTTTGTTACTTTTTAGTGCATTTCTTGTTTAAGATTTTTTATTTATTTTTAAGTCAGTTTTCATTTTTTTATAATATTTATTTCGTCAATACGGTAGATGTTATTGTGACGCTTTAGGTTTTCGAGCTATTTTTGTGTTAAGGAGCACAAAGTTGTCGATTTGTTGTTAACCAAGGACGATTGGTGCATGTTCTTAAAAATTTGTTTTAGAACGACTAAATCCTTTTGATGGTCGTGGTAGAAGAAATGTCTAGCTAATCTTAAAAACGGGAATTCAGTGGGTAGGTCGCAAATGAAATTTTACGTAGGTACTGAACCTTTTGAATCGTGAATTGATTGTAGTTTAAAATCAATGTTCCTTTGGCTGTGGTACAAGACGTTCTTAAGTTTAGATTTTCCTTTCGCAGGAAAATGTCCACTTTGGTATTTTCATCGTTTATCTTTCGTTTCGCTCACACATGGTCCTATAATTTTCTGTTAACATTTCTGTCCCTTTTTTTGATACTTTGTTTTACTTTTAATAATACTTCGAAACATGGTGATAAGATCATAAGATCATTTTTTTAGTGCTTATATAATTTTTAATTTTTTTTTTTCAAAAAACGTTTCATTTTATCAAAAGACTTTTTATATCTCCATCGAGATAAATTCAACCACTTTACAAAAATAAGAAGGCAACCTATCATTTTTCACCTGTGCTTTCTTTGCCGCCTCATTCTGTTATTTAAACTAGAATATTCACTCCAGTTATTTGTAAAGATCCTCACATTTTATATTATATCGCATATGAATACATAATGAATACCTTTTCGTTTGTATCAAAGAAGGCAAAAAATTTTTTTTTTGTGAAAACTTGATTCAATAGCACGGAAAACATTCATAGGAAAAAATCGCAGTTGAGAAACTTGAAAAGGAAAAAAGCGAAAAAAAAAGAAAACAAACTATTAGTGAATTACAGTAGGGGTTAGAGAACCTATTTAGGGGTCGTCGAGTTGATTTGTGTGTGATTGCAAAGGAAAACTTAAACTTTTCACCAACTCGCGTCTATATAAATGATGCGAGTGAATTTGAAGTTTCCTACGAACAAATTACATGCATGAAAAGGTTTTTTTTCCGTTTTGTCCATCGCAGGCGTTCATTAAATATGAAACATTATTAATTAATGACACGATTTTTTTGCGTTTCTTATAGATGAAAGATTTATTTTAATTAAATTAGGGTTAAGATAGTAATCAAAGCGTTATAAACAGGGATGCACCTTTTGGTCGAGAAGTGGGCGACTCTTTGAAGAACTTTGAAACCTAGTTGACAAATACGGTCGTGTCGTTTCGATTCGATCGAGAGTTATTAAATGTTGCACGTAATTAATGGAGGTGAATGTTTTTGTGATGTAATTGTTGTGAAAGTTTTGTTTTTTTTCGATTACAACGAGGAAAAGTTGTTCAACGATTTGCGATAAAACAAGGGTAGATTTCTTGTGGAATCGGACAAACAAAAAATTTTGTTCGAGGAAAAAGACTTGAAATAAATTATTTTTGTTGGTGAAAGATTGACGTGTTGAGCTTTGGGCTTTTTGCTGAAAAATTATCGTAAGTGATCTAAAAAAAAAAAAGGATTCAATTACCTTGTGAGTTAATGAAATTCGGGATTAAAAAAGTTTATAAAAAACATTGTCACGTTTGTATATTACCATCTGTTTGTATCGATGGAATCGATATTTATTTTTACTTCGTTAAAATTTAGCTTTCTTGTCTTGGATCGATGACAATACGTGAATTAACTATCATAATTTATCGCAATTAATTTAATTTTTCTGTCTATCAAAAGAAGGCGCTAATTTCAAATAGTTTATGGTGAATATTAAAGATTTATCAAGATATTTTAAACCAGTAATGAAATAATTTAAAAGACAATCGTTGAAAAATTATTTCTTGATCACTACATCAGGAACTTCTCTAATTATCCTGATCTCGAACTATGTCAAGAAACTTCTTAATCGTTATGTCTAAGATTCCTATACGAAAAAAATTATATCCTAAAGTAGAGGTTAAAATATATCCATAGGACACCTCGGATTCAGTGCTTGTACAATACACAATTTTGCTTTCAAGGGTTCTGTATCAGGTAAATAATCGTTGGGTCTCATCAAACATTGAAAAGTTTCGAAACCCAGTGGCCAGCCCTTTACTTTAGTATAAACACAACCAGTATATAATATGCAGAATTTTTTATGGTTTATTTTATGTCACTCTAACTATTTAAAACTTGGTTATTTCGCGACATATTGCTAACTTTATTACAGGTGGTTATTGCAAGTGTTATCTTTGATAGCCCTCCAATGGTAGCTAAAGCCAGGACCCTCAGGGTTCAGTATATCCTTCACTTGTGCTGTTCTAAAATTTTGAATTTCGGACAGTAGTTCAACCGTTAGCGGTTCTCCATAGGAGTGAGAAACGGGGGTGGGTTCCCGCAATAGAATGTACTTATAGGTTTGTTCCATACGTTGATGAACACCAATGTTTGAGCTAAGAACCGCTCGGTCGCATTAAGCCGAGATTCGAGCCATGTACGTACCTTTTTGTGACTATTGCTTATATCGACACTGATTTGGCGATGTTTAAGCACTGGTTAACCGGTTTGTAACTCGAGCGAATTTGTCACGTTATGGTTTTCACTCACTCTTGTCTCTTGGTCAATGTTGTCTTGCTCTTTGTCTGTTTGTCGGTGTTTGAACATCATCAGAAGGACAATTGGAACAAACCTCATAGGTTTACGTGTCATCTTAGTGTATCTAGTTCGAGTAAGGACCACTTCTTCTTGTAAATTTAGATAACCAAAAAGTTTAATTGTTCTCACGTTCTCGTGAGATGAGTCCCAAAGATTATTTACCTGATACAAACCCTTTGAAAAGAAAACTATCTGTAGGTATAGAACTTTGCTTCCGCCGTTTCTTTTTTTACAAAGTTTAAGGCTTTATTGTTAAAAACTGACTATACATAAATATTTCAAAGTATGGGCCATCGTTCGCCACTACTTTCTCCCATCTTTCCAGCAGCAATCGGACCCCACGTTGAAAAAACTGATCCTCTTTTGAAGCGATCTACGAATCGAACCAACTTTGAACCTCTTTATAAGACGGGAAGTGCTGGTTCTTCAGGAGTTGTTCTATAAATCGAAATAGGTGATAGTAAGAGGAAGCAAAGTCTAAAGAATATGGTGGGTGGGGAAAGACTTCCCATTTCAACTTTTCTAAGTATGTACAACTTTGGCAACATGACCGGAGCATTGTCATGTTGCAAAATAATGTTTTCGTGTATTTCCATGTATAGTGGCCGTTTTTGCAGCAACTCACAATGCTCACGCTACCGCTTAAGTCATTTTATGGTCCTCCATTCATAACTGATCCTAAAAGTTCTCGAGTGGTTTTTTCTTGAAAATTGCAAATATCGTCCAATAATTAGCAATCCCAAAAGCCCCTAGTGATTTCTCTAGCACTTAATGAGAAATTTCCTTTAAGCTCCCGAAAATGAGTTTTTACTCAGGATTCCTTAACCTAAAGGTACATTTTGGAACTTCGAGGACATCATATTCGATATTCACTACCTTGAAATCCTCCGGATTGTTGTTTCTCGATGATTTCATATGACACTTCCACAAAACTACCGAAGTTGAGTCATTTTTAAAGGAATAAAGTAAATAAATTGATTTTGGAAATGAATTCATCCATTCTTAGGAAATCAATGGTTGCATAAATTAAGTGACTTTATATAAAATCTAACACTTCACAAGAGTTTTACTTTAAAAAAAAAAAACGTAATTATTTTGGTTTCTTAAAGTACCTAGGTATACCTATATCTAAAATTTGTAATTTAAAAATACATTTCGTAGAAGTAAAAATTCGCTCAAACCAAACAAATCAATGTCTCACACATACATAAATAGCCAAAGTTATTAGCCACTGATTCATTTTACAATTGGCAGCCAATCAAAAATAACACATTCAAAAGACTCGTTTAAAATTTCATCCATGCCTTTTACTTTAGTTCCGGTTTTGAAAAAAGGTCAAAGTCGGCCCAGGGAAAAATCTTTTCTCCCTGTTAATTTTTTACGTTTTCCGAATGCAAAATCGACCAAATCCGCAACTCACCATTGGCGTGGTGGAGAATTTTTTCTTTTCTTTCAATGCCACAAAGAGCTTAAATTGCGTGTGTCGACTTAATTAACATTTCAATTTCCATATCGTGTAATTGTTGTTTAAAGTACGTTACATAAAGATCGCACTGATACGAGCAAATTGTGTGTTCTATATTACGCATTATGGGTGTACATACATAAGAGATTTCAATTAAATATTTCAATCATTTCAATGTCGAAAAAAGATAGAAGTCGTCTAATGTGGCATTTAACTATATATAGAGAAAAATCGATTCATTTCACTTTCATTTGCTCAATGGAATACAATATACAGCTGGAAATATGCGTTACGCTTCTCATCCCTGAGAAATACTGAATGATTAACGATCAACTTACTTTCATTAAAGAACATACCGTAAATGTGGGTTACTTTAAGCCCAAAGTAAATTATAAAGCAATTAAGTAATACTTATTTTTAGATTCATTTTAGAAGTTTTCTTTAGTTATTTTTGTTGGAAGATTTATTATTAGTTTTCGTTAAGTTTTCTAGCGCGTTTATTGAATTGTTGACTTGATGGAGTTTTTAACAATTCAAACTTTTAAGTATCAAAAAGTTTGTCTAACTGTTACAAGTTTTCTAAGTACCTTTTGAAATATAAAATTTTATACTTATCTACAGGTTTTTATTAGAAAATTGTATTGTACGAGGGTCGTTCAATAAGTCCTTAGAACGAAGTATTTTGCATTTTTTTCCAAATATAATCCCTATCTTTGCTCCCGCCATGTTTCTATATATGACGTAAGCGACGAGTAAGCTTTGAACAAAAAAATTAGAAACGGTTTGTAGTACTCTTTTATATCTTCTAAATATAACCTGATAGCACCAAAAGTTGATTTGTGTGTTTTTTCCCCGTTTTACGGGTCTCAGGCTATTTCTTCCTTTTATCACCGCGACCAAGAAGTTCTATTGTGATGTTACCCTCTGTGTTAACTAGGGGAGCATTAGGCTTTTAAAGAAAGCCAGCACCTGCCTAGGGGCTACTATTAATATCTCGCCAGATGACATGTCCGTCTTTCCAAGATGCTGCCGTCTTCTTTTAAACGCTTCCTCACATCCTCAACACACGCCGTTTCTGCCGCTTTCCAGCAGAGACGACCTATCTTGATGTCAGTCTTACCGATCTTGTGAAGTCTTAGGGTACAGTGGCCCGTATAGAGGCTTGTTAGGAGCCTTACGTCCTTTTTGCCGAGTGAAAATATGTCCTGAGTTTTCTTCTTGGAGTACTTTATGAATTTCTTAGCTTGTCTATGCCCCGGAGTATTTCTCCAGGGTGAGGCCTTGGTTTTGGTCTCCCAAGGCAGAAAAGCGTTATTGATTCTACTTTTTGTGATTCTACAAAATGGTTCAGGTCCTATGAGGTCTAATGAGGCACCATTTTTGGCCAGTTGATTGGCCTTTTTATTGTCCTCTATACCCTCATGTCCTGGAACCCACCATAGGAAGACCTTGTCGCAAGCTGCTAGCTCCCTGAGAGTTTGTTAACATTGCCAAACGCTTCAAGAACGGTGATTTTCACGTAGAAGACCAACAAAGTGGTGGAACACCAAAAGTTTTTGAAGATAAAGAATCGGGTCAAACTCAAGAAGAGTTGACAAGGTCGTTGAAAATGAGTCAACAAGCAGTTTCAAAACGCCTAAAAAAACCTGGGAATGACCCAGAAGCAATGATATTGGGTGCCATACGAGTTGAAACCAAGATATGTTGAACGGCGTTTTTGTACTTGTGAACAATCGCTCGAGAGACAAAAACGGAAAGGATTTTTGCGTTGCATTATGACAGGTGATGAAAAGGAATACGATACGATAACCTCAAGGGCTGAAAATCATGTGGATATTCCGGTCACGCTTGTGGCTAAACCGAATATCCACGATTCTAAAGTCATTCACGGTATTTGGTGGGACCAGCTCGGTGCAGTATATTATGAGCTGCTAAAACCATCTGAAACCACCCAGAAAATCACTCTCTCAACCACTCACAAATTTTTACTTTCTTTTACTACTATATAGTAAAAGAATTATTGTAATCGGGTCGAATTTTCGAATTCGAGCTTTCACCGGAAATACATGTTTTGAGGTCCCTTGAGTCCAAAAAAGTGGTTTTCAGAAACATGTCTGTGTGTGACAGCCATATCGTATCGAAAGCTTTATGCGAATTAGACCAAACTTGAAATTTGGCCTTCATACTATACTTAGTTGTGTCGCGAAGCTTTTGGTTGAAATCGATTAACCGAAAGCTCCACTTTAAAAAAACTGCTCCAACGATTTTCTTTAAACTTTCTATAGTTTTTAGACCCATTGATGTCAACAAGTTTTATTTGAAACTTTTCCCGGGGAAAATTCGAATAAAGACGTTTCTGGGGTGAGAGTTGGGAATTCGTATATATAGTGCATATAGGTTGTATGCATATATGTAGTTCTGTTTACATTTATGTATAGTTATAAAGTGCATACATATATTTCTTTTAACCAACAGCGAGTGTCATAAATAAAAGTAAAAGAAAGTACTGTGACGCCTCGCAGCAGATATTTTTATTAGAAAGACAAGTTGCTAAATGAGCCAAGCTCAGGTGTAACAAGTTGATTAGAAAAAAAGTGGTTGCGTGTACTTATGTACGCGCGTGCGAAGTTATACTTCTTTGGTATCATTAAAAATTAGTTTTTTATTTATTTTATTCAAATAATCAATTTTAAAAAACTGTAATTTAATATTTAATAATAATAATATATATATATATTTAAAGATATAATTATTAAAAATAAAATTAAGAGAATAATATTTTAATTTGTATCAATAAATTATACCCAAAGAAAGCTGCAAGACGTTTATAAAGTTTGTCAGGATCATTTTTCTGGTTAAAAATTCATGCATGTCATGAAAACGAAGCTTCATAGAAATTGCGAAATAAAATAAGTAACTGCTTGTCAAAGTAAATGTCTTAATCTTATTCATATCTTGTGTTACTAAATTATTATTCTAAGATGGTTAAATCATTTCAGAATCCCAGATTTGCAAAATTCGAGAAAAGTAATATCTTATTTATTAATAATATGTGTCATTTGTTTATATAATTATTTTTAATTTAAATATAAAAATTAATAAATAAATACAACAAAAATTCAAATTACGCGCGCCTAGGTAAAAATACCGAGCCGTTTTGCGGGAAACTTCATCTTGTTAATTTGTGATGATAAAATAGAACGCTACAAATGCTTCTGAAACCGTGCCGCGATGCAGACGTCATTTTCATCATTAAACTTCAAAAAGTACCTATAACAACTACTGCAAAATTTGAGAAAAGTAATAACTTATTTATTAATAATATGTGTCATTTGTATATATAATTATTTTTAATTTAAATATAAAAATAAATACAAAAAAAATTCAAATTACGCGCGCCAGGAAACGCAGTGGTTTTGCGACTAACTTCATTTTGTTAATTTTTGTCTAAAAATCTTAAAATTTCACTCTCATCATTTTTTCATAACGCGCCTAAAGAAGTATAACTTCAAAAAACTTTTGAATAAGTTGATCAAGGACGTCATGTCCAACAAAATTATCTGAAAATACCAATGATTTCTATGATCATTGATTAAATGAAAATTAAAAATCTTAATGAAGAGCAATAAACTAAGTTCCGCTAATAATTTTCCTCGGCGATTAAATAAGTGAACACCATATACCTATTATACACCATAGTATGAAAATTTTCATTTAAAAATAAAAACTTTCATTTGCTAGTCAACCTAGTGAAATGTGTATAGTTGTGTTAAAAATGTGTTTACAGTACTAAAACTTTTTTTGTTTCGCACCCAAAAAAATTTCATCTTAAAAATTTCGTTAAAATATCCAACATTGTGTTTAAAAAACTGGGCCATGGTTCAATCTCTTTTTTGTTTTGACATAAAAAACGTGAAGATTATAATTTTCTTATTACATTATATTACTGTGATCGTCTTCTTGAAAATATTAAATTATTCAAAATTCATTTTATGATTTGAAGAGCTCATTAAAGCTCTAATAAAATAATAATTAAATTCCACGAAGCTCTCGCGTTATCATATTATCATATATTAAATTAAACTTGTCTAAAAATAAACGCTATATGCTTATGTGATTTACGTATAATATACCTATAGCTATATATTATTATAATATATTTTCAACAAGAATTATTATCGGAGAAACGACTTTGACATGGGAGAGAAGACAACTGATATTTCAATAAGAATTTTGTTGAACTTTCAAAAAGAATTTCATGACAATTTTCACGTAGGCAGATGTTTGTTAATATTTTTCTCAAATCAACAAGTTGTTTAGATGACAAGATTCTTCTTTCATTTTTATGCAATTATTCTTAGTACTATCCAAAAATTTTCTTCCGTCTTCCAAGCAAACGTTCACAAGGGAAATGAATGTGCAGCTTTCAATTTAAATGTTTCAATGTTTATCAGAAAATTGGCTTCAGTTTCGATTTAGTGCAACTTTCCTCGAAAATGTAGAAGAGATATCAATTGAAGTATTATATGGACATAGTTTCTAATTGATTTTCGTAGCAGTGCACTGCGACTTTGTGAACATCTAATTTCAAATATTGAATTCGAAATGGACTAAGTTAATGGAATGTGCACGTTCGATATGCTTATATACGTATATAGGTAGTCAAAATTTACTGTTGGCAATATAAAGTTGGAAGTAAATTAACTAAATTTAAATGAGCTTTATGGATGGAAGCCAACGTGCATCGCTAAGATTTACACCTCCACATGAATATATTATGGTAGTTATATGTATATAGAGACAATGATGGGAGTTAATTGAGATCTAAACAATAAACTAATTAACTTTAGTTGCAACTATACCATTTATATGCTTCAAGTTATCGCTTTTTTTCTTATTTGAAAGATTTTTGAAGTTATACTTCTTTAGGCGCCTTATGAAAAAATGATGAGAGTGAAATTTTAAGATGCGCGCGCATTTTCAGCCAAAAATTAACAAGATGAAGTTGCCCGCAAAACGGCTCGGTATTTTTAAGTAGGCGCGTGTAATTTGAATTTTTGTTGTATTTATTTTCTAATTTATTTATTTTTATATTTAAATTAAAAATAATTATATATACAAATGACACATATTATTAATAAATAAGATATTACTTTTCTCGAATTTTGCAGTAGCTGTTATACTATTTGAAATTTAATGATGAAAATGACGTCTGAATTCATTGCATATTCTTAGTTATTACAAAATCTGGAATTCTGAAATGATTCAACCATCTTAGAATAATAATTTAGTAACACAAGATATGAATACGATTAAGACATTTACTTTGACAAGTAGCTACATACTTTATTTCGCAATTTCTATGAAGCTTTGTTTTCATGACATGCATGAATTGTTAACCAGAAAAATGATCCTGACAAATTTTATAAACGTCTTGCAGCTTTCTTTGGATATTATTTATTGATATAAGTTAAAATATTATTCTCTTAATTTTATTTTTAATAATTATATCTTTAAATATAAATATTATTATTATTAAATATTAAATTGCAGTTTTTTAAAATTGATCATTTGAATAAAATTAATAAAAACTAATTTTAATGATACCAAAGAAGTATAACTTCTCACGCGCGTACATAAGTACACGCAACCACTTTTTTTAAACATTTAAAAAAGAATGTAAGATGATAAAAATTTAACAAAACGTTCTTAGAATATCAATATACTGAAAAAAAATCCACTAAAGGAATACTTAAGATTAAAAATGACGGAAAGGTTTCCTAAACATTTGATCCAGTTAAGGTATACTTTAAACATTCTAAAGAAACGTTCATAAATACGCCCATTAATTTCCTGTCTTTTTCATAACATTTTGTATCATTTACAAGGTTATAGCACAAAAATTTTAGTTTAAAAGTTGTTGTAAAGTAATTTTTAGATGATTAATCGTTTTCAAGGTATTACTCAAGTGTTAATCAGAAATCTATTGTGCCCCGAAGGACTTTAATCAAGAGGATCAATCACTAGGTGTACCTACATTAAGATCTTCCTTTTTCTGATTTAGAGAACCAATGGATCATGATCAAGAGTTATTAAAGTGAAACTTTTTATACATCGTCTCAAATTTTTTGGCCTGTCTTTAGCATGTTGCGTTACATTCTCGGTAGAGAATCGGCAAGTGTTCGGAAGAGTTCGGCAAGCCAATATGGCGGCACCCATTTGTACAATACAATTACAAAAAATTATAGTGTATACACGTTAGCTATATACCATCTACACCATGTTGTTTTACCAGGGTTGTTGCGCGAATTATTGGCTATTTGGCTATTTTTCTCTTCATCACAACGTTTTAGTATATTATAAGTTGTCATCAATAAGTGTCAATCATATTTTCATTGGTATTTGTATGTTTTGATCAGTATATTGATATAAATGTTGTTGTTCACTTGATCATGAAAGACAAAAATATAGTTAGTGAGAATAGTGCGAAAATATCCGATAGTGAATTAAATTTACGCCGTAAAAGAAAGACTGCCGACAGAGTTCGTGCTTGGTGGGTAAAGAAGATTACTTACAGTATGTTTGACGTTTGACAAGTTGAATACATAATTTAAGTAGCTTGGCTTTTTTCCAAAATTTAAGTGATTTAATTTCGTTGTTCATAAAAAAATGATTGAAATGTGTTAAATAAAGTGCAATTTATAAGTGGTAAGAATTCTATTTTATAATTTTCATTAATAAACTTTTTCTGATATAAATTAACAAACGCTGATAACACACAGAGGTTATGAGTGGAAAATTGCTCCAACTTTCAATTTCAAGACCCTATGAAAACTAATTGTTTATTTGAGCTTTTTGATGATAATTTTTATTTGATTTTTTTAAGAAATGCTTTAATAGCTGCTTTTGTAACTGAGTCTTCTTCTTTCTCCCAGGCTTTTCCCTATTCAGGGTCGCCGTTCCGAATCTTTTTTTTTCCATCCAGCTTTATTCTTGACGCCCCCCTATATGAGTCTCTTTTCTCTCATTTTTTTTGAGACACAGTTCTTCCACTTCTTCTTCAGTCTTCCTACGGGTCTCCTCCCTTCCACTTGAATTCTGTCTACTTGCTTCCCAACATAGTCCTCTCCCCTTCTCGCCACATGTCTATACTGCTACAATCTTCTTTCGTGTATCCCAAGTTTGTTCCAATCATCCTTCTGGTGATGTTCAAACATTGAACTGCTGGATGGTCGAACGGAACGAACCTGCTGAAACAGAGTTCTTCACACACTCTTGTCTCTTGGTCAATGTTGTCTTGATCTTTGTTTGTTGGTCGTGTTTTTACATCGCCATACCACTCCAACTGTCTCGCTTGTTCTTTCGTTCCTGATCCTTTCTTGTCTTCCCCAACATCCACCTTAGCAGTCTCATCTCTGCCGCATCCAACTTCTTCTTGTGAGCCCTCTTGGTTGCCCAAGTCTCACTACTAGAGATGAGCGCTGACATCACAACTGTCTTGGATATTGTGTATATACTTACGTATATTTTTATAATGATTTTGCATATTGGATAATTTAATAGATTCAACTTTATTATATTATAATACTAGCTGACACCCACTCGCTTTGCTTAGTGTATCTAAATTTAAGTGATTGATTAAAAGATTCCCTACGTTCATAGTGAAATATAAAAATTAATCTATTTTAACTGAAAAAGATGATTCAGACTTTAAATCCAAAGAAAGTTAATCAAAATTCGTAAAACTACTTTTCAAGAAAGAGATGTTAGCTGTCTCACATCAGCTTCTATACGATTTTTAGTCAAAAAGTAACTGTATTCCTTCCTTTAGGACTTGAAAAAATCTTTCATACCAAATGTCATTTCAAACCGTACAGCTATTTTAGGGGGCATCCATTACTTGCGCGAGGCGTTTTTTGCGATTTTTGAAATTCCCACCCCTCCCCTTTGGTAACATGTCATGAGATTTGGCATAACCCTTTCCCCCAACCCGCAATCTAATGTGATATTTTTCAAAAGAAAAAAAACGTGATATTTCAGAGACCTTCCCTTTTCCCAAAGTAAGATTAGATGAGATTCAGCTCGACCCCATCGGCCTCTGAACACCTCACGTAATTAATGGATGTTCCCTTAAAACAATAGATTAGTAGCTATCCTACAGGATCTTTAGCAAAACTTCATTAATATTCGTTCCGTTAAGTAATTGTTAATTTTTTGAAATGTTAGTAATTATTTTAATACATTTATTTCTAATTAATATCCTCGACAATGTTCAATGAAAAAATTCAAATATTTAATAAAATTTCATTATTAATTTTATCGGGTGTTAAATTGAAATTCATATTTATTTTCCAGTAAAATTTGTCAATTTTTTAATTTCAACTTTGTAGAGATTTCTTTTGTAATTGTGTAAAATGGGTCAGGCCTTCTTGAAGAAAATGCGTTAAAATTTTATTTCACGAACTTAACCGAAACTTTTTAAATGTACGGTTCCTGTAGGACAGTGATGGCAAACGTTTTTGAGAAGTGGGTCAAATTTTGTTTTTTTTAATACTAGCCCGTGGGTCACTTAGTCAGTGGTGTCACTTTGAAAGAGGGGGGGGGTAAAATAGTACCAATAATTTGGATTTAGCCAACGGCAACCTGGATTTTTTTTATAAATTCCACATTTATACTTTAATTTTTTAATATTTAGATATTTTATAATTTAATTTATTAATATTTTCGATTGTTTGTTCTCACTTTTATGAAATAAAAAATATGTTTATAAAAATCAACGCGTGGGTCATTTAAAAAGCTTTCGTGGATCAGTGCCTGACACGCGGGTCATAGGTTCGCCACCACTGCTGTAGGATATAATAATTGTTTTGCCATCCCATGGGAACTATGCGTTGTTCTAGCCTTAAAAGTAAGCTATATCATTCTTCCCCAAACTACCACATTGCAAAAATCATATCAATCTTTAACTATTTGGTAAACAAAAAACATATCTATCCCACGGGAATAGTACATCTCTCCTGAGTAAAAAGTAGATCAAGTCTTCTTAAGGAAAATGAGTTAAGATTCTATTTCGTGATCTTTAAGGAAACTGCTTTTCAATACTCGGTTCCTACAAAATACATACTTGTTTTACTATCCCATGGGAACCATTCATGATTCCGGTATGAGAAGTAATTTATATCATTTTCTGACCCTTAAACTACCACATTACAAAAAAGGAAGCTAATCTTTTGCTCTGTAAAAAACAAAAAAATATCTATCCCACGGGAACCGTACATTTTTTTCTGGATATAAAGTCTACTATATGTTAAACTGGATTATAATCTATATCTCTGCCAAATTTCATCCAGATCCATTCAGTACTTTTTGAGTGAAAGAGGAAGAAACATCCAAATTAGTAAGATTTAACGATGTTATAACATATTTACGGACCCAAAACCGACCAAAGTATTTTTTCAAAAGATGAAAAATTAATAATCCGACAAAGTTGTTACCGCCTGAGATCATCTTGGAGAAATTTTAATTTGAAAATGTTGGAATTGAGAGTAAATGAAATTCGAGATATTAACAAGAACAAAGTTTGAAATTAACTTATTTGTCCAAGTTGATGGGGATCTGAGAAAATTATTTCATACATAGTATATATATATAACTATATTTTACTTTACTTCTCTGTGTTTATAAACACATAGTAAGACATGACATATTAATCCGTGTATTTTTAGAAAATTTAATTTAAATGACATACATATACATACAATAGAGAAAGAGAGCCCCTTTGACGTCGTTTTCACACGTTTCTCATCTCGTTTTTGCGTCAATCTGAGAAACAATTTCGAGGAAAACGTTAAAACTTACACAAATTTCAATTTGTATCTATTTAAATAATACAAAATTTGCTTTTTAGTTCCAATTTTTAACTGATTACAGTATATAGTAGGGGAGCCCATGATGCTAAATCGGGATTTACTCGAGCGTTATCGAGACCTATTGGGTTGCGAAACTTAGATGATAAAAAGAAAAAAATGTCATATAATATGTACCTTTTCAGCGGTGGGGGGAGCGGATATAGATTTTCAAAAATGTAAAAAAAAAAATGTTACATGCACATAATCGAGCGCGTCAGATATTGATAGCATCCATGTCCTACGTATTTTTAAAAATGTACATATGTTAATCTGATTGTTTCCATGATGGGGGTGGTCGTACGTAAGGGTTGAAAACGAAAAGAAAAAATTTAATCGAGCGCGTCTGATTTTCTAAGGGGATGTTAAGTGAACCTAAGACAAACCTCTGACGATTTGAATGTGACGTAAGCGCGCTGCCATTATTAGAATGTGCAAAAAAAATCGCCATTTTGAAATTCTCAAGCGCGTGAGATTAAGATATATATGGTTCATCTTTATGCCTTAGACATGCTGTCTCATAATCTGACGATTATCAGGAGGGATTCACCTAATCTAAAAATAATTCAAAATTTTTTTTTGTATATATGCATACAGTCTATATTTAAATTTTCCCAGGAAAACGTTTCAAATAAAAGTTGTAGCCACTAATGAGTCTAAGAACTATAGTAAGTTTAAAGAAAATCGTTGTAGCCGTTTTCGAAAAAAATTGAAAAAGCTCATAAACTCCTAGAATAAAGTGGAGCTTTCGGTTCACCGATTTCAACCAAAAGCTTCGCGGCACAACTAGTTATAATATGGAAGTCAAATTTTAATTTTGATGAAATTCGGATAAAGCTTTCGATACGATATGACTGTCTCACACAGAGCCATGTGTGACAGCCATATCGTATCGAAAGCTTTATCCGAATTTCATCAAACTTGGCATTCAGCCTCCATATTATACCTAGATGTGCCGCGAAGCTTTTGGCCGTAATCGGTAAACCAAAAGCTCTACTATATTCTAGGAGTTTTTGAGCTTTTTCAATTTTTTTCGGAAACGACTCCAAAGATTTTCTTTAAACTTACTATGGTTCTTACACTCATTAATGGCTACAACTTTTATTTGAAACTTTTTTCTGGGAAAATTAGAATATATGCATCACGCAGCTGCACGCATTAAACTTTATTGATGCTTTTTTGTTACTTCGACTTGTGGAAATCGTCAGATTATATATTTTTCGTAATCCTTGATTGATTCCCTTCAAAATAAAAAAAAATTTAGCCACGCTCAAGAATGTTGAGGTGACTTTTTTTTACAACTTTGTACCCCTCCCCTTTCTTTTCGTCACTCTCAAATTATCAGATTAGTGGAATATACACGTTTTAGCATGTAACTAACTCACCCTATCTTAATTTGACGCACTCGAGAAAATCAGATGATCAATTTTTTTTTACTAATCTGATCCTTTATCCTTGACGGGCGGCCATATTTATGGGGCTAATATTTGGTGGGAGTACTTAACTGGGTGCAAGGTATCACCCTGTATATTAATCTGCCGTGCTTTAGTAAATCCCGAAATCCCCGCTTGGGCTCCCCAGCTAATAGTTATAACATTTTTATAAGAAAACTTGATTATTCAATAGAGAATATTTCATAAAAGAACCTGAAACTGTATATATGTATATTTGAACGCGATTAAGCTAAGTGAGGCAACGTTGAAATTTATCACAAATTTTCCTCGTGATGGCATCGGTATTATTAATAATTCAAAAAGTGAAATGAAAATTTATGTCATCGAAAAAGACGCAACCACGTCAAGAATATAAATTACGTAGTTACGACGAGGAAACGCGAAGTTATATTTTTCCGTTTTCCTTCAAACACAATCGTTCATACATATTTAAAATATCAATCTATATTTCATCATAACAAATAAATTGTTAATTAATCTATTTATGAGGTGTGTGCTTCTTTTACTTCTTCTTTGTCGATTTTATTCGAATTTCTTCTCACGATGGGATGAGTGATGAAAGGCAGTCTAATAAAATCGGATTTGTGACGGTTGCATCAACGTCCGGTACCATCTTTCGGAATACTAATACCTTGTCTTTTTCCAGTGGCGGGCGGAAACGAAGCTGAATATCATGGAATTATATGAAGTACTAGCGGATGTACTCCAATTCGTTCGAGGCAAGTAAATTCTGTGTAGTAATCAAGTTGTTATTTTATTAATCTGAAAACACAAAAAGAAATTATTCCGGGATTTGAACCTAGGACCACTGCTGTACTTATTCGTTTTTTTTTTGTTTGTTTTGGAATTGGACCCGTATAGTTTCTAGCCTACATTATTCAACTACTACAAAATAAATAAAAATAATTCAAAATATTGATGCTTCTCTGACCATAGTCACGAGAATAATAAACATGCAATGACATTCAATTTAAAAAAAAAATATTGTGTGGTTTTACGAAACCACGATGCAAGTGAAATTTTTTTTCGGATTTTAGGCACTTAATTAACTGAAAATTATTCGAATTAGGGTATAAAAATAGAATAGAAAGAAAGGAATGTATCACGAATTCGCTGTCTGACTTAACACGCACCGTTGCAACTAATTTTGATTTTCATTATTGATTTTAATACTCGAATTATATTTTCATTATTGAATTTGTTGATTATTGTTAAATTGACCATCTGCCTGTTATTATCTATTGTAACGTTACTTCAAAAATATCATGTTCAATCATTGTTAAATAAAGTTTGTTATGACGAGGAAATGGTTTCTGGACGAAAGAGCTACACACTAACACAAAAAAAAAACACTACACTAAACAAACTATCGCTCCGAAATACATTAAAATTTTATGAACCAGCAGAAAGTTCTTATAATTCTAGTAAATTCACTATAAAAATTAAATAAAATCACCAAGAGTCTTTTTCCCGTCTCTTTAAGCACGAACTCTGTCGGCAGTCTTTCTTTTATGGCGTAAATTTAATTCACTGTCGGATATTCTCACTAGCTGTATTTTTGTCTATCATGATCAAGTGAACAACAACATTTATATCAATACACTGATCAAAACATGCAAATACCAATGCAAATATGATTGACAGTTATGACAATTTATAGAGTAAGCATTTCCTCATCTCTCACTTCCTGAAGGAATTATTTCATCATCCCGATTCACAAAAAAAAAAACATTGTGTGGTTTTACGAAACCACGATGCAAGTGAAACATTTTCTTGGATTTTAGGCACTTAAGTAAATGAAAATTATTCGATTTAGGGTATGAAAATAGAATAGAAAGAAAGGGACGTGTCACGAATTCACTGTCTGACTTGACGTGCACCGTTTCAACTAATTTTAAATTTCCATTATTGATGTTAATACTCGAATGTTATTTTCATTATTGAATTTGTTGATTATTGTTAAATCGATCATCTGCCTGTTGTTATCTATTGTAACATCACCGTCGGATATTTTTGCACTATTCTCACTAGCTGTATTTTTGTCTATCATGATCAAGTGAACAACAACATTTATATCAATACACTGATCAAAATACAAAACCAATACAAATATGATTGACAATAAATGACAACTTATAATATAATAAAACGTTGTCATGGAGAGGAAAACAGCTCATTACATTCAGTAATAGCTCGCGCAACAGACCTGGGAAAACGACATTGTATATAGCTAATATACGAGCTCTGCCAAACACTTGCCGATTCCCTTCCGAGAACGTGTTACATTTAGCGACATGCTAAAGAAAGGCCAAAAAATTTGAGACGATGTATAAAAAGTTTCACTTTAAAAATATTTCTGTTTAGTCGCTTCATCGGGGGCTCCCCTATTGATTTTGAAGGGAGGTAGTTTGGATGCATTTCCACGTATCTTCCTGTCAGTTCTTTTATGTGCCACATGACATCTTCAGCACCCAGATCACGTTGTATAATGTCATTCCTGACATACCTTCCAACCATTTCCAAATTGCTAGGTCTTGCCAAACTTCAGAGCTGGGCCCCATATGCACACTCTGAGCATTGTTTTGTACAGGTACAACGTAGACTTTTTGTCTGTCATCCAGGTAATCCTGCGGTGAAGTACTGTGGTCTAGACAACCTTCTTGTTTATATGGATCTTCCAGTTAAGGCGACGATCTAGGTGAAAGACCAAGTCATTTGAGACACTATTCTCGTTGATTAATATGGGACCACAAGACTTTTTCATCAGAGTAAACGTAACTAACTTGGTCTTATCCCTGATTAGTTTGATACGCTTGCAGCTCTCTTGTGCCAATGTGTGGACTTGAACCCACACATAGGAACGCCGTGTCGTCCGCAAATGTTACTGTCATTTTATTCTCCTTACACTGGAAGATCTTCTTCTTTATACTAGACTTTTCTTGATTCTAGCCCTATTCTTGGCATCCTCTTCGGTCAGTTTCTTTTCTTGAAATACAATTCTTCCATCTCTCTTACTGGTCTCCTCCCTTTCACTTTAATTCTGTCCACTCGCTTCCCAAAATAGTCCTCTCCCCTTCCCGCCAGTACAATCTTCTTTCCTTTTTGGGTACTCTACAACTCCATCTGTCTCTCTTATCCTTTCGTTTCTGATCCTGTCTTTTCTCGGGAATCCTCGTGATCCTCCACTGGAAGATTCGCTTTGTAAAATAAGTACAGCGTAGGTCCAAGGACACTGCGTTGTGGCACTCCTGCTGTAACTTTGTTTTTGGAGCTGAATACAACCCTGTACTGGACATAGAATGTTTTGTTCGTTAAATAGCTCTCCAGGAGGTTAAATAATTGAGGTGGCAAGATATTTCCCAGCTCGTGCAGTAGACCTTGGTGCTAGACCCGATCAAACGCCTGAGCTACATCCAGAAACAAACCCGCACAATATTCGTTAATAAAGTGGTCGTATTTACTAAATTTCATTTTAACAATTTTCCAATGTGCTATTTCATCAATGCCACTCGATCAAGTAGCTCGAGTTAAATTTAAGCGGTAATCAGACCATAGCAAACCACTGCGAGACTTGGTTGGTTCACCAAAGAGACAATTTTCGAGTGTCAATTGTGGAACATATAAACTTTAATAACAACCTGTAATGAGAATATCGATGCCAATTAATTAAGTCTCGTTCGGAGGCGAGACACGGGCGATTAATATAACACATTCTTTCAATGTTCCGATCCATTAGGACCGCTTCAATCGTTTACTAACCGAAAGGGAAACCACAAAAATCTCTTAGTTTATACGTTTTCGATATGAGTTTACTAATCGAAAATTTGTCGCATCTTGATTTATTGTTGGTATGCTCATGTACTCGTATATATTGAAACGTTGGGTGAATTCTTAATTAATCTTGTCTAGACTTAAACTTTATTATAGACTACTGCTACCTGTAATTCCTTTCGAATGTTACATTTAAGGAAAATTGTAGACACCTAGACATAAAAACTTCTTTCCATTTGGAAATAGAAATAAAATAAAAAATCTTTCTAACGGAAGTTAATTGATGGTATCAAATTTTCAATGTTCAGAATTTTTACTAAGATTTAAATGTGGTAGTTTATTTATAAATAATTTCAACAGGCGTTAATTTCTAACATTGGTGCGCCACGTTTTGTTAATTTTAAATAGGGTTTGCAAAAAACCGTATTTTCATTAAAACCGGTTTTTCGATTTACCGGTTAAAAACCGGGTTATTAAGAAAATTAAATCTTAAATAAAATCATCCCACCCTTATTGTATTTATTTACAAAAAAAAAAAACACCATTTATTAATGATTTTTTTTATTTTTAATTCAACTTCAGTTACAAAAATTCATTTGCGAATTTCAAAATTTAATAAAACTGATAAAATATGTTTAAAGAATAATTTTACTCTTTTTTCAAACGAAAATAAGTAATATTTTAGAAATACTAATGCATTTATTGAGTCATCTCCAAGACGACTTCTAATTTTGTTAAAAAATATACTGACACAAAAAATGTTCTTTTTGAATCCGTCGAAGTTGGTCCTTTAACTATGATTAAGGCATTTAAAAGTAATTCTAAGTTGCTCGCTTTTTCCCGATTGTTTCAAATAACTGGAATTTTTTTTCTAAACGTGTTTACATTTAACAATACTTCATGTAGTTTTTGCACACACTCTTTTTCGATAGCCATGTTGAGTTCATCTTTTAGTGGCATTTCCAAAAAAAAAAAAAAAATGTAACAAAATTACGAGTATTAACTCATACAGAAAAGAAATAATAAAGCAGAAATTAAACATTTATAGCATTAAAATTTCCAGTAAAAATTATTTATTTATTGTGTTTTATTTTTTAAAATGCATGTTAAATAACCTATATCTATACTAATATATAAAATTGAAGAGTTTGTTTGTTTGTTTGTTTGTTTGTTTGTTTGTTTGATTGGTTGAACGGGCTAATCTCAGGAACTACTGGTTCGAATTGAAAAATTCTTTTAATGTTGGATAGCCTAATTATCGGGGGAGGCTTTAGGCTATATAACATCACGCTACGACTAATAGGAGCAGAGCATCGATGGAAAATGTTGCAAAAATCAGGAAAAATTTTTCCTTTTGAGAGCGTTTGTGGCCTGCCCTGCGTAAACGGTTAAAGTTACGCAAAAATTATGTGCAGCAAAATTGTTCCTCTTAAAAAGTTCTACAAAAAAGTCCGCGACGGCATATGTCTATCTTTTACGGTTAGCCCGTTATAACCTTTTTAATGGTTGTTAAGGTTGTTTCAAAAATACATAATTCATTATTTGCGAAATTGTTTTTAGAAACATAATATTAATTCTTACCCAAATAAATATGACTTTTAATAAAATTTGTTGTGATAATAAATGACAACCTGAGTCATTAAATAGAATTTTTTTTATTAAGGAAAAATGTCTCATTTACCCGGGAAATTGAAAAATGGGTTGGAGAAAAAAATTATGCATAAACTCTATTTTTAGTTGAAAATGGATTTTGGTGATATTTAAGTATGATTAATATGCGAATCATTATCTAAAACACGTTTTATTTCGGAAAAATTTCTCATTTCATCGGGAAAATAGAGAAAAACTGGTTCGAAGAAAAATCATGCTGAAACCAAACATTTTAATAACTCATTTATTAGCTAAGAGTTAAGTAATAACTCATAAGGTCCTCAAGGCAAAATCATAATTTTTCTTTTCATACAGTCCACTTATTATCCAGGAAAAATGTATGTTGCCGTAGGATAGATACGTTTTTGTTTTTCACAGAACAAAAGATTACCATAATTTCTTGCAATATGGTGGTTTAAGAGACAGTGAATGATATGGGTTACTTTTTATGTTAGAATATTGTACGGTTCCCGTAGTAGCCTATCCTACGGGAACCGTACAATATTCTAACATAAAAAGAATAGAATCTTTCAGGAACTGAGTATTTCAAAAGAGTTTTTTAAAAGTTTATAAATAAGAGTTTTAACAAATTTTCCTCAGGAAAGCTTGATCTCTTTTTTATCCAGGAAAAATGTTCTACTCCCGTGGGATAGATATGTTTTTGTTTTTCACAGAGTAAAAGATAGACATGATTTTTTGCAATATGATAGTTGAGGGATCAGATAATAATATAGATTATTTCATATGCCAGAATAATGCACGGTGCTCAAAGGATAGCATGATAATTGTCTCCTGCGGGAACCGTGTGTTAAAAAAAAGGTCGTGAAATAGATCTTTAAAGTTCGTGAAATAGCGTTTTAACACATTTTCTCTTTAGGATTAAAATAAAAATTACAATTTTCACTTGAAGATATGATTTTTTATTTAACATCCAAAAAATAATGAAAATGTTTGAAACGTTGAAATTTCTTTCATTGTTAATTTTTGAATACATATTTAGAATTTAGCGTGTTAAATTACATTTAAAAAATCAACAATTACATTTTTAACTTTTAACATTTTTCAAGACTCCCCACTCTTTAAAATATGTTAGGCCTCCTAAGTGAGCGCTTGCGCTTTTCCTTCTCAATATTTGTGTACTTCTAACTTTTCTTCAGTAGTCAGTACTGAGCTGATTCATAGATCATTAGACATTCAGGCATTCAGCTCCTTGCAATATATTATATCAGATACAGAAGTGCAATTTTAAAATATATTATTTGTTACAACGGTTACAGGCGTTGCAATAATCAAATAACATTTCAATTTTTTTTACGTTACTCTTTGTTTAAGTTTCATATAATTTTAAGTTTACATACGTAAATTTTATCAATAAAACACCCCAGTAGTGTTGTGCAGCGTTCCTTTATTATTCCCGTTCCCGTGACATTTTTTACTATAGTTCCACTCTTACTGATCATAGTGTGATGTACGGTGTACCTAAGATAGCTCATGAGTCATGTTATACTTTTAACGTTACAGACATACAATGTTTTTCTTGGTTTCGTCCGCGTGGTTTTAAATTAGCATTATAGGTACCAAATTTTATCTCTTCAATGGTTCTTAAGTGATTTGTGGATAAAACAAAGAAAGTTTCAACTCCTTTAGAATTGTGCCATAGGTTCCCCACGTTTAACCCTCTCGCACTCTTATCTGACGCAGACGGAGTTGCGCGGGTCAGCTAGTATTAAATACAGTTGTAAAAAATCCCGATTATTTTTATTGAATAACCGGGTTTTCGGTTTTTGATTTTTACTAAAAAAAAAAAAAAAACGGTTTTTGAAACCCGGTTTTAACCGGTTTGCAAACCCTAATTTTTATTCTTCTATTTAGTTGTAGAATGTATTCCTATTTGATGGTACATATACCTATAAAGCCCACAACACCACATTTTGATTATACGCTTATCAATATAGGCCCATTTGATTTAAACAACAGACGATGGTAGTTTTTTTGCCCGTTGCATGCAATAATATTGAAGCAATAAATAACTAGCATCGTCTAAACAACATGTCAAATGTTTGCTCTACTATGATAACTTTCATTCAAAACTGTCCTTGATTTAAACAATAATTTCTTATGCAATTCTTGGATTGAATATCTTTCATTTGCAATCATAAGTGCAGTGATTTTTAACCTATTAGAGGCTGTAGTTACATTAGAATAATGGAGGAGCTCCTATTATTTTTACGAAGCACTACCAGTATTTTGTTATGATAGACAAAGAAAATTACAGTTTTACAGTAGCATAAGGTGAATAGATAACATTAATATCGGTAGTAATAATATTGGTTATCGCTTGGTGATTTGGCAGGAACTAAGCTTCTATTGATCACGGGGCTTTTGGCACGTACCCAGTGGGAAATAGGGGTTTGATCGTCACTAATCTTCTAAGGCAAGAAATATTTTAAAAATCTGTTGCGTAAAAAGTTCTTGTAGTTAACTTTTTCAGTGTCCAATAAATACTCATGGCTGGGATAAATCTTTATTAATTTAATTAAATCGTCGAAACCGTTTAAGATTTCTTTGACTCATATTTTAAAATTAAAATGAACAACTGTTTTTAACACGTTTACAGAATAAATGTTTGCGTGTAAACAGTTGCATACAATAATTGAATGCTATTATTGCTCTCAAATTATTGCTTTCAATTATTGCTATTGTATATACAAGAAAGTGGCATCGTCTAAATGAGCCTTATCTTCTTTGATTAGTTCTTTTGTTAAGGTGTCCTTAAACTCGCACCTTCGTAAAAGCATACTTTGTTAATAGACCAGGGTCGTTAATTTTTGAGCACAAAAACAATTATAGTAGAATGAAATCCATTAGAAGAGGAAGAAAGAAGAACAAAAATGTAAATTACGGTTGATCTGAGATCGAAAAGTGGGAAAGGGGTGGGTTTTTAAGGGTAGAAACGGTTTGTCTTGATTTCCGACAAAACTACAAGTCCTATGTAATAAAATTAAATAGTAAAGTTGTAGGTACTAAGAAGATCTATAACTTTTGCACCGACACTTTTTCACATAACCTTGAAAATTTATGTGAAAAATTCCAATAACCAAGTTTTTGGTTTTATATTTTTATCTTTCACAATAAAAAAAATGTTTCATTAAACATGATAAAAATTTACCTTTTAATGTCTCAAACACACTGTAATTTTTTTATATTTTAAAATATTTATTTTTTCGCCTTATTTTGACTAAATATTGAAAAAGCATCCTGATTTTCAATCGAAAATTCTCACGACAAAATATCTACTTTTTTAAAAGAGCCAGTGAGCTTTTTGTTTGTTGAAATCTCTACTCTCTGATAGTGCAAAAAATACATTACAATGTTAAATGATCCCAGGAGATGCAATAATTGAAGTGTACATTTTAATAAATACAAAGTTGTATTTGTAAAATTGTTTTATGTACAAATTTGAGCAATTTATTCAAATTTACACTTTAATTATTGCATTTTCTGGGAATATTTAACATTGTAATGTATTTTTTGCACTATCAGAGAGTAGAGATTTCAACGAACAAAAATCCCACTGACTTTTTTAAAAAAGTAGGGTGCTTTTTCAATATTAAGAAATACTTAAGCTTAAAAATGGTGGAAAGATTCCTAAAGTTCCCTTAACATAGGATCCGGTTAAGTTATTCTTTAGACGATCCTTAGGAACGTTCATAAATACAGCCAAGTAGTAATTACAAAGTAGTTTATAGTAGCAATTATTTAATTACATACAAATTAGAATCCACCGCTTCATTTTAATGCACAATCCCCAATTGAAGACTGGATATCAATACCGGGTTAAATGCCAAAAAAAATTGAAGGTATTCTTTAGGCGTCCCTTAGGAATAGTCATAAATACCCATAGTAACTACAGAGTAATTCAGTAACAATTATTTAATTACATACAAATAATTGGAATCCACTGCTTCATTTTAATGCACTATCCCTAATTGAAGACTAGACATCAATAACGGGCTAAGGGCCAAATAAAAAATTGAGGAAGACCCGAAAAAGCAAGCTAATTCCATTGCCACCAATTATTAATAGTTCTTACTAACAGCCAATTAATAGTTACTATTAATGATCATAGCATTTAGCCCGCATTTATACGTTGTTGGCGATAACTCAAGTTCAAGTAACTAACAACTCAAGTAACTCGAGTTCAAATAATTTTCTATAGCCGTTCTTGAAAATCTTCGTCCTCTTCAATCTTAAATGACGGACTTTCAGTGAAAAGGTCGCAAATTAAATTTTACGTGCCGAACCTTTTGATTCATAAATTGACTGTAGTTTAAAACCAATGTTCCTTTATGTATGATACAAGACGTTCTTAAATTCGGATTTCCCTATTGACAGGAAAATGTCCACCTCGGTATTTTCATCGTTTACCTTTCGTTTCTCCAACAAATGCATGGTTTCATATAATTTCCTGTTACCATTTCTGATATAGCAATATTTCTACTTAGATATTCCCATTTTTGATACTTTACCAGAATCGATTTTATCTTTATATTCCATTGATCATAACTTGTTTTTCTTCGAATAATCCTCCAAAAAATAGTGATAGTTGTCAGAATTTTTATTTGACGTATTATTTAATAAGAATAGTAATACTAGTTTGAATAATTATGCGTTTTAGTTTGTTAATTAATTTCGTGCTTCTATCTGAGATCAAATATTTGCTTATTGGCTTAAATATGGCTGCGACCAAAAAATTAAAATGTATTCTGAAGATATATTCTTGGATATAATACGTTATAGTTTTGGAGATATCTGCTAATGAAACAAACAAAAAAGAGAGAAGTTATACTTCTTTGGCATCATTAAAAATTAGTTTTTATTAATTGCATTCAAATAATCAATTTAAAAAATTGTAAATTAAAATTTATAATAATAATATATATATTTAAAGATATAATTATTAAAAATAAAATTAAGAGAATAATATTTTAATTTATATCAATAAATAATATCCAAAGAAAGCTGCAAGACGTTTATAAAATTTGTCAGGATCATTTTTCTGGTTAACAATTCATGCATGTCATGAAAACGAAGCTTCATAGAAATTGCGGAATAGCAATACTTATTTATTTGTATATATTAATATTTTGTAAATAAAATATAAAAATAAATAAATAAGTAAATAAATAAAACAAAAATTCAAATTCCGCGCGCCTAGTTAAAAAAAACCAAGCGGTTTTGCGGCCAACTTCATCTTGTTTATTTGTGATGATAAAATAGAACGCTACTAATGCTTCCAAAACTGCGCCACGATGCAGACGTTATTTTCATCATTAAACTCCAAATAGTAATAACAGCTACTGCAAAATTCGAGAAAAGTAATAACTTATTTATTAATAATATGTGTCATTTGTATATATATAATTATTTTTAATTTAAATATAAAAATAAGTAAATAAATAAATAAATAAAACAACAATTCAAATTACGCGCGCGCCAAGAAACGCAGTGGTTTTGCGGCTAACTTCATTTTGTAAATTTTTGTCTTAAGATGGCCGCCCATCTAAAAATTTCGCTCATCATTTTTTCATAATGCGATTAAAGAAGTATAACTTCAAAAAAATGATCTTAGAATATAACCAATTATAATTTAATTTATATTTGTAGATATATTCCTACGGACGTTTTCTGAAAATGTTTCCTATGTTATAACATTTATATCCCGTTATATTTTTGGATATGATTTTTTTCGTATGGGTATGTAAAACAATCCCTCTGGAATTGGTGTGACGTTTGATAGTACGTTTGATAGAAAAGCTCCTTTTTTGCGAGCCTCTGGAAGCTTTTTTCTTGTTCTCACACTCGACATGAGAAAACGTTAAACTAAGCCGTTAAAGCAAGGCTATCGCACCGTATAAATCATAACGAATATATGAACGAGACGAAGAAGAACTAAGGCAAAGAAATATATAGCAATTGAATTTTCTCGTGTTCTTTGCCTCATTCATAATATAGGCATTATTTTATCATATCATAATATGGTGGTAAATTTTCCATCAACACAAGAAAAACCAGGATTTCCAAAAAGAAAAAAAATTATTCCAATTTTATCCCCCCATTGTTTTTGAGCTGTGCCCATTTTATTCTTCTGTTTCGAGTGAATGCAACTTGAAAGAATTTTCTTTTCGTCTGCATCGAGCTTTTGGTTTGTTTATCATATCATAGACTTTATATATGACGAGAGAAAATATTATCAAACGTTGCAGGAAAAATGCATTATGATAATTAAGAAAGGCGTCATCGTTATTCGCCTGTGAAGCTATGGCAGAGGGAAATTTTTATATTGTTTTTAAAATAATGACTGAATTTTGAAAAATAAATAAACTGGAAGTTATTGTTGTAGGTCTCAAGAGCTTTGGGTGAATTTTCTTAAAAGTCAGTTATTCATTGGAGAGACAAGAAAAAGTTTCTTATTTGGTTTTAATTTTAAATTAATGAAAGAACCAGAAAAATGCCCTGGGATTTCTAAGGGAATTTTTTTTTTCCAGTGGTCCTAAACTAGTGGTTTTTCATTTATGAATGATTATAAATTGGTGGGTCCCAAATCAATATAGTGTTTCATTCTTGAATGATTAGAGGAAATAATTCAAGAACTGATCTCTCGAAATATGTCATCCAATTAACGCAACCCTTTTCCAATTAACGTAAATCGTACGTATCATTTTTCACCTCGGAAAACCTTACCGATAGACAAAAGCAAGAGAAACGATTATTTACCTTTGTTAGATAACTTCTATGTATATTCTCATTGCAAATCTACCCTTATATTTTGAGCTTTAACCCAAAACTTGATTATGACACAGGGTTAAACAATCACCGTTTTTTTTTTCCAAAAATTTTCGTCAAAACCATGACCGGAATTTTCAATCAAATCACAAAAAAAAATATTTTACACTGATATTTCAAGCCTATTTGAATATATGATTTATTTAAGGGATGAATAGCGTTTATTCAAGCTGAAATGAACGTTGCTACCCTTGAATAATATGCCTCTGACGACACATTCATCCCCTTACCGAAACACTGTTCGCATCAGCTTATTCCCATTTAACAAGTAATCTATCTTTCAATAAAGGACATGGCGACGTTATATCCTTGTTAGGCCTCGATTATGCAAGTCCTCGGGTCTCGGATATCGACGACTTAATATATAGTGTGCTACATTTGTCTAAACGCAATTCAATTTGTGACCCTTAATTAACAAATTCGCACATATTTATAATGGAAATTGACAATTTTAAATGATTGTGTTATATTAATATTCATGGAAATTAAATTGGTTATTAATTCAATTTTGTACTTATTAATTGGTAATAAAAATTTGGTATTGTAACAAAAAAATCAATGAAAATTTTGAAGAAAATTTTTTGGAGCTTTTTCATATTTTGTTAATATCTTTCATGTGTTACCTTTGTGCTTTGATTATTCATAAGTAGGGTCAGGAGGGTAAATTTGAACGCTCTTATAACTCTGAAATTAATGAATAATAAATTTCAATTTTTTTGGATAGATTTTTTATTTTAAACTATAGCACAAGGTTTTGTTGGTTCTCAACTTCTTCTCTTCTTCTGATTGTTGTTTTTGTTTAATTTAATTATTGTTGTTACTTCTTTTAGTTGATTGATTACATTAAAATGTTCTTATAATAGAAAATGTTTCAGATGCCTAGAAATTACGAAAGGAACACTACACGAAGATGAAAATGCAGATCTTCAACGTCCAAAGGAAGATGTTAGAAGTAAACGGGGCTTACCTGGGCCAAAACAGCTATCAAATATTCAGTGCCAAAAACAACGTTAATTAAACGTAAGTTCCATTTAAATAACCGAACAAAAAAAATTATTTCAGAGTTTTCATAACTTTAGAAAAGTTCATTTAACACTACCTTTAAATGGATGATATTACTAACTTTATATCTATTACTAGCTAATACCCGCTCACTTTGCTGAGAGTATCTAAATTAATTGAATTGATTAATTGATTCCTTACCTTCACAACGAAATTTAAAAATTAATCTATTTTAACAGAAAAAAATGATAGATACTTTCAGACTTTAGATCCAAAGTAAGTTCATCAAAATCCTTAAAACTACCATTCTAGGAAGAGTTATATTAACTATCTTACAGGTTCATTACAATTTTATATATAAGATGTTCCGTTAGACTTGAAAATTTTTCATTTCAAATATCATTTATAACCGTTGAGTTATTTTAGTAGAATATATTCGTAGCTATCCTACAGGAACCGTGCCTTTTTTGAGAATAAATGGTATTCAATACGTTAAGATCTGAGGTATCTTTAACAAAAATTCATTAAAACTAGTTCCGTTAGGTAATTGTTAAAATTTAGTATATTATTTTAAAACGTTTATTTCTAATTAATATCATCGACAATGAACAATGAGGTAATTCAAATATTTGTAAAAAATTTCGTTATTAATTTTATCAGGTGTTAATTGAAATTCATAATATTTATATTCCAGTGAACTTTGTCAATTTTTTAATTTAAACTTTGTAGAGATTTCTATCGTTACTGTGAGTAAAGTTGATCAGGTCTTTTTGAGGAAAATGCGTTAAAATGCTATTTCACGAATTTTAACAAAACTTACCGAAAATACTACGAAAATACACGGTCCCTGTAGGATTCAATTGTTATGCTATCCTATGTAGGGTGACCAACCGTACTCTTTTAAGACTACATGTACCTTGCATATCTAATCGGTGTAGAATTTTTCGAGTTTTTGTCTTCAATAAGGACCAACATAATATTTTGATATTTATAAAAAAGATAATAGAATAAGATAGCAATAAAACAGCCATTACGTACGACGTACAATAACCAGTCGCTCTGCCAACGCTTTTTAAATCTGTGATATCCTCTAAGATATTCATTTTTATGATATGCTGTAAAGGGCAACTTTAATCTAGATGAAATACACAACGTATCTAATGTATTTAATTGGATAAGGAATAATACTGTATTGTTTAGAATAGCTTGGTAAATTTCCAATAATTTTTTTGTAATGTGTAAAAGATAAAAATGGTTCCTGTGGGTTATCCTTAGTAGGTAGGCATGTACCGTCGCGGACTTTTTTATCAATCTTTTTAAGATACACAATTTCGCCGTATATTAGTTTGATCTATCTCGTAAGGTATAGCCAGTATTTGCAGTGTAAGTGCTCAAAAATATGTTTTTTATGACATCACATTACAAATATTTGAATTTTCCGACTTTCCTCTACATAATATGCATTTATTATACCTAAAACTTTCCTCTTGAATCACTCTATCAATTGCTGAAAACTGCATTAAAATTTGTCTTGTAGTTTAAGAGATCTAAGGGAACAGACAGCGAGAGCAACTTTGTTTTATACTATGTAAAAATAAGAGAACTTTCAACACATATAGATGAACTTCTATTTATAATGGGGTAGACGATGGCGCCGCGTGCATTAGCTTCTGCTAGCTTTTTTTTAAATGCAACCGCCAGTCCAGATGCACTCTCATTCAACTTGTTATTTTAAAATCTGGGATGTATTTAGCCCGCTCTTTGATTACTTTCATTTGTATCGGCATTGAGCAAAGAAAATGACTGAAATATTGATTGCTTTGGCGTCATTATTTGATTCCTTGGTTACGAATATCTTGTAAACTCAGTCGATCTGGTTTAAGCAAACTTTAGAGATGTCTACACGGAAAAAAATGTGTTGTAGATTTAACAACATTCCTTGTTAATTTTACAACATTAACTAGTATTATATAGGATGACACCACGTGTGGTAACGTTTACCAGTCAAGTGCAATTAAAAAACTGTAGTATTATTTACAACACGAACTAGTAAAAATGACTCTATGATAAACCCAATGTAGTTGAATTTTTGACACTTGAATTTATTTGCCAAAATTATAGGTTATGTTGTACGCGCACCATTAAAAATCTTAAAAATATAATATTAGAAAAAGGTAAAGATGGCTCTGATGTTTTTTTTCTCAGCCGTTTTACAAGGTTTTACATCATATTGGAGTAAATTGTACATTGTATCTAGTATTGTATACACCAAAAATGGTAACGATTAGAGATTTGTTAAAATTCGTGGCGTAACAGAAACGCCAAAATTTGTTAATTGTACAACACTCAGCAGTTGTAACAGCTACATATATTTACTACACTATGGTAGTAAAAAATACAACAAAAACAACACAATGTGTAATCTGCTGTTACATTTGAGATTATAGTGAACTCAAAGTGGAGTAAAAATTTTACTAGTTTAGTGTTGTAAAGGATCTAGCCCAATAGCCATAAGCAAAGTGCCTTAGGCGGTTTTTGAAAAATGCTTCCGTGTGCTGATTCCTCTCCATGAAAAACTTAATGTCGCGTAATTTTAATCCGCTACCCCCACTTGTATTGGAGTTACGGGGGAAACTACCCCAGACTTTAATTTTTTTTTCTAGAAAACTATTGAAGATATTTTCATGAAATTAAAACTGTACGTAGATATTGATAAAACACATAGTATATAATTTTTTTCAGAATTTTTGTAAATCTATAAATGATGAAAAATATTATTTTAATTTTTTGAGGGTGGTTTTTTACATCAACCCTTAAAGTGACACCTTTTTTTAAAAATGTGATAAGTGCATTTATTATCTATCTTTCATTTAAAAAAAGTCGCTTTAAGTAATTAGTTGTCGCTAACCACCAAAATGAGGTCATCCAGGGACAGGTTTGTAATAACAGGGTTGATGTAAAAAGCCACCCTCAAAAAATTAAAATAATATTTTTCATCATTTATAGATTTACAAAAATTCTGAAAAAAATATATACTATGTGTGTTATCAATATCTACGTACAGTTTTAATTTCATAAAAAAATCTTCAATAGTTTTTTTGAAAAAAAATTTTAACGTCTGGGGTAGTTTCCCCCGTAACTCCAATACAAGTGGGGGTAGCGGGTTAAAATTGCGCGACAATAAGTTTTTCATGGAGAGGAATCAGCACACGGAAGCATTTTTCAAAAACCGCCTAGGGCACTTTGCTTATCGCTATTGGGCTAGATCCTTTTACACCACTATTTTTTTCCGTGTATGATTTGGTTGCCAAGGAAAAAGATTTTTTTGGATCCCTCACTAGTTTAAACAAGTTTCACATTTTTTACATTGTTTTAGTTTTCTGTATAATTATTTTCCGTGAATTTTTCCAAAATTTTAATAGTTATTCTGCCTTTTGGGGTAGAGACGAATCTAGGGAAAAGTAAGATTTTTGAAAAATACCTGTTATCATTTTTGTCAAGATAGTTCTAAAAAGGATTTTTCTTTAGCAATGCGGGTATCAACAAGTATTGAATACAAACAGGAGCTACCCTGATATAGATCCGATGTCCTGTATATATTCTGATGTGTATTGATTCAATTCTAGTGTAATGTGCTGGATAAAAAAATTCTTTGCAAGTGTTGTTCAAAACTTAACTTTTTGATCGCATTTCCCTATTAATTTTTTATCGAGACAAACGTAACGATTGACCCATAAAATCTGCTTGTTTTTACCTATAAGTGTAGGTTAAAGTTCTGAGTAATGTGTGTTGCAACAATAAAATTTAACAGCCTCTCCCCCCCTCACTAACTAACTGAAGGCTCGCCTTTCATTTTTATTTCATAGAAGGATTATCGGCGTCGAAATAAAATGTTTAAGAATTGCTCGATTTAACGCTCCATATACCTACACACATACGACAAATTGTTTATTCAACAATTTATTTGCGATTTATACAATGTTTTCATCGTCACTACTAGGTTTTTCCACCCATTTTTTTTTCTATTAAATTTTTAATGGGGCCAAGTTTATCTGCTTTTATAGTATGTGAACGAGACAGAAAGAGAAAAACGGTTTTTATTGAGGCTTTGAAACGTTAAAATCGCGTCGAATTTATTGGACGAACAAATTATAAACACATGAATTTAAAATTGGAGTCGTAAACACAGATTTCGATTATGGCTCTATCGATAAAATTGGATTTTCCACACGAAATTTTGTTGTCTTTTAACTAATTAATTGCATAGAAAAATATTTTATTAAATTTTCCCAGACAAAATTTGGAATTCATTTTAAAGTCATTTTTATTGAGTTCATTTTTGACGACGCAGACTACAACTCGAAGACGAGCAAAACCACCAACAAGAGTGATATTCGTAGTTTGTAGAGTGGGTAGAAAGTTTTGGTATCGAAAAGTTTAAAAAACGTCTTTAGATTGGGCACTTATTAGAGCTTTTTTTTTGGTGTTTTAAGTCGCTTTAACATCTATGGTCGTTTACGACTGTAAAAGCACAGAGAATTTCTGTTGGTCAATTTGTACTTAGGTCTTGGATTCAATGGGGATCGAACCCTTGAGCCAAGGAACCCCAGAACCACTTGACATGAAGGGGAGAGAGCAATTGCTCTAACCACCTCCAATAGGTAGCAAAATATGTTGTTTTTATATTAACTAATTTTTTGTCTTTGTGATATCTCTTTTTTGGTACTGGACAGTTTTATGTTAGACTTGAGACATCTAAAGTCGTCAAAAGTTTAAAATTTTAGAATAATTTTAGAATCTGCTTTTAGAACATTTAGTGAAAGTGATGGATTGATTGAAATAGGTTTATGAGTTGGAGATAAGGTAGGATAAGAAGGTCCGTTGATATGTGATCATCAGTCAATCACTGATAATCATTACCTAGTTATGGAGAGCTGTCCTTTTCAACTTCACTATGGTCGTTGAAAAAAACAAACTAACATTATCGTCGGACCATTCGTTCGTTTCAGTCTACTAGTAAGTGGAACGGATAGTAGGTTCGTTATCAGGGCATTTGGGTGGTTGTTACACCAGTCCCTGGAACTCTCCGCGATTTCTTTCTGTAGGAGTGGCACTTGTAGGTTTTCATGTATGGTTTGGTTCAACACGTACCATGGTGCTTCTACCAGCATCCTGGATTGTCTGGATCATCATGTTGGATGCTTTAGCACACCCCCACAATTTTATTCCGTACATCCAGATTAGTTTCATTATATACATACGTATAGATCTTCAGTTTTGACTCCAATGACAATCCAGATCCTTTTTCTCAGAAGTCACCACATTCTTTTAATTTTTACGTTTATTTTCTGTCGTTTGCCAATGATTTGAGGTCTTCGCTTTAAGCGTTAGTCCAGTATCATTGTATCATTCCCAAGTATAGAATACAATCCCGGTTTCCCGGGAATCCCGGAATATTTCCGGTACTGAAAACCGGTTCTGATATCTGTCAAATACCCGTCTTTCGATTCTGTTTGTTGTTATATAATAATAGCGTTATATCAATACCACCTACCAACGTGGAATCAGAGCGCGTGTGTTCTTCCTTCTTTGTGTTTTCTCACATCATATTTTAAAACGGAAGCCTAAAAGTAAAGGAAAGTAGAAAACCGAAATATATAAAGGAGTAAACGAAATATACGAGTATATAATTCTTCTTCTTCTTTTTATCCAACGCCCACGCTTGACATTTCTGTCATTCGGTGCCGCGCCGTCCAATAGAGGTTGGAGATTAGTTGGTTTTGGTTGTTTTCGTTGTTCTCTCTGACGGCTGCAAGTGCAGAACAATTGCCAAGATGCATGGCATTCATGGGTTTCCCATTGCAGAGGGAACAGATTGGAGTCGGTAGGATTCCAATGCGGTGCAAGTGTTCGCATAGGTAGTCGTGCCCCGTGGTAGTTCGGAAAACTGCGACTGACACTTGACGGGGGAGAAGTCGTGAGATAGGAGATTCCAATAAGGATTCCCATTTTTTTCCTTGCGCTTCATTTTTTTGAATATTGTAGGAATGCCAGTTGACAGTGCTTGCGATGTGGCTCTGAGTTTGTGTTAAAGACATAAGTGTTGGCGGTTGATTTAGAGCAGTGGCAGAGACTTTGCGAGCTCGTCTGCTTTTTCATTTCCTAAGATACCAACATGACTGGGAATCCATTGTAGTGACAGGTGCCAACCTGTTTTAGCAAGACTGTCCAAGGCGGCTCGACATTTATTGGTACGAACGCAATCGGTGGGGTAGTTAGAGGATAATGCTATTGTCGCGGCTTGAGAATCAATGAAGAAAACAGCTTTATGATAGGTCTTAACTTCGTGAAATTTAGATATAGCTAGTAAAACTGCCTCTACTTCCCCATCAAAACAGCTGAGAGGTTCTCCAACTGCGGCGCATCCTTCAAATATATATAATTCAAAATATTCAAGTATATAATAAAAATGGATTTAATACGTTTTTCTAAACTAGTATTATTTTTTAAATGTTTTTAACCTAAGAATTTTCAGAACTGATTCCAGAACCGGGTACCCGGGTTTGTAAAAATCAAGCACCGAAAACCCGGTTCTGAAAAATTCCTCGATTCTGGATTCTGTATTTCCAAGTATTTCACCTGATTGTTCATTGGGGTCGGGGTGTTGTTTATAGTTAGCTATGGGCGTGTTTTTCTCATGGTGGTGAATGTTACCTGAACAGACTTTTCATTGTTTCTATTCTCCAATTGGTGTAACCATCTTTCCTGTAGCGTAATAAGTGATAAGTGCTTGGGGCTTTTGCGTTACTTTGTTTGGTGACTGATCGACAGTAAATATTGCTGTGTCGTCAGCGAAGGTGGCTACCAGTGTTTGATTTGTTTCCAGCATATCGGATGTGTATACTCAATGAAGGTATGACCTCAGTACACTTCCTTGTGATGCTCCAGATTTGATGGGAATTAAATTTGATATCGCTCCCTTGACTTCTACTTGTGAGAATCTGTCCTGTAAGTATGGCCTTAAAGTAATGGTTCTCAACCTTGTTGGAGGTACTGACCTGTTTCACCCCCACCAGTTTCAAATGCACATTCACCGAACCCTTCTTAATTGGAAAAAACATTTTTTTTAATTTAAAGTAGGTATAGGACCTGTATCACCATACCCCTTATATTAGGGTGTCCGACCAGTTTTTCGAATCACAATTCTTCGAAACGCAATTTTTCGAATCACAATTCTTCGAAACACAATTTTTTGAAACACAATTTTTCGAATCACAATTCTTCGAAACACAATTTTTCGAAATAATGCAGTCTAAATCAACCTCGACGGGTAGGGTAAATGAAATAGGTACATAAATGTGCCAGAACAATATGTATAACTTTTTTTTTTGACTTTTTACAATTTCCGTATTTCTTTTCGTTCTGAAAATAGCGATAATGTAGTACTTAAAATGAAGGGGAGAGTAAGGTTAGCGTGGCACCATGAATTGACGACGGTTTCTGATAAAACAAATCAAAAGAAAACGAAAATGAAGAGTGCTAATTTGCGAGTTTTTGCTTCGTTTTCGATAATAACCGGATTTCAAGACGCATTTTTCTTATGGGAAATGATTTTGATAAATCTGTCAATTAAGACGTAACTATGGGAACTGTCATTTATTTTAAGTTAATTCATATAAATTCATTCAACAATTTCCTACTACAAATGCCAAAGTGGTCCAGGGGGGCCCCCTGGCGGGGGTTTGGCGGAGCCCCCAACAAAAGAAATTGTAGTCATCCGAATTTCCTTATTTGACTGAATGTGCACTTCCTGACACCACGAAGTTTTACACAAAATTAAATGTTTTAACATAAAAATTCTGCTGCAAATATCTATGAGTTTTCAGAATTCATTGAAAATCTTTATGAATACAGATCCTGCATTATTAGAGCATTTTAAATTTATAGAATATTTTTAAAATCTATAGTCATCTTTAAAATACGTGGTATCTAGGAATTGTTTATTTTGCCCATTATATTTTCTATATTACTTGAGTTCAAACTCGTTAGAATTTCATTAATTTTATGGTGTTTTCTGTGTTTTATTCCTGAAATTTTGTGTTATTTGTGATGTTTATAAAATATGTGTCCTTTGAATTGCAAAAAAATGAAAATTATTATCACTTAATGGAAGTTTAATATTGAAAACGTGTTCGCAAATAAAAAATATTGAGTGTTCAAATTGGACCATCTAAGTTCCCATAGTTACTCATATCTTGAATTTTGCAAATGGCTTGCTTAAGCCTCATGCTGACGTCAAAATTTATCGATTTCTATGGTACACAAAAGCATAACGTTGGGCGATTTCAAATTCTCTAAGCGCCACGCTAATCTTACCAAAAATGAACAATCTGTAAACTATAACTTATAGGTACCTATTTACAAAGGTAAATTACATGGTTTTTTTGTTTAGTAAATATATGTTAAAATGTCCAAAAAATTATTAAATTTTATTTACTAAATAAAAGATTTTTTTTTCAATTACATTTGTTTTGTGTAAACTGGCAAATAAAACTAAATTTATTCTAATTATTTCGGTCCCTAAAATTATTTATTATTAATTTTTCGAAAAATTGCGTTTCGAAAAACTGACACCTTCGGGTGTGTGTCTTACCCTCCGCCTAACCCTTGAGATTAACTCACCTTGAGGTTCTATCGAACCCAGGTTAAGAACCACTGCCTTACAAAATATTATCATTTTACTTGTGACTTCGCCAAGACTTATGTAAGAGTCATAAAAATGAGTTTTTGAGGAATCGATTTTGTGTAAGATCCTGTCTGGAAATTGAAACTTCCAACAAGATGCCCATGAACCTTTCATATAAATTTTTTTTTCACCTATTTTTTCCTCTCACCTGTTCTTCTCTCACTCCACAACCACCACCACCAAATTAATTTTCGGTTGGCAGTGTTTCAAATTACCGTCTGTTTCCAGTTCATTTAGTTTGATTTTGCCAACGATGATTATATATCGTTATATTAATGATAAGGTCGGTCGGGTAACTCGAGGATTTCGAAGGGTTTCTGATAGAGAGCCCACTTTTGAGGGTTGTATGTACATAAGTATGTGTATGTGTGTGTGTGTGTGTATATCACTCATCAAACAAGAAAAGCGTCTTATCGACGACACGTAAGAACGAGCTTCACTCATCGTTTCCATTATAATATCGGTGTCGTATGTGCATTAAGTATATCTTAAATACACACACACACTTACACACACAGAGCAGCCACGATTTTTGATCAGAGAGCATAACGAATTAACCTAATTATCACGTTATATTATTTAGTATCCATATAATGGTGAATGATCTACCGTTCCTTCTCTCGATTTCCCGCGTCTAGTCGCACGAAAACGTTTTTCCAATTTCATGAAATGAAACGTTTCACGTTAATTGGGTACCGTATTTCCCACTAATGAATTATATTCCTTCCAATTGTTCGACTCAAATTAATCTTTGATGAGGAAATAGTTTTGATATAATGGCTCTTTTCGTGAAACTTTGGGATCTGAACAAAAAAATTTTTTGAAATATATTAAGGTTCTTATAAAAAATAAACAGATAACGTTTAACGTAGTTAAGAATCGATTCTCGTTACATTTGCTTATTAGGGAAAATTTACAAGACCGTGACTTGTTAAGGGGGTATTCTAGTCCAGGAATTTTAAAAAATCGAAATTTTCTTTTCATAATCTGATAGTTTATATATTCAAAGATATCTCCCTAAAAGGATTTTTCAAAATTCATATTATTTCTGAAGTTATAGCCGTTTTAGTGTCGTGGCAACTAAACCGGTTGAGACTTAACGTAAAACTTTAAACGCGTTTTTCTCGAAACTACTTTTTTGCGATGCGGTCGCCATAATATCTCAAGTTTTAATCAGCCGATTTACTTGAAATTTTGCATGAATATTCTTTAAGCATCTCTCTATCGCATGAACCAACAAAAAATTAAAATTTTAAATTTCTAATATTTTTTAAAAATTCGACAAAGTTAAAAAATGAGTGAAAAAATCGACCTTTATTTTTGAGTAGCCGCCATTTTATGGAAAAAAAAATGTTTTTTCAGTTTTGAAAGTTCATGCGATAGCGACATTCGTACTTATCAAGAATCCATCATTGTTTTATTTTTCAAATGACCACAAGAGTAGAAATCATGGCGATGAAGACACGGCTTTTTTTCCCTCTATTTCAAAGTCTCATGAAAAAAATATATTTTGTGATTAATTTTGTGTACTCTCTGAATATAAATCAACAAATGGTAAAAAAATGGATGTTAAAAATATCAATTGCTTTTTTTTATCAATTGCCAAAAAACGATCGAAATTCGGGCCTCTAGACTAGAATATCCCCTTAAGGGGGTCGACCCATGTGACGGCCTGTTTTTACGGATTTTTTTTCTACGACCAGTAAATAGATAGAGCTTTAAATTTTTTTAGCATTTATTAACATATATTTTGACAGTATAAATATAAATTTTAAGCTAAAAATATTGTGTAGAACATGAGTTAGAGCGTTCTGAACACCCCCACCTCGAAAAAATGAGCTTGCACTTCCTCCACGATTCCGGCCGATTGGCTTATTCGAAACAAAAAATACGGCGTTTTAATCTGTAAGCCTAAATGCTCGGAATGAACTATCATCAAATGAATATAGAAAAAATTCGACTTTTGGTAGAAATTAAAAAATAGAAATTTTGAAAATTTTCGACTGATAATAGTTCATTCAATGCGCTTACATTGTTGAGTGTACCATATAAATTTCAAGTCATTAGGTCAAGCCGTTTTTGAGATACGATGGAGGAAAGTTTGAAAAACACGGTTTTAAGAAAAAGGCGTTTAAAGTTTCAAGTCAATAGGCTCGGACCCCAACTGCCAATTTCTTCTACCTGCTGTATCCTTAAAACGACTTCGAATTTTCAAAAATCACTTTACTACCGTATTATAGATATGTTAAGAAAGCAATTTATTTTTAAAAGAATCGATTTTTTGAAACCATCACATGGGTCGACCCCCTTAAGGCACTACAGGCAATGGAGACATGGAAAATTTTACACGATAAACTTTAGAGAGCATTTTTAATAAGCTTGGCTAAAATTTTAAAACAAGGAACAATCAAAGTTTAGGTCTTGTAAGTACTCGTAGTTTGGAACCTTACAAAACTTTACCAAATGTCTTAAATTTCATTTTTTTTTTAAATAATATCAGTAAACTTTGTCTATGTTTGTCTCTTCGTTCTTTGTAAATTTCCTTCAAAAAAATTTTTTTTTTATTTTTTTTATTTCTTTATTTTTTTTTTTTTTTGGTGTTTTAAGTCGCTTTAACATCTAAAGTCATATGACGACTGTCTAAACACAGAACATTTCTGTTGGTCAATTTTATTCTTAGGTCTAAAATCTTAAGTCTATGATTCAACGAGAATCGAACCCGTATCACTTGACGCATGAAGCGGAGAGAACTACAGCCTCTAACCACTGCGCCAATAAGTGGTTATCAAAATATTTTACCAAATGAGCAAACCATTGAATATTCTAAATACGACCTTGTTCAGTTTTCCACATGGTTCTACTATAGTTAAACTTAGGAAAAGCTTTGTATAGAATGCGTTTTGTTACACACGAAATTTATCGTTGCAAATATTGGCAATGTTTTCAAGATAATAATTTCAACATTACGACCTATTAACCAACTCATTATCGCCACTTGCAACATTTTCTCTCCGTTTCCTTGACAACCCTTTTCGAAAATTCTTCCCACACACCATCGCGGAACTTTTCGTTAACGTCGTGACAACAACGCAATCAGGAAGTTGAGCGACCGATATTTCAAGCTCGATATTTTACACCATAATTAAACGCGAATATTGTACCCCTTAAACTCGTAGAATTACACACATAGGGTAGTATATGCACACAAATGGTATGTGGAGTAAACTTGTCGAAATGACATAGGGGGTGGGGTGGTTTTTGTGCGGTTGTTGAAGCGCACGTGGAGCTTTGGCGTGGTGCTTCTCACATCTGCTTTTAGGGCAAACGGAAATCGGTGCGATATTAATATTAATTCACGTAGTCGCTATTAAAATGCAGCCACAATCAAATGTGCAAGTTTAACTATCTACCGTTCCACTAATATTATCTACAATATCTAATCTTGAATCTCACTATGGGGGATTTTAGATCAAGTGTAAACAATTTAATGTAGTGTGCATTACATTCGATATAGTCAAGTGCATCGTTTCATACGACCGTCTTTAGTAGTTCAATCGTATGGTTAATTAAATTGGATTTAAGGCCTTGGGACAAGTCATGTTAAGAATGGTTGTTTCATTTTCAAGATGTTAATAGTAAATATATGTGAAATTGCATCATATTTTTAAGAGTAAATCACTCTACCGCGTTGCTGAGCGTAAATCTAGAAACACAAAAATTATAATTTCCACTATTTTGCCAGAAAACGATGGTAATTGTCTCTCAAGAACAGTAGTTACCAAATGTTTACCATAACCCATTCGAAAAAAATTATATCCTAAAATGTAGATGAAAATATATTCATATTTAAAACTACGTTTTTGATACAATTTAAAGACAAAATTTTGTAATGCTATTCCTTATGGGAAATGATTTTGATAAATCTACCAATTAAGACATAACTTTGGGAACTTTAATGTATTTCAAGTTAACACATATAAACTAATCTTCCCCCTGGTGGGGAAAAAAAGCATACTAGATATTTAGTATTTGCCTGAATGTGCACTTACTGATACCACGAAGTATTATAGAAACCCAAATGTCTTAATAGACCAGTCAAAATCGACATAAAAAATCGCTAAATTGTTTCCTTAAAATTTTAGACCTTTTTTGGATTGAAGTTGACTATGTACTATGTATATACGAACTCCCATCCTTAACCCCAGAACCGTCATTATTTGAATTTTCCCAAGAAAAAGTTTCAAATAGAAGTTTTAGGCATCAATAAGTCTAAGAACTAGAAAAAGTTTAAGGAAAATTGTTGGAGCCGTTTTCACAAAAATTTGAAAATGCTTAAAAATATATGGAATAAAGTGGAGCTTTCCGCTAACCAATTTTAACCAGAAGCTTTGAGGTACAACTAGATATAATAAGCAGGCTTAATTCCAAGTTTGGTGAATTCGGATAAAGCTCTCTATACGATATCGCAGTCACACGCATACACACAAAAATGTTTCTAAAAAGTAAATTTTTTAATTTAATGAAACCTCAAAACGTTTATTTCCGGTGAAAGCAAAAATTTCTAGAATTAAGTGGAGCTTTTGGTTAGCCGATTTCAATCAAAAGCTTTGCGGAACAACTAGAGGTAATATGAAGGCAAAATTCGGATAAAGCTTTTGATACGATATGGCTGTCACACACAGACATGTTTCTAGAAACCACTTGTTTGAAATCAGGGGGCCTCAAAACGTCTATTTCCAGTGAAAGCTCGAATTCGAAAATTCGATCCGATTACAATACTTCCTTTACTAAGAAATATCTGGTGCGAGGCTTCACACTACTTTCTTTTACTTTCATTTATGAAAATACTCGCTGTTAGTTAAAACAAATATAAGCACTTTGTAACAATACATATAAATAGAACTATATGCATACAACCTATCGGGCTATATGTATATACAAGTTCCCAACCTTCACCCCAGAACCACTCTTATTCGAATTTTCCCAGGAAAAAGTTTCAAATAAAAGTTGTAGTCACTAATGAGTCTAAGAACTATAGAAAGTTTCAAGAAAATCGTTGGAGCCGTTTTCGAAAAAAATTGAAAAAGCTCAAAAACGCCAAGAGTAAAGTAGAGCTTTCGGTAAACCAATTTCAACCAAAAGCTTCGCAGCACAACTAGGTATAATATGGAGACCAGATTCCAAGTTTGGTAAAATTCGGATGAAGCTTTTGATACGATATGGCTGTCACACACAGACATGTTTTTAAAAACCCCTTTTTTGGACTCAGTGGACCGCAAAACATGTATTTCCGGTGAAAGCCTGAATTCGAAAATTCGATCCGATTACAATACTACCTTTACTAGTAAGTAGTAAAAGAAAGTAATATTTATACACTACATATAGCTTATATGTACATATAAGTATACGGATTTCCAACCTTAACCCCAGAACCGTCCTTATTCGAATTTTCCCAGGAAAAAGTTTCAAATAAAAGTTGTAGCCACTAATGAGTCTAAAAACTGTAGAAAGTTTAAAGAAAATCGTTGGAGCTATTTTCGAAAAAACTTGAAAAAGCTCAAAAATGCCAAGAGTAAAGTGGAGCTTTCGGTTAACCGATTTCAACCAAAAGCTTCGCGGCACAACTAGACATAATATAAAGGCAAATTTCCAAGTTTGGTGAAATTCGGGTAAAGCTTTCGATACGATATGGCTGTCACACACAGACACACACACACACAGACATGTTTCTAAAAACCACTTTTTTGGACTCAGGGGACCTCAAAACATGTATTTCCGGTGAAAGCTCGAATTCTAAAATTCGACCCGATTACAATACTTCCTTTACTATCTATATAGTATTAAAAGAAAGTAAAAATAAAGTACTTAAGGGGGTAGATGCACTCAGAAGCGTAAAAAAAGATCTATTTTATAAAATTTATTTTTTACAGTAATTATGTTTATTTTACAAAATAAATTATACAGAGTTTTTAAACAATGCTTTAACTTAACATTTATGAAAAAAAAATATTATTTATTAAAATATCGCCATACTGGTTGGATCCTCTCCCGCGAGTAGTGCTTCGCGGTGACCATCACAGCAGCCTTGTGGATCATTTGAATTTGAAAAACCAAGGTGAAACCTTTAGTTTAATAATAAATCCAGTCTTTGAACGTTTTTTTGTTTTTTTTTTTTTTAATTCACAAAATAGTGGTATTCGAAACTTTGGACTTTGATTTTCAATAAAAAATTAAAAGTTAATTGTTTAAAAAATATAGTAATTGTCAACAAAATTGAATATCCTTCGATCAAAGACTAGTTCTTAATGCCAAAAAGATAATATTAAAATTTCATCAGTTTTGAGAAAAACGCGTTTAAAGTTGCAGCTGCCGTCCGCTACCTGCTCTAGTCACAGTCGAGAGGTTTAATGTTGCTTCAGTAATTACTAAATATCTTGGAAACTATTCATTTGGTTTACTTGAAATTTTCAGAGAATATTCTTAAAACATCATACTTTAAGAAAATGAAAGAAAGAAAAAATCGATTTTTTCAAAAAATTCTAAATGCTTCTACCCCCTTTAGTAAAAGAGAGTAAAAAGTTTTTTGCTACATTTCTGGAAAAATTTGGTTTTATCTTATATGGGTTTTCGTAAGATTTTGAGAGAACTACGAGGCTTACAGATCCCGATCTGGACTTTCTTTAAAGCTAATTAAATTGCCTACAAATTGTATTCAACAAGTTCTACTCGTAGGATCAATCGTTTCGACGCAACTTCGGTTTAGTTTTGGGGGTTGTATTTTTGTTTTATATTTAAATATTCTTCTTGTGGTTTGCCACATTTCTCGATCACCTGGGTGGATTTGTTCCAAAGTCCAAGTAGTGCTGGTATTGTACATAGCAAAATCTTGTTGATTAGCTTAAAAAAGTTAACAAACGATACAATTTTCAGAGTGCATCTCATTTGAGTCGAAAGATATGAAAAATCAAAATACAAACACATTTATGACGGAAATCTGGAAATGATTTACGGAAATAATTGAAAATTTCACACATCAGTTTTTCATTTGTTACATTTTTTTTTCATTTGATGACATCTCGACAATCGGCAATGATTAAGAGGTGAAGGGCTTTATATAAAATGATGGGATGATGGATACATGTGGCGGTTCCTCGATCGAAAAAAAAAAATAATAAAAATAATACATTGAATAAAAAACACAGATACACACACACACACACATTTCTACATAATGGTACCATTGGAAAAAAGTAGATAATGCAATTTGTGAAAATTGAAAACGGGCTGCTTTCCACTCGATTCAAGTTGGCGTGCGTACTGCCGCGTCCCTGCTTTCACTTCTTCCCGAATTTTATAGACCAGAATAGCCGGGATTGTCGAAATGTATTTCTACAAATACATAGACATATATATAATATATATAATTTTTTTTGTCGTATTTCAATTGACATTTTCTCAACATAAAAGCAAATTTGTTTGCGCACGAAAACGAAAATGAAATGCGAGGATAAAAATGATTTTGTTGCTAGCATTTTTATTAACAATTCATTTTTATTATTCGTTCCTTTGGCACGTTTTATGATTTATTAACTCAACAATACATTCACACGATACCATATTTATGTACCTATACATATAATATATTAGCTATGCATTATGCAATACATATAGAATAGATGCTAGAGCTTTTTCTATGAGCAATTAATTTCACTGATAGAAATGTAATTTTCTATTAATTAAAATTATCATTATAAAAAATTTAGATTTGACTAGCTGATACCCGCTCGCTTTGCTGAGAGTATCTAAATTTAATTGATTGATTAGTAGATTCCCTACCTCCATAGCGAAATATAAAACTTAATCTATACTAATATATAAAATTGAAGAGTTTGTTTGTTTGATTGTTTGGTTAAACGCGCTAATATCAGGAACTACTGGTTCGAATTGAAAAATTCTTTTTCTGTTGGATAGCTTAATTATCGACGAAGGCTTTAGGCTATATAACATCACTCTACGACCAATAGCAGCAGAGCATCAATGGTAAATGTTGCAAAACCAGGAAAAATTTCTCATTTCAACAGGAAAAACTGGTTTAAAAAAAAATCATGCTGAAACTAAACGTTTTTAGCTGATTATAATAGAGTATATTAATAGTTATAACTGATAATGTCCTCAAGGCAAAAAATAATCTTTTTATCCTATAGTCTTATATGCAGGAAAAATGTGCGGTTCCCGTAGGATAGATATGTTTTTATTTTTCACAGAGCAAAAGATTATCATAGTTTCTTACAATGAGGTGGTTAATTGAGAGTCAGAGAATAAATATAGGCAACCTTTTATGTCAGAATATAGCACGATTCCCGTAGGATAGGATAAGAATTTTATCCTTCAGGAACTGAGTATTTAAAAGAAGTTTCGTAAAAGTTCATGGATAAGCGTTTTAAGGAATTTTCCTCAAGAAAGATTGGTCAACCTTTTATCCAGGAAAAATGTACAGGCCCGTGGGCTAGATACGTTTTTATTTTTCATAGAGCAAAAAATCAACATAAATGTACTCTTCCTGTGGGATAACAAGACAATTGTATCTTATAGGAACCGTGTATTTAAAAGAAGTTTCGTTAAAGTACGTGAAATAGAGTTCTAGCGCATTATCCTCAAGAAGGCCTGATCTCTTTTTTATCCAGGAAAAATGTACTACTCCCGTGGGATAGATATGTTTTTGTTTGTCATAGAGCAAAAGATTTACATGATTTTTTGCAATAGGGTAGTTGAAAGGTCAGAGAATAATATAGATTATTAATTCGTATGATAGAATAATGCACAGTTCTCAAATGATCGCATAACAATTGTACTAATCCTGTAGGAATCGTGTTTTTAAAAAAGCTTTCTCTAAAGTTTGTGAAATAGCGTTTTAACATAATCACTCCAAAAAAGTTGAAATAAAAATGACAGCTTCTACAGCAAAATATGATTTTTAATTTAACATCCGATAACATCGGTTAATTAATAATTAAAATTTTTAAAACATTGAAACTTCTTTCATTGTTAATTTTTGAATGTCTATAATGTTTAGAAATAAACGTGTTAAATTACTATTGAAAAATTTGAACTTGGTGAAAAACTCAGTTAAATATATAATACATTCAACATTTTCGAATTGTATTGCTACTTAAGAAACACAAGTACTTATAGGTATTTTATAATATTCATAAAAACGTATAGAACCAATAAGATAGCTCTTCTAGATAGCTATATAGAATATTTTCCTAGAAAAGTAGTTTATCTGATTTTCATGAACTTTCTATGAATCAAAGATCTAGAAATATCTATCTGTCTTTTTTTGTTGATGGGATGAAAGTTTCCATTATTCAATCAGTATCATTTAGATACGCTCAGTGAAGCGGGCGGGGACCAGCTAGTCTATAATATTTTGATTGAAAAAGATGATAGATACTTCCAGACTTTAGATCCTAAATAAGTTTATCAAAATCCTTAAAACTAAGATAAGATTTTGTCAAATGTCATTTAAAACATTTCAGCTATTTTAGTAGAAAAGATTTGGAGCTATCATACAGAAACCGTCCTTTTTCTTGAATAAATGATATTCAGTAATATGTTTAGATCTGAAGTATCTTTAACAAAACTTCATTAAAATTCGTTCCGTTCAGTACTAATTGTTAATTATTTAAAAATACAGAAAATTCTTTTAATACGTTTACCTATTTCTAATTAATTTCTTCGACAATAAACAATACGGAAATTCAAATATTTTTTAAAATTTCTTTATTTATTTTATCGGGTGTTAAATTGAAATTCTTATTTATTTTTCAGTAAAAATTTGTCAATTGTTTAATTTAAACTTTGTAGAGAATTTTTTTCGCTACTCTGTAAAATTGGTCAGGCCTTCTTGAGGAAAATGCGTTAAAATGCTATTTCGCGAACTTGAACTTTTTGTAAATACACGGTGCCTGTAGAATACAATTGTTATGCTATTCTTTGGGATTCACGTGTTTTTCACTATATATTACTGACGCGAAATATAGATAAAAACCATTCTGGAGCCCGATTGTATATTGTATCAAAATTTGAGCTCAGTTGGTACAGAATATAGACCAACATAACATTTTTATATAATATAGAAGAAGATACCAATAAAACAGGCAATACGTACGTCGTACAATAGCCGTCCGCTATGCCAACATAATTTTTTTGTCATTTGTTAAAGATAAAAATGGTTCCTGTGGGTTATCCATAGGAGATAGACATATACCGCCGCGGACTTTTTTATCAACCTTTTTAAGATACACAATGTCGTTGCATATAAGTTTGATCTATCTCGTAAGGTTTAGCCAGCGTTTGCAATGTAAGTGCACAAAAATATATTTGTTATGACAACACATTACAAATCTTGGAATTTCACGACTTTTCTCTACTAAATTATCTATAAATTATAGACATTATGTTAACGAGGACTAATAGCTATATAACAAAAAAAGTTTCATCAAAATCCGTTCAGTAGTTTTTGCGTGAAATAGGCACAACAAACAAACAGACAAAAATCTATATTAATTTGCTACTTACTTGACTAGTTACTGATTTATAAATTTTTTTGAGGAATATAAAACAATTTCTTTTTTAAATTGCTAAAGATATTAAAATTTAATGGGAGAAAAGGAAATTAATAGTCATAAAAATGTTCATTGAAATTTCAAGAGGTTTGAATGTTTCTGTTTTAGCAATGGCCGTATTTTACGACCAAGCAATATGTGAATTATATTGAGCATTATTATCTATCATTGAAATAATTCTCTGTATCATGTCATATTGAGAGACATTCATTAAAGTTTATGACGATCTATGTGCTATATCGTCTTCAATGTAGCGCTTCATTTCACACCTTTTCGATGGTTTGGTGTCCCAAAAGTGAAATTGCACGATAGGTATGAGACATACATTAAGACATATATTGTATATATCAGTATAGGGCATAATCTATAATTTAATCCTATTATAAACTTAATATATGACATTTTAATCCAGCATCGAAAATTTTATTACGTCTCGACACCAAAATATATAATTTATATAATATGGTATAGCTACGGTATCAATGTGGGTATTTACCGTGAATGTAATGATGTAGACTGTGTACAAGGCAAAGGTAAACGAAATATAGGTAAATAAATAGCGTAAAATTAAAGATATATTTTATGAGGACTTGTGTGTGTGTGTGTGTGTAAAGAGTATGTTTTCAATTTTCAGCATTGCTAAGAAATTTAATCTTGAGACAATATTATGATATGAAACTGAACGCCACTACATAGATTTATCTCACAAGTCTTGGTACATGCGATATGTGGAAGATGGAAATTTTAAATTTTTTTTTTTTTTTTTCTAAATAAATGTGTTTTATGTGTGTTTGATATTAAATTTTTTTTCGTCGAATATTTTCCAAGAAATTTATGATATGTGATATTTATTGGGCTTTCGTTTCGCGAACGATCGTTAGCTAAAATATTTTTGCCTCATAAATTCTTAGCTATTACACACACACAAAGACTTTGCCGTTTATGTGTGTGTAAGATTCAAAGAAAAATTCCAGATGACAAATTGAACGAAGGCAAGCAAAAAGAAAAGTCAGTGCAATTGGTTGTTTATTGGGTGGTGAATTTTCTTGGAAAACTTGTTCCTACGACAGACATAAAGGTTCGAAGATTTAATATTAAATAAGCAGAGATAATTCGTAGAATTGGTTTAAATGTGAAATTTTCGGTGCACGGGCATTGGGAAATATCCTCAATGCATTTCCAAATAAAAAAAAGGACACTAAAAAATTTTTCGATTTTTTCCAAAAATCACTGAATTCTCCATGGTTCTTTTGGACAAAAAAATGTTTTCGCACTGATTTCGTTTAAATTGTGCACACACATTGATAGTTTAAATCACTAGTTGATACCCGCTCGCTTCGCTGAGTGTATCTTAATTTAACTGATTGATTAAAAGATTCCCTACGTTCATAGCGAAATATAAAAATTAATCTATTTTGACAGAAAAAAATGAGAGATACTTTCAGACTTTAGATCCAAAGAAAGTTCATCAAAACTCGTAAAACTAATTTTCAAGAAAAAGATGTTAGCTGTCTCATATCAGCTTCTATACGATTTTTAGTAAAAAAGTAACTGTATTCCTTCCTTTAGGACTTGAAAATCTTTCATACCAAATGTCATTTAAAACCGTACAGCTAATTTAGGGAGCATCCGTTAATTGCGCGAGGCGTTTTTTACGATTTTTAAAATCCTATCCCCTCCCCTCTGTTAAGATGTCATGAGATTTGGCATATATCATTCCCCCAACTCGCCATCTAATGTAATATTTTTCAAAACAAAAAATACGTGATATTTGCGAGACCTTTTCTTTCCTCATAGTAAGATTAGATGAGATTCGGCTCGACCCCATCGGCCCCTGAATGCCTCACACGTAATAATTAATGGATGTTCCCTTAAAAGAATAATTTAGTAGCTATCCTACCGGATCTTTAGCAAAACTTCATTAAAATTCGTTCCGTTAAATAATTGTTAAGTTTTGAAATTTTTAGTTTATTATTTTAATACGTTTATTTCTAATTAATATCTTCGACAACGAACAATGAAAAAATTAAAATATTTTAAACAATTTCATTATTAATTTTATCGGGTGTAAAATTGAAATTCATATTTATTACCCAGTAAAAATTGTCAATTTTTTAATTTCAACTTAGTAGAGATTTCTTTTGTTATTGTGTAAAATTGGTCAGGCCTTCTTGAGGAAAATGCGTTAAAATTTTATTTCACGAACTTAACCAAAACGTTTTAAATGTACGGTTCCTGTAGGATATAATAATTGTTTTGCCATCCCATGGGAACTATGCATAGTTCTAGCTTTAAAAGTTAAAAGTAAGCTACATCATTCTCCTCCAAACTACTACATTGCAAAAATCATATCAATCTTTAACTCTGTGATAAACAAAAAACATAACATCCCACGGGAATAGTACATCTCTCCCGAGTAAAAAGTTGATCAAGTCTTTTTAAAGAAAATGAGTTAAGACTCTATTTCGTGAACTTTAACGAAACTGCTTTTTAATACTTGGTTCCTATAGAATACATACTTGTTTTACTATCCCATGGGAACCGTTCATTATTCCAGTATAAGAACTAACCTATATCATTCTCTGATCCCTAAATTACCACATTACAAAAAAGAAAGTTTATCATTTGCTCTGTAAAAACAAAAAATATCTTTCCTACGGGAACCGTACATTTTTCTGGATATAAAGTATACTATAGGTTAAACCGGGTTATAATCTATATCTATACCAAATTTTATCCAGATCCATTCAGTACTTTTTGAGTGAAGGAGCAACAAACATCCTCACAAATTTTCACGTTTATAATATTAGTAAGGATTTACAATCTTAGTAAATTGTTCATTTCAAAAGTCTTTCGTGAGATTTTAAATTACTAAAGAATGAGTTAGAGAATTGGTTTAAATGCGAAATTTTCGGTGCACGGTCATTGGGAACCATCACCAATTCATTTGCAATCGAAAAAAGACAACATAAAAATCTGTTGATTTTTTCGCACTGATTTCGTTCAAACTTTGCACACATCTTAAGGGCCTCCTAATGTGTAACTGATAGTTTAAATCTTTTCGATTACACGGCCATGTAAATGGGCTTCTGGAGCTTGAACATCCGTCGTAATTTTGATCCCTTTATCCCGAATATTTTTCCTTTAAATTTATATATTTTACAAGGGGTCTTAGAGCGTACAGGTCACCGATTTCGAACAAATTTATACCACTTATAGGGTGCACCCAGGGGTGTAACAGGTGTAAATTATAGGACCCACTACTCAGCCGTTTTCGAGATATAGTTAGAGCCAGTCAAATACTCTATGAAATATTATGATGGTTGTTTTGTCTGATTTTACGCACCCAAGATACAAACACTTAATAAGAAAACATGATACATGTAAAAGATTGTTATTTAACCTAGTTATCTTACAAATTATAGGTTATACAACGTGAATCGTTGGAAAATGGCACTTGGGAAATTTCCATAAAGTTTACACGCCAACATTTTGGGGTTTCGACTCGCACCTAAGCTACTGGACGGGACACCACGACTATTTCGATCACACAGCCATGGAAACGGGCTTCTGGGGCTTGGACATTCGTCGTAATCTCGACGTGGCCTACGACACTCACGGCTACTATTCCACCGATTTGTTCACAACCGAGGCCATTAAAGTCATCAACGAACACAATAAAACCAACCCTTTGTTCCTCTACCTGGCACATGCCGCTGTACATTCCGGAAACCCATACAACCCATTACCAGCTCCCGACGACACCGTCGCAAAGTTCGGAAACATCACCGATTTCAATCGAAGAAAATTTGCAGGTGTTTAAATCAAATTATTAGCTCTTAAATTATTAATTCGATTTTTAAAAATTTTTAGCTATACTATCTCATTTGGACGATTCTGTGGGTCAGGTTGTGGCGGCTTTGGCTAAGCAAAACATGTTGAAGGACTCGATTATTATATTTAGTTCAGACAATGGAGGACCAGCGGCTGGCTTCAACTTAAACGCTGCGTCCAATTGGCCTCTGCGAAGCGTCAAGAACACTTTATGGGAAGGCGGTGTGAGGGCTGCTGGACTTATTTGGAGTCCCTTGTTAAACAAAACAAACCGAGTCTCCCAGCAACTGATGCACGTCTCTGACTGGTTACCAACTTTATATTCAGCAATCGGAGGAAATGTTGGGTGATAAAAAATAATTCATAAAAAAATACCAATTAATTGTTATATATTATTATTTAGCGATTTAGGTAAAATTGACGGCATTGATCAGTGGAACAGTTTATCAAATGACTTGGCATCGGAGAGGAAATCAATATTGCATCTTATCGATGATATTTACGGCGAGTATTCGTTAGTTATGGACGGCTGGAAAGTTATAAGTGGTAAGTTATTAAAAGCTGATTATTTGATTTTTATTATAATGTGATTTTTTTCAGGCACGACCTATGACGGCACCTGGGATGGATGGTACGGACCTCCAGGTCGTGAAAGTGAGCTCAACATTACCAAAATAATTCAGTCTCAATCAAGTCTCGCCCTACAAACAATCAGTCGTAAGCTAGACGCTGAAACCATTGAAAATTTACTAAAAAAATCGCAAATCACTTGCAATGTATCGACGATCATCGAGATTCCATGTAATCCATTGGAAACGCCGTGTTTGTTCAATGTTTACCAGGACCCGTGCGAAAAAGAAAACCTAGCCAATAAGTAAGTGGGCGATGAGTACAATGACATTCTTATTTCTTTAACATTCGTTTTCTATTTGTAGATATTCGCAAATTTTGCAAACTTTATTAAAAGAAGTTGGAGAAATGAATAAAACGGTCGTCCCGGCTGCCAATCTACCAATTGATCCTCAGGGAGATCCAAAATATTGGGAGTTACACGTGGACTAATTTTGGAGATTCGCACGATTTTACGTTACGTTCCCTTTAAGATCGCGTAGTTATAATAAAGTATAAGAAAGCAGATGTATAGTTTATAACACACGTGTGTCGATATCTATCTATTTATATAAATAAAATGATAGCTGTTTTCTAATGTTCCCATTTAACTCAAAAACTACTGGATAGAATGTCAATCAATTTTTTTTTTGTTGTACTTCTTATATACTTGGTCCTTATCTAAAAAAAGAATTATCACGATATCTTCATTAAAAACAAAGTAATTAATGTTTTAAAAATTGCGATTTTTCTAAGCAGACCGCGTATGCTTTAGTTACTTTGATAGAGTGGGACAAACGATGTTATGCGCATGGAGAATCTTCCTCCTTCCACTGCCTAATGATTTATTTCATATTTAAGCGTACGCGGTACGACGCTATCCAGCTTAGCGAGATATTAGAATAAATAAAATGTTCTTTGAATTATATTCTTTTCTGTTTTTAAAATTTTTTTTAAGTTAAAAGTTCTTTTTTTAATGGATATTTTATTCTTTATTTGATGTTTTTTTAAATTTTCGTACTATGCATTTCGCTACTTTCGTAGCTTCTTCTGGTACTAAAATAAACAAGCATTACAATACAATTAATAAAATAATAAAATGACATTAAATTAATTTAAAACTAATTTAAATACACTATAAATACCTTAATTATAAACACCAAGTTTTTTATTAATAATTTCAGTATAAATTTTGAATATGTGTTTTTGATAGTCTCTCAATAATTAAAATATGTAAAATTATCAATCACTCAAAAAAAAAGTTTTTTAATTAAGGAAATAATTAATTATATAAACATATAAATATATTATATGTATATATCTTTTATATGTTTATATAATTATTTTATTAATTAAATTTTTTTTTTTTTTGAGTGAGTGATACTTTTACATATTTTAATTATTGAGAGACTTTCAAAAACTCATATTCAAAATTTATACTGAAATTATTAATAAAAAAGTTGGTGTTTATAATTAAAGTATTTATAGTGTATTTAAATTAGTTTTAAATTAATTTAATGTCATTTTATTATTTTATTAATTGAATTGTAATGCTTGTTTATTTTAGTACCAGAAGAAGCTACGAAAGTAGCGAAATGTATAGTACGAAAATTTAAAAAACATCAAATAAAGAATAAAATATCCATTAAAAAAAGAACTTTTAACTGTTTATTAACTATGGATAAGAACCCGAATGAAGTATTTTTTATATTTTACTTTACTACTATACTTAGAACCGTTACAATAATAAAATTACATTTCAACGCTTTAACTATATGCTAAAAAATTGCTATTCATTTATTTTATAAATTGATTAATAATTAACTTTTCAAAAATTTGCAAACTAAAAATTAAAATTGCTGTAAAATACAAAAATGCCACTTTTTATAAGTTTTTTATTTTAATTGCTTTAAGTATATAGTTAATTAATAATTAATTTTTTTTTTTAATTTTCAAACTCAAGAATTAAAATCGCTATAAAAACCAAAATAATTTTTAATTGAAGGTTTTGTTTTTTTTCAAGCTCTCTATATGCTCTTCTCATTACGCAAATAATAATTTATGCAATATTATTAGTAATTAATTATTTTTAACTATTTATACATGTATTGTTGTACTACGACGTCATCAACTGCCGTTGGATTTTATAAACATGGATAGTTTAAAAATTGAATTACTAATTAACTATACACCTGGAGCAATTGCGGGTCCGGAAAGAGCATTTAAGGAACAATTTTTTGAAAAAAAAAATATAAAGAGTTATTATTTTGAATTATATAGCAATTTTTATTTTTGAGTTTACAAATTTTTGAAAAATGAATTATTAATTAATTAATAACTATACACTTGGAGCAATAGCGAATTCTGAAGGAGCGATTTAGGAGCAATTTTTTGGCATAAAATTAAAAATGTTCTACGTCAAGTTCTTTCCGGTTATTTTTAATATATTTTTGGTTTCAATTTTTTAAATGTTTTTCCTCTGTAAATTAAATTTGTTCTTAAAATAATATTTAATAACCTACGCAGATGACGTCGCGGGTATCAGCTAGTATAAAATATAAAAAATAATAATTTTAATAATAAGGAATATTTTTACGACTTCCTCAATTGTTCTATGATAATGATATAATAAGTCATTATAAAATTGTAGCACTTGCTTGCGATTATCTATTTAGAGTTGATAAAATGTTTTTTCTGGAATAATATTTAGATAGAGAAAACATTTTATCAATCTGCATTTGTTTAAATTGCAATTTAGATCCGTTATATTTTTAATAAATGGAATACAAAATTCAGATTTAACAGATAAATATTATTATAATATATTGATATTTTAAACCAGAATTTATAATTTAATTTTATTTTCAATTATAAAAAATGCACCTAAAATGAAAAATAACTTCAATGCGTTTTATGTTTCGAAATTTTTTGTTTTTAACCGTCTTCAAAAAAAAAATACAGTCGAATTGAGAACCTCGTCCTCTTTTTGGGGTCGGTTAAAAAAGAAGAAGGTTCTTAATTCGATCAGGTTTTTTTTAATGCTTACTACCTCAGAATTTTCGACTGGGTGAATCGATTTTGATGATTTTTTTTTTATATGAAAGCTAATGCTTCCCATGTGGTCCCATTTTAGTTTAAAGAAAAACGGTAATTTTTTGTAATTGATAAATTGATTGTAATTTGTATTCACCAGGATAAACTACGCAATTCCATTTTTACTTATTAGTGTATTTTTTGTTTAAAGATTTTTTATTAATTTTTACATTGGTTTGTTATTTTGTTATAATTTTTATTTGTCTTTTAAAAATTTAAACAATTCATGTTCTGATATTTTTGATCTGTAATTGGTTTAAGTGAAAAAAAAAATGCTATTTAAATATATTGCTACAAATGTGCTTTATTCTTTCTTAAAATGGCTGCTAGTAAATCACTTATTAACTATGACAACGTATATTAAAAAAAATAATCAGTAAAATTCGAATAATGATTAATAAATGGGCCGTTCAGTGCACACATCGATTAACTCCATAATGCAAAAAGTTGAGTAAATTGATAGAATAAACTTCTGAAATACATTGTCTTATTGTCATTTAGAGCTGCTATTACTTATTATGAGAAAAAATTTTTTTCGAATATATAAAGTGAGGAGTCAACCAAGTGTTTTGACATGAAAATTTATAATAGTTGAAAAAGTGGAGTGTGGAGAGAAATCGATTTGTGCACTGAGCGGTTCAAATATTAAAAGTGATTATGAAAATGCAATAAATCAATTATAAATACTGATTAATTATTATACATTATAAAATTTTCGCTTAATATTAAATAATAACTTATACTTTTAAATACTAAATGTATACGATATTAAAGTTTAATAAACGTTTAATTTGTTTAAATATTTCTTTTTACTTTTATTACTATCTTCAATAATTTTTCAGATATTCCTTCTTTCCGAGATTTTCGTAATTTCGATTAATATATCGTCTAGCACAAACAATCTTATTATACTGTATAACTGTTATTTCGGTTAACAATTAAAAATTAGTAAAATCGAAAATTACGGATATCTTCAAAAGGACGTAAAATATTAAAAATCGGCAACGACAACTTTTCCGATCTTAGTTCTCGCTATCTATATTTTGAGTATCATCGTGAAAATCAATCGGGAAGTTTCAACTAAACTTTTTCTTGGCGCTTCTTGGGACTTGTATTAACACATGGAAATTATGTGGAGAATATAACAATGATTTATATAGAAGTTTCAACGAAATATTTTCAGTTCTCTAGTAGCTACGTGGAATTGTCGGCGGTCCAGCATGTAGAAGGTCTTAGGTTCGATTCCAGCTCTCGGCGGTGTTTTTTTCCTTTCTACTTCGCTAATGTTGATCTATTTCTCTCTATTCGTTACAGTGTTTACGTTTCAGCAACATCGATCGTTTATCCTTCGTCCTTCGACACTAGGTCGATAAGTTTCGAAGGACGTAGTTATATAATCAATCGATGACAGAGCTTCCAATTAATGTTTTTCTTTTTTACCTTTATGAAAAAGGATTTTTATTATTGGTTGTATTTGACACTGGAATAAATTAAAAATTAAAATGAGGAAATTTGGGTTTGTATTTTCAGATTTTCCAAAATAGAAAAGAGAGACCCGAATCGCGTTTCAATTTCCAAGCGAATCCCAAAATTTGATTTGGCATTTTCATTTTTTTGATAGGTAAATCCACCAAAATTTGAAAAACTGTTATATAAGTGGCTAAAATTGGCATTTTTCGTGTTTTTTGTAACTTTAACGTCGAATATCTCGTTAACTATCGATCGAACGTTAACATAAGTGGGTTCATTGAAATCAGCGTGAATTACTCTATCGATTGACACCAAGAAAGTCCCGGAAAATCGTAAGGGGAAGGTTTTAGTTTTGCGATTTTTGAGATTTTTCAAATCAATGATCAGATGCATGTCGATTTTGATGCGACTACTGCAGAAAGAGGTTGAGACTTCTATGGCTCCAATCGCAATGAAACTCGGAATATAGATAGAGAATGAACAAATCGGAAACGCTGTCTTGGCCGATTTTCCAATTTTTTCGTCCTTGTCGAGATAATCGTAATTTTCGATTTCACTAAAAAAAAGAATCAAAACACCTGATATCATACTGGATATGAGAGTTAAGTAAATATTTGTACTGATTTCATTTTTCTAGAGGTTACAGATTTCCGGAAACACTGAAAAACCACAGAAAATCAAAAGGAAATTTTGAGATCTTTATGAAATACAATAAAAAATGCTTACTCAATGTAATGTTATATATATTTGATCAATGACATCAAAGAATTTATTGTTATTTGAATGATTATGGAGCATTGTATTCGAGAAGTTTAACGTTTCCGGAAAGACTAAAAACTAATAGCAAATCACTATGAATTCAAGTGAATATCCGTACATACATAGAAACACTCTTAAAGAATCAAATCCAATATGATTTAAGTTGTAAACAAGGATAATTTGCTTACAGGGAGATAATTT